>CM070820.1:37034759-37634759 GCA_036326025.1 Chrosomus eos | reverse complement strand
CAAAAGTTAGGGTTTGGTAAGATTTTGAAAGGTTGTGAAAGTAGTCAAAATACATTAAACAATATAATACAATTAAAATAACTGTTTTCTATTTTAAAATATTTTGCAAAATGCAAATGATCCGTGTGATGTAAAACTGAATTTTCAGCATCATTACTTCAGTCTTCAGTATCACTTGATCCTTCAAAAAAAAAAAAAATATTTTGAGTATGAAAAAATATTTTAATATGCTGAGTTAGTGCTCAAGAATCATTTATCAATGTTTAGAACTATTATTTTGTTTAATATATTTGTGGAAACTGATACATTTTGAAATGTCCGTTTCCAGGCTGGAATTTTTGTTATTATTTGGGTCTGTGATATTGCACGTTGCCAATTTTCATTGTCTATTGTGCTCATTTCTGTTTCATGCTTTCACTTTCTGTATTTGACCCAACATTGCAAACCTTTACATTGTATTCAATGTAATTTTACACTGGCTAAAACTATGGGGTAGCATTTACTAGTCAAGAGAGCTTGTTGCACCCCTTATGCCAGTTACTTTGATTTAAATGCATGGTTGCATTATAAAATGTGCTGTTTTAAATCAGAACACACCCATGTGATAGATTTCCTTTTTATCTACAGTCAATTTGCAGTCAAGTTTAAATTTGTCAAGTTCAATAGATTTTTTTTATTCCACATTTTCTTGTTTTTATTTAATTAAGCATCAGTAGCTCAACATTAACCTGTGTAATCATAAACGATTATCTTGGATGAATCCATAATTGACCATCTTGTTATAAACATTTGCTTGTGCTAAATTGATGTACACTGACAACTCTATCATCTGTTAATTTCATAATGTGCTGACTTTTGGGAAGGAAATGTCATCTTTAAAGGCTTTAAAATGTCAGAATGTGTTTTTTTCTCAGTATTATCATAACCTCCCTAGATGATAATTCATAATTGAATTGCCTGTCTTAGTATTTGCAAGAAACAGAGAGGAGATAAATATGGATAAAAATACGTTTATGTTTTATTTCAGGATAAGGTGCAGCCGTCATCTGAGTCACCCCCCTCGTTCAAGCCTCCCCCTCCACCTATTCGACATGCCAGCCCAAAAAGTCAAACCAAACGACCTTCGTCAAATCTGTACCAGACCAACCTGCTCTTTACTGCCCCCTGTAGGCGGCTCCAAGAAAACCACACCCATAATCACTCGCACTCACCCTGCTCTACTCACAACTCCCCGTGTACCATCCACCACACCACTTCCACCTGCTCTGTCCATCACACTCCTCCACCCTGCTCTCACCATCACAGCTCTCCACGGTCATCATCCTATCACTCTAGCCCTTCCGCCGGACCACCGTGTAGAGATCTGGTTCAGTTTTTGATGAGCAGACATGCGGCAGTGCTCTCCCCGCAACCGGAGTCTCCAAACCGTTCTCGAGAGGGCACCCCAATAATCTCTCCCCGGTCCTCTCCGTCCCTTTCGCCTTCACTGCTAATGCCTGCACCGCCTCCCTGTAGCCCAGAGAAGTTCGAGGGCTCCCCATCTAACAGCTGTGGTGCCACCCAGAACAGCCCACTACACCCTGAGCCGGAGACGGCAGAGGAAAGGCTCCAGCCCCAGCTACGAGGTAAAGGCACTCTAATGGAATAGTTCACGCAAAAATTTGAATTCTATCATCACTGACTACGTTTACATGTGCACCAACACTAATGTGTTCCAGTAATCAGAGTAAGGACTTAATCGTAGTAAGATGTTTACATGACATCACTGCCATTCACATGCAATTTTCATTATTCTGATTATGCTAAGAAATGTGATTATTTTTTACATAAATCCCATTATGGTTATATGAGTGTGCATGTAATAAATTTCAAACTTGTAATCACTCTTCTGTGGAACACAAAAGTAGACATCCACAGAAGAAAGAAAGTCATACAGGTTTGTATGACATGAGGGTGAGTAAATGATAACAGAATTTTCACTAACTTTCCCTTTTAGTTAGCCCTAGTTAGATTTATTCAAGTTGGTATGTTTATTTTTTTTTACGTATCTGTCTTTACAAATGACTCTTGACAAATGACTCTTTTAAAACAAATTTAGTGAATCAAAAACATACAGCACAACCAGTGTAGTATGTTTTTGATTCCCAGACAAATGATAATTTTAAACCAAATCTTTTTAGAGAATCAGAAACATGTAGTTCGATTCACAAACAAATCACGACTGAACCCTGCACAGCTGATAAAACAGCAAACACGGAGGCTAACGCAATGTCTCGTTCCCGCCTCACAGGGAACCGAGGTTACAATAGTAACCAGAGACGTTCCCTTTCGAGAGCGGTAACTCAACATTGCGTAGCTACGCTGCAGGAACTGTATTAAATCCCACCGTGAGAGTAGTAAAGATAAGCCCGGGGAAACCGGGGCCAAGCTACACCAGCCACGGAAGAGACAGGCAGTCAGCCAATAGCCGCGCCACTAAGAGTGCTCGCATCTGATGGTGGAACTAGACCAATGAGACATCATCCCCGACCCTATTAAAATTGTATATACAAACGCAATGAAAGTGAAGGCTGCACTTATCCAGGGCAGACACAACACAATAAGCACTCAAGCATGAAAGTAAACACAGTGTCAATGGCGTTAACGGTAACAACCGTATTAAACACTAGTAGCCACAGAGTTCCCTTTCGAGAGCCTTTCTTTTTTTAGCCAGATGAGCCATGAACTTGCAGAGCAGTGGGCTTCCGCCTCATCCCTTTAGACGCGTGCCAATTGTCCGAGAAAAGGACAGCAGAGGACTATGGCCCCAGGTCTCGTCGTCACGTTTCTGGGTGGGGCAGGGAGGGCCCACCAGCGGCTCGCTGGCGACTCGACCCCATAGTAGCAAAAACCCTCTTGAGTGCGCACCGGCCGGTCGGCGCAGTGCACGCACGTGGCATCCAAGAAGGCCGCCTCGCCGTGGGCCAGGCTCGGGCAGGCGGCGCAGTACTCTGTGGGGCGGGTCGATGGGGCTCGCACAAATCCTGCAAAGATTAGCCATCGGATGCTAGGAAGAAAAGGTAACTAGTCCTCAGATGCAACTTCAACGATGACAGCATGAAGAAAGAGATTCTGACGCAATTGTCGTGCCCATGCATTTTATACTGCCTGAGAGCCTGTCAGTATTTGCATACTTCGCGACAATTGGCCAGCTGCTCCAAACTGGCGTTAGCCCATAATATTTCAACAAAACTGGAGAAGGGAGGCGTTCACACAGCATAGCTACGCAATGTAGAATCACTGCTCTCGAAAGGGAACCAAGAACAGAATGAGTGCACCAAACATAAGACAACACCAGACAAATAACATTTGAAAACACCAGGGATTAAATACACAATATAACAAGGGGCTAACATGGGACAGGTAAAGGTGATCAATTGTCATGGAAATAAATGAGAGTAACTATGGAAACAAACAAGGTACAACGCAAACAGGAACTAAACACAGGAAGAGAACACACACAATAGGAAAAGAAAAACAGAAAACACTTCACTGCTGCCTTCGCTTTCATCATTTTTTGGTTGTGATGCTTATTTTACTGTATCTGTTATATAATAAATATAAAAAATTAACTGCACAGTTTAGGTCCTGCTGTTAAATTTTAAGATTCATATTTTTGTAACGAATCAAGTTAGAATTTTTCCTCTATAATGTACAGAATTAGTTAGTGAGAGAATGTCTTTCATATACAAGCAAAATGGACATTATAATGGAAATAATATTATACCAAAATGAATGACAAACGAACTGAATCAGGGAATCTCTAATCTCCCTGTTGAATAAACATTTCAAAAAATGGCTTTAGATGTCAATATAAAGAAGGTACTAGGCTTTAATTTATCAAATGCCAGGAGACCGTATTTCAGAATGCACATAGGTGGCATCTCATTCATTTGAAATAATTAGTCACACTAATTTAACATGCTAAATTTACAGCCATAGTAGGTACATCTAAACTTTGATGAAGTTCAGCACTTAGGGAATTCATCCAGCTGTATAACTCTTTTAAAATTCAGCTAATGTGTGAGATTCACATAAATTCTGAATGCAGACCTCTAAGCTCTGAAAGCTAAATTGTGTGGTTATTTATGACTTTGTGTGCTCATTTGTCTGTATTCCCAGGAGCCACCCTGTCCCAGTTGTCAGACAGCGGACAGACTCTGAGCGAGGACAGTGGAGTGGATATCGCAGAGGCTGGAGGGTTGAGTAAGGACAGCAGCCCGCGTCCAGGCAAACCTCCCTTCCTGCAGGTCATATGTGACACACGCAGAGCAGAAGGACTCGCACAGGCCTCTGCAAAACAGGTGAGAGATCAGCGACAAGTTCTGTTGTTGATATCATACATCATAAAAGCAACTGTTAAACAGATGTGTATGTCTTAATGTTACATTGTAGGGATTTAGTCTTGTTTGTCCTGTTGCTGTTTGAGGATAGTTTTGGTTTTTGGTTCATTCATGTCAGACTCTCTTGTCTTCCTCCCCCACATTCCTTGAAATCTCTGTATGTTTTGTGTTCTTGAGTGTGATGTCTAAAGTAGCATTCATTTTGTTCATTGTTTTAGATGGGAATAATGGAGCCGATATTTGTACGGGTGCCCAAGTGTGCCAGTACACTGGGTATTGCTGTTGAAGGGGGTGCCAACACCAGACAACCTCTGCCACGCATTGCGACCATACAGGTGGGTCAGAACAGATTAAAGTTCAAAATGACGGATAAGAAAGATGAAAATAATAGCTGTGTTCCACACTTTACTGAAGCGGTCTAATTAGCATGTTGTGGCATGATGGCTGTTCCACAAGGAAGGAGGCATAGTTAATTATTGTTTTTTGCCTAAATCTAAGGCAGTATCCATTATGGCGAAAGCAATCCCAGAATGCATAGCACACAATATCATTGAAAATATTATAAAAATCTTTTGAATGGTAGTGTATATACATCTAAATGTATAATTAAAAATTGTTAATTCTAATTAAAAATGAAATATTTTACTACAAATGCATGAATGTTATGTTATGTAATTAGAATATCATATTGTTAGCTTAGCAACATGATACTTTGTTGAAATCAAGTATGAGTCTAATCTGCTTTGCACTTCAGAAGAAGTTGTTTCCTGTAACATTCCAGATCAGTAACTTATGAGCTTCCATTTAAAAAAAAAAAACTTCCTATGTACTGTAGCTAATAACCTAGGAAGCTAGGCAGCTTGCTGCTGTAGGTTTTGGTGCAGAGCTATAAAGTATGATGATTAAAGATTCTAGTGTTTAAACTCAGCCACATAGAAATTGTGTGCTGTAACAAATATGAAATGTTAACATAAAAGTATCACAAAGTCTTAGAATTACTATTCCCAGAAAGTATATTTTGTTCCACTAATGGAAAGGGTAGCTAATGTACTGTGAAGGTCTGATATTACACCCATCAAGGTGCAATATACAGTTGTAACTTATATAATGTTTTTTCAGAAAGCTTTTAAAAGCTGTTCTTTCATATACACATGAATGCTTAGGTCAGTAAAACCTGCTTATTCATCATATGACTAAAATAGCTCGGCATGACAAAACAACTCCAATTTTCATGTTAGAAATGACTCATGGCACTGTTAATTTTTCCCTATTAGATAGACCCCTGTGCATTTAGCAGTGTTAAGATGCTATATTAGTCTTTTAGTCATACGTTACTGGAAGTTTTAGATATAAAGCAGCCGGTTTGTTTTCCTCTCATTTCTTTTATGACCTTTATTCCAGCATCTGTTAGTTGACATAGTGCATTAGCATATTCAGGACCCGTTTATGTGCATGTGTCTGTGTGCTTACTTCTATCAGTGCTGTTCCCTCGACATGAAGGTGAGAGATTTTCCCTAGTAGATAGTGGCTTTGCACAGAAATATGTTTGCTTGCATATTTAAACCTGATGGGGATCAAGCATCTTGTGATATTCCTATAGCTTTACTGGATAAAAAAAAAAGATCAAATTTAACATAACGTGTGTCTAATAGCGTTTATAGAGATGTCCGAAACTGCTAAATGAGGACAAAGTGCTGTAGCGGTGTTGCTGTATTATTATTCTTTGTTGATTGCTGGAGTATCCTTGAAATTTGCATAGAATGTCAGTTTACACAAACAGCATGTGTAAATCTAACCATTGGAAAGGTCAGAGAAGAGCACTGCCTGTCACAGACCCATCTGGACATGTTCCATAATTAAAAGTGCGGAATATTTTTTTCTCCAGAAAATGTCCTGAGACAATCACACCTGTTTTTTTTTTTTGACACCCCTAAGAGTTTGGGGAGCAGCCTACTTTTTTTTAGCCGATCAGAGTCAGACACTCGATCAGACACAAAATTGTTACAACTCACCCTAATTTGTTGGCTAGTCTAGCAGAAACAGCAACTGGGTTATACTTTTAGAGAGTCAACTTTATACATTCTACTAACTCTAAGTAACTTTGCAACTACATGTTATCTAACTCTTATTCATTTGCAACTACTTGTCAACTAACTCTTGTTAGAGCATAATTGTTAGATGGTTAAGGCCCCGATTTACTTCAGCTGATGTTACGTCATTTCGGACAAAATCAGGCCGAAACTAAGTTAGTTTGGAGTTCTTTTTGGGAGTTTGAAACAGCTTGACAGAGCTTTCCGGAAAAGTTCACTCCGGCTGATAAACACCTTTGTACTACCATTTGTCCGTGGCGATTACGTAATAGGTAGGTGTGAGTCGGTCGAGGTCAGACGTCCCCGAGTGAAAACATAAATACTGGAGAGATGCTTTATTGTAGAAAATGAAGTTGTACTTCTGATGAAACGAGACACTGACACTGTTTTTCATGTTTAATACAGTAAAGCTGCTTGATTTTAAGCTTTCCATTGTATAAAGTGACATGACTTGAGTGCCGTAGAGCATGCAAACATAACCACTTTGATCAGATGCTTTTATTATGCTTTTTTAAAATGCCTGCTGTTTTCTCAATTTTGTTGCATGTTTATTTTGTATTTGAGAGGAAAGCACGCAGCACATATTTACATATTCATCTAAATGCCGTTCTCAGCTGTGTGGGCGGCGTCCGATATTTGATAACAGTGTATCGCTGCTAACATATTTCTAACTTCATTTTACCCGTAAACAAAGAACGAAAAGAACTTCACCGCGAGGATATCGAGGCCTTTAGGGGTTAGTCGAATAAGTTGCATACACTTGCAAAAGTTACTTGTAGAATGCCTGTTGGGGGCACATCAAAATTAAATGTTAGCAGATATTAAGCAGACACTGTATGGTAGTTGATGTACTACTAATGTAGAATATCAATAGTGGACTATCGAAATAAAGTGTTCCCAGCAACTGTAAAGAGAAATGTTTTTAAAGTGCTGTTTGATATTATAATATTTCTTTGCTGACTGTATTGTCTTGAAATGGCTGACCTTCAAAGGAAAGAAAAATGTACAGAATTTTTTGGTTTAGCTTTGATTTAGAATGAATGAATAGTAAATAGGTGTCAGGGTTGGTTGAAGGAATGGGCTCCTTGCACGTAACTACTTCCTTACCGGAAATGCGGCCTCGTCTTTTCCGGCGCTATTCTACACTATGAGATGAGATGTTTACAAGAGTTGCCGAAACTTACAATAACGGACGTATATCGCCTTTGTAAGTCCTCCTCCAAATCACCTACCAGCAAATTAGAGAGAATGGCTTTAAAATGTATGCCTCTTCATATATCCACGGATATGAAGGTAAGTCTATATATCTCAAACTTTATGGCTTCCGTTAGTTTGCTAGCTTACATTAGGCTAATAAACAACCCCGGGCTGACAGAATATGCGTGTTATAATGTTGTACTGTTTTCTAGTATTAGGCGGAAAATGTCTACGTTATGTATGTACTGTCAGGGTTTGTGCAGGTGCTGAAGACGAGGACACGAAAGCTTCAATATAAATGTTTTAATAACAAAATGAAAACTTTCCAAACTTAAACAAGAACAAAACTCCAGGAAATCAGAAACACACAACCATACGTAGACGACGATCGACAAACACTCAGGGAAAACACAGGGCTTAAATGAACTGAACCAAACAAGATAATTAACTGAAAACAGGTGCAGAAACTGAACACAAACGAGGAGCGGGAAAACTAACAGGACTAAACCAAAATCACAAAAGACAGGGGAAGACAAGATACAAAACAGAACTCAATACATCAAAACGTGACAGTACCTCCCCCTCCCCGAAGGCGCGTCCTCGCGCCGTATAACATCCAAAGGGGTGGGAGGGTGGGCGCCCTGGAGGCTGACGAGGGCATGGTGCAGGTCCGGGAAGCCTCCAGGGCGGAGCAGGCTGTAGGCGTGGCCAGGGCGGAGCAGGCTGTGGGCATGACCACGGCGGTGCAGGCTGTGGGCGTGGCCAAGGCGGTGCAGGCTGTGGGCGTGGCCACGATGGTGCAGGCTGTGGGCGTGGCCACGATGGTGCAGGCTGTGGGCGTGGCCATGGTGGAGCAGGCTGTGGGCGTGGCCATGGTGGAGCTGTGGGACCCTCGGGCGTCCAGGGCGGAGCTGTGGGACCCTCGGGCGTCCAGGGCGGAGCTGTGGGACCCTCGGGCATCCAGGGCGGAGCTGTGGGACCCTCGGGCGTCCAGGGCGGTGAAGACCCTTCAGGTGGCCAGGGCGGTGCAGACCCTTCAGGTGGCCGTGGTGGTGAAGACCCTTCGGGTGGCCATGGCGGTGAAGACCCTTCGGGTGGCCATGGCGGTGAAGACCCTTCGGGTGGCCATGGCGGTGCAGACCCTTCAGGTGGCCATGGCGGTGTTATCTTTTCAGGCCTCCGTGGATCTTTGGCCGGCCACGACGAAGGCGTATAGCGCCCCCCCAAAATTTTCTTGGGGAGGACAGGCTCAGGATCGGGAACTGACTTGACATCAATGGGCTCTGGCGCTGGGTCAACGGGCTCTGGCTCTGGCTCTGGGTCAACGGGCTCTGGCTCTGGGTCAACGGGCTCTGGGTCAGGGTCAACGGGCTCTGGCGCTGGCTCTGGGTCAACGGGCTCTGGCTCTGGCGCTGGCGCTGGGTCAACTGGCTCTGGCGCTGGGTCAACGGGCTCTGGCTCTGGCGCTGGGTCAACGGGCTCTGGCTCTGGGTCAACGGGCTCTGGCTCTGGGTCAACGGGCTCTGGCTCTGGGTCAACGGGCTCTGGCTCTGGGTCAACGGGCTCTGGCTCTGGGTCAACGGGCTCTGGCTCTGGCGCTGGGTCAACGGGCTCCGTGCTGGATGGGACCAGCATATCAGGAAACTCGGGGCTGGACGGACCAGCATATCAGGAAACTCGGGGCTGGACGAGACCAGCATATCAGGAAACTCGGGGCTGGACGGGACCAGCATATCAGGAAACTCGGGGCTGGACGGGACCAGCATATCAGGAAACTCGGGGCTGGACGGGACCAGCATATCAGGAAACTCGGGGCTGGGCTCAGGCTCTGGTGGGCAGGCGACGGGCTCAGGCTCTGGTGGGCAGGCGACGGTCAAAGGCTCAACTGGGCTGGACGGGACCAGCGGCGAAGGCTTGACTGGGCTGGACGGGACCAGCGGTGAAGGCTCTGGGGAAGAAGCTCAGGAAGGTCGGCAAACGGGTCAGGCTCTGGCGTGCATGTAATGGGCTCAGGCCATACTGGACTCGGGATCACCTGAACTCGGTCACATCCCCTACTACGACCTCCACGGGTCCCACGAAATATGGCCATCCGGGTGCCTACGAAGGCCTGCTTCCAGCTCTCCATTTTTTTTTTTTGTTATGGTCGATCGTTCTGTCAGGGTTTGTGCAGGTGCTGAAGACGAGGACACGAAAGCTTCAATATAAATGTTTTAATAACAAAATGAAAACTTTCCAAACTTAAACAAGAACAAAACTCCAGGAAATCAGAAACACACAACCATACGTAGACGACGATCGACAAACACTCAGGGAAAACACAGGGCTTAAATGAACTGAACCAAACAAGATAATTAACTGAAAACAGGTGCAGAAACTGAACACAAACGAGGAGCGGGAAAACTAACAGGACTAAACCAAAATCACAAAAGACAGGGGAAGACAAGATACAAAACAGAACTCAATACATCAAAACGTGACATGTACGTCCTTCAGACAGGAAGAGAGCGAGCCGTATTTACCCGTTGCGGATATGACGTCAGGTTGCTATGTGCAAGGAGCCTATAAGGTGAGGATTCATTAAATCAAATAAAAACTATCCCATGGGGGAAAAAATGACCAGCATCTGGACAAGGCAGGACTGGACATGGTAACCGGATGGTAACCGGGCAGAACAGGAAAGGAAAGGAAAGGAAAGGAAAGGAAAGGAAAGGAAAGGAAAGGAAAGGAAAGGAAAGGAAAGGAAAGGATCGAACAGTATATAGATGACGAACTGGCACAGGAAGGAAAACACAAAGAGAATAATTACAAACATCACGCTCTGCACACAAAACATCTCACACGGACAGAAGAGCGTACGACCCGAGCGAACTCAGAATCACACGCTCACACCGACAAGACTCTTTCACCAAGAATAGACAGACTGAAGTGACAGAATCCTGACAATAGATTAGCCCTTGATTGTCCTTGATACCCTATACCAGCGTAATGCTAATACGGTATATCTCGATGTGACGTGACATATTCTGAGTTTCGGGAGAAAAAGTGCTGTTGATCATATTTCAGAGACAAAACAGGCATAATGGCTATTCACTATGGTTTTTCAAAGCAGCATTTTTAAAGCATGTTAGGTGAGATCTCAGATGCTGTCTGACACTGTTATGTACTGAATCCAACCTGCAAGAACACATGGTACAATGAGCCGATGTTACAGGTGTAACCATGACTACCGTTCTTCCAGACTCCTTAATATCCACTTTGATTCTTTTCAAATGTTCATTATGAGAGCAATCACTATTCAATCTTTAATCAGACATTTACAGCTCATGTGTCATGTTGAGATATTGTAATACTAATAAATGTAAAAAAAAATAAAAAAATCAATTAAATCAGATCCTAGCAGGATTATATGACTGTTGCAGCGCTTTTATGGTGTGACCATCATAGTGCCTGATTGTGGACTGGAGATTGTTGGCCCAAATGTAGCAGGGCTATTAGACTGCGATCAGACCAGCCTCCCTCCAGCTGAACAAAAGATGACAACCAGAACGCTCATCTTGGTTATCTCTTTCTACCTGTCCTCAGGCACTTTATCTTTATACTATGACTGACATGAGGTCAGCTAATGACCTCTCAATATAAAGTGCCATATCGGAGAGAACAAGCGCTTATTTTTCTCCCCATTTCCCACTTGTCTTTTCTCTCGCACTCTTGATAGATGATATAGGTATCTCTCTTTTCGTAAAGTTTGAGACTTTCTTTGCTTATTTCTCTCTCTTTTTCTTTCTCTTTCTGTCTTCCAGAAGGGGGGCTCTGTGCATATCAGTGGGCAGTTACGGGTGGGTCAGGTGATTCTGGAGGTAAATGGCATGTCACTTAAAGGAATGGAGCACCGGGACGCGACTCGAGTCATTGCGGAGGCTTTTAAGACCAAAGACAAAGACCATGTCGACTTTTTGATTGCCGATTTCAACTCTGCTCTGTAGAAGTCGTCCTTTTGAGAGTTTCACTCGACGGCACTGCAAAGACCTGGCACTTTATGTCACATTCACACAGAGGGGCCGAATGAATCATGCTTGTCATAATCTGAGTCACAATTAGATTAGAGTTCAAAAGCTTCAACACACCCGCCTTACGTCTGTGTTCTCGCTACAACAGCGACCAGCCATCACATGTTTACTGTATTAACAAGGTATGTTTTCCGGTGGATCGGGTGGAATGTTTGACAGGACAAAATCAGGGTTATGTCAAGTCTGTCAAATCTGTGCCACCTTGAGGTCTGTTCAATGAAGTTTATACACACACACTACCGTTAAAAGTTTGGGGTCGGTAATATTTTTTGATGTTTTTTAAAGAAGTCTCTAATGCTCACGAAGGATGCATTTATTGGATCAAAAATACTGTAAAAAACATAATAATTGTGAAAAATTATTACAATTTAAAATAACTTTTATATTTTAATATATTTTCAAATCAAATGTATTTATTCCTGTAATTTATTCCTTTAATTAATTTATTCCTGTGATCAGTCTAAATTTTCAGCATCATTACTCCAGTCTTCAGTGTCACATGATCATTCAGAAATCATTCTAATATGTTGATTTTGGTGCTCAAGAAACATTTCTTATTATAATCGATGTTGAACAATGTTGTGCTGCTTAATATTTGTGAAAATATATAAAAATATAAATTACAAAATAATAAATTCTGACCCCAAACTTTTGAATAGAGGTGTGTGTGTATCATCAAAGTCATTCATTAATTCCAATTCATGTGTATTGCTGATAATACTATCATAATTGCTATTAAATAATTAAGTTTTCTTATACATGTGTATGTGTGTGTATGTGTATATGTAGACATATATGGATATATATATTATATATATATATATATATATATATATATATATATATATATATATATATATATACACACACACACACACACACACACACACACACACACACACACACACACACACACACACACACACACACACACACACACAGCCCTCCTTTATTATAAAACATTTTTTTTCTTTCAAAAGAAGATTACGTATCACATTGTTTTGGGGGTGCTTTGTTATACTCTTCTGAAGATTTTTTGTATATTTTATTATGAGGACCTGAATTTAGTAGTGAAGTACTGAAGTGGAATGATATACACTACGGAGTGATATTAATATACTACTACTATCATATCTGACTGGAGGATCAGAATTATTCCTGGAAAGACGGAGTGAACGAGGAGGAGTTATCTCATTGTTTTCTCTTTAGCTTTTTTCCCTTCTTGTTCTTTCCTCTCTCTCTCTCTCTCTCTCTCTCTCTCTCTCTCTCTCTCTCTCTCTCTCTCTCTCTCTCTCTCTCTCTCTCTCTCTCTCTCTCTCTCTCTCTCTCTCTCTCTCTCTCACACACACACACACACATTTTTTTAGTCCTCTCTTATGTCAGTGTGCTTACTTCAGAGAGGGGTTATAGAGAGGTATAATCAAGATGTGTATAGCAATATTTTTTTGAAGAGATCAGATGTTCAGTGTTTCAATTATATGTAAATGCATGGCTCCTGATTATGCAACATGCAGAGAGTTATTGTACATAGGTAAAATAATGTAAAGCTGTATATATTTTATTTATGTAATATATATTTTTTGCACATACTGTTGATATAATGTTTTCAAAAACATAAAAACCCTCAAGTATGAAACCAAAACATCACGTATTATAGAAACATATAAGAATAGGCTATATGTTTTTCAACCCCAAAGGATGTTTTCTTTCCTTTATATGTTTTATTCACACACTACTGTTATCCATATAGTCTGTCTTTAAGTTTATGAAGATATTCTTTTTTTTTTTCACTTGTTGTACTTTGCAATGCGAAAAGAATAATATTGTAACTTTACAGGAACTGTAATATCGTAGGCTGATTACAGAGCAATACCTTATAGAGACAGTACACAGTCTGAGGGTATCAATATTATGCCTGAAATATTTATGATTTATGCCAAACTGGAAAAGAGACTTAAATAAATATTTAAAGACTGAATTATATTTCTAGTTTATTCATTTTTTCATTACATGGTTAAATCATGTTGTTATTACTTGTCCACCTAAAAAGTGTGGACGTCTGTTCATTTGACTCTCTTCTCGGGTGAAGTTGTGTTTTGGTGCCCTCATGTGTTCAACTTAAGGAAATGGTTTTAATTGCTAAGGTTTGAAGTAACTGCAAGGCAGTACATTATATTAACTGCTTATATTTGTCATTTGTCACTTTTTGCAATTAATTTGACACTATATTCTATATTTTAAATGTACCCCTTTTTTTAGGAAACATAACATTTAAGTTTGAAACTGTCTTATTCATTTTGATATATTGTTTGACGTTGAAGGTCCACTAACAGCAATGAATGATGATATCAATATTATAATTTAACTAATGTATATTTTCAATAATATTATGAGAAATACCCTAATATATGATTGCATGGTATAACAACTCTCAAATATGATAATCAAATGTTTAATAGAAGCCAGTTAATTTTATTATATGCACAAGACAGTGTTTTGCACTTCATAACCTCTGATGTGTTAAACATGTTAAATATATTTAAATATGGGATACATATTTTATATTTACACTGCATGAATTTGTAATCTTAGTGTAAATAAATAACGTATTACAACATAAAAAGCAATCATACTACATTACTTCACAAGGAACAGTCCTTTTGTGCTTACAAAAGATGTAAAACATTGTCTAAAAGAACAGAATATCAGATAGGGAGGCTTTACTATATGAACAGACTCGATATATATAAAACTAGTAACTATAATTTCCTAACCACAAGATAAAAACAACACAAAGCGTTTGATATAATTACAA
This sequence comes from Chrosomus eos, assembly GCA_036326025.1. Taxonomy (NCBI): domain Eukaryota; kingdom Metazoa; phylum Chordata; class Actinopteri; order Cypriniformes; family Leuciscidae; genus Chrosomus; species Chrosomus eos. The sequence continues at coordinate 37,620,205 of CM070820.1, read as the reverse complement.
TGGGACATCCAATATTAACATGATCATTACACAACAGACACAATCATGCTTGGCAGACACACCAGACCACTGCATAGCAGGCCAAACTACTTCTCAAACTCAATTTGTGTTGCTGAACATTGAGAGTATTGAAATAATCTATCTTTGTTGTTTTAGTGACACTCAAGCTGACTGTTCCCATGTTACCAACAATGCATAATACAGTAACACCTACATTGTTTGTTGATAATGACAGACTGACTGTGCATGTTCCCTTTATATATTTCAGGTAATTGATACTTTGGCTCTTATTTAGGTGATTATGAATGGTACAGAGGCTACTTACAGTATGTAATAATATACTTCACTATAGCCTATTGCTGACAAGACAGACTGCCTGAAATTAGAAACAATGTATAGGTGTGTGAGTTAAGGAAGATTACGATTTAGTTGGATCATGTCACTGAGGATGTCAGCATAGCGAGGGAGGGCGATGATGTCATTACATTCTAAAAGGAGAGAAAGAGAGAATGAGTTGTTGCGGTGTATGAAAAGACATGAGTTGTCAATGTTACGGTGAATAAAAAGATATCTACATAATTAAAAGTGTTAAATGCAATGCTTGAGATGTCAACAGTTATTTTTAATAGATAGTAAAAGATCTGACCTTGTTCGTTGTCTTCTTCACTAATCCTCTGCGGGAATCTGGTCCTCAGAAGCCGCGTTGGGGTCCAGGAAGTCTGGGTGCTGCAGATGCTTTAGGTATTTAATGGGAGTGATGATGTGGGTGGAGCCTGTGTGAGAGGTCATAAACATGATCAGGGCTTTCATTGTTACAAAAAAACAACAAAAAAAGACTGAATCATTAAACTACCACAATTTCAACCATTAACTCACATTGTGGGGGTGGTTAAATGCAGTTTACTAATCATCACAGATGACAGTGATCAGTAAACATTTATCTTTTCAGTCACTCACTGCACAGTATATTGATTTCAAGGCATAACCCATGTGTCCCACAGCAGAATGCTTTCAGTGCTCAATAATTTATATTTAAGGTCAGCAAATAATACGGGCTACAGTTTTTAATTGTTTTAAAAGTCTCTAATGCTCACCAAGGCAGCATTTATTTAAAAATACAAAAATACAGTAATATTGTTATTTATTCCTGTGATGGCAAAGCTGAATTTTCAGCAGTCATTACTCCAGTTTTCAGTGTCACATGATCCCTCCGAAATCAGTCTAATATGCTGATTTTGTGGAAACCATGATACATGGTTTTTTTTTCTGGATTCTTTTATGAATAAAAAATCCAAAAGAATGGGAATTATTTGAAATAGAATCTTTATAAAAATGTAAAAGCCTTTAATGTCATGTTTAATCAATTTAATGCATCCTTGCTAAATAATAGAAGTATTATTTTCTTGAAAAAAACTTACTGACCCCAAACTTTTGAATGATAGAAGTCTATTAAGTTAAAATATCGCCTGGAATTGTAAAGGTCACAATCACACAGCCATAAAAAGAAAAGCAGAATTGTATAATGCTGTCTGCTCTAATAGTTGTCTCTGAAATGGTGAGTCATTGGCAGTTTTGAGGTGTAAAAGCACTGCAACCCACCGATAAGAGCTTCCCATTTGCCGTTGGCCTGTGTGACCTCATAGACGCAGCGCATCTCGCTGTAGGTCAGACCCCCAACGATGAAGACGATGATGCGTGGGCCGTTGCGTATCTCTCCTGGGCTCTTGTTCTTATGCCAGTTCCCATAACGGGCACTGAAAATGTACAACAGTACTATTATCACTGGATATTTCAGTCGATTTTAATAAGAAGATGTTGCATATGAATCCATATGTTTGTGCAGCTAATCCTACCTAGAAGCTGTGGATGCTGTTTTTGAGGATACTGTGCGTGTGGAGATGTAAGGATACTGTTTTGGGTCAAGCTTGTCTTCAATGGCATCCTATCAGGAGAAATTAAATTAAAATAATGTTGAAATATCCAAAGTGAGGCAAGTACTGTTGGTTTAGCTCACCTCCATGATGTCTTTAACCAGCGGAGTCCATCGGGAGAGCTGGTACGTTTGCTCACTGATTCTTTCCTTGCGGTCAGATTTCTTCCCTTTGCGTGTGGTTGCTTGCTGTGGATTCATATTTAAAACATTCTCAAACATTATGATTAGTGATGCACCAAATTGTGTATAAATAAGTCAATAACTGCATGGCTGTTATATTCTATTCTGTCTACAAACAGAATAGAAGTTGAACAAGTGAAGTCTACAAGTTAATTTATGCTGCATGTCAATATTCATATTCTCACTATTCTAAGTGAGAAGATTACATTAAACAGCATAATAAATTAATAGTGTTATTAAAGATGAAGAGAGTAGAAAGTGTTATATGAATGGAAAAAATAATGTGAGTGTAATGAGTGTCCACAATTAAATGTCCAATAATGCAATACTAAAAGTTTTAAGGGTCTGTATTTTTTTCCCTTTTTTTGACGAAATTTATATTTTTATTCAGCAAGGTTGCATTAAATTGATTAAAAGTGACAGTTAAGACATTTGTAAGGTTACAAAGTTTTTCTATTCCAAATAAATGCTGTTCTATTCATCAAAGAAAAAAATTAAGCAGTACAACTGTTTTCAACATTAATAATAATAAGAAATGTTTCAGCATATTAAAATGATTTCTGAAGGATCATGTGACACTGAAGACTGAAATAATGATTCTGAAAATTCAGCTTTGCCATCACAAAAATAACTTGGAAAATAAAACTAGAAACTATATGGCAGAGAGGGTGATTTTCAGTGAATAGTGTCATACATTTTGGAGCTTATCAGTATAAATCACCTTCATTTTTCAATTGTATGGGGAAAAAAATACACTTAGATATTCTTTTAAAAAAAAAACTAATTTGTGTTCCTTCAGTGTTAGGCTGAACACCCCTTTAATGCTGCACCCATGGTGTCTGTCTATTCTGTGAACATGGTGAGAGAAAGGAGGGGAGCATGCTTCATATGAATAAAGAACAGTTGGTGTGATCAGCTGACCTCTGAAATGATGGGAATCCCCATATGGGCCATATTAGAGATGATGTCACTGTCCTCTGGAGGAATCTGAGCATGCTGGAGGAGCTTACACAGATTCTCCTCTGACACACCTATGAGACACACACATAGTCAGTCAGGAATAATTATACATAATTATACACATATATACAGTTTGAACTGGTTCTAGATCTGTGAAGCCCAGCATTATAACAGTTTTGCTCACTGTTGTGTGATATTGGTAATGACTATGTGTACAAACTGTACATGTCAAATGTACCACCCCCATCTCACCCACACACAACAAAACAAAACAGAGAGAGAATCCAAAACATTGTCCGTTTTAAGGTTCCCTCACCGTTCTTAAGGAAGATGTAGAGCAGGATGATACGGATTTTGTCTGTGATGGTGACGTTGGCATCCAGTAGGATGGGTACGATGGCTCTCATGGGGTCTTTGATCTTCTCACCCTCCGCATCTGTGCCCAAAGCTAGATCCTAGGACAGAGCACATAAACTCTATTAACATTCATTAATATGTCGAATTAAGCAGACAGATCGATCAAAGAAAAGAGTTACCTGCTCAACACGGCACAGTTTGTCCACTGAGCCCTGGTAATGCTTCATACAGTCTTCTGCTAAGTGCAGGTGAGTTGAATACTGTAAGATTACACAGCCACCATAAGAAAGATGAGCAATATTGGCTTGATTATCCCATTGATTCAATTTCTATAAAATGTGTAAATTATTGCAGTACCTTGCTTAACTCTTTCTGGTACTGTGGCATCTTTTTAAGCATTTGGGAGAGCTCTTTCATGGTGGTCTGTAGGAGGCAAAAAATAGCTTGTCAGTTATTGTTATAGTTATTGGCAATAATCAAGAAAATGCAGTTAAGGTTTGATCACTGATAAATAACACACCTTCTCTCCTGTGTTCATCTTTTTGCTTGCAGAGAAGTCCTTAAGTGATTTAGTCACAGCCCTAATAGAGAGAAACAGATAAACAAATGTATTTTATAGTTATGCAATAGAGTTTTGAAAATGTCACTACATTTTATTTTCATTTACTGTAATTTTGATTTTCAGATACTGTCATTTTGATTGGTTTATAATTATTTTCTTTCATTGAAAATCAACCTATATATACACCCACACACACAGTTGTAATCTAAAATTATTCAACCCCCACTGCAAATCAGGTTTATTGGCAATATTTACAGACTTTCAGCTGTTTGCAATGAACATATCGAACAAAAGTCATTGAAATAGATAAACACAACCAATGTTTCAAGTGGTTTCCCCAAATTTCAACTGAAAATGCAACTTTTAATGACTTCCACTCTCTCATAATTATTTATTTTGGAATATATATAATTTAGGTTTAGTACAATTTTCTTTTCTTTCTTTTTTTGCATTAAATTGATCTAAAGTAACAGTAAAGACTTTCATAGGCCCAGTTTCACAGACAGGGCTTAGTTCAATTAGGGCATTTATGTTGCTTTTATAAACATGCCTTTGAAAAAAAACATTACTGGTTTGCATTTTGAGACAAAACAACGGCGCTGACATATTTTAAGATATATCAGTGCAAGTTGCATTCAGTTAAAACAGCTCAAACATGCATTTTAGCCTTGTCTGTGAAACCGGGGGATAATGTTACAAATTATTTATATTAGTTTTCACCATTGATAATAATATACAAAAAAAAAAAGAGCAGCAAATCAAAATATTAGACTTACGTTGACACCTCTGCTATGTGTTTATGTCTCAGAGTCATCCACAGGTCGTCATCTTCATCCAACAGCACCTCTTTCATACGAGTGTCACCCATTCCACTGGTCTCGTACCTGATAGACACAAACATGCACCATCGACGTCAGTAACTGTCTATCATACACATGTACAGTGTGATGACAGAAGGAGTTATTAACATCATCAAAGGTGAAACACTTGAACTTGACCGAGGGTCAGTTTAAATGATCTGAGCGACCTTAGAGCAGTATATAGATCATTTACAAACTGCTGGAGATGAGTTATTACTTGTAGACATCATTCTCAACGGGCAGCAGGTCATAGGCCATGGCCTGAAATGTGAGCTCGTGTAGAATTGGTGAGACAGGGTCAAAACCTCGATCCAGAATCAATAGCTGGGAACGTGCTTTATCAGGTCCCTATGAAAGAGAGGGGAAAAAGAAAAAGATAAAGATAGAGCACAAAACAGTAAGGCAAATGATTAATGTTGGACAGTGAGAAATTAAGGTCACTGGTACGAGACAGAAGCAGTTTTTTTTTCAAATTCGAGACAAAATATAGTGCTACAAGCTATCAGACTCACCTCTCCCAAAGTGGGGTCATCTGCTTTGAAACCGTCCAGTTTATCCTGGAGCATTTGGGCCAGAACTGCATTGTCTTTGTACTCTCTGAAAACACAGCAACACACACTCAATCATGATGCTACCGGATGACGACGGCTACTGGCCATTGATGCTCACTGTACATTGTAAATTGTTTTTCAAAGTTGTAAATAAAAAAGATTATTGAAGTATGTTTTACAAGAAAATATTATTTCAGTCTTACTACCTCAAAATTTCAAATTATTTCAGTTTAATTCCAATGTGTTACTTGCCTTTTCTAACAATTTATACTTTATCCTACATACATTTTTTTTTTTAAATCTAATCACTTGACACTTTCTAATCTGTTATATCTGATTTTTTAAAATTTACGGTTTACTTGTGTTTATTATTGTCTTTGCAGAAGGCTAATACTGTTTGGAGTCACATTACAGATATGTGGCAGCAGATAGTGTTTTTGAGAAAGTAAGTTTGACAGTGAGATGTTTATGTGTGTGTGTTTCCTCTTCCTCTCTCACCCTCTGTATCTAACAGCTGGGTACTCCTTCAGTGTGGAGCACAGGGTGGCTATTTGCTCGGCTAAACGCTCCAACACCTGGTTCTTTACATCAGCTTTAAACGGACTGTAGAAATCCTGGAAGGCATCTGAGTTGTCCACTGAGAACACCTGAGGACAACATACCAACAATAGATACATGCCTCTATAACATACAGATTTATAGTTTTATTCATAATGTCTCAGATCTTCAATGTGATTCAAATGCATTCAAATGTGGTTATTGGACTCAGAAGCTTCATGGAATACTGTCTAGTAGGTACTACAATTGGTTTGAAACTTAGGCCTATTGTATGGCTATTAAAAAGTGTGTTCTATATGATACTACCAATAATTAGATGTAAAGTGATCATCAGATGTCCATCAGTCCCCACTTCAGGATCTCACCATAAGTAGTAGGCCATCCTGGTACTTTCCACCTTACTGTTTTATTTACTGAAAGCTATGAATTCAGACATACCACTCTTCTCACATACTGTTTGTTGCATACTATATAAAAGGGAAGTACGCATATCTGGATGCAGGGAGGGTCTTTCTCTCAAAAAAACATGGTTACAATATACAGTATGTGCTACCAGAGTTGGGGTATTGTGATTTTTAGCTGTTTTTGCTTGTTTGAATGCTTATTTTGTCATGGTTTAAATAGTTAAATACATTTTAATTAATAATAATATATTTAAGATATCTTACAGATATCTCTTGGAAGTGTGCTGAGGCCCCCTAGTGGGTCCCGACCCCCTGCATTAAATTAATCTGAATAAATAAATACATAAGAATTAAACGTCCCTTATGAACAACTCTTCACAGGATGTTGTCAGCCATGTGATATTGTTATTAAAAGTATGAACGTATTACAGAAAGTAGTGGTGGTTTCAGCCCGCTTGCCATTTATTCAAGTGCCACATGTCACTTTTTCTGAGTACTTTACTCACTGCTGTCTGTCTGTCCATGAGAACTTAAGCCAAAAGTGAAGCAGGAATGAATGTTAATAATGCCAGTAAGTAACACATTGTAAATGGCTGTTACTGTCCCATAACCCTCTTTCACAACAGTAAATCATTGACATGTCACCTGCCTCACATCTCCCTGTATGTATGTGCTGTGTCCTGTACACTCTGCATGTTTGAACAGAAACATGGTATTCTGACTAATCTACTGCTACATAAAAAGTGCACTATCCTCTTTCCTTCTCTCAGATTGACCTATAATCCATATCAGCGTTGTATCTCTCTCCCTAACCTAACACACTAGCCTCAACATACTGTCCCATCTGTCACATGAACATAACCCCACTGACATCCAATCAAATTCCAAATCCACGCTCTCTGTCATTGGCTGCCCAGTGACTCATTGATGGGGCGTTAGCCAATGGGGAGCGGGATTAGGTTTGGCATAGGGAGGGCTGATTCAGCCACTCGTCAGGATTAATTATAAAGGACAACAACAGAGGATTGGAGGCATAGGGACGGCCTGACTAAAGCTGCTCTTGAATGTTCTGGCATGATACATGAGTTTACCACCCTCCCCCCACACCTCCATACTTCCTCCTAAGCATCATCCGTTCTCTCTCAGGTCCTAGGAGGTCCCAGGGTCGCATGTAAAGGCTCTCACCTGTGATTCATAGGGCAGGAAGGCGATGTTAATCTCAGTCAGTGTCTTTATGGATTTAGAGGCACGGGATTTACTTATCAAGTTGAACATAGTGTCTGGAATTGCTAAATAATAAAAAAATAAAAACAGAGACTGAGTGAGATACATATTCTAGATAAATATCTAGTAGATGTGGTAGAAAACAGTTTCTGCAGTCCAAAAAACACTCACTGTCTGAGAAAAACACGTGTGCCCCTCTGTATATGGGATTACGGGGATCTCTGAAGTCATTGATGAGTCCCTCAACTGACTGTTGAAAACAGACAAATACAGTATATATTATTGGTTGATGTTATTGATCTGCCTGCATTGACACCATTATATGAGAACTGAACTGAGCTGGACGACGACATCAGTTTTCTCCAGAGTGGCTGCTATATATAAATTACTTTTTTTACAACAAAAATTAACCATCACTGAATTTACCTAAGCTGGACTATTACTCTATTTTCTTCTAGAAACAAACTTCGTTGCATTATTCTCCTGTTATCACTGTAAAGCTGCTTTAAAACAATCTGTATTGTAAAAAGCGCTGTATAAATAAAGGTGACTTGACTTGATATCAAATATATATTATTTATATTTATAAAAAAAAAAGAAATAGCCTATATGCACTACCATTCAAATGTTTGGGTTAAGTTAAGATTTTTTAAATGTTTTTGAAAGAAGTCTTTTATGTTCAACAAAGCTGTAAATATTGTGAAATTTTATTACAATAAAAAAAACTGTTTTCTATTTTAATATTTAAAAATGTTATTTATTCCTGTGATGGCAAAGCTGAATTTTCAGGACTCATTACTCCAGTATTCAGTGTCACATGATCCTTCATTCTAAAATGCTGATTTGGTACTTAAGAAACATTTATTATTATTATTATTAAAGTTGAAAACAGTTGTGAATATTGGAATATGATATGAACTTCTGAATAAGCTCCGTTTTAATATAAGAATGAATGAGACAACTGGTTACCTCATCAGATGGAGTGATGAGATATATGGCTTCCATGGTAGGAAGAGGCTCACGGCGCTTGGTTATGTCCTCAACAACTGGAGAAAAAACCCAAAAAGTTATGGAAGAAAGTTCATTTGAGCCAAATTGGTATAATACTGCAATGTGAATTTGTTCTACAGGAATAAAACTCACTTGTGATTCCCTCAGACATAATGTCTGTCATTTTACAACATGATGAGATCATTCTCATGCTGAGCTTGTCCACCACCAAAACCTGAGGAGAACAGCTTACTGTACATAATCTATGAACAGCAAACATGTGATCACGTAACAAATCATTTTTGCCATTACAACAACCAGGCTGTAGACCAGTGTAACACAGCGTGCTGTGAATGTTGGTTGCCAACATAGAATGCTGTTGTGCCAATTTAATTGTAGTTTAGGATGGTCTTTTAAGCAAAGAAGGTATAATTTGACATCTTTTCATTTAATTTAATTGAAGTTTATTTCAAGATTATTTTTTATTATTATACAGCACAGACTAAATGAAGATTGTTTTGACTTCACAAACAAATGCTGCGTACAACAACAATTGGCATCAATCTTTTTCATAATGTTTAACTGTTCACAATGTTTAATGTTCTTCAGGCAAGTGTACCTTCCACTCTCCCTTCTTCTTCACCTTCTTAATGACATCATTCATAATCTCTGTAAGACAAAATTGCAAAGAAAAACAAATTAATTTCTGCAAAATAGAGATTGCAGAGTAGAAAAAGTACAGGGAGAATAGCAAATACATTTAGAATTGCAAGAGATGATGTAAATCTAAGAAAAAGACAAGATCACAGGAACCTTGCTTTCAGCATCACAAAAAGGCAAGAAAAGCCTTCATTAAAGATATAACTTATAAATAAAGACTGTAAAACAAAGTCTCAAGATTTCTAGTTTAGGTTCTTATAAGTAGCCTAACTGTATTTTTCATCTCAAATAGTGATACCATTGACTGAGACAGAGATCCAAACAAAGATATTTTCAGATTGAGATTCCAGATCATAAATGCTTATCTAGAAAAGCAAGCAATATAGTTGGTACAGATGTGTGATGATGTCATACTCTAACTATATCTGAAAGGTGTGCCAATGTGCATAATCATAGACTCTAACAGATGCACACACACACACACACACACACACACACACACACACACACACACACACACACACACACACACACACACACACACACACACACACACACACACACACACACACACACACAACACCACACACACACACACACACACACACACACACACACACACACACACACACACACACACACACACACTGCCAGAAGTGTCAGGTAGAGGTGTTGCTAAGTCTAAATCTTCTTTCGTCTTTACAGTTAAACAGCACCATACCCTCTGCAGAGTTTAAAAACATGGCTCTGGCCTGAATTATATTTTATAACGGTACATTCATATTAAGGTTAACTGCATAGCATCACCTTTGTGAAGGATTAGGATATATATATTACATTTTAAATATTTTTTCATTCTTGATTCAGGTTTTAAAATATAAACTAATGTTCACAAACAGAACCTTATTTTAATGTGTTACCAAAATTATTATAAAGTTAATTTTAATTTCAACATTTAGTACATTCATGTACAATAACTGTTACATTAACTGTTAATAGTATTTAATGGACCTGCACTAACATGAACTTAACAATGAACAGTTGTATTTTTATTAACTAATATTAACAAAGATTAATAAATACTGTTACAAATGTTTTGCTCATTGTTTGTAAAGTTAGTTAATGCATTCATTGACTAAGATGTGCCTAATGGGAAGTGTGTCACCATAATTGTGTGTGTGTGTGTGTGTGTGTGTGTGTGTGTGTGTGTGTGTGTGTGTGTGTGTGTGTGTGTGTGTGTGTGTGTGTGTGTGTGTGTGTGTGTGTGTGTGTGTGTGTGTGTGTGTGTGTGTGTGTGTGTGTCATATTTTAAGGGTTATTTCTTGTTTGTTCATTTGTTGATTTTGACATTTAGTAAGTTTTTAGATCAGACTCCTTTGTCTGGGTTCTTTAGCTTGTTGCCATGGGTTTTCATTGATTGATTGCGTTGTATCACCTCTGTGTCTCGTTTCTTTGATTTGTTTGCTTTTGTATATAAACCCTGTGTTTTTTTCTGTTCGTTGTTGATCTTGTTTGTGTACTGGTTGTTCTGTTCATGTTTTGCCAGAGTTTTTATTACCTTTTGAGTTTTGTAAATAAAATCAACTTTGGATCCACCGCTTTTCACCTCTTGCTTCAACTGTGGGTGACACATATTCGTTCATTTCTATTTATAAGTAGCATATTGTCTTATTTAGTTAGTTATTTTCATGACTACTTTCCCATATTTAGTGTTATTATTGTTTCTTTGTTTTATTGCACAAATTGAATAGCTTCTTGGATTTTTAAAAAAGTTGTATGAAATGATTTAAAAAAAAATCTAATCTACTCTCCTTTTTTAATGACAGCAGAAAAGGAAATGATCAACTTTATTTGTTAGTTTAAATGCTATATATTCAGTGGTGAGAGAGACCCAGCAATCACAGGCCTAATCTCTTCCCAATCCTCTTACAGCACCATCCTCTCTATTTTTGTTCTCCCTCTGTGTCTCTTTCTCTTGCTCTTTGCCACTCTTTTTTCCACTCAGTCTTCCACTGGATGTGAGTGAGCACAGTGGACCTTAATCATTTTTACTGCCCCCCCTTAAAAAATCTCCATTGAATAGCAAGATCCCGAACGCAACAGCTTCCTGCAGTCATATAACACATTTCACAGCTATTGACGCTGGATTTGTCAGTTCTGACACCCAGAGGTGTTGTTGCATTTAAATAAACTTGTGATGAATCTCACAGCCTATTACTGAAATTGTCGAACAACAAATCAGCATCCATCCTGACAAAATAACTGTCTATAAAAAAAAACGTTGCTGTTGAGATGTGTGATTAATATTTAAAGGATGGGAACCGGATTGAAAGCTTTAGGTATAGATTGAATACTTAACCTACTGATAGATTAAGAATCAGATATCAGTTCAAACCAATATGTCCGAAAACATGACTAGAAAACACCCTCCAGCAGAATTTCTTATAAACTGCTTCAGTCGTGTATTGTTTTATCTTCACATTTGCCAAAGTAACAAACACTCACACCTGATAATTGGTGATGTTTTTCTCAGAATCTCTAAGATTTAATCAACACCAGCACTGTATATGGCAGAAGAGATGGAGTAAGGAAAACCTAACATCCACTCAGCCTATAGATAAAACAACAGGTCAAAAATATATGGTATAAGGAATCACAAAGGAGTTGCATTCAGGATAGTGCATCCAGTGCTGGATAGACAGACAGACAGACAGACAGATCTAGATAGATAGATAGATAGATAGATAGATAGATAGATAGATAGATAGATAGATAGATAGATAGATAAATCAAATTCAACCATAACATCTAACACCAAATCCATGTTTAATAGAACAATTGCCTGTCTGTATTGTTTATTCAGGCCTATTTTTCCCACTCTTTGTGCTTCCACGCAAACCGCCCCTCTAGATCCTTAATCCCACAGGACTACACAGATTAGTGTGTATCTCCAATGCCTGTGTGTTTTTAGCAACATTACAATTCATTTGCATAGTGCAAAAAAAAAAAATTACACAGATTAATATAATCTTGTAATATAATAATATAATATAAAACAATAGTTAATTTTGAAGAATAATGATTTAAGAAGAGCAGTGTCATTGTAAGAGGCTTAGACTTTTCGTGAATAGCCTATTGTAAAACTTAATAATAAAGCGTTTCAACACACACAAATTTCAATGGAAATGTCAATAATTCCACAAATTAGAAATATCTGAAATATTACATTCAAAAACGCCAGTGATGTGTGCCCTAAAACAACTAAAACAAAACATTTCTTACTTTCTCCGACAATCGCTTTGAGTCCCAGAGATGTCATCGTGTCTCCTGCTATCCTCTGCCTGCTGGACTGGAGTCTGGAATCTGGATTCTGGATTCTGGAGTCTGGTCTGTGTGCGCGCTCAGATCTACAGTTGGTGTAAATGGGATGTGGTGCTTGCGTCGATGCCTAATCCCACTACACGCCTCCGCAGCTTCTCTATTGACATGTGCATGTGTGCATATTAAGCTTAGCCTTCCAGCAGCTTCTATCATGTTTTGACGAAGCCCTGGCTGTTTTTTATGAGCTTCAAGTGATAATGATTTGGTGTGTTGCATACAGTTATGAATCAATATGAAAGCAAGAATTTTACGTAATGAAATATTAACACGAATAATGTGCACGATAATTATTTTACAATGTATTTAGTCGGGCTAAGAACTAAAGGAAATATTAACAGAAAAAGACCATTAATATCCACTAGAGGGCGGCATCGTATTGTTTTATTCTACCTAATTAGAAGTTATTCTAACACAAGTAGCTGTTTCAGAGATGCTTCACTCAAAACAATTTTAATGAAAATGTCTTTAAAATTCTCTACAAAACGACAGCCGATTATTCTATACATGAAAAGTACAGAATAGGCCTGGGGGTTTGCATCAGTAAAAATGAGTTATATGTTAGAATGAGTTCAGTTTTATCGGATGCTTACAATTGCACACCTCGTAAGGCCTTTATACATATATATTTTTAATGCCCTGTCTATGTCGGCACCTGCATTAGACTCTTTCTTTTGGAGCATCCAGTGATTCAATTAGGCTATTTTTAATCTGATCAATAGCTATTTTCACCTCGTTAGTGCTTGACTTCAGTTAAACAGACAACAACAACAATTGACCTCAAGAATTTCAGTCATTTTACATTTAATATTGTTGTGTCATGAATGTGTTATTTGTACATATCCATGACGAGATTCCACGTTTATTCAGTTTGTTGACTGGTGAAATATCAGTGGCGGGGCGTGCCTCTGAAAGCACGCGCTTCCAAAAGTGAACAAAAAATGTAACAAGTGAGTGCATAGACGTTGATGGGAACGATTCGTCTACTTAGCAAAAAAAAAAAAATCAAAAAAAATCAAAAAAAAAAAATCGTGAACGTAAGTCCAGATTTCTATAACCCCGCCTTCAGCACGCTCATGTGTCTCCTAAAGACAAGTGTGTTTTGACGCTGAAACCGAGCAGAGGGTCTGTGCTTAACGCAGGACTAAGCCTTAAATCAAGAATTTATGAAAACTGAGCCTTCAGGAACCCAGCAAGGTCCCTGTCAACTCCATATGCAACTCCAACCACCCCTTACTGCGTTCAAACTAGCTACTCGAGTAAAAAGGGAGGAGCCGCTCGAATCAACTTCAGTTTATATCTTATCATAAGAAACCAGCGCCCAACTGCTACTGCACAGCTGCTCCTTTGAGGCGAATTAAGTTCTTCGATCCAGACTATTGCCATATAGCAGCGGCGCGATGGGAGATTTGATCTCAACTCACCTGGATGAAGGCAAACGGGAGGTTATAACAGGTAAGCGCTCTAATGGACGTGTCTGCTAACTGCAAGACGTGATAGATAATCAGTTACGGTATGTAAAATATGGTGTTGCGAAAGGGTTGCTGCAAATTCAGTTAAGGCCAGTGCCAGGGTTTTGGGTGAAAGGGTTTACATTCCGCCCCAAAACGAAAACGTGTGGGATAAGTTAACAAACTTTGTGCTGTTCCCTCAAGGCATTTTGCTGCGACGTGGCACAACATTTCCTGTTACTTTTTACAAGTTTTAAATTACATATACATATAGTGCATAAATAATCAGTAAGATAATAACAGTGATTTCACTGTGTAAAAAAGAGGATACAAATGATCGCTTTGCCATTAGAACACCAGATGAATGTGAGCTGCGCAACCTAACTATTGTTAATATCTCAAAAATAAATCATGAAATATTAACTGAAGGGAAGTCTAAATGAATTTGTATGGGTGGAAAGGTGGCCTGCGTCTCTTTGGAGATGTCTGGTCAGGTGTGGTTAGTGGAACAGGTTTTAATAAATGCTGACAGTGGATAACTTCCCTATCAGTGCCATGAAGTTAGGGGCAAATTGATTTTAAAGTACAGTTTTGTTCTAACCTTGTATAAAACAAGGTATATAATGTACTACATATGCACAAAAAAGTATTTAAAAAATGATCAATATGAACAATTACTACTATAAACAAGTCGTATTGCATCAAATACATGTTGTACATAATGCAATATGGTCAGAGATGAGATTCATGAAGTTTCACGAGTTGTTGGAAATGTTTTTCAATGCTGATTTCAGTTTTGTTTTTGTTGTTGTCAATCAAAAAAATTTTTTAGCAACACTTGTTTCTAGGGCAGTAAATACAGGTATTTGAGAGCTACAGGTTATGCTGTCTAAAAAGGCACTGAACCCAAATATTCCAGTACATATCAAATATATCAATATATCAAATGTTAAAAATCAGAGGAATTCACTAAGTGTACATTTTCCCTCAACATTTAAATGTCATTTACCGGTATTATTATTTTTGTAAGAAATGTTCATTTAAAAAATCATATAGAATAAGTTAAATAATGTTTTACTTTCTGATTTAGTTAGTCTGGAAAAAAATCATCAGACTGGAATGTCAATGTCATTTACTGTGGGAAATCAGAAGCACAGAATTTGCTTTTTATATTTTTTAAAAAAATGCTATATAATTTATATAATGTTTTACTTATTGATCATCCCTTTCAATATCATTTGATGAAATCGCATTTGGTAATGGCAAAAGAGAACGGTTAACTTTCCATCTTCCCTGCTTTTTGCACATTTTAAGTGAAAACGCATATCAGATATGGAATCTCAGGAATGCATGGGGAGCCTAACAGCAGTAATGGGGCTGTCTGGATGATCTGTCATGCTCACCATTTGGATAACCTTTGTTCAGGCGGTCATGTATGCTTTTTTCTTTTTTTAAGTGTATGGAATATTCTTAGTTATTCATAGATGATACGTCTACAGTAGGCTGTTGTCTTAGACCCTTGTCACAATTGGATGACTCCCTCTTTACAAAGATGAGGTCAAAGTCCTACATCGTTTTTTTCATACGTCGTCTTCCTGTAGTCTAGAGAATGGACAAAGTCATCATCTCAAAATAGTGGGTGGGGTTTGGGAATAGAATGACCTCAGCACTTCCTGTCTCAATTTTTTTAAGCAATCTGCTTATCTTTGAGTTTACAATGGCTGACAGCTTTAGGTGCTAATGCTATGATATTGTTTTGTTAGGTGAAGCATATTTTGGGGTCAAATCTTCCATCTCGAGGTGATGGTGAAGTTGGAGCCATTTTAGGAAGCAAATTGCACAGTTTTGTGTAGTTGGGGTGGGGGGTGGGGGTCTTGCAGGAAATGCTTTAATGGGATGTTCGTGGAAGAGGAAGTCGTGGAACACTAATAGTGGGATTCTTCTAAACAGAGCATGTTTGTAATAGAGCTTTGTAGAGAGTTCATAGTGCACAATCCAACCCACACTTACTAGTAGTGTGTGTGTTTGTCTGTTGGTCCTCTCAGATTGCTAATGCTCCACAGAATGTCTTCCACAGAACTGACTGGAATTTAGGCAAGCATGGAAGTTAGTCCAGAGTTGGTCTGAAAAATCATCTAGCTGGAATGTCAGTTTCTCTGTGGGAAAACAAGCACAGATTTTGAAATTGAATTAAGGCGTATCGTATGCTTATTCCTCAGAATTAGATTTTTGCTCAAGGGTTTATGTGACTCCATCATTAGCCAAAGCTTTAAATGGGAATTTTCCATGATGAACATCAGGCTTGCTTAGTGTTGGACTCAGCACCAATGAGGCTCTCAGGACAATTAAAACATATGTTGAGCACAGCATGTTTATAAATCCCATCCCATCATGCTTCACTTATTATAGCAACAGATCCTTGAATAACACTGCAATTTGATCAAAGGATACATCTTAATCTTTTTCATCATATGCTAAATTCAAGTGTATTGAGCCAAAAGTAAAACAGCATTGCTTTATCTACTCTTATAAAACTTTAAAGTGTATTGTGCTATAATTTATTTTATTTTATTTATTTATTATAGTCATGGCCTTGCTGCTGTGTCCTCAAGCAAGGCATTTGTCAGTTGCTAAATTCCCCCTTGTCAGATTTTATATCAACTGTGCTTAATCCCAGTTTTCCCATACATTCCATGAATGCAAAAAGCTCACTCCTTGGCCAGTACTGTACAACCAAACAATATCATGTATCTAAAGTGTTTGAGCTGTCATATTGAAAACTCATTTGTTATAAAATGTTAATGGAATGTTTTATAAACTCTACGAGGAGCACATTATGTTGAATATGTGCAGTATTATGACAGACTATTGAAGTATTGAAAATTTAATGCACCTGAGATGGTAATGTGGCCCTGACACGAAGAAGGCTAAGGCTGTGCATAAAATTTTCAATAATTCAGCTTCTGCAGTCCACGTATACCAAAGAAAATGTAATGCTGAATGAAAAATATTGTATATATATACTGTACTTTTTAGAAGTTTGGAAAGAAATTAATTATTTCATCCAATAAGGATGCGTTAAATTGATCAAAAGTGATGGAAAACCCTTTTACATTGTTACAAACATTTGTTTCAAATAAACACTGCTATTGTGAACCTTCTATCCATCAAAGAATCCTGAACGAGACAGAATATATAACAATATCATATTTCAGGATGATTTGTGAGGGTTTCATTATCATGCTCTTCTTTAAAGAATAAAACAGGACCATGATGACCAAAGTGATTTGGGATTTCCTGTTAGATAAGCGTGAATGACTCCAGCAGACAGGTTTTGCTGAGCTTGTATGATTGTAACATGTAAAGAAGGTTAAGAATTAATCCTTGAAATTAGATTTTTTTTATTGCACTATTTAAGTGTTATTGAGTTGCTCTGTGATATAGTTTGTTTCACTGGGTAATAATGAAGTGCAAGCACAATATCTTCAGTGTGACTGTGAAGCTTCAGAGTTTCTTTTTGAAGTGGCTGCTATACGGTTATGCTAATTTGATTTGCTTTTGAGCTTGTAATGAAATTAAAAAAGGAACAAGGAGTGGCACCAAGTATCACATGAGACTCATTCAGTGAGTGACTCATAAACAAGCAGCACACACAAACGCACACTTACAAAAGGTCTCAGTCTTAGACATTCACATGAACATACACATGCCCTTGTCTTGTGGTTTCTTCCAGACCCAGGCCCTGGGTTACTCTCATTAAACCTCTCAAAGTAATGTGCTCTGTTAGCACCCTTTTCTTCCTAAATAATATATTTGTGAATTCTTTCACACATCATATAGCAGAGAATGTTCTACAAGTTTCCCATGGTCATGGACCGCTTACAATGTCCAGGCATGGAAAGATTCATTGGTCAGAAAATGTGGGAACACTTGGTACTGGATTCCAAAGAGACGTTTGTATCTTTTCTGCGTCCATGTTACCTTTCCCCTTCCTAGTACTTTCAGAGCATTTTCTCATTAGCTATGTTTTCATCCACCTGTTTTTATGCACACTTTTAAGTGCACTAAAAACACAGGATGATAAAGCCAAGATGGCCATACATTCTAAAAATGTGCAATCAAAAAATTAGCAGAGATTTATTTTTTTATTATTTTTATTTTTTTAATCTTTTCAGAAGATGATGGACATGCATTTATTGAATGCATAAACCACTTGATGCGCATAATAATAATTTATTTCAACAGATGTGATTGGTTCGCTGGTTAGTGCAGTTATCCAATCGCATTGCACACCATCTTCAATGTTAAGTCATTCTGAAATGCCTGGGTCAAAGTCTGTAATCAAAGTTATTTGCAAATGCAATCCCAAACTTCAGTCATCCGAACGCAAGATAACTTGGCAGCATTTATTGCATTTTGTCTATACGTCTTTTATGATGTACAAAAAAGAGCCACAGTGGCTTCCCTGATTGCTGCAACTTTTTATTACAGATGTTCTCTTGAACGTGGGATGGGAAACAATTCTTCATTCGCAAATTTTTTATGCAGCATATTCTATTTTGCATGTTAAATTCGCAACGTCGTCCAGTTTATAGCTGTAGTCAGTACCAGGATCTGAGCTCCCAGATTTCCCTTTAGAAGAGCTTTCACTCTGTCTGCTCTGACATGGACACATTCCAAAGAAACTTCCTTTTCCTTTCCCCCTACCCCCCTGAAGACCAACTGCCCCCTGTGTGGTCGGCATGATGGTATTGTAATTATCTTCCACTAGTGGAACTGCTCTTTAAGTATCTGTCTCCAAACCTCCACATTACCAAAGCAGAGCTCGGCAAGATTTTATTCCCACCATCGGACTCATGCACATTACTTAGATGTTTGTTTTGGTGTCGAAATCTGTGCCTGAGAAAAGCGTGCTTCTTTTGTTGGATTTGTTGAGACATGGATTGTGAAATATTGTGTGAGTGTGCATTTGGCATGGCAGCGGAGCATTGGGGATCTGCCCTAGGATGTTTGTTTAAGATTGATGACTGATCGTGTGCAAGCTGCCCAGCCTTTACAGTTAGCTCTGTTCCCACCACCACTGTCTATACGTGTGTAATAGCTGAACTACACTACCCATAATCCTGAAACGCTCAGTGTCTTTAATAATCTGCCAATCAAAGACGCTGTTTCTGTAGAAACCCAAATTGTGCCAAAGTTTTTGCTTCAAAATAAAGTTTGTAATTTAGTAATTTGTCTTGGATTTTTGTATGGCTTAATTGAGGATTTTATTTAATTTCAGCTTTATTTCAATTGATGAAATTTACTCTTCATCAGCTCATATTTCATAGCTTTCTTGGCAGGTAAGATCATCACGTATTTCCCTTTGCGTCTAATATTGTACTTTTTAAAACAATGCAGATGGTCAGGGTGACCTTATTCTCAGCCTCCTTGTCTCCTTTTTCACATTCCTCTCTGTTAAGTACTGCCTGCACAACTGCCTAATGACTTTAGCAGTTCATTTAATTATATTCTCTGGCTTTATGGGGCAAATATGATGGATTGAGAGTTAGTTGGGGGAAATCATAAGCAGAGCTCAGCTCCAGAGACTTTTCATTTCTGCACTGTAGTGTAGTAGACCACATACATTCAGAGAGGGAACATTTTAGGGTGTTTCTGTGTGCATTTGACTTGGCAGACTGAAGTATGTAAATGCTAAACGTCAGGTCTGTTTATAATTTGCTTTGATGGGAACTTTTGATGTTAATGTTCCTGTTGAACTTGAGCGTTAAGCTGTATGGATCTGATTTGTTGCAGTCGCTCCCTGTATGAAAAACATAATGTTTATGAGTCATAAACATAAAATATAACATTGTCTTACTGTTATTTCCAATTGTCATCTTTATTTTAAGAACTAGTTATTTTTAATGTGCAGGTGATCTTTCTCTGACTTAAGTCTAACCTCAATAGGCATTAGATAACCAAGTTTTACCTTTATTCTCTTCTCTTTTGACCCACTGAGTGCTTTATTTTTCATGCCTTTCTCTACTTTAATGGCATCGTTACATTGTAAGCGTACGGACAGGAATGTTGTTGTTTCTTCTGTTCTCTTTCCTCGAATTTTTCCAAGAGACTGAATGCCTCAAGTTTTACAACAGGCCCTACATAGTCATTTGGAAACCATCCCACCAGAAAGCAGTCAATAATGGAATTGCCTTTGTTCCTGTGCCAAGTGCAGTGTTGATCTGCTTTTACATGCATGTGAAGGACAAAGCAGTAAAGCTCAAACATTGTAATCTCCACTTCTGATCAGATACACAGAGCTCAGTGTGAATTGCTGTTAATGTTTTCATGGCCATTGACTTATTGTACCACAACTGTCTGTTGTGCAGCTGCATACAGTAAGTCTCAATATAACTGCTTTTGTATTGCATCACATTTTATCATTGTTTAATTAATTAGGGCTCGAGCACCAATGGTGCGAGGACCCTCTTGGAATTGCTCTGTTTATTGTTATTATAAAATGTTTTTTACATTTATTTTCATTTGATACTATTTCAATCAACTTATTTGGCTTTAGTCATATGCTTACTATGGAAAACTACCAGACATGCAGTTTAAAATCAGAAATGCTGAGTTTGTATTTCTGTCAATGGCCTCACATTAAAGGTAGGGTAGGCAATTTCGGAGAGGCTAACAATAGCAAGCTAGCTTTAAAAGCAAAAGCATGCGATTCCTCTTCAGAGTGTCTCCAAATCCATGCCTCCTTCATAACACATGAACGCACACAGCAGAGTCTGCAAAGCGGCATGAGAGGCGGTGTTAAATAATCTCATGTCTCAAAGTACATAACATTACAATTAGTGCTGCCCTCGATTTAAAGATTTTTCTAGTCGATTGGTCGTCGTTCATTTAAGCTAAGTCGACTAATCGCACATATCATAATAAGCCATATACAGTATTTCAGAAAAGTTAGTACACCAGGGGTGTGAACCTACACTGGTCTCACGATTCGGTTCGATTACGATTACCATGTCACCGATTTAGTTCAATTCGATATCGCGATGCATCACAATGCACCGCATCCTCAATTTTCAATTTTACTTCAAAAGTGATGTGTGCATGTGCGTGCGCAAGGCAGAGAGGGAGAAAGCGAGACCTTGCGTGTGTGTGCTAGTGTTCGTGTGTGCCTCAAGAACGCATGTAAGAAGCGCATGTTAAAAGAATTTAATTACTCGCACTCGCGTCTCGCCTCTGTCAGTGTATGCTACCGCGACAAAGCACATACGCTATAAATGACGTTAATACGCGATAAATACGCGATAAATGAAAGGGACAATACTATAGAAATGGAACTTGGATATATTTTAGAGTAGTCAATGTGCTGCTTGTATAGCAGTATATATTTACTATCCTCTGAAAATAACTCAACATACAGCCATTATTGACAAAATAGCTGGCAACAAAAGTGAGTACACCCTTAGTGATAATATCTGTATGTCGTCATATTCATCATGTTCATGTTTTTGTCTGCTTGACAGGACCATACAAATTTGTGTATCTTGTATTAGAGCAGTTACAATTTGTGCTTTGAGTACAGTTATCTCATACTGACCACTGGATGTTCCAGGGTCATACAGAGGTTTTCCAAGACTGGTTCCACTCGGAACAGGCCTCGCAATGGTCAATCAAAGATGTTTAGTCCTCGTGCTGTGCGTCAGGTGCAGAAGCTGGCTTCAAAAAACAGACGCATGAGTTCTGCCAGCATTGCTTTAGAGGTCAGCTTGTCAGTGCTCAGAACCATACAAGTCAGTTTGCATAACCATCGTCCCAGAAGGAAGTCTCTTCTGAAGCTGGCTCACAAGAAAGCCCGCAAAACAGTTTTCTGAAAGCAACATGTCCAAGGGCATAAATTACTGGAACCATGTCCTGTGGTCTGATAAGACTAAGATAAACTTGTTTGGCTCAGATGGTGTCCAGAAAGTGTGGTGATGCCCTGGTGAGGAGTACCAAGATAATTGTGTCTTGCCTACAGACAAGCATAGTGGTGGTAGCATCATAGTCTATGGCTGCATGAGTGCTGCTGGTACTGGGGAGCTGAGCTTCATTGAGGGAAACATGGATTCCAACATGTACTGTGATATTCTGAAGCAGAACATGATGCCCTCCTTTCAGAAACTGGGCCGAATGACATGATGATGACCACAAACACATCACCAAGATGACAACTGCCTTGCTGAGGACACTGGAGGTGAAGGTGATGGAGTGGTCAAGTATGTCTCCAGACCTGAACCCTATTGAGCACATGTGGGGCATCCTCAAGCGGAAGGTGGAGAAGTGCCATGTGTCCAGCATCCAGCAGCTCCGTGATGTCATTATGGAGGAGTGGAAGAGAATCCCAGCAACAACCTGTGCAGATCTGTTGAACTTCATGTCCAGGAGGATTAAGGCAATGCTAGATAACAATGGTGCGCACACAAAATATTGCCACTTTGGACACAGTTTTGACATTTTCACTTAGGGTGTACTCGCATTCGTTGCCAGCTTTTTTAACAATAATGGCTGTATGTCGAGTTATTTTCAGAGGATACTAATATATACTGCTGCACAAGCAGCACATTGACTACTCTAACATATATCCAAGTTTCATTTCTATAGTATTGTCCCTTGAGAAGATGTACTAAAATGTTTTCTGAAATGTGAGGGGTGAACACACTTTTGTGAGATACTGTAAGTCATAATAATGAGCCTTTAATTTTACGCCTATTTAGCACTCGAAGCGCATGCATAAAGCTTGTCACAGCGCACAGGCAAAAGTAATGATTATGAATATGTTGTGAAAAAACAGCAAGGAGACTGTCTAAACATTTTAATAATTTATTGATAATGTTTTCGGTTGCAGATATTAAATTGGCGATGCTGACTCGTCATCTCCGTAGTAACAGGGTTTACTTTTTAGCTACTCATGACGCAGAAATGTCTGCATGTCAATATGCCTTTGTAGAGAAACAGTGTTGATTAAGCAATTATGTTATGCTTTTGATATATTTTACAACTGTTTTGTTGATATTTGCATATATTCGCGTTTATTTGTGAGTCCATTGTTTAATAAATAAAAAGTGTGTGTCTCTTTTTTTTAGCACGGACAGGGGAGCTGATGGGAGATTTTGGTCGGCTATATGAACAGCAGTATGCAGTCGCTCTCTTTAACCAGATGCGCTATGACGTAGAGGGTGGAGGAGGCCCTCAGCCCCAGCTCCTGCACAGGAAGGTAAAGCTCTGCCTTTTTCTATTCCTCTTTTTGAGCTGTATTCTTTTTTTATTCTTTTTTTTTTTTTAAGTAGCTAGTGAAACTATTTGAATCAGGGTAATTTCTCCCAGAACTGATGGTCTGTAATGTCAAATAGCTAAGCGGAATTGGGGATAATTGCTCTGTTTGAACAAATGCAGACTTGTTTATTTGAAATGTGTAGTATTATCACAGTATGCCTCTGTAAAGATGTGCAGTTTGCACATTTTTTATTCGATAATCAGGGTGTGCGTGCGTGTATGTCTGTAGACAGAGACACTGGGTGGGCAAAGTAAACATAAATTATGTAGAGAGACTGGAAGTACTTAATGTATAATTAGGTACTGGGGTCCTCACTGGAAATAGAGGGACATCTCTCATTCTCAGTACTCTCTGCTTAAACAGGAACTTGTTTGAACCGCACTTCAATTCTTGTGTTTCTTTCATAGGTGCCTCTTAAGAATAAGTCCATCTTTTCGGGGACTTTGTTTCAGTATCTAGAAGAGAACAAAAAATGGAGGAATCGTTTTCTCTTTATTCCTGACTCCTATAACATCAACTATTATGATAACAAACAGGTAATGCGTTTAATGTAAACTCAACAACATTCAACAAAATGAACTACATTTTATTAGTAATATTATCTGCCAGGTCTATGCCACTTTTATATACATCTAGTGTAAAGTATATATTTGATGATTCCAGAAGTTTAACTAATTCAATAAATAGTTTTTATTTAATAAGATTAATGAATAATATATTAATTCGTGTATTATTCATTTATTTTATCAAGTAAAAACATTTATTCATTTGTTTGTTTGAATGAATGAATTAAACTGCTGAAATGTCCTTATATACTTTATCTGTTTCTGTTGATTTAGGCCCATGACAGAGGGCTGCATCCTAAAGGCACCATTAACTGTGCTGGTTACAGGGTCTTGACCTCTATGGAGGAATATCTCGAGCTTCTTAACACCAGCCTACCAGGTCAGTCTGAAGTAGAGAGTGGAAAATGAGAAAGAAAGATGGGAAAACCTCAGGGAGGAATGAGAGTTAGTTCCTAAAGGAAATCTCTATAAAACTGTGCGTAAGTCATTGGCTTACTAGGGTCACATTGTCATGACAAAGAAGTTGAAAGATTAGGTAACTTTACATAGACAAGGTCAGTAAGCGATTCTGTCACACGAGACTCTTGTAAACACGTATAATGTTTAAGTCATGTGGCTCTGACATTTAAAACCATATGTGTTTATTACCTAGCCCTGTGAACTTGCACTGTAAGTATAACTAAATATTTATTTAATTATTTATTTAACCTGCAGCCTGTATTTTTAATAAATGGAGAGTAATGTTGAGCCAGAGTGCAGATAGAAAGTGATGAAATGGAGTGTGAAGAAATGCCCTGTGCTTTGTATGTTGTACAGCTGTGATCATGATGACTGTATTGTGGAGCTCTTCTTATCAGGCCATATTTAATAGACTATTATTGAATCATGCAACATGCTTTTTCCAGGTGTAAAAGCCAAAGTTGGCAGTTCTCCATTCTTGAAATGTGCGACGCAGTTTCCCCTCATCCTCTGGCACCCTTATGCTCGGCACTACTATTTCTGCATGGTGACCGAGAAGGAGCAGCAGAAGTGGAACGCCGTCTTTCAAGACTGCGTCCGACACACCAACAATGGTGAGTCTAACCCTGTTGTTAAAAAGGACCATACTAATTTCAAGTTTTAGACATCCAAGTTTCCACGTTCCCCTCTGTCACACCCGGACACATATTCAAGGCATGACTCTTTCATTACGGTTATTGCCATTCTTTTGTTTGTTAGAATAAGCTGCATTCAAACTTGCTAGATTAACTGATGTGTTATTTCATAAATCACCTCTTTTAGACATCCTTTTATCAAAAAGGAAACTCGAGCGGAACGTTTGGCACGGTTGACTGTATTAATTTAGCCTGTTTGATAATAGAAAGAATTTAACTGCTCAAGGCTGTAAAAAGAGTCAGATGAGATCATAGGGAAAGCTGGAGATGTGCTGCCATCATTCATTCCGTGTGTGAGAGCTCTATGACTGTTTATTCTGTAGAGCTTCTGTAACTTTATATAATTAGCAGAAATATTATTATTATAGTAAATTATAGTAATAAATGTCTCTTCTATGGTTTGTATATGCCAATTAAATGAAATATGATTTGAAAAGACCATTTATTTGTTGTATAATTCTAGAATTTTTCAAGAATTTGCTTATGTAAATCTAGTTACACCCTGCCTAAAGCTACTAGAAGGTTCATTGTTACTGTGAGAAATTTCCTCTTTCTCCAGCGATGTCACTGTCAGATTACTTGATATCCTGTTTGTCAAGCCACTAAAAACAAGTCTATACATGTCTATTTAAAGGATATGTTAAGATTGTTAAACTTAAGAGTTATGTCAACTGCTTGGTGGGCCCTTGATATAATTTTGCACTGATAAAAAATATCCTGTTAAATTCAATGTTAAAAAATTCTATGACAACGTTCCTGTTATTGTGGGATGGCATATTTGTGCCTGTACATTTAAAATTTATAACCATACATATAATTTACTGGTATAATGTTAATTTACCAAGCTGCTTGAACTACAAAAAATCAGCTTTTCAACACACACACACACACACACACACACACACACACACACACACACACACACACACACACACACACACACACACACACACACACACACACACACACACACACACGTTGGTGCAACAGCATTATGAGGACTCTCCATAGGCGTAATGTTTTTTATACTGGACAAACTATATATTCTATCCCCCTACACTGCCCCTGTCCCTAAACCTACCCATCACAGGAGACATGCTACATTTTTAATTTTTTAATAAAACATTGTTTTTTATGTTTTTAAGCCATTTGATTTATGAGGACTTTTGACATGTCCTCATAAACCACCCATAATTTGTAATACACATGTCATTATACAAATTTGTGTCCTCATAAATCACATAAACCAACTCACACACACACACCATAAATTGAACAGTATTTTGCAGTAAAAGTACAATTTGATTTCCACATTTCACCATATAGTAATGTTTTTAATGTAGTATTTTTATAGTCTGTAAAAGTGACAAACTTTTTTTTTTTCAGTGTAGGGTAGTTTTCAGAGGGTTCTGTGTCCCTCTTATGGTATAACCCACTCATTGGGCCTGGGGGAAAGGGGTCTGGCAGTGTTGACACTAATTAATGTCATTGAATTTCAGTCTTCAGTACGTATTGTATTGTAAATGTTGGGTCGTGAGGTTCTCTGTGTCTCATGATAGCTTCTACGTCTACTAGAGCTGTTTTCTCTCTGCTGTAGTCCAGATTCCAGAGTGGTCACAGCTGGGGCTGTCAACCCATAATTCAGTTTGGATGGGAGGCTGCTGAGAGGGGAATGCACACTTGCGGCGAGGGCAGTTATGTCCCCTGGGGTATTAAGGCGGCCATCTAAAAGTGTGTGTGCGCGTTAGAGTTAGCCAAATCCCTGCTGCGTGTAGTATGTTCTGAATGCAAGCACATCTGTAGAGCCCCTTTTTTCCCCAAATAAGGGCTGGTTCAGTTCTGGTTAAGTTCTTTGCTATTCATTAGTAAGTTTACGATGTTTTCGGACATATTTCAAATTTGTTATACTCTGTAATGTTCTATTCTCACTGTTTGGTGAGAGAGTTAGATGTTAGCGGAGACTGCGCTTCTAGAGTGGTGATGACATTGACCATTTTGACATCAAATAATAAAGAGGAATCTCTCTCTCTCGCCCTCTCGCTCTTTCTCTCTATCACAGATACTAATAGGAGTGGATAAGTGGTTTTCTTTTTTGGCTTTTGATGAAGCATAAACCCTCTAGTGCTTAATTTCTGGAATTTGTCTAAACACAGATACTAAACTGTTTAAGCAGTATTGATTGCTTTTAACAGCAGAACAAATCCTCTTTGGATGTACCCGGCCCCTGCAGTTTAAGGCAAACTCTGCAGAAGGAGTGTAGGTTTGAATCCCGTAATGGGCTGCAATTCATAATTTGACCACTGATGTAATTGCCCTTCCCTTTTACCTGTCGAAATCACACGTTCATTATGTAAGTACTGTAATTATGTTAAGTACTGTCCTGGTACAGTCATTATTTTTGTGAGCTTGTTGTGAGTGGCAGCTTTTCCAGCAATCCTTTGAGCATTGCTGCTATAAAATCTACTTTGCCACAGCAAAAGTAGTCAGTTAAGTTAACCTGAGTTGCCAATATGAGTTTGCAGTCCAAATTTAATGTGAAGAGATAAAAAAAGACAGTACCTTGAAATTATGGAAATAATCATCATTCTAAATGGTCTGATTCACAATAAAACCGACTCTTTTAAATGAATTAAAAACATACAGCGCACGCAGTGTTGTCCGATTTACGGACATGACTCAAATGACTCTAAATTCACAAACACTAAGAAACTCATGAGTTACTGTGAATCAAGTTTGAATTAGTCTGACGAATCCTTCATGAAATGAACTCCCTGAACTGCAAATTAGTATTACTTTCAGAGACGTCAGTCTTGAAGCAAAGCAAGCTTTGGATGGCCTTCTCAAAAATGTTAAAGCTTAAATCATTACCATTGCAGACTGATTAACCATGATGTAAAAGATACATTTTGATCAGAAGCTTTTTTTAATGAATGATGTTTTATATTGTTCATTAAATTCAAATATTGTTTAAAACATTTGGGTTATTAGAAAATGTTTCTTAATCAAAACACAGGTTTCTTTTATTTTTTTTTTACATGATAAACAGGGCTTGAAATTAACTTTTTTTTTGCTTACCACCAGCCACTTTGGCTAGTGGTTTTCCAAAGTTACTAGCCACTCAGCATTTTCACTAGCCACAATTTTGACATCTATACCATGAGGAAAAACTGCCACATAGATATTTTTCATATTATCTCATAATTTGGCAGCAGGGCAGCTGTCACTTTAAGACCTGACGCACAGACCAATTATACTGTTTATGTTCACTTAAAACATAACTGACTGTCTTTATGTAAATACTCGCCAAGATTACAGTATTTTGTGTGTATTTAAATGTTTAAGCCCAATAAGCAGCGAAAAATAACACAATTAGTACTGAGAGGCGGCTTTAAGACTTTGCAAGAGCACAAAATTAGGTATTAGTAAAATTATGGGCAATATGCGCAATCCCACGTCATAATTCAAGCCCTGTAACAGCATCAATATTCATCCGGAGAAAATGAAACGAGTGAGTGAGGTGAGGCAGGTTTTTGTGTCTCCCCCTGTCAGAGAGATGAGAGAGGAAGAAAGCGCAGCTGGTATCATGTATTTCTTCATGAGTATTGAAAGCGTCAATTATGTATCGTCAAATCTTTTTGACAACACTACATTGCACTTAGTTTATTATTTCAGATGCCTTTTAAAAAGACTAGACAATTGAAAAATGTATATATTTAAAATAAAACCCGCCAAAGTGGCAGTAGGAGTGACTGCGCTACACGCTACTGCTGAAATCCACCCGCATTTGGCGGGTGTTAATGTCAAGCCCTGACTATAAATATTATACATAAATTAAAGTCAATAAAATGTAGTTAAGTAGACTAATATCTCTTTATTTATTTGACATTAGATCAACAGATCTAACAGGCTCTAACAGATGGGTTTTTTTTATTGTGTTGGGTAATGCAAGTTTATTTGGCACAACTTCTGCTGAGAATTAAAGCATCTAAACAGGAGCCAGGCACATGTCTTCGATATGCTCGTGGTACGCATTGTGTTGGATCAGTGTTGGTTCAAATTGCACTACAGAAGCTCTCTATTAAGAGCTAAATGTGATGTGTAACTCAATATATTAGGTTGCTTGTAACAGCTAATCTGTTTTAAAAAGGTGGCATGACTCTAGGATCCAGGAACATGCAGTGCTCCAACAGGACAGTGTTATTCTGTGAATTAATGCCCAGAGGAGTAAACCCAAGCATGCATGAACAGAGTTAGATCAGGGCTGGATCCTGACAAGTCTTTGCTTGTTTTTGGAAGTGCATCATTTAGACTGCTTAATTCCTAAGGCTGTCAAAGCAATCCATCCTTCTACCGTACCTTACTAGACTTTAGGGTTGGGTATCATTTGGGTTTTTTAAACGATATGGGTGCCAAATCTATATTTTTAAAACGGTACTGGTGCCTGAACCGATACTTAAAAAAAAAAAAAAAAAAGAGCCACAATATGATGGTGAATGACATTAAAGAACTGCTTTTTTTATTTAAAAATATCAATTTTACAATATATAAAAAATTGAAAGTATACTTAAATATGACTATGTAAATACAAAACTTAACAAATTCACAATAAAACCTTACCCAACTACAATCATTTATTTAACACTAAATAATTATAGTATTAATAACAGCAAAGTAGTCGGTATTCTTGGTATGCTACAACCCAGCTTCAAGTTTCAGCAATTCTTTTGCAGAAATATGACCAAAATTGCCTTCTCTGGCAAAATACGACACCTCTTATTGTGTCCTGACTTATTGCATGTCCTGCACCGTTATTTTAGAATGCATCACCTTATTATTTCCATGCTTCTTACCACAGCCACATGACAGATATATCGCTTTTATTTAGTTTTTCCTTTTTTATTCAAAATATTCACAAACTTGTTATCTATGTCATGACCTATCTGATATTCCGATTTTCAAACATGCGTAAGTGAATGTATTCTGTCATTTAAAATCCTTTTTAATGATCATGTTAGATGATCTATAATGAGCGATGGGCACCGCCATGTTAGTTTGGGCCGCAGTTCAGGGAATCGGATCTGTCAGATTTTCAACACGTCAATTCATCCTCTTCTCTCGAAATAAATGAAAGTAAGTGAACTGGGAGAACAATAGATTATATAGTTAACTATAAAATGTATATCTGATATGAATAAATCACAAAGTCAAATTATAATTGAAAGTATATTGGTTGATATCTACGTTTATTAAAATCTCGACAGAAAATCCAAACACAGCCTCCAACACACGAGTTCAAATACAGTGGGGTAGAGCGGGATAGGGCGCGTTTCTGTAAATATGGTGGCAGACCCATAATGCAACACGGCATGACGTCACCTTCACATTCCCTATTGCACTCTTCCATAGACATCAGTGTGTATTTAACAAACTATAAATGTGTTTTTTTTTTTTTGCTAGAACCTGTGTGCATAGTACCAGTGCTGACTTAGCGCGTCCATCCTTGGCTCAGCGCCAGCCAAAGCGTGAAAGCACGTTTGTATTTAGCAGTTGATTGTGTGGTACACTCAATATTTCAATCGACAGCTCAGGCATTTAACTGTGCACCGAAATCTGCGTTCTTATTCGGTCCGGGTACATACCGGTTATATAGGTGCGGTTTCGGTACCCAACCCAGAATTACTGCAAGTATTCTGGCTGGTTGACTTCTGTGATCCTGTGCTGTCATGAGGAATCTGTTTGGACTAGGGCAATAATTGAACCATTCTGCCTTTTTTGTTCTTCTGATCTTCCCTGTGTGATTTTTGGCTTGGGCGAGGGAGGCTTTAATGTCTAAAAAGGAGCAATGCAGCCTCTGGGTAGGTCACAAATCTTACTTTGCTGTAAATTTTGTTATTTATGGTCATGAGGTGGCCTACATGAAGTAGCTAGACTGTGACTCACATCCCACTAAGCTTTATGATGTATATGGTCAGGGCAGGAGGGAGGGGGGTGGGTGCTATGCAAATGTTATACATTAAAGAATGGGATTTTCTGCATCTATGGTTTAAAAATATGTTTCCCAACTATGGTGCCCCCAGTTCATCTTGGCCATTTCCACCACTGTATAAGGTACATGTCAGTCTTGGAAAGTTTTTATTGGGCAACTGAACAGGTTTACAGGCATGTTAATGAATTGAGTCCAGGTGGTTTAAAACCTCTCAAGTGTCCAGACACAAAGTTGCTCTTTGAAAGCCTATTAAATGTCACTGTAAAGGCCTTAGTGGCAACCTGACAGAAACTACACAAATATGAAGAAATAGTCAGAATATTTTGAATTTCTGAACACTTAATCATTGCACGCTTATTTACACCCAGTTACATGATGACTGAAAGGGATAAAAATGTGAAACCTCAAAGTTTGAACTTGGTGTTATCTGAACCAAGTCTCATGTTGTGCAAGGTATTTGCCAGCTCATTGGTGTCATTAGGGAATGGTGTGTAAAGAGGAAAAATAGCCTCATTTTTCTCTCATTGTACTTTGATCACCTGGTGTTTTTGGACTTGAGATCAGTTGTTTTCGTGGTGACCACGCCAGAATAAGCGACCCATAACGCTTGTTCACTTGTTTTTGCATAACACCTCTCAGGTTCTCCCCACATGTTCATAAATACGCTTGCCCATGTGTGCATGTACTCACAAAGGCATCAAGCTGTGCTGATGTGGCGTGCTGTACTTCCTGTCTGTTGTCCTCCAGCCCCCCCACACCCAGCCTGCTTGAACTTCCTGTCTTTGTAAGGGTCCAGGCACTCGCGCACACATATTGTACAGGAGGCTTTTGCCATATGTGGACTTTTAGAGTGTCATCATAACTGACATAGGCTATAGATTTGAGCAGTAGCTTGTCAAACTGTCTCAAAAACCATGTCAGATTCATACTTCAGCTGGATCAGTCCCCTATGACTCTTCAGTATACTGTGGTAACTATAGCATTGTTTAGGGAACTGCCATGGTAACTGATGAGGCAATGCTTCCTGTTGACCACGGTGACCAAAGCAGATTGAAGTCTGTGGTTTGATGAGAAAATCTGATTGTGAGACGTGTATATAAATATAACCCTTCTTTCATTGTGTGTCACTCCTTCTTTTCACTTCTCTAAATGGAGAGGAACTGTACCATGTTGTTATTATTATGTCATTCTATTTTGAAATGATTGTTTATGGTGTTTGATTCTTGATTTGTTAACTTTTTGGTTGTTTTATTGGATATATTGATGATGATGATGCTGTTCTCTTCTCAGGACTGCCTGAAGAATGTAAAGTTCAGACCCCGGCATTCACAGACGCAGTGCGACTTTATCGGCAGGCCCATGGTCATTATGGAACCTGGGACATGATGTGTGGGACGCCTCCACAGGTAAAACACACACGTACTTGTATGTATCCTAGGCAACTCTTCCAAGATCCTTTATTTTTTCTAGAACAGGAGTTTTCAACCTATTTTCTTTGGAGATATTTGAATGTATTTATTTTTAAGTGTAAAAACTAAACTAAAATAATGTTTTGGCTCATTTTAAACAAAGCTGAATCCGGCAGTGCACAAAGGCATGCTAACAAGTTGTACCAGCATTTTTAGAGCATGTGTTAAACAATGTGCTAAAAACAACAATCAATCCAGGTATCTAGGGATCTTACATCAAGGTTGGGAACAGTAGTACTGTAAATCTCTCTTCTTCTTTTTGAGTGAAAAAAGGCATTTAGGTTGGTGGAAACCGACGCACAGTTATTGTTTGGGCCATAATAGAATAGCATGAAGGTCAGAGCTAAATTGATTCACTGGATGTGAGCCATTACAAATCATGGTGTCCCTGTAGAAAACTTTTTGTGTAGCATCAGAGAAAGAGGATGGTAGGGTGGGGTTTATAAGTATCTATCAGCTTTACTTTATAAAATATTGAAATTGATATAGATAAATATTGAAAATAGATATTCATATTAAAAGAAGAAAAAAGTAAATTATTCTGCATTAACATTTATAGTCTGAAATACGATGGGATCATCTCTCTCACCTCAATGGTTGGGTGAAGTCCCAGCCGCCTATTTGAGGTGATGGCCAACACTCGCGCATTACAAGTCCAACCCGCTGAGCTTTGTGGTGTGGTATACAGACAACACTGACCGAATGAGTGAAGAAATAGAATATAAACAATGTTAAAGGTATCTGACCTTGCTAGGCAGGGAGATCTTTTGTCATTGTGAATTGGAACTCTGTAACATGAATTTAATTATTTATACTTTGGCTAATTGGCCATCTGTCATAGCTCATCTGATAAAGAAATATATTGAAAGTATAAAGCTAAAAATGCAGCATGTCATTGTTTAGCATGTGATCCTCCTTGCCAGCATCAGTTTTTTTTTCTTAAGTTGTTAAATGGCATTGTTTTCTCTTTTGAGCAAGTAAAAAAAAAACGAAAAGAAAAAAAAACAGAGATATATCATGTGAAAGGCGCAGGAGTGTGACCTCCAGTAACTTGTGACTCTAGATTTGTAGAGAACAGATTAGCCATGTTCACAATATTTCTACCGAAATAATAGAGATTAAGCCTACACAGGTTTATTTTTCTTGTTAGGCGGTAACAAAAGTCCTCTAGGTTTTCGGGGGAAGTCACAATAAAAGGTTTAATGGTATATGTCATGATCAGTGTCCAGACCAGTCTGACAGTAGTACATTTGTATTGTGCTTCAGACAAGCCAGGTTTCCTTATATGTCTCAAGAATATAATGGGAATGAGTAAATGTAGCCTCCAGGCCTACTGTATATGATCCGGATCTGTCACTCAAACACACGCACTGTTGACTTTAGCAATTTTCAGGAATTACTTTTATGCTGGTTTTCAAGAAATGCCCGTTAAAGTGTTCCATTTTCACACCCATTCAGTTGTTTTCCGATCATATTCTCAGATCCTCGCCAACTTGGTCATGGAGACCCTCCTCCCTGAGATGAGAGACCTCATCACCCCCAAACTGAAGGGCAAGAT
The DNA here is from genome assembly GCA_036326025.1 of Chrosomus eos. NCBI lineage: Eukaryota > Metazoa > Chordata > Actinopteri > Cypriniformes > Leuciscidae > Chrosomus > Chrosomus eos. The sequence goes on along the minus strand of CM070820.1, from coordinate 37,586,094 downwards.
GCATGAGAGACAGAGGAGTTGGATGTTGGTATGTAATTCGTTTGAGATAATATTCATTGATAAACAAGTAAATAAATGTTATTTTACAGTAAAAGTATGATACTAGGATTTACCTCTACTTATTATGAATGCTAATAGGGAGATTTTGCATGGCATGCATCTTTATTTTATTATAGAGAATTATATGTGGGTCTTTACTGTACCTGTAAAAACTAGTTGGACATTTAGGCTGATTCAGCTGTTGCTACTGGAACGGTGGGTCCATTAAAACTCATTCAGTCATCAGTTATTGCTCTCAGTTTATTGTACTCATCATATAGGAGTAGACATTTCTTAGATGGTAATTGTTGGTTTCTAAACATAAACATAGAAACAATTAATAGATTACAAACACATCTGCAGATCTTAAACCATACATCTGATATCAACTTTAACAATTCAAATGAATATAACACCATGTAAAACTATACATAACTAGAATTCAATATATCATATCAAACACAATCCTTTAAACAAACAATCAGAAAAAAACTTACATTGTCAACAACGCAACAATTCCACACAGACCATGTATGAATGGAGGAGACGGCTTCTTATATACAAGCAAACTGAGACTGAAGCATGATTAGTTAGTGGCAACAGGTGATCTTATCAGGACTCAATCAGCCAATCGGATTTCAGCAGGATTTTCTACAGCCGCCCCCAAATATGTTAACATATTTGTATTTACAGGAAATTCATACGATTGGATGATCCGTATCAGTCAATTCAGAAAGAACAATTAGACGGCTGACAGGACGAATTAAAGATTTCCCTTTGCTGAAGATCTCAGCAACTCTCACTCTTCCATCAGGACTTGGCAAAATCTTACTAACAGTCCCGATAGGCCAGTGTCCACGCGGAAGCTGAGGGTCCACAATCATGACAATGGCAGAAGGAGCAATAGGATTACCATCAAGTTCCCACTTTTGACGAGTCTGAAGACTTGGAAGATAATCTCGGACAAAACTGACCCAGAATCGATCCGCAAGGACTTGACTGTGTCTCCACTTTCTACGGGTAAGTAGTTCTGAATCTGCATACATCACCTGGGGGAGAGAGGCATCTCGCCGCCCCATCAGTAGGATATTTGGGGTGATTGGATCAGGGTCTGAAAGATTTGAAGACACATAGCCAAGAGGTTTTGAGTTTAGCAACTCCTCAATTTCAACGAGCACTGTATACAGAACTTCCTCTGAAACTACTTGTATTCCCAAGACTGCTCGTAATGCCGTCTTAACAGACCGTACCTCTCTCTCCCAAGTACCTCCAAAATGGGGGGAATATGGCGGATTAAATGAGAATTTAATTTGCTGTTGGGCAAGTATCTCCTGAAAGGAGGGACTAAGCTGCGAAAATGCCTCCCGGAGCTCTCTTTCTCCTCCCTTGAAATTAGTCCCTTGATCAGATAATATTTCATGGGGCCTACCTCTACGGGCTACAAATCTTCGAAGGGCCATAAGGAAACTGTCAGTATCCATACTAGAAAGTAGTTCCAAATGAAGACATCGGGTCGTCTGGCATTTAAATATAATGCCCCACCTCTTCTCATGTCGGCGACCTACTTTGATGGTTAAAGGCCCGAAACAATCCATACCCGTCGACCAAAAGGGAGGCTTATACAAGCGAAGTCTTGAAACTGGTAAATCAGCCATTCTGGGAACTGAAGGCACACCTTTCCACTTCCTACACTCAAAGCATGATCTCTGGATTTTCTTGATTAACTGTCGCCCTCTCAGAACCCAGTATTTCCGGCGAAGCTGGGCGAATACTCTTTGTGGTCCGGGATGATACAGAGTTGTATCATAGTTAGCAACTAAAAGTTTGGTTACATGATTCTTAGGATCTAAGACAATTGGGTAAATCACTTCAAGATCCAAATCCTCGCTTTGACGGAGACGTCCACCCACTCTTATTAGCTCTGTAACGGGATCATACTCTGGTGCCAGACCAACTAAACGGCTGTGCGAAGGAACTCCATGACCATCTTTAAGCAGCTTATATTCCTCAGGGAAATCTTCCATCTGGGCTTGACGCAGGATATATACTTCTGCTTCAGTTTGAGAAGGTTTGATCTCAGCTCCTAAGTCCAACGAGAGGTTTTCAACAGTTGCTGCAATCAGCTCTGACCAGGTATTAAATTGAGACTCACTAGACTTTGGAGAGTTAACTGGTGCTTGATTAAGCCCACAAAACAAAGGTTTTCTCAGCTCTGTCCCAACCTCCTCTGTCATTAAGGCTGGAGATTTTGGCCATTGCTGATGGGGCAAATAGAGAAAGGTAGGTCCTTGAAACCAAGAACTATTTGCAGACAATTCAGCAAGTCTCTTGCCTCGAGTGATGTCATCTGCTGGATTACTGGCAGTGTCAACATATCTCCACTGATCCGGTCTAGTATAATCAAGAATCTCCGTAATGCGGTTTGCCACGAAGATCTTGTACCGACAGGATTCGGACTGGATCCAGGTCAACACAGTTGTAGAATCAGACCAAAGTGTCACTTTTTGAACAGCCAAGGTAAGTTCCTTTTGCAACAGGTTCGCTAGCTGTGCCCCAGTCAGAGCAGCACACAGTTCCAAACGAGGAATAGAAATGGTCTTCTTCGGTGCTACCCTTGAACGAGCCATGACCAGAGATATAGAAATCTCACCAATTCCATTTCTCATATGCAAGTAGGCAACTGAACCATATGCCCTTTCGGATGCGTCGCAGAATATGTGAAGCTCTCGGATGACTGGATCTTCCCTGTGGGTTTTTTGACCATACCATCGAGGTACTTGGATCTTGACCAAATCTGGCAACTCTCCTTCCCATGCCATCCAGGCTGTTTTAATCCCCTCTGGGATATCTGGATTATCCCATCCTCTATTAGGTTTCATCCACAATTGTTGCAGAAGAACTTTAGCACGTGTCGTAAATGGAATAATGAAACCCAGGGGGTCGTACTGACGAGCAAGTACCCGATATACAACCCGCAATGTTAGGACAGGATACTCCACTAGACGGTGCTTGTAGCTCAAAGTATCCTGCAAGCAATGCCAACTGAGTCCAAGAGTACCCTCGCACGGATCGGTGCAATTATGACTTAACCACAAGTCAGTGCTTACTGAACGAGCTTCTGTTGGTAAGTGGTCAATCACAGAAATATGGTTACTGGCCCACTGCCGAATCTCAAAACCTCCTTCAGCCAAGGAAGAACGTAATTTCATCAGCATCTCCTTAGCCTCTTTAGTAGTTGGAAAACTTTGTAGGCAATTATCCACATAAAAGGAATGCATGACAGAAGATTGCACATCTTGAAACTCAACAGGAAGGCTCTGAACACATTTCTGGAGCACATAGGTCGCACAACACGGACTACATGTAGCACCAAAAGGCAAAACCTGCCACTCGTAGACATCGGCTGAATCATTTCTTCTCATATTTCGCCACAAGAAGCGTAGCAAAGGAGAATCAGAAGACAAGAGGCGGACTTGATGAAACATGGATCTGATGTCTCCACTTATAGCAACTTGATGTTCTCTAAACCGAAGTAAAACTCCAATCAAGGAAGGGCCCAGTACCGGTCCAGGTAACAAATAGGCATTCAAACTCTCACCTCGATACTGATGGGAACAATTAAATACCACACGATGTTTGCCATTATGTTCCACAAGATGGTGAGGAATGTACCAAGATTCATCACTGAGGTCAATCTCATTTGGTTTCAGTTTCTTAACACATCCAGCTTCAATGAGTTTCTGAATCTCATGCTCATAGATAGCTGCATGATCAGGATTCTTGGCTAGTTGTCTCTCCATTCTACGCAAAGCTGGCATCACTGCCTCCGGAGATGCTTTAAGGAGAGGTGCATTCTTGACACGAAGTAAAGGAGTCACATATCTTTTGATACCATTAATTTCTTCACGCTTTGTTTTCTGGTCTAGACACTCGATAGCATCCTTATCTTGCTTAGAACGCAGAGCATGCTTTGGATTCGGAGAAAAAGGAAGTACGTCAACTTGCCATAACTTCTCCACATCGTTATGCAACTGGTCCATTGAGCGAGAAGCTTGGAAGAAACACTGAGTCGGGGGATTTGTCCTTTCACCCAAAGAAGTAGGTCCTTGTAATGCCCATCCCAGTCGAGTATGCAAAGCTGCTGGACTTCCAGGTGGTCCAAAACGTACTCGCTCTTTGGGGCTAAGAAGGTGAGGATGATCAGCTCCCACTAGTAACAAAGGTTTAACTTTCTGAAACTCCTCCAGAGGGAGGCCTCTTAGATGTTGGTAGCGTCGCTGTAAGATTTGCACAGGATAAGTCTGTTCGGGTAAATCAATCATTTGAGCAGTAAAGGCACCTTGTATCTGGTATTTACTTTGCTTATGAGAAGCTGGAGATATGGAAAAGGAAACCGTTGCACCTTCAATTTTCTCTGTGTCTTGCCGAATGGTTCGAAGAACCAATGATTCTGCCGCCCCATGAAGACCTAAACTCTCTGCTGCAGAAGACATTAGCATGGATCTTTCTGAACCATCATCTAGGATGGCATATGTCTCCAGAGTATTTCCTTTGTGGCTCAGAACTACCTTCACAATTTTCAGAAGAACAGAGTTAAGGCCACTTGCTCGGCTCAAATAGAATATCCTAGAGTCTGGTTTGCGAGCATTTACTTCATGCAATACTCCTAAGTGACGATCCTGACACAAAGGACATTTTCCTCTTAAGTCACACTTGGATGATCTATGGGCCCAACCACATCTCCAACAACGATTGTTATCAACAATCCATTTCCGTTTAGCTACCATATCAAAGCTCTGAAATTCAGGACAATGACTGAGATGATGATCCTTACTGCCACAGTATGCACATGATGGTTTAAGGCCCTCCTTCTTGCCCTGTCGCTGAATAATTTCATGGTTTGCAGTTTCAGTGTTCCTTTGAGTGGGATAAACTTCTTGACTCACACCATGAAGGAAAGTAGCTGTGTGGTATTGGCTCTTGGTAGGCCTTCCTTCTCTTACCTGGAACTTCTTCATACCTTGGTGTTGTTCAAACACTTGGGTTGCTAGATTCTGACAATCTGATTCCTCTTCTAACCAAACTGAGAAATTCACTAAGTCATAGGACTGGTCTGGTCGGGTTGTTTTGGCATATCTTGCAAAACTAGCAACCTGATGTGCTGGAAGTTTACTGAGTAACTGATGGACATGGGATGCACATGATAACTCCTTTGCTCCTTCTTCATGATCCCAGGATTGAAGCATTCCCACAAGAGCTTGAACTCGTACAGCAAATGCGCCAAATCCAGCAGAATCACCTGAACGTACAGCGGGCAAGTTCTTAATAGTAGCAATCTCTCGGAGCACCAGCTGGGGTTGTTGACCATATCTCTTCTGTAGAGCTTTTAAGGCCATGGTATAAGGCTGCGAATGATGGGCATAAGCTAAGGCAAGAAGTCGAGCTGCATCCAACTTCAAATGATCCAGAAGAATATGGTACTTATATTGCTCAGTTTCCTCTAAGGGTAACAAATTCTTCAAAGCCATATTCAGCATGGCAAACTCTTGGGGGTCATCACTCTTCAAATTTGGAAATGAAAGTCGCTCAATACGGGCTGACCTGGAAGGAAGTAGAGCTGACATAGCTGGATGGGGCACATTCACTGCTGAATGAATAGACGTATGCTGATCAGGTACCATCATCTGAATTCCATTTGGGGAGAATGCAGTTATTTGATTCACATCTCTTTGCTGGCCCTGAGGTGCTGATGCCGTAGTAATAACTCTTGGTGTCAAATGATTCTGTGGCGACATAATGGAAGGGTTATCTTGCTGACGTACAGCTGTTCTAGTTGTCTGCTGTTCTAAGGAAGTTTGATGTAAATGTCCAAGAGAAGTATAAGGAAATCCAACTGATAAATCTCTAGGAGGCAACGTGGCAACTCTAGGAGGAACCCAACTAAGTGGAGCATTTTGGCTATGAGATGGATATAATACTGGATAAGGGATATCAGGTAGGTACGGAGGGTTTAACAAGCCTCCACTTGGGAAGTAGGTTGGCCAACTTGGAGGCATCCATGGATGACCGGGCATACAAAATGCATTTCCCTGCATTTGACCAGATGGCAATAAGCTTTGATCCCTTCCTACTTGTTGATCACTTGGATAGAAACTGGGATTCATTTGATGACTGACTGAAGATAGCCATGGAGGACCATTACGTTGTGGCTGGATTAAGCTGTCACCCCTTACAATGGGATCCATTAAAGGTTGTGACCTGAGGTTTTCTGGTAAAGGAATTGATGGCCTATTAGGTAGACGTGGATCAGAAAGCTGCTGGTGTTGTCTCTCTGATGGCTCTCTAGTGGTCGCTAATGGGAAAGTAGGCTGCGCATACTGTGCGGGGGGCAAAGTATTTTGTCCCTGAATCTTTGGTGGTGTAGAAAGCACATTGTCCGGCCTGGTTTGATGTTGTCGCATACATTCACTCAACTCATCCACAATAGAATCTCTAGCATTCATCTCTTCTTGCTGCTTTGCTTGCATTGGGATATGAACTGGGGATGCTTGAATAGAACTGCATTCAGAGCTAGTAGAAAATGAAGAATTTCTTTTCCTTTGCAGATCTTTCATCATTTGTCCCACATCCAACAACATTCCTTTCATTTGTTTAATCTCCTCAGATAAAGACTTCACTTCATTTTGAGTTGCGGTAATAGAAGCTCCTTGTGAGGCAACGAAATGGCTCAAATCCTCTGGCTGGTTTGACAATTGTCCAATTGGATGAATTGAAGGATTTGACTGAGCCATCATATAATCTTGGTGCCATCTTGGAGGTTTTACGATCCTAGATGAACGTTTAGGTCTCACACAGTCATCCTCAGTCTCCATTCCAGCAGCCTCTCCGGCTCGAAGGACCATGTAAAAACTAGTTGGACATTTAGGCTGATTCAGCTGTTGCTACTGGAACGGTGGGTCCATTAAAACTCATTCAGTCATCAGTTATTGCTCTCAGTTTATTGTACTCAACATATAGGAGTAGACATTTCTTAGATGGTAATTGTTGGTTTCTAAACATAAACATAGAAACAATTAATAGATTACAAACACATCTGCAGATCTTAAACCATACATCTGATATCAACTTTAACAATTCAAATGAATATAACACCATGTAAAACTATACATAACTAGAATTCAATATATCATATCAAACACAATCCTTTAAACAAACAATCAGAAAGAAACTTACATTGTCAACAACGCAACAATTCCACACAGACCATGTATGAATGGAGGAGACGGCTTCTTATATACAAGCAAACTGAGACTGAAGCATGATTAGTTAGTGGCAACAGGTGATCTTATCAGGACTCAATCAGCCAATCGGATTTCAGCAGGATTTTCTACAGTACCTCTGTGGCAGTAGGTGGCAGTAGGACTCTTACCCCCTTGGTTAACATAGAGACTGTTTGTGCAACTGGCCCCTGGACTTTGTTCTACAACAACCTGGATGCTTTACAGTGGCTTCTGTCTGATTTGTGGTCAGATATCAGATGCAGTGTACGGGCTGGTTCGAAGCCAGGCTCAGGCACAATATGAAGCAGTAGTGCAGAGCTGTGAAGCAGGACGCCCCCCACTGGAAACCATCATCCGCACGGACATGGACCAGATCATCACTTCTAAAGAACATGTGACCAGCAAAATAAGAGGTACCTTTAATCGGTGATTGTTTCCTTTATTTATCTTTATCAAGTGACACAAATAAGACTCTTGTGACTTACCCGGAAATAAAAGTCCCAGATGTTTATCCGAGGATAACTGACATCATATCAGGTTTCTGGTGATTCACTTTCAAGGAAATTTATTTAAAGGGGGTTGTGAAAGAAGGTAGACGACAAATGTCATATTTTTACAGCTTATTGACAAATGAGGATGACGTACATCATGATAGTGTTCCTCTGAAATCACAGACGCATCTTTTTCTGCTTACACAAAGCCTTGAGGTTAGTTGTTGTGCACCTGAAAGGATAGCAGATTTATTTAAGAAATATAATCATATTTAACTACATACTATAATGTTGGGATCCCTAAAGTCACTTTCACCTTTTTACTTCTTCCTCTCAGAAAAAGGAACACTTTACTAACATTTAAAGGTGCCCTAGAATGTTTTTTTTTTTAATTATTTTATAATGTTTCCTGGGTTGCCCTTATAATGTTAGTATGTTTTTTAGATCAAAAATAGTCATAGTTTAGAAATAAAAGGCATTTTTCCTAGCCTGATTTTAGCCTCTGATTTGAACACTCTGTTTGAAGGGGCGTGTCTGCTGTGGGATTCAGTGTAACCGGCGGCCACTGCTGTGATTGGCTGACATGCTTGCATATGAAATAGCTACGTGTTACATGTGAAACTCTCTCGAATACTTTTACTACAGATATTATACGTTTTTAATATTACAGCTATCGAGATTAACGAATCGTGAGATGTTTTTAAAGAATTTAGATCTATTCCCATCACATAAAATGTTGCAGTGATGAGCATTGAGCAGATGACAGTCTGTTAATCGCGAGACTGAAGATCTTATCATTGCAACGCAGTTTCTGCACTCTCTCTAATGCTTTCACCAAACACGATGATGTACATACAGTAAGAGCTTCGTGGTGCAGAATAACGTGCATCATTGATTTCATAACGAGTTTGGCAAGTGTCCAGATAAACTCGCACTGTGGAAAGATTGTTCTTTGATCGCTTTCTGTATATAATTTATTCACAATTTAAATAAGTTTTTTTTTCATCCTACTAAAAGAAACGATGTGAAGTTGATATTTTAGTCACTGGCTTGACTTACTGATGCATAAACAGTATTGAACGATTTTGAGACAAAGATTACCTGTCTGAACTTGAACAATTACACATCAGAAAGTGTTGCTTGGTAGCTCGATCCGAGGCCAGCTCTGTATTGGCCCAAGTTGAGGAAACAGTCGTCGGTGAAATGTTTGGAATTTTCCAGAGAAAATAAAATTGCCTGGCATTGAGGAGGGCTGGCATATGCAAATCTTTGAAGGCGTACATTATGTGGAGATTCACCTGTTTTTCAGGGGTGTTTTTTAAAAACGAGATTTAAATAAGGAGAAAACAATGGTGTTTGATACTCACTGTATGTCATGTCCATGTACTGAACTCTTGTTGTTTTACTATGCCAACATAAATTCAATTTCACATTCTAGGGCACCTTTAATACTAATATGCAACATTTCGGGGTAAATAAGTTACAAATCTGTACCTTTTGGAAGGGTACAGCTTTTTTACCTTTTTTTTGGAGAGAGGATCACTACATTGTTTTTTAGTTTGGTTGTTTATTCTGTCTCTCTTTTCTAGTTATAGGATTTATAAAATCCCTATATCTTTACAAGCATCCCTAACCTTCAATCATTATGCAATTGAATGATTTTTTTTTTCTGTCTGTCTGTAGCTCTTGTGCTGCCCAAGGCAGAGAAGCTTCTGAAGGTGAGCATCCAGCCGTACATCAGCTCAATCCTGGAAGCGCTGATGGAGCCCACCAGCAGAGGCTTCTTCGAGGTGCGAGACTTGTTCTTCAGAGAGCTGGTGGACATGAGCAAGAACCTCCTCAATGATGGCAACAAGGAAAAACTCGGGGAGGTAACGCATTAAAAGTTTAACTAGATTGTGTATTTTTTTTTGTCCCCCTCCTGACACTGTTATGGAATCTTGTTTCCATCTCAGAATAAAACAATTTAAAAGATAATTGTGACTTTTTCTCTCACAATTCTGGCTTTTTTCTCTCACAATTGTGAGATATAAACTCGCAGTTGCTAGTTACATAGTCAGAATTGCTGGATATAAACTTGCAATTCTGACTTTTGTTCTCGCAATTGTAAGTTTATATCCCGCAATTCTGACTTTTTTCAGAATTGAAATATAAACTCGCAATTGCAAGTTATAAAGTCCAATTCTGAGGGGAAAAAGATTTTGACTTTATAACTCGCAATTACGACTTCATATCACACAATTCTGAAAAAAAGGTCATAATTGCTAATGTAAACTCACAATTGCAAAAAAGAAAGAAAAAAAAGTCAGAATTGTGAGATAAAAAGTCTCAATTATCTTTTTATTCAGTGGCGGAAACGAGCTTCTATACAGTATGTAACCTATTGGCATTGATAGTACAACCTGAGTCATGAAAAACTTTTAACATCACTTAACCCTTTAAGACCGACGGGAGCGTCGGCGCTCCCGTTTCCCTGTGTCTGTTTAAAAGCCTATAGAAACTGAAACCAAATGGCTAGCTCAATCATTCTTTTTGCATACAAAACCAGAGATGTAACATGTTCAGATCAAGCCTCCAACATGCCCATGTTGCGTTGTTTTCACCCTCTAATCAGTCTGTACAAACTGCGTAATATGCGTTTACAAAAAAACAAAAACACAAAAATGAACTGCACTTCTTTGCACACATGTTCTGTAGATCTGCGATTGATATTTACGTCTTGCGATGACTCATTGACGTATCACGTTCTGTGCACTATGACCCCCGGCTGTCACATGTTGTGACGTCACACGCTGCGTCATTTGACCATGCGTTTGACTCCCGTTTGACTCCCATTTGCTATATGTTCCTTATATCGTTATTGTCTTTTTACCATTGCTTTATGTTATCATTTCTTTCTCCTTTAGACATTCACAAATACAAGGACCTTCACACACACAACACACACACACACACGCGCGGGCGCGCGCACGCACGCACACAGCGTTAGGTCTAAACGAAAGTACACGCCTTTTTTTTGAATGAATATAAAAATGAGTGTATCTTAAAAACTAATTTATGTAAACAATTCAAATAAATTCTGTATAGTTTTAAATTGTTTTATGCACGTTTTTCTCATTGACAAGTTTGAGGTTGACATTTATCCATTTTTTGTATTGAATAAAATATGTAAAAAAAAAAAAAAAAATTTTCTTTTTGTTTATTGCACTTTTGAGATATTTATATAGTTACTATTGATTTATTACAAACATAGCCTTCAAATTGGGAGTGTAAGGATTATTTTGATGTATGGCATATGAAAATGCTCAAAAGAATGACAGCACAGCATGTAAAAATACAAAGATATGCTCTGGTGGAATTGTTCTATGGCAGGTCATAAAGGGTTAAAACTCTTTTGTCTTTGGTGTCCAGCACATGGAGAAGATCTCCATGCTAGCCTTCCATCCTGTAAAGATGCAGAGCTGCTATGAGAAGATGGAGACTCTAAGTTTAGAGGGACTGCAGCAGCGCTTTGACGTTTCCAGCCCCTCCGTGTTTGTCCAGAGATCCCAAATCCTAATGCGAGAGGTCAGTCATCTTTGAACCAAGAACAACAGCAAACTCAGAAGACTTTCCTTTTATAAACCAACACTAATACTGGCAAGTACTGTAAAACATGCAAATAACTCAAATGTGTGGTACCTATTTGTACTTTGGTGCTAGTACCACACATCTGAGTTATTTGCATGCATTTATGCAATCAAGATGGTTTGTTACACTGCAGCAGTTTTGAAGAAGTAAAGGGGGGCTTTGTGCTTTTGTAGGCAAAACAAGCGGTTTGTGTGTGTCTATGTGCCACTTTGTGAGTTTGGTTTGCGGTTTTGTTGTGTATGAAACTGAATGCCCTGAGGAGGTATGTGCTGTTGTGGTAGATATGTTAAACCTCATTTTGGTCACTAAATTACATAGCTACAGTTTTAAAGACTAGCATATGACTTCTGATTGTGAGCACAAGAATACCATTCATTAGCACTTTATAAAAAATACATTTTTGCTACAGAGACATAGAATTTCAGAGCACAGGGAGTGGAGAAACGAGACTAAACTTGTATTGTAAATTATCAAAATAATGTTGATCCACCCTTTCTGTGTGGTGAAATATGCCCCCTTGTGGTAATATGGATTATCAGATGTTAGTCGCTTATGAAATCTCTGTTGTCCTTTTTGAAAGGGGGTGGGGGGGTCTGGGCAAAAGTTTGTTTGGTGAATCCCAGCCTTAGGCATATATCCATCTGTTTTATGCAGCAAATGGATGATGCGGTGTACACATTTGAGCAGCTCCTGCACCAGAGTTTGGAAGGCCAGGAAGGGGAGGATCTCTGTAAAAATATCCAGCGCTGTGAGGATCGTGTCATCAAGGTGAAACAGAAACAGTCCATCTACGTATCTGCACATCATATCTTTTTGAACCAGCGGGTCCTTATTTGATATTAATAAATGTGTACCATTGTATTTAAAAAAAATGCGATCCCTAGAAATTTGACTATGACAGCAGCACAGTTCGTAAGAAGTTCTTCAGAGAGGCTCTTCTGCAGATATTCATCCCTTACATGCTGAAACAGCTCTCCCCATCATGCTCTGCTGTAGGTCCTGTCTCTGTTATTGCACTAATTCTTCTTATAATCTGCAACTTCTCATAATAATGCAAGTTATGATTTTGTTTTTGCAGGAACTCCCTCGTTTCCAGGAGCTAATTTTTGAGGATTTCTCTCGTTTCATTCTGGTGGAGAACATCTTTGAGGAAGTGGTGCTGCACACGGTGATGAAAGATATAATGATGGGTAAGACTTCTTTCAAAGAATGAGACCTTACAACCCAAAATATTAAAACGTTTAAAGTCGCAGCAAAAGTTTTATTCCATTTTGTGACGTACATCCAAGAAAAACTAGTAAGATTATTGAAAAAGTAGTCACGGACTGGGTTCCATCCATTGGTTTTTTATTGGATGGAGGAAGATCTTAATGGGAGCTTGCAGTTGACTATAAGAAAGGATGGAGACTAACCCTGTAAAACCTAACATATGAAATGATGAATGACAATTTATTGAACCTTTAGACAAAATATTAAAAAAAAAAACGTTTGAATATGTGTTTTATGTTTTGTATCATAATGTAACATATAGTAAAAATAAGGAGCTCACACTCCTCAATACACCTAAATTTTAGTCATACCCAAACTGAGCAGTTGTTATTTATATGGCCAGTAGAAATTCTGATAGCTTAATGTAAATGAATGAGAAAAGTATAGCAGACTGCTTGCATCAAGTCATACATATCAGTTGTCACTCTAAAACTCCCTGTAATATCTTTGTAAGATGTTTTATGATATTTAATATTTAAATGCTCAGTTTTATGATCAAATCACTGTTGTTTTCATTGCTATACAATAAACGTTCCTCATAAATCTGATGGATCATATTTGATGTTTACATTTTAACATGATTTCCCCAAATCATAAAGAAATATAATCAAGTAAACCTAAGTTACTTCAGTCAAGTAAACATTAATCTTGAAATATTACCATTATAAAGTTGTTTAATTCATAAAAATCTTTAGAGATTTCACAGCAAAAGGACACGTGTACCATGAAGGAATTATACTAAAAGGGCTTTTACTTGATAAAAAAAGAATGAACTGTCAATCAGAGTGCAGAAGGCATGTTTAATAAAAGAAATAAAATATGCACAGATGAATCATTCACAATAAAATCCGTTAAAAAAAATAGACGGGCTGAATTTCCATTTAATATCCTCCTACCTAAGATCTCAAGAAATTTCACATAGTACCTTTATGCAAACATGTGTGGACTTGTCAACATTTCTTCTATGTTTCCAGCTGTGAAGGAAGCAGCCGTCCAGAGGAGACACAACCTGTACCGAGACAGCATCGTTTTGACCAACAGCGACCCTAACCTTCTCCTGCTGGGGGAGAACCCTCCTATCGACTGGGCTGAGGAGTATGGAGGAGGCCAAGAGGAGGTGGATGGAGAGAGCGCAGGAGATCATGAGGCTCAGAAGAGGCGCAGAATGAAGCAGGTGGTCTCCATGATCCAGTTGGAAGGCACCCCCTCAGTGCTGCCCAATGAGTCGTGCCTGGAAGTGCCCGCCGTGGAGAATATTCCAGAGGAGGAGACAGAGGTGCGTTCAGATGCCTCATTATCCCAAAAGTCAGAGAAGCAAGTGCCCAACGGAACCAAAGAGGATGTGAACAGAAATGCGGTTGAGGAGAACCCACCAACAAATGGAAGTACACTAAAAGAGGAAGAAAGCTCAACAGAAAAGTCACTGCAGGAAACAGAGAGCAAGTCAGCCATAGCCTGTGCCATACAGGAGATCAAGAACGCAGTACAGGAAGAGGAACATGAGCTCAGGACACAGAAAGCTGCAGAGTCATCATCCTCAAAAGAGGAAACTGCAGCTGAGGAGGTAGATTCCGTCCCAAATTGCCAAGAAGGGGCACCACTAAACCAAGCAGACACAAACAAAGATGCACCTTCAAGCACAGGGCAGAAGCCTTTGGATTCACCAATAAGGGAAGTGGAAGTCGTGTCGGCATCGGAACAACAGGAAAATCACATTACGGCAAGCACTCAAGACTCCCACGCGGAAAAAACCATCGCTTCATCACAGCACAATGTCAGCGGATTCCAGTTGCCCACTAATGAAGCAGAAGGGGAGGAGCATCAGATGGCAGAGGAGGAGTGCAGTGACACTGGGAAGGGAGAGAGTGCACATATGGATCACCAGTGAAATATCTCATAACTCTATTCATTTATTGTGTTTGTTCCTGTAAACAGTGAGTAAATGTATCACCCACTGCTCTTAAAAGACTTTTGAATGAGTGACAGGAGCTTTTTTTGTCTGTAAACACTTACATCCCACTACTCTTGACTGTATAGACATTTATTGTCTCTTTTAACGACCTTTACGTGTGCACGTCACATTTTTTGCACTTAAAAAAACATCACTCTCAGAGCTGGGCTCGGTTATATAAACACATCTTTGGTCAAAATGTATTTCTGTTCATAAATATGATATCCACTTTGATGAGAAATATCAGTTGCTATTTTAGTAGCTTTTCATTTTTGTGTGGTGCAGAGTAACAGGCTACAGAAGCATGATGCTTTTGATGCAGTGGAAACCAGACACATTATGCCTCATGTCGGTAGTGTACGGTGCCTTATTTCAATTTGTCACATCTGATGCTTATTGCTTGTGACAGAGTACCTGCCTTGTCAAAATTCAAACTATGAAGACACTGATTTTATTGATGCAGAGGTCTGTTTTATGCTTAATTAGTTAGATGGCTTTTTTTGTTTTGAAAATGACACAAGGAAGTCTGGGTTTTGTGCACGTACCTTGTGAACAACTACTTGCTGGAACGCCAAACATGCTGCTTCTAGTTAGTGTTGCTTACATTGGTGCAGCTGGTACAGTACGCATTATTTTCTTATTAAACACTGCTATCATTTGTTGTTATTTACAGAAGTGGCTGCATTGATTTTTTTCCTTTACCAGTTCAAACTAGTACAACTGACCATATAAGCCATTTTCCTTATGGTGCATTTCCCTAATTGTTTTTTTTTTTTTTTTTTTTTACAATGTTTTTTTTTTTTTGGTAATCGCATGTCAGTATCTTCTGAATCACACATGCACTGTACTATCTTTAGATAATGGTTGCGTAAAGGTTGTGGGCCCTAGTGGGGATGTGTGTCATGTTATGATGCTTTGATTTCTGTACAGGTCACTTTTGAAAAGGGGAATCCAGGAAATGAGAACCATCCAATTCATATTCACATCAGTACAACGCCACTGTTAGGGAACCAGGAAGTCATGTTAAGTATTTGTATTTCAAATTGAAATGACAAGCAAATTATTGATGTGCAAAATGAGTTTTCTGTAGTGTCTAACTCCGATATATCTGGCCACAACAACTTCCTATTTTTTTTCTTGCTGTTTTTAAAGTACAGTTTTATCTATGAAATGTCAACTGCTTTGAATTTTAATGAACGCAATTGGATATTTTTATTTATTAGTTACAGCACGTGGTACTATATCTTAACCTTTTTTTGTATCCTGCACTTTTTGCTTTTTTTTTGTTGTTGTTGTTTTGTTTCATTGTTCTTTTTGGAAAATAAACAATTACATAATCACTGACAGTTTTATTTTTGTTATTGTTGTTGTTTGCTGAAAGTTAATGAAGGGATGAACTTAACTGATCTATTGAATCAATCAACTTCAAAGGGAGAAAGAGTGAACGAAACATTTCTCGAACTATACACTTAAAAAATTAAATACCGATTCGTTCACGAAAGAAATGTTTGACACAGCCAAATGTATTTTTTTTTTCATCAATGAATTCTGAAAAAAGTATCACGATCCAAAAAATATTAAGCAGCACAACTGTTTCCACCATTGATAATAATAACGGAGTATCAAATTAGCATAGGCATATGATTGCTGAAGGATCATGTGACACTGCAGACTGATGGCTGATGAAAATTGAGCTTTGCGTCACAGAAAGAAATAATATTTTAAAGTATATTCAAATAGAAGACCATTATTTTACATTTTAATATTTCACAATATTGCTGTTTTTTCTGTATTTTTGATCAAATAATTTCACCTTAATTATTTAACACAAATGAACGTCAACTTGTATCCCCCCACAATGTTATATCCCCAAACATGCGCCTGTTATAATTTATTTTTGATGGAACCGAAAAATATCCAGACGTGATGACGACATTGTTCTGCGTAGGCTGAGCGCTCAAGCTCGGGTATTTTCCCCGCTCAGTGTCAGAGAGAGAGAGATCTCATCATCATTTCACCGTCACGCAGCGCACGGGCACCAGCATCAGCATCAGCGTTGGGCGCGCAGCACTGGATGATCCCGCGCACCGTAAATATATCCTGCCCACTACATATCTGAGTGTCATTGCGCAGAGATTACAGGCACAGGTTTCCCAAAACTGTGGGACGGGGGAATGATAAACCCCGGATCCCCCGGGCCGTTGTACTGTTCGTAAGGATGCGATCACTGAGCCGACCGTGGGCCTCGCTACTCACCGAGGCTTTCCTCATCACAACAGTCGCCGTCAGCGCTGCAATGGCAGGTAAGACACGTTTCATTCGTGCCATTGACGTGCGTCGTGATGCAAGACCGGTGTCTTGGGTTAACGGTCTCTGGGCATTCACATAGCTCAAAACAGCCACATGAGGATGTATGTTGTATATTTTGCTTCCTCGGTAGGCTACACATGTGCACTGCAAGTGTTTGTTGAAGTCATAGACTATACATGAATGTGTTCGCTCACATTCAGTGACTAAAGGACCATTTAAATAATTAGTTCATGCTTAGATTCTGTTTGAATCTGATTTGATTTGAATGAAATATTCTGCTGTTTGAAAAAATAATCAAAACTGTTAATAATGCAGGAAGAAAGAACAACAAATCTGCTCTCTGACGCAAGTGGGATAGATAGATATGGAACCCCTGTCATCCACGTTTGTGTCCATTTTGGGAAATGGGTGCACTCATATTTAGTTTTGATGTCGTGCCTGTGACCGTCGTTTCTCTCCCGTTTGAGACGTGTCCCACTCACTTAAGATTCCCTGTTAATGTCCCGATAGCGTCATTCTGCTCACCCCAGGGGCTCTTCTGTAACACTTCGTTGTTGTGTAATGGAAACTGTCAATCAGCAGTTACTCCAGACACCTCTTCTGCCACTCAGGTCTGGGCTATATATAAGAAGAACATTAAGAATGTAGAACATGACGGTCACTAGAGAGTCCCCCAAACCTACAGGGCCAAAGATAGTCACTTTCAACTCAAGGAAAAACTGAACAACAAAAGTCTTTTGTTCACTCTGCAAGACCAATTCATAACTTATACATATTTAATTATATATATATAATTTTTTTTGCAGCATAATACACCAACAAAAAAGTTCCATTGTATTACATGTTATTTTGAACTAATACGGTGGTATTCTTTGCGGAAAATTGGAGTATGGTATAAAACAATCATTAACATAGGAATATATAAATATAACATATTGGTTTTCATCTGATATTAGTTTTGTTTTCTTATTTGTATCAGTTGATATTGAATATATATATCAGCTGACATTGGACGTTTAATTGTGCATGCTCATTTCCCCCCTATATTTATTGTCAAAAGTAATAGTTTAATAACATTGTTATGTAATCTCTAGCTAATCTCAAAATGAATCCGTTTTTCATTCTGTACATTACAATGTTGTGTTGCCAAAATTCACTTGTAGCATATAAAATGCTTGGTTTTAGTTTAGTGATTTGTTTTTAAAGTGCCCCTATTTCTTTTTCGAATATTATCTTTCATGCAGTGTTTAATATAGCTGTCTGTGAATGTAAACGGTCTGCAAAGTTGAAAGTCGAAAGTGCACGATAAATAAAGATATTGTCTCCCAAAAGAAAGAATCGACTCTGAACCACCTAAACGAGTCGTCAAGAATTATAGTCTTACTTTCGTGACCTGCATATGTAACGTGGTAAAACATTTGCATAATACCACCTATGGTCTTCATTGGCTGTCTACTTTGACCCGCCCCTCAACACTGTTGCTGGTGTCGAGAAGATTCTGTGTTCTGAGCTGTGACAGTAAATATGTATTTTCACTACCAAAGGATGTTGAGGATGTGAATAATCAGTGGTTACTAGAATTCATTTTTACAACGATACCACAGCACAATAATTCCAACCTTTTATTTTGTTCCCGTCATTTTACTGACTACTGCTTTGTAAATCTCAGCGAGTTCAAAGCAGGATTCGCAAAACGCTTGTCCATGAAAGATGTGTCAGTTTATTTGAACCAACTTGCTTCTCAGAATCACAACCTAAGTAAGATTAATAATTGATTTTTAGTGTTTAAAATATGTAGTTTTGTGTGTTATGTTGTGTAAACCCAGTGCAGCTAGGACTTCAGCTAAACGGCTAACTCACAGTAGTAATACTCTCTTACTCAAATAGTTCTGCTAATCAGCTGTGGGCTACTATTATCTACAATTGTCAAAAAATGCAGATTTGCACCAATCAGAGCACAGTAGGAGGGGTTAGAGAGACTGAATCTTCAAAATGCTCAAAATCATTTGAGAATTTTTGAGAAATGAGGTGATATTAAATGTATATTTTGAGAAAATTAAAGTTTTTTTTTTTAGTTTTTTTTTTTTTTTACCTAGGATACATCATGTAAACCTGTAGTAGGAGACGCTATCTTTTTTATGCTGCGGTATTTAGGCTTAGTCAACACATCACCAGCAAACAATCTGTCAAAAAAAAGATGAAAGAAGAGAGCTGAGAGCTTAAGCTGCATAAAGTGATTTTGACCATGGTGGTTGGTCAGAAGCAAAGCCATTTTATGAAGGCTTTTGGAGGTTGCCAGGGCTTTGCTCACACTGTATAGGAGCTGTGAAATCGATAATTGGCCATCTAATGAGAATGAAGACAAGTTAAGTAACCTTCAAACGTGAGCACTGCAAATAGTTCTTCTTTCAGAGAACTTGTATAGAGGCTTTTATCCAACCACAGAGATATATAGACATTTGAATGCAGAAAAGGTATAGATGTTGCTATTGCAAGAGATAGGGGTGAAAAGAAAAAACAAAAGCTTGATATATATATATATATATAGGTGACTGCCAATTCTAGATAAGGATTTTAAGGGCTAGGCCAAAAGAACATCTGATTATTTTCACAGTATAAATATTTAAACTAAACATATTTAAAACAAGATTAATTTACCTGAGAAGCAAAATGCCAGGGTAGAAAATTCATTACATAAAAATCATTACATCATTACACACCATTTTACAGTGTATGAAATGCACTTTAGAATTGACAAGTCATTAAAGACATTAAATCCAGTTATTTCTATCTGAGTCTGTCTTCCTGATGCTTTTTTCTGATGTTGCCTCCTGTGTAAAATACTCTGATTTAATGCCTGGAGAGTATAGAGTCACGTCAGACCTAAGCTGCCGTGAAAGAGGGTGAGATGTTTTAAGCAGCGCGTCGGGTTGACTGTAATCCTCATGTGCTTGTTGCGTGTGAGACTTCAGATTGTTCTGTCATTTTAATCTCACTTTAAAGCAGATGCCTAAAACCTAAAATGTACTCCACAAAACTGTGAGAGCCATCAAGTTCAATGTCTTTCTCTCATGCTCTATAATCTTTGTGTATATTTTAACAACAGGAGAGATGTCTGGTATAAAAAGTATAATTCAATAGTTCTGTCACTCTCCATTGTTTCAGATCTGCTGCATTCTTCTGGGTCACAATAGAGAGATGTGTTATTGAAACACAAAGGTTACAGCTGCCACTCGAGTTGCACATAGAAATCATCCATCATGAATATTCCCGAGCTGTCTCTCGTCTTACGCTGCTTTCTTTCACTCTCAGATGTTATTATTAACTAAGATGCTATTATTCTCTCTTTTTTCTCTGTTCTCTCCTCTCTTGCGCTCCTAAATTTCTTTGCGCTCTGCTTTCTGTATTATTTGTTTTTGCTTGTCTTTTTCTGTTTTCTCTCTCTTTTAACTTTCAGAGACCCAATGCAGCCAAATTGCTACATGTTTTAAGTATTTAAAAAATGCCTATAGCATTTTTGCCTATAGAAACGTACCATAGCAGCATGCTTGGCAGGAAAAAAAATGTTTCTCCCAGCATGCCACAAGTCACAAACATGGTCATTGACTATTGACACCATTGAATAAAATTGTTATAATTTAAAATTGTATTAAGCATCTTTCTATCTGTGCTTAAGTCAGATGTTCTCAATGACATGACACCACCCGACAGGCCGACCGCCACCCTTAGAAATGATCTAATACAGTGCAGTGCATGTGTGAAATCTGTCTGGCTCCTTTTTGAAGGATCAATACAGTGTCTGTAGAAAGGCTGAAGTGCTGCACATGTGTCATTATAAGGTCATGCTCACCTGAGAATACACTGTCTCCTGGTTTGAGCCATGGTGGCCTAGCAGTCTCTGCAGTCCATATTTCCTTGTGAACATATTCTATATTAAGCTTAGTCAAGGACAGAGAGAGATAGTTGTTTTGCATTGTTCATAAATTCACCTTTTCTTTAATCTCATATTGGTGCTCTCTTATTGAGTCAATAATACATGCAATGATGCAAATGTCATGTTTTACTGAACATTATTGATTCATTGGATAATTTAATTTCCCCTCTAATTGACACAATGGATTTCATCTCATTACTAATTTAGAGACAAGACTGGCCACATAAATTCTGCCCTGAACAAGACAAATGTATTCATTCATGAGCACCAATCTGAGGTCAGGAAGCAGATGGTGATGTAAGAATGTGAGGTGGCTAAAAAAGGAAGATTCATTTTCATTTTTTATGTTATTCACAGTTCATTGCAACAGCAGCCGATGAAAGAATACTATTTGTGTACGAACAATCTGAGGTGGCAGGCTCAACCAATGGCATGAAAAGGGTTTGAAATTTATTTGAATCAGTACTTTTTTGAAATTCTGTTATAGGTCTGTCAACATTCAAGTTCAACTTTTAGGAATTTAAACATGTTTTGTTTTTTAAAAAAAATAGAATTACTTTTTTATTCAGCAAGGATGCATTAAATTGATCAGAAGTGTCAGTAAGGACATAATGTTACAAAAGATTTTCAAGTAAATTCTGTTCTTTTGAGCCTTCTATTCAAGGAATCCTGAACAACAACAACAACAAACATGGCGGTTTCCACAAAAATATTACGCAGCACAACAGTTCAAGAAGAAATGTTACTTGAGAACCAAATTAGCATATTAGAATGGTTTTTGATGGATCATGTGAACCTGAAGACTGGCATAATGATGCTGAAAATTCAGCATTTCCATCACTGGAATAAATTACTTTTAAAAATATTTTAAAATAGAAAAGTTATTTTAATTGTTTTTGCTTTATTTTTGATCAAATACATGCTGCCTTGAAGAACATAAGAGACTTCTTTCAAAAACATTAAAACATCTTACCATCCACAACCTTTGGAATTGTAATGTGTAACATCCCATCCTTCTTCACTTTTCTGTACATTCCCTCAGTATGTGATTTCAATTCTTTAACCGTTTACAAGGAAAAGGATTACCATTAGCATAAAACATCAAGTGGAAACAGGGAAAATACATAAATGATGAGAAGTGACAGGATTAGATTTGCCCAGTGCTCTTATGAGTCATCTTTAAATTGGACTGTTTATTTAGTAGCTGTCATGTTATTTTTAACATTTCAAAAATAAGTTGTTGTTTTTTTGGGACATTTCACGATGAGAGAATTCAAAGCGCTCAACACCTCCAAAAAGCTCTACCCCGCAGCTCTATCCTTCTCTCTGTGTCCTCAGTCAGCCTGTCATGTCACATAAAACACTAAGTTCTTGAGAGTGACAGCATGCAGTCCACTTTATTTCATCATAGTTTGCCATGTTTTTCAAATGCATTGAGAACAGGGAGAATAAAAACATCATTCCTTTTTCTGTTGTGTTCACTGTTCACTGAATGGTGTTGCTAGGCGAATAATAATTCACAAGAATGTCAGCTGAAGTTCACTGGAAAAATAGCGGCAATATAAAAGAGATGTACGTAGATGTGTTGCAACTGCATGAAGCATTCATGGATTTGTTGGACCACCCTAAATAGACAAACATGCATAAGGTATCTTTAAGACACCACAGGCCAAGTAGTAAGACATGTATTACAAGCAACTAGTAGTATGTAAATGTGCAGCATTAATGCATCAGATGACTCTATGTATTGTTTACTGGTGGATAGCAACTTCATTCATTTTGTCCACTTATTCTGAGGACCCAGAGAGAATGAGTTCTGTATAAAAGCCAAGTGACACGCTGAGACTATTCTTGACAGATCTTTACCTTCATTCTCAAACCAGATGCACCTCTTTGGTCACATTTACATTACATGGTTCAAGTGACCCAATTTTTTCCTCCCATGATATAGCACAGATCAGATACAGTATGACCCATGAGCGTTTAAGCAGATTAAAAAAAAAGCATTCATATGTGGAAATAAATCTGATATGAATTGGATACGTGCATTTGTGTCTTCCATGTAAGCGGACAAATCGGATGCGGACTGTCAATGCGAGTCGTATGTCTTTGAAAAAGCGACTGTGAACACCAACCGCGATCACATGACTTTTCAATGGTGCAATGGAGGACTAAGTCTCAACCCTAGAGTCATGCTGAAGTCTTTGAGCCTTCAGGACATGTACATGTGGTGTTAAAATCTATATGCCACAAACAGCATATTGTCCTTCTGTCAGAGATATTTTGAGGTCTGTTTCAGTCTGTCCTGGATGAGTTTCATCTTTAATCTGCACAGCAAAACCAGCATGACTGAGTCACCTTGAGGCATGTCTGAACCATGGCCAGACGCCGACACTTTCCACCCTCAGCGGAGCCACTTTGGCCTTTGTTGGCAGGAGCAGGATGGAGTGAGAGATGATAGTGGTGCTCCATCAGTGGTGGGTGTGTGTGTGTGTGTGCGTACGTACGTGCGTGTGTGCGTGAGCTTGGATGCAGGTATTAGATTTGCTTGCAGATTAATGTGGATCTATTTCGCTTCGCTTCTAATCAAAGTCTTACAAAACAGAACTTTTTATCTGGACTTAGTATCTACATATTTTAAATATTAACTAGTCGTGGTTGGTTGTCTGAAAGACTAATTAGCTCATCTGTATTATGAAAGCCCTGTATAATTAGTCTGGTTTAAAGGATGTGCTATTCTGTTCATAAACAGCTGGATAGAGCTCAACGGAATGAAAATGTTTTTTTCTATGTTTATTTTTGAGGCACAACTTGCACCGCTCAAGATTGTCAAAACAGTGTGAGTTTGTATCTAGTATCCTTCAGTCACATGGTTTGATTAAGATGGGCAGATGCATGTTTTATCATCTCCATTTAATGAGAGGAAGTGATGATTTCTTATCATATTCATTTAATAGCTAGGGATTTTTAGACAAATGGATTGTTGTGTTTAAGAGTGATAAAGAGCACTAAAATGTGTTTGTGCCACAGTGTAGATAAATGTGTCTGTATGTGTGATTGAGAGACTGTCGGATAAAAAAACTGATGCTCCACTGTTAATGAGATTAAGATCTGAAAAACAACAAAGAGAAGCTCGGCTTTAAACCCTCATGTCCATCTCTGCATCACCTCCAGCACAGTGACAATGAGGGATTCTGGTAAAAACCATCACCGCTGATGCATTATAGGTTTAATGAGTCACTTCTTCACATTTATGCACTTAATGTGCAGTTCCAGTAAAAAGCAAATTGCAAGGCAATGACTGTTGTTTTGAGCATTTGTAATCAATAGCGTTTAATGTGAGACAGATTTGTAGATGAGTCTGAAAACGATGTGGTCAGTATGCTTTTAATGACTATTAATGAGTCAATAACTACATCTAGGCATGATGCACAGTTCTTTTATATTGCACAGCGTGCACTCTTTTGAGCTTCATTCTTTTTTCAAATAATACTATTTTTATAACATCTTCTCAATTGTTGTTGTCAGTTTTCTTGAATCTCTCCACGGTTCAGAAGAGTTTGTCTCCGACCCCTTTTCAGCTACTGCATTGGCAGTGACTCACACCTGATGATGTCACACTTACTCTGTTGCCATAGCAGTTGTTATGGAAACAGCAGCCAAGGTTTCAGTGGCAAAGGCTTTCAGAATTAGAACTCAATAAAGAAATAAGCCGCTGAAGGCTGTGCATTACAATGATTTTACTATGCATATAAAGTGTTCTAATAGGCACAACATGCAATGCAATGCATGTAATGATAAAATCACTGTAACACATGACTGAATTGCTTTTATTGCATTCATAAAATGGTAAGAAGAACAGGAATAGGTAGGATAGCAAGTGTACATCTTTTTTTAAATCAGTTCGTAAAAAGCATATATTTTTTCAAATGTTGTTTGGCGCCGATAGCCTCATGGGCAGGCATAAAGCGCCGTTGCACTTCAGGCCCCGATCCTCTCTCTCTATCTCTCTCTCTTTCTCTCTCTCTCTCTCTCTCTCTATCTCTCTCTCTCTCTCTCTCTCTCTCTCTCTCTCTCTCTCTCTCTCTCAAAATAAGATAATAATAAAATAATCAAAATAAAGCAAAAATTCATCTTTAAAATATATTTTTCAAATATGTATGCATGCATGCAATTTGTTTGAAATTGGAAAATTAAATGTTTCATTTTTTTTTTTATTATGTTAATTTATATATGATTTATGTTATGTCAGTTCACAATTAGGAAATCCAAATGTCAATGGAACTTACATTTAAAGTTGAATGCATTATGCTTCTCATAGACTTCAGGGAGTTTGAGGAGCAGTCGCATTATGTGTACATTTCTCTATGTGCATCTCATCACACATCTGAAGATATTGCCAACCTTCCATCCATGTTTACATTCAACATGATTAAATATCAAAATGCGCCGCACACATGCTGCTGTTTTTAAATGTCAGTTTGAGGTGAAATGTCAGTTAAATGAACAGGTGAGACTGTTTTGGGGGCTGTTCACATTGAACATGTTTAGGTCAAGCATTCAGAATTCAGTGTCAGAACTACAGTAAATGTGGATGAGAAACCTTAAATTAAATATTTGCTGTTAATATTTGATGAAGGATGAATATAATAATACTGATTATTTATTATTCATATCTCCCTGCTGAATACCAACAAAAGAATGAACAGCTGAGTTGTGTGTACCTTTACAAGCTCCATTAACATTGTTTGTTAGAATGATACAACACTTGTGGTGTTATAATGAACATTTGTTCAGGATCCCTGCTGACAAAGAGTGGGAGACACATGACACGACTACTTTGTTGTTCTCTGACATAATTTGATACTTGTGGGTGCTGGATCTCCCCTGCACTTTAACCTGATGCCCCAGTTCTGCCCTCAGCTGCAGTTCCCACATAGCACTGCTGTTTTATTCTTAAACTCTCCTTCAGAACATTAACAAGACACAATACACTAGCCCAAAGAAAGCTTTGCTAACATGAGCAGGCTGATTACTGTTAGTTGTTCATCCAATTATTCTGTGTGACGAAGAGCCTGACATGTTCTTGTTGCATCAGTGAAAGCCAAATAATGTTGTGTCTAATATTTGAGGATCACTTAAGCTGCAGCTGGATTGCTTTGGGGCATCTCGAAAATAGACATACTAACTGAGAGAGTCAAGAGAATTTTGTTAATCCACTGGCATCTTTATTATATAATTGTTTTTTAAGATGAAGTAAAGCAAAATATATATATATATTTTATTGTTATATATATTTTTTGGAGTCATAGATTCCTGCTGCCTCTTACAAAAGTCGTATAAATAAATTCTCAATAGACTTTATATATTTAAGCAGTCAGGTCACTGTGGTCAGTGGAAAAATATTGGTCATTCATGTTAGGCAATTATCACAAAATATCACAAAAAACAACAAGGTCATCAGAACCTCAACGGAAAGCTGAGTGGGTCATTCATGGGTCTTTGTTTTTTCTGTCTTAGTTGTGGGACATTGTCCTCGGAGTCTGGACTGTGCCCGGGAGAGACGGCACTTCTGCCAGCCTGGCTCTTCACACTGCGGCCCATGCCTAGACCCATTCGTGGAGAACAAACGAGGGAAGTGTGTGGTCAGGAGAAGAAATCACTCTGGTGAGTACTGTGTGAGTCATACAAAAAGTCCGTTCACTTGGCAGCCGTGTTTTCAACAGCTCCGGGAAGCATGCAAGACCAACTTTTTAATGGATAGGGAAATACAGAAATCTGAAAAACTGCTTGCCTAAGTAACATTTAAATAACATTACAAATCAGAAACCATATCTGTCATTAACTGCCCTGTGAATGTAGTTTCTTATGCTCAAATAGCGTTAAAAATGTGTATACTTCAGGTTGGCCCATGTGCATGTGCATTCCCAAGCACCATGTTTAAGCACACTGACTGTTTCTATGCAAACCAGAGCTTCTAATGCAGTGACTTTACCCATTTGCGATTGGCTTTTTCCTTTAGAAGGTGAGACTTGTGCCGCCATATTGCTATTTATACAGTCTTTGTACACAGTATTACTGCACAGGGTTTACAGTTTGTGTTGGAAAATATCTTTTACTGAAAAAATCATTTCAAGTTGTTTTCAAGACTGCTACAGTGCCAATCTGATATGTAGTGTTTTAAAATGTAAGGAAGCATTTTTAGGCTTCCCCATCAATAGCTTTTGACATATGCATTGAACTGCAGTGGAAGACCTCTCACTCCTTGCAACCTTCCAGTCTGGCTTCCCTCTCCCCCTTTTCCACCCACACATTGCTGCAGAATGCAACAGGAAGGAGGGGGGCTAATGAAATAATTCAGACGGTTTCTTTCTACACTGCAGTGGTAGGAATTGACAAATGCCTGTGTAAACCCACTTAGCTTTAACCATACCAACATGCAGCCTTTAGATGTAAATATCCTCTCAAGTGTTTCATTTTCGTTTTCAGCTTCCAGTTTGTAGCAAAAAAAAGTTCATTTTGACTACAGCCTTGAGGATTATCGATCAGTAATTTTCCAGTGTTGCCGTAGGAGGGCAGTGCTGTTGACACCTAATCGATAGCACTCAACAGGCAGGAGCATGAACAGCACCCTTTCCTTCTCCCTCTTTTAACTCTCTCTTTCTTTTTTTAAGCTTATTCAGAAGATCTTAGAGGCATCACATATTTTTCACAGACCTTCCTACTATTTTGTTGCTCTTTGGTTTATGCCAAAGCCTTTGAGTCTCCTTTTCTAACACATGTGTTTTATGCACAGACATTTTGATTATTTCAAAACCTTTGTGTGCAGTTTCACATCAATTGATGATTGATCTATAAGTTTGCATCTTAACTCTTTCCCTGCCATTGACAGGTTAACTCGTAATTTATGAGAAAACGCTTCTCAGCCAATGACGCATTTTTACGGCTTTCCATGTTATCACTGTTATATGGTGTAGGGAGGCGCTATTACGCATCTCCTGAATGAGTACAATATCTCCAGATCAAAACACAGGCAAAAAAGCAGCAGAAATTAGCTATCTCATATGTAAGCAGATGCATATGAAATTAACATTAAACAGCATATAAATCAAAATGTGTTTTTTTAAAGCAGAGGGTCTTTCTTGTGATATATCGCATGTTACGATATTCATACAACAAAATATTCTGGGGGCCATGATTTTTTTTTTGTGAAAATTTACAAAACCTATGGCAGGGAAAGAGTTAATTCTAAATGTATTAAAGAAAAATTAGATATAAAACTTAAAACCGACTCAAACCACATGTACAGGTTTGCAAACGTCCTGGTGGTCTTAAAGAATGGGTTAAACTGAAATGTATTTCATTTATATACTTAGATATGTGTTTTTTCTAAATATTATTATTATTATTTATTAGAAATCAAATAAGTAATTATTCTTATTTTAGAATAACAAAAATGATGTCTATTGTATCTTGACCTGGGATAGGTGCACTAAAGGCCCATTTAATAAGTGTTTTTTTGTTTCAGCTGGCTTTGTGATTCACACACTTGGCTTTACTCAAAATTTTGCCACGTTTGATCTCAGGAAGTGAGTGAGGAATGGCTGTACAAGAGAGGTTGTGCGGGAAGCCCTTATATGGTGATGACTAGAGAGTGCGATATGCAATTTACTGGTGATCCTTCACAGAATAGTCATTGACATTGCAATGAGGGACATGAAAACCCTTTTACGCAATTAGTGAATTAGGGCTCTCATAAATATGCAATTATTGATGAATCATGATTCCTGTGTCAATACAGTACATCCACACACAGGTTTACATACAAATACAGCCGTACAGGAGTACACATGGCTAGTATCACAGTCTGGTCCAACAATGAGGAAGACGGATGCGAAAAAGTTCAATAACATGAAGTATTTATTAAATAAAACAGAAACAAGTAATCCACAGAAGAGAATGGTCAGCATAACAGCATGTAAAACACAACAATACCGGACAAGGCCTGAGTACTAATGAGGAACTTAAATACCCAGTGCTGATATACAAATGCAGACAGATGTGCTCATTAAATGTAAGTCTATGACAACTGATAAGTGACAGGAAACTAGAATAAAGACAAACTAAAAGTCCATAAAAACGAAACAAAGGTAAACTGAAAATAATTGTGACAGCTAGATATGAGACCCAATAGCAATGTTTCCATCAGCCTGTTTTTATGTGCATTTTGAAGTATCGCATCAGAAACGAGTGATGGAAATGCCAAATTTAGCGGAAATATCCCTTAATTATCAAAAAAGTTTTTACGCTCGCTTGAAGTTGTTTTTGACTTGTGCTAAAAAGGGTAAATGGAATAAATTCTGACATAGTAAACATTAAAGCCACGTGACTAATCGTCTGTTTCCGCTGATGGTGTTTTATTTACTGTTGGTTAATACCACTGTCATCCGCTCAAACAACTTGATGGAAATGCACCTAATACCCTTTTTTTTTTTTTTTTTGCAAACTTTGAAAAGATTTGCTTTACGTTTGGATTGAAACCCAGCTACTGTCTTTTCACTTACTAAGAGTTCTAATTGCACATAGTTTTTCAGTTATGTTGCATTTGATAAGTAATTATTGTTTGATTCACTATTTACATAGAACATCGAGTTCAGTTTAGAGGCTTTTCTGTAAAAAGAAAGTGGCTGATTTCAGTTTTATTAGTGTAGTTTTTTTAATTTATGTGTTTAATTATGTGCTTGTCAATGCATTTAATTATGCAAGTATACACTTTTGGAGCTTTCTATTTGAAATGCAGGATTATCTAGTCCATATATGCCTATTGATGAAATTTCAAGGTCAATTTCAAAATGTATCCCTTAAATGTGTAGTCCACGTCAAACTAAAGCTTTTCCATGTCATTTGGAGTGGAAAATATATAATCTGACATATTTTTCTCTCTCACATACACAAACACATACACACCCTCTCGCTCAAACACTCAATCTGTCATTTCTCTTATCCTGCTTGTGAAGTTTTTGCTCTTGGCACTTTCCCAGTGGTTGCTGTGGTGACGGATTTCATTCATGAATCTGCGGAGTCCCCTCCCCCTATCTTTCTCTGCCCCTGCCTGTACGCCCTACTGCCCACATACGCATAGCAGCACCACACAACAAACCAACTGACCAAATCCACCTACACACACTGCAGTATGCACACACATGCACACGCAGCTAACACAGTATTACACAAACTCATAAACACTTAAGCACACACACATTTTTGGTGCGTCACGATGAATAATTTTTAAATGCACATAAATATTCCACCCAATGGAATACAAACTATGCCAAGATGTCATATTACTTGGTGCATTATTATTAAACTTACCTTATCAGAAGTTGCCACTTTAGATAGTTCGGTAACTGACCTTTTACTGTTTTCTAGTTCAGAGCAACAGCTTTAACTCTAACATAACTCGGAAGTAGGATATATGGACACTGTTCCATGTGTGTTTAAAATTTTGGGGTCTGTAATGTGTATTTATTTATTATTATTCAGCAAGGTTTCACTCAATTGAAAAAAGTGACAGTAAAGAAAGATTACAAAAGATTTCTATAAAAATATTGGAAAAAAGTATCACAGTTTCCATAAAAATATTAGGCAGCACAACTATTTTCAACATTGATAGCAGTAAATCAGCATATTAGAATGATTTTCGCCAAGACACTGAAGCCTGGTTTTGCATTCACTGAAATATAGTATATTTTAAAACCGAAAAACCGTTATTTTAATTGTAATAATATTTTATAATATTACTGTTATCACTGTTGATCAAATAAATACAGCCTTGGAGAGCATAAGAGACTTCTTTCAAAAACATTAGAAAATTACAGAGCCAAACTTTTGAATGCTAGTGTAAGTACTGCAAATGTTCCAGTATTCTTTCTCTTCATCCTCCCTCTCTCTCCCTTTGTAACTCTCATGTTTCTCTTTCACTCTTTCTTGCCCAAGCAGCCAAGGTCAACCATCTCCCAGAGCTGGATGAAGAGATAGACATTCTGTCCTCCATCATCAGCAGACACAGAGAATCAGAGATGAAGCACTTAGGTAAGACATGTGGATCCCACTATTCAAGGGGGATCCGTGGGATAGTTCACCCAAAAGTGAAAATTCTGTTATCATTTACTCACCCTCATGTCATTCCAAACCTGTGTGACTTACTTTCTTCTGTGAAACATAAAAGGACAAAGTACAGTACATACAAGCTCACACAGTGAACATGACTGTCAGGTGCATTCTACTTGTGCACTATATTCCAGATTTTCTGAATCCATACAAAAGCTTTCTGTGAGGAACAAATTTCAGTCTTTATATTCAAATTGACACACTGCAGTTCACGTCACACACTGCTGATGATGTCAGGTCTGCCATGACTCATCTAAAGGAAATATTTAGTGAAGATTATCAGTGAATAATGTCTCTGTTTTCTCGCAAAAATATATTGTATGGCTTCAAAAGACAATATTTATATACATATCTACATGTATGGTCTTTATTTTTCTCTATTTTGGAGCTTGACAGCTGCAGTCACTTTTGTATGGGGATGAAACGTACATAAAATGTCACCTTTTGTGTCTCACAGAAAAATAATATTATGTCGTTTACAACTACATTAAGGTGATAAAATAACAAAATCTTTGTACTTTTTTATAAACTGTCCCTTTAAAAGAGTGCTGCCATAATTTGGCACCCAATCATCTACATTTTAGATCTTTCTTATGGACGGTTGTTTCTGCCACAGAATAAAAAGTAAATAAGCTACTTTTTTTCTCAAAATGTCAGAATTACAGGATAAAAATGTGTGATTAGTAATGACCTTTTTAATTGTTTTATTCTGTTGCGGAAACAAGGCTTCCATACTTTCTTGAACTTTGTTAATTCAGTAATTTCCATTCAGTCTTTCTGTATTTTCCTTATGATCATTAGCCCCCTCTCCATCTGCTCCCAAAGTCCCTGAAGATTCCTGGCCGAGCAGTCAGCACAGAGCAGAAGCATCTTCTACCGCTGCTACATCAGAACAGCCTCTGACAAGTGTCCTGACCACTGGATCCTCTACCACCAGCCTAGCCTCACACACTCCTGTGCACAGCGCCCCCTTTATCATTCCGTACCCCTCTGAGGACCACTCCTTCATCAGTGAGTTATATATTGTTTGTTGATGTTTATAAAAATATAAGAGTTTGTGGCCCTTCTATAACTTTTGACATATTCCTTTTGGTTTTTTCGTCCTTTAGTATTTTTGGGCGTGTTTCTCATGGTGGGCTCAGTGGCTATGGTCTTAACTGGAGTGTGTTGGGTCAGGTGAGATTTTGCATGATTTACATGTCAGTCTGACTTATATTTTGGACTTTCTCAGTAATGAACTTAAAAACCTGTAAGAGAAAAATTGTACAACTCTTATGTACATTTTTGTACATTAGCCTATACATTACCATGCAAACGTTTTTGTTTTTTAAGAAATGTATACTTTTATTCAAGGATGCAATCAATTGATCAGAAATGACAGTAAATACATTTATATATACATTTCTCAGATTTGCCATCACAAGAATAAATTGCATTTTAAAAATATATTAAAATAGAAAACAGTTACAGTTAAGTGTGTGAATCTCTAACAGTTTACAGTATTTTAAATCAAATAATTGTAGCCTTGGTGAATATAAGACACTTCTTTTAACTACACAAAATGACCCCAAGCTTTTGAATCGTTGAGTGGATGAACTCAAAGAACAACTAGGAAATCGTAAAAAATAAATAAATAAAAAAACACACAAGGACTACAAGCTTTAAAATCCCAACTTAGATTTTATAAGGTCTTTAAAGACCTTTCAAACCCTTGTTGGATGAACAAGTAGAGTTGAATGATACTGACGCTGTCATCTTTCTTCTCAGGATGCAGAGAGGCAATCGTCTGGCCCAGAAGGTCGATTATCCTGCTTTTGGGTTGATAGGTCCAAATTCTTATGATAGTGGCGTGGTGAGTAGAGCTTATGTACACATACAAAAACAAAGTGACATCCAGGCATATGTCTTATTGTTTTTATGTTCACACGCTCTTCTATTATTCTAATATTAGACTGGAGATAAAACACTTGCCCAGAGTGCCCAGATGTACCACTTTCAGCTTCAGAAGCAGCAAATGATGTCACTCAAGTGAGTAGTCAGCAAATAGCATTAATAAAGTTCTGTCTCTCATTAACTGCCTATCATGGATGCAATATCTCCCACCAATACTCAGCCTGCCTGTTTTAGAGAATGATAATAAAGTTAATAAGAAATGTTACTTAAAGCACTAAATACAACATATAAGAATGATTTCTGGATGATCATGAGACACTGAAGACTGAAGTAATGCCTGCTGAAAATGTATCCTTGCCATCACAAAAATAAATTAAAGTTTTAAATATATTTAAAATAGAAATTTTTATTTTAAAATTGTTATAATATTTCACAATGTTGGTGTTTCACTGTATTTGTGAACCAACAATTGCAGCCTTGATGAGCATTAGAGACTTCTTTCAAAAATATTTAAAAAATCTTAACGTCCCCAAACTTTTGAATGGTAGAACAGTATATATGTTCATCATCTACTCCATCTAAATTTGAAAGCAGAAAACAATACTTCTTATACCAAAATCATTTAACACATGCAGGCGTATGAACCAGTGTAATATTATAAATCATACATGCCCAACTTTCTTTTAAAGAAGTGAAATGAAAAATATAATTTAACAAATAATAAAGAAACCAAATTGTCTATATTAAAAAAAATAGATAGGACTGAATTGGTGAAATAAAATAAAGTAAATGTCATTATTTACAATATTATTCACAGCTTAGTGGCATGGCTTCTGTGTCTTGTTATCCTCATGCAGACAACGGAGTGATTCCAAGATTCCAGAGTCGGGAGCCACTTCTGATGAGGAAAATGAAGATGGAGACTTCACTGTGTATGAGTGCCCTGGACTTGCCCCAGTAAGAGAGCAATACTTAATTATTCTTAATGTGCGACAGATTGCATCTATAGCCGCTTTTCAACCTTCAGGCCGAACGGTTCTAAGAACAGGAAGGAACGGTTCCATTTGTATTTGTAGTGACGCCGCAACTCAGGATTGGTCACTTGTCTGTTGCCTGGCTACCAGTTTATCTGTAGCTGAATGAATTAAAAAACTAAAAGAAATATCTGATCATCCTCCATAACAGTCACTATTGACATCTCATATTGTCTGTAAACACACAAAATTACACTTGACGCCAAATTACTTTCCAAAGATCGGCCGTTATCCATACCGGCTGGGCCGGATCGGCACGGAATGGAACGGTTAAGCAGAGTACTATTTGGCACGACGGTGTAAAAGCGGCTTATGTTTGTTGTGTTTGTGTCACTAACACTATCATAAATCATGCCTCCTGCAGATGTAAAAGATGGTATTATATGTCACCCACAGTGCTGCAGTATGAGGTCTCCTATAGTTACGTGGTGTTTGAACGTTTTTTTTTTCTTTCCAGACCGGGGAAATGGAAGTGAAGAATCCACTGTTCGATGACTCCACCTTTCATCTTCACCTGCAGAAGAGTTACAACTAAACGCGAGAACTCAGAGGACGCATCGCGTCACGCACAAACACGCATGAATTCACAATTGTGTGCTTTCCTCATCTGATCCATTCAGGCAAGGTCACGAAGGTCATTTGCTCTTGCATCATGGTTCGTATGGACATTTGAGGGCAGGTTTTTTTTGTTTTTTTTGTGCTGTCAAATACAAGATGGCAGTCTCTATCCATGAGCGAGTTGAAACAGAATGCATTGAAACACTGTCAGAAATAATTTGCTTTGTTAAATTGATTCACACGTACACAAGCATCCTTTCTAAAGACCAGCCCCTTCGGACCAGGACAATGCGCTCTAGTACCTTTCAGTGTAATGGCAGATGTGTAAAACATTGCATGGGATTTCTGACTAAAGAGTTGCACCCATCCTATATAATCATGCACAGTTCTTGTCTCTTTCCTTAAGTCTACAGACCTCTTTGATAGTAATGTCTGCTATAAACACAAGGGACTGGGCGTCCTCTGTGCTCTCAAAAAGCTTGAACGTGTTCTTGATACCAGCTCAAGACTCATTTAATATCAGGTCATTGCTGAGTTCTGTTATGACGTCTTCTGTAGTATATTGTGAATACTGTGCAATGAAAAGGAATCTTGTTTATAGAATTACTTGTTTGAACATATCTTGCCTGCAAACACTAGTCATATTTAGAATGGACGTGGAAGATGAAGCCCCTTGAGGAGCCGCGTAAATTATACAATTAGCATATTTTATGTTTTCTTCTACCAAATTTGTCTGTGACTGTATTTTTTAAAATACCAATGGTGATTTTACTATTTTTTTATAATTGTCTCACAAGATTAACCCTAAATGATATTATGTAGCCTCTGTATAATCAGAATGGTCCTACTATGCATGATTTGAAGCTGTATAATAATGAAGAAAGTCAGTGTGCATTTCTGGTTCATTTATGGAACAAAAACACATATGGAATTGGATTTTTTAAATCAAACCCAGCCAAAAAAGACCTGATTTGCAGCGTAACACACTGTATATAGCTGCTATTGTGTACAGGCCAGGATTCTCTGATCTAAATCACTAACGGTGATGTGATATAGTTTGATTCTAGAGCGTGTCGCTCGCTGTTGTTTCTCAGGAAACCTGCAAACAGTAGCCAGTTTATGTACAGAATTTTCTGTAATTTCTGCTGGGGATCCCTTCAGGTTCCTCTATATCTTGTACCTTTGAATCTTCTAGTCAAAAACTGCGGCAGTGTCGTCAGTCTATCAATGTTGTATTGAAGCAAAGCGAAGCCACTTGAAATATTAGAAATGCTTTAGGTCTATTGCCTGCTCTAACAACTGTCTGTTCTATTAGACAGTCATTGTGGGGACCGACAATTTTCAACAAAAAAAAACATTGGTCCACTGAAACTTTTTCAGCTACTGAGATGCCTGACATGCATGTAAAGATGGAATATATAAAGAGGAAATAAATATTTATATCAGCTCAAATAGTGTCCCGTCTTCACTGATATCAAACCTACCAGATGTAGATGTAAAAACATTTACAGACAAACAACATGAGACACCTGAAACATTTGTTTCTTTTATGTGCCTTTTTCAAAGGGCATTTCAGTATAAGGCAATTATACCTGTATACATAAGTCTTTATTAAATGATTTACATATTCTCACTTTATGTAGACAGTAATATGCTAAGAGAAACTTTTACGCAATAACTGTACAATTAAAATACTAAACTCCAGAAGGTCAGCAAAATAAATTGATAAATAGTGGCCATAATGTCACTTGTGACATTTTGAATGTCATGCCATTGCTTTTCCACTGGGTTGAAAGGATGTTGTAATTTACCGGGTCAACAATAAAGATCATGAATGGACGATCAAATCTGTTAACTTGTAGTTTACTGCGGGAGAAATCTATTCCAAAGTCTATTCTTTCTATTCCTTCCTAATCTACACTCACCTAAAGGATTATTAGGAACACCATACTAATACTGTGTTTGACCCCCCTTTCGCCTTCAGAACTGCCTTAATTCTACGTGGCATTGATTCAACAAGGTGCTGAAAGCATTCTTTAGAAATGTTGGTCCATATTGATAGGATAGCATCTTGCAGTTGATGGAGATTTGTGGGATGCACATCCAGGGCACGAAGCTCCCGTTCCACCACATCCCAAAGATGCTCTATTGGGTTGAGATCTGGTGACTGTGGGGGCCATTTTAGTACAGTGAACTCATTTCCATGTTCAAGAAACCAACTTGAAATGATTCGAGCTTTGTGACATGGTGCATTATCCTGCTGGAAGTAGCCATCAGAGGATTGGTACATGGTGGCCATAAAGGGATGGACATGGTCAGAAACAATGCTCAGGTAGGCCGTGGCATTTAAACGATGCCCAATCGGCACTAAGGGGCCTAAAGTGTGCCAATAAAACATCCCCCACACCATTACACCACCACCACCAGCCTGCACAGTGGTAACAAGGTATGATGGATCCATGTTCTCATTCTGTTTACGCCAA
The DNA here is from genome assembly GCA_036326025.1 of Chrosomus eos. Taxonomy (NCBI): domain Eukaryota; kingdom Metazoa; phylum Chordata; class Actinopteri; order Cypriniformes; family Leuciscidae; genus Chrosomus; species Chrosomus eos. The sequence continues at coordinate 37,549,052 of CM070820.1, read as the reverse complement.
ATTCTGACTCTACCATCTGAATGTCTCAACAGAAATCGAGACTCATCAGACCAGGCAACATTTTTTTGTCTTCTCTTTAGTCTTCAACTGTCCAATTTTGGTGAGCTCTTGCAAATTGTAGCCTCTTTTTCCTATTTGTAGTGGAGATGAGTGGTACCCGGTGGGGTCTTCTGCTGGGTCCTCTAGCATCAACAAGGCATTTTCACCCACAGGACTGCCGCATGCTGGATATTTTTCCCTTTTCATACCATTCTTTGTAAACCCTAGAAATGGTTGTGAGTGAAAATCCCAGTAACTGAGCAGATTGTGAAATACTCAGACCGGCCGTCTGGCACCAACAACCATGCCACGCTCAAAATTGCTTAAAATCACCTTTCTTTCCCATTCTGACATTCAGTTTGGAGTTCAGGAGATTGTCTTGACCAGGACCACACCCCTAAATGCATAGAAGCAACTGCCATGTGATTGGTTGATTAGATAATTGCTTAATGCTTAATCTGAAAGTAAATCACATTTCAAAAGTATTTCAAATAAAAGTGAATGTATATAAAAATAGATGAGTCTCAATTTCTGTTGAGACATTCAGATGGTAGAGTCAGAATTTGGCGTAAACAGAATGAGAACATGGATCCATTATGCCTTGTTACCACTGTGCAGGCTGGTGGTGTTGGTGTAATGGTGTGGGGGATGTTTTATTGGCACACTTTATGCCCCTTAGTGCCGATTGAGCATCGTTTAAATGCCACGGCCTACCTGAGCATTGTTTCTGACCATGTCCATCCCTTTATGGCCACCATGTACCCATCCTCTGATGGCTACTTCCAGCAGGATAATGCACCATGTCACAAAGCTCGAATCATTTCAAATTGGTTTCTTGAACATGGCAATGAGTTCACTGTACTAAAATGGCCCCCACAGTCACCAGATCTCAACCCAATAGAGCATATTTGGGATGTGGTGGAACGGGAGCTTCGTGCCATGGATGTGCATCCCACAAATCTCCATCAACTGCAAGATGCTATCCTATCAATATGGACCAACATTTCTAAAGAATGCTTTCAGCACCTTGTTGAAGTGGTTTTGATTTGTCGCTTACATACACATCCATGTCCACCCCTCTTTGGCTGATTTCTTCCAAGAAACTTTGGAAGGTCTTTTGCACTTCTTCAGTGTTGAAGATGGAGCTGTCATGGCCGAAGCTCTTGAGAAGCTGCCGTTCAAAATAAAGTTTTCAAATTGTAGCAAATTTTCATCTTATTTATTATATTGAAAATACACGACTGTTACACAAGAATAAAATAAGAAGGCAAGCTTACTTGCACTCACAATGCCTGTCCTCGAGCTGAGCCTTGTTATCTGATCTTATCAGAAAATACCTGAGAAATTTTGAACAAACATAAATTATGAACAAACAATACCATAAAATTTTGGCAACAAGAGTCGGCAAAATAATGGCACAACAGTTGTTAAATCATGGCCACCTGCTGGCAACTGTTGTTATGACATCTTGAATTTCATTACTGTGTCTGCAGGGTTGAAAGAATTTTCAAAGAGGATGCTGCCTTTTTTAAAAAAAATGTATGGACGTTCAAAAAGAGACTGAGCTATAATGGCCGATGCCACAGAAGCTGCTGTTTGGTCTCACCACCAGCTCCTAAAGACCTTTCACCCAAGAGAAAAGTAAAATTTGTAACTTTACTTTAAACAAGTAAAAATTGTTTATCTATATAAATGATGGGGGGGTTGTCACTGATGTACGGAGCCCCCCTAGTCCCACTTTGTCAAAAAATTAACTATAACTATCTCATGGCCTCAAGATAGTATCTCATGGCCTCAAGATAGTAACTCGTGGCCTCAAGTCAAGATAGTATCTCGTGGCCTCAAGATAGTAACTCGTGGCCTCAAGATACTATAGAAATAGTATCTTGAGGCCACGATATAGTTATAATTAATTTTTTTTTTTGACAAATTGGGACTAGGGGGGCTCCGTACTGATGGAAGGTTGAGGTAAAGTCTCTTGATTTCCATCGACGGCGGTGAACAACTGCAAAAGTACAAAATATACGAGGTTCCTTTACATAATTTATTACGTCTATAATTCATCTTCTGAAAAGAGAAATATTCCACCTCAGCAGAATTATAAAGCCTATGTCCTTAGGTTTGGTGATAAAACAACCTTGCTAACTATTAAGAACTCAGATCAGTGCAATAAATAAAAGTTTGCCGGTATCAGTGGTTAACCACATTGATGAGATGACAGCTGATATGTAGTTGATATACAGTATGCGCCATCATTTTCAAACTGATTCCATTTTTTACTATATTTCATTATATAGTACAGTGCATTTTAATACTCATTTCAATTTGAAACATGTGTAGTTTACCAATAAATATGTATACTCATCTATTTGTAAAAAAAAAAATGAATAGCACAATTCTAGTGACCCCCACCCCTGCATGACCTGTATTATGCAAGCAGAATAAACATGGGTACATGTCAACAAATGAGCAATAAAGATGCATGGGATATTGATCCACTTAATGTTGAAATACACACAGGTCACTGTGTAGGTTGGGTAAAGAGAAGGGAAGGCATTGCCCTTCAGTATCAACAAAATCCTTCCATTGAAAAGATAAGGCAGTTACTCATGAATTTTGTTTGACATGAATTTTGCAGCAATTTTTGTTTTGTTTTTTGCTTTGTAAGAGTTTCTGTCACATACGTTATCTTCAATAGATCCTGAGTAAAACTTTCTGAATCAAAGCTGTTGTTTGTTGTCAGTCATCCCTCTTCCCCCTCCACTCCACAGATAACCCCGCCCACTTTTGTAGCATTTTTGAAGCAAATGTGGTGAGAACGAAACAGGGTTTCATGACCCTTTAACATTTTGGGTGCAGCAGAGTGAAAAGGTGGAAGAACTTGTGATTATAGTTCACAAGCGGATCCATATTCTGTTGACGTAGTGCCTTGAATACTAGTTTGTTCCCTTTCGATAACAGTTCACTTGCGTTGCATTGATAGCTGACGGCTAAAAAATAGCGGATGGGGGAACCCTTTCTCGGAAAATACTGAAGCCTGATTAAATCACGTCTGTGCAACTGCAGAGACCAATGGGCGAGCCTAAATCCTCTCCCCTGTGACTATTCAGTGAGTTATCGAGTGAGTTAACTCATGCTTAAAAGAGCAAATTCCTGCAACGTTTGTTGCAAAATGTCACACCACAAATGTCGTACGTGCAGGGCACCTTGTTTGGAGGGTCCAAGGAAGATGACGACTGGTCCTTGGCTGCTTCAGATATGGAGGTGTTGTGGCAAAACTTCTGTTAAACATCATCACTGCGTAAGAGACACTCAGAGTCAAATTAATAAAAAGAGAAATATTTATTCTTGCAAGAAGGCCCAGTCGCCATCACAGCCGTTACATTCTGTGAAGTGAGTGGCGCGCACCAGGAAGACATGAGACAGCTTTTATACTCTTTTCAAGGTTCCTTCTCACTCGCTGTACTTTTCCCCCCAGATAAGGCCCCCACTTCTGTTCAGTTTTTTCTTAAGGACACAAACTGGTACTGGAATAAACTAGCCAAACCTGACCATTCCTAAGGTCAAGATGTCCTGTCCCATATATTCCTGAAACGTCACGCACAAGCACGTACACACATATACTTTTACACATTGAATAGATTAGGAATAAATGACTATTAAAATTTCTACAACAATTCCACACTTTTTATCATTCAGATTACCCATAATCACAATAATAAACAAAAAGACAAATTTTAAGTCATATCATCACACTACTCTTCATCTCTGTTTTCACATAACTGATCACTCTTCTTAAACATTTGTGAAAATAACATTTGAAAAGAAAAAGCTTAGGCTGTTTTTGTAAGGATAGTCCCTTAAGTATTAGCAAGCAGATAAAGAATTCAACTAAAGCCGGGCTAGATAAACAAATCACTGTTGTTGTACCCCAAGCATAGCTTGACCCTCAGTCACCTTAGTTAAATAAGAAATAGTGTACAGACTAGTTAGAAAAACAACAAATCATCAATCCACAGTTGTTACATCAAAATATAAAGTATAAGAAAAGTATAATAAAACCCTTCATTTCAAAACCCTCTCCTTGTACCTTATCACATAGCGGATAAGCACAGCTTTTAACCATCTGTTCATAACAAAAACATTCATAGGAAGAAGAAAAAGAAAAGAAAAACAAACACCAAATGTCTAACACATGTCACTGTAGCTTCCACTACTAGAATCATCTTCATCACATTTCTTGTCATTGTCATCATCATTTGGATAAAACTGTCATTTTACCAATTTAACTGAGCTGGAAACACACATTATTGACAATCCTACCCCCGAAACCCCAAAGAGTAATCAAACAATCCATTCATTTTCCTAAAATACTTTCTAATTAATCAGTGACCAATCAAATCTCGTTGGCGTTGTTTAAGGTGAGATGTTTGGACGGTGGTGTTGCAATCTCCATCCTTGCAACCTTGTTTGTGGAGTGGACCATAGCCTCTGTCACCTGTGAATGGAGATCTTAAGTGTTTTGTTAGTGCTGCTGGTCGTCCTTCTGGTGGGACCTGTGGAATTTTCACCATTTGTTTACTGATTACTGATTATATACATTATTAGTTCCAAATTTATTCTCAACATCTGGCCACTCCAACAACCTGAAACTCATTCAACTATTACATTAACATTCAACCCGCTTTACTCATGTCAACAACACAATATTTATACATTTTGGACCAGAATCATTCTGTTAGCTGCAATCCAATCTGACATTCTGTGAAAGGAAAATTTTAAGTTATGCTCTGCTCCATTCTCTGTAAAGAAAACAAAATGTCGAGGTTATTTTCAGATAGTAAAACTACACGTAGTTTCTTTTGTCTACTGTTCTGCCGTGACCTTCGCTGCCACATCTGCCCTGGCGTTTCCTGTTGAAACAGTCCTGCAAATACATTTACAGAAAGCAAATTTTGTTTGGGACGGCCTTTTACCCAATTAGAACCAGTGTCCTCCCAACATATATTGTCCCTTAGTAAACCATATTTGGCAATTGTTATACCATCTCCCTCTTGATGCACGACACAACTCGAGCATCAATTTAACATAACATTTAACATAGTGTTTTGATAAAGTTTTGCATCAACACTAACCCAAACGTTGTCCTTCAGACAAATTTCCTCCAGACATCTTTATCTGTCTCTGAAACAAGATATTACACACTTAAAGCCACAATCTCATCTTCTTTTCGAAGTATTTGAAGGGCAAAGGCCCTGAGTCTCACAGCGTATCCTGCTTTTCAGGCCTGTTGTTTGGTCTCTTAATTCAGTCATCTACAAACATTTTCAAAGTCATCAATTGTTTCTATCAAGTCAGGTCGTGCTGTACAGACTTGGTCACTTGTCAGTCAAATAACATTCTCATCCTTCTGCCCACAATAATCATACATTTTTAGGGGCTCTCTTCCAAATTTCATGTTTGACTTAGCCAATATGTCACTTTGTTGTTGTCATCAAATCTATAACATTTTCATTTATCTCAACCCATGCCAGATGGTGATCTACAACTCCACAATTCTAATTTACACAAATACCTAAACTGATCCAGAACGTAATTCAAATCAACATCATAAAAGACAAAAGTAATTAATACCAGACAGAGCTTGATGACCAATCAATTTAAAGCTTGCCCTATGTTCTGTATCAGCTTTTCATCGGATCCACACACAATTATCGGCTTCTTTAAAATTTGTCATTTGCCTTAACCCATCTGTAATGATGAAACAATATACTCCCTCTTCAGGCGGAATATTAGTACCCCAAACTAATGCATACAAGACCTAAAGTGCTGTCACCATCACACACACATACTAGACACACATATCTTAACTACTCATTCTCAATGTTCGCCTTTCTTTATATTATTGCTAAAAAGATTTAAATTTTGAGTAAGATTTTAAACTTCACATTTTTCCTGTAGCTTTTACCTTACTTTATGTAGTCTCTTAACCAGTTGCAAAGCATTTCTGTTCATTATTCATTAGATTTTTAGACAAGTCAGCTGAGTTGCTTTGTTTAATTTTCCTTATCATTATTTTGCTTCAGCTTGCTCTAGCAGGCCGACAACAGAAAGACAGACACAGTTTACCATCCCTTCCTCCACTCAAACAGTCTCTCTCTCTTATTAACAAATAATAATTACATTAAATTAATCACTATCCTTTTACCATTAAATTTTGTTATCCAGACTTTTCTCAAATCAAAAACTGTCTTCATCTTTAGCCACCCACCATGTCAAACGACCTTCAGGAGTTAAAACATATTAGTTCAAAATCAACACTTCTATAAATTTTCTTATTCTTGCCCATGGGGCAGCCAATACATAAAAAGTTTTGTTCCTGTCTCCCATCACAAATAATGGCAATCCCCTCATGTTTCAGGTAGCTCTCGAAAGCCCCTCCCCCATAGCTCTTTATCTATAATTTTCTCTTCAGGGTGTTGTCCCCCTGGCTTAATTGCAGACACTTGTCACAATGAAAAACAAGCGTACGATTATGCGGTTTCTTCTGGCAAGTGGTATAGAGGAACTCACATTCTCTGGGTCAGACTGCCGCAACTCGTCACAGCGCATCTCACCTCTCAATGCTCTGCTGACCCCAGTGGCCTCCAGTAGTCAGCGCTCAACTCTCACTACCTTTCTTGCATGTACCACACCCCCGTCCTGAGGTGCCCAATGTCCGTGACCCCCTGCGTTAGGCTGTCCCCTGGCCAGGAGAATCATCCCGTCCTTGAGTAGCCACGTACACACTGGTGACCGCTTACAAACTGGTGACCTCTCTCTCCCATCACACAATCAGTTTTCTTTAACAGAACTCAGCTGTTTTCTGGAGCTTTAGGAAAGGTACGTTCAAGAGTCACCAGAGCCATTCTGATTGCCTAATAGTGTTTACACAGGGAGACAGGTTAATAACAGCAGTATTTAATCACTAAAATCCATTAACCATCTTAAAATCATCAACCTAGCTATACATCTGTAGCCGTAGCCATCGGGCCTGTTTCAATGGTGGAGACTTAAGATAAGACAAAGAAGTTACTGGTCCTAAAATAAAATAATCAAAAATGTTATTTCTATCATTTAAGATCTGTATTATTATTTTAAAGACTTCTTTAAATTCGTTCAGTTTTACATTTAAAACATTCACAAATACAAATTGCCCTCTTAATGGCAATGATTTCTTTTACATCTCTGTGTCTGATTTTTTCAACTGAGACACTGTGCTTTTACTATAAATAGCTTATTATTACTTATGACACAGGGTCAGATAACAGCCTGTTAGCTGAAATTGACTGAGAGAGACTCTGAGGAACTCAGGATTGGTACACTGTTCTCTCATAAACTTCTAACTTCAACAAAATCATTAAACTTTATCTATCATCTTTTAACTATCCCAGCTTAAGGCATCTTTGCCAGAAATGACATTTGTTTCCAAATAAACATAATTTTATAGTTGTCTTTATTTAGACATTACAAATTTCCACTCAGATTGAGTATCTGTCGTACTGGCCGTTTACAGCCACAGCAGACATCAGATTCAGATAAGCGAGCTGTTTCATTACAGCCAATAACAAACTTATCTTTTGAAAGCAAAACATCAGCTTCTAGTTCTTTCATGGTCAACAGTTTTCAAGCTGTTTGTTTAATCAGATGCCTTTCTACACATTTTACATTTATCAACTGTTAATTCAGTAACCAACTGCTTATTTGATCTTAAATAATTATTCTAGTTCTCAATAACATTTCACATTTCATCTTAATTTTAATTGTCAAGTTCTCAATTACCATAGCTTAATATGTCTTCAAAGTTTTTTTTTTTTTTTTTTTTTTTTTTTTCCTAGGAGTTTATCAATCTCCAATTAGGATTCACACTAACTTTGACGAGGCTAGTACTCTCTGCTTGTGATACATCTTTTGTAGTTATTATAAATCATCCGTGAGATTTGTCTCTCTATATTACCTGAATCCTTTTCCAAAATGTTGCATTAAAACACAATCATACTTTTAGTTACCTTTCTGCAACTCCCATTTGTTGGAGTCATTAATTTTGCATCAAACTGTATTCATCAATTCACTTATAATAATTACTATTATAGATATTTTCAAAGGATTCACTTTAAGACTTCGATCTTTTGACCTTGTTTTTTTTTTCTCTTATTCTTTCTCAGACGAAATGTTAATATCGTCACTTAAACACTGATCTACTTTCAAACCCACATTATTACCAGAAATGTGTCCCTATCACATTTTCAAACCCCTTCTCAGTGAGCATTTACAGTTACATGTTAAATGGTCCTGCTGACCACAATTTAAACACTCTCCATCTGCTCTAACTTACTGCACACCCTTGAAGCAGTGTGTTCCATTGAGGAATGCAAACAGAGCCACTGATAAGCAGTGCTCCATATTCTTTTACAGTCCACCAATGGCAGATACAACAATAGCCGAATCATCATTATTACTGGCACAACATACATTATTGATTTCCGGAATCTTTGGACATAGCTGTCTTTACATTTTACTAATTTGCTATTATCATCAACACTGATTACAGAACAAGTGCATATCTAACATCCAAAAGCCGGGCTGAATAAGAAGCTCCTGTACTCTCGACCTTGATCGAACCCTCAGTCACTCCTCAGATATTAAATACAGACATTGTCTGCAATCATAAACACCAGGATATGCTACCCCATTATAGACCCCTTAGGTTCAAAAACAATGTTTGTCAAACTAAAACTAAACCTAATTTCAATCTTTATTTTACCATTAAAAATATAGAATTGTTCCCCATTCTGCTTAAAACATTTTTCATGTCATGTTAATTCCTGTCAATCATACAATGCCTTATTTTATTCTAAAACTGTATTTTCATACCAATTAAACAGTTAATTTGACTTAAATTCTGTCAGACATTTTATTTTCATCACATATAGTTCACTATATTTACATACATTTATATTTATAGCCCTACTATATTTCATCTCAATCTTCCCCTACATGCCATTTTCATTCTGTATCCTCTCCTTTCTTTTCTCAGACATGCCAGTTCCTTCATTATCTAACCAGTACATGATTGTTTGCACAATCCCCACATAAACATATCTCACACACCAACCTTCTTGTTTTTCACTTCCCTCTTCCATCAAGTTTCTCACTTACAGTTCTCTCTTTTTCTATCACTCTATCACTCTATTTCACACAGACAGCCTTATTGCTGCTTGCTACTTCAATCCTTATCGTATAACTTTAAGTTCTATAGACATCTAATGTCATGCATCCATTTACTGGATGAAGAAGTAAAAACATTATTTCTCCTGGCAGTTCGACATTTTATCTTCAAGCCAACATTTCCTTATCTGTTCACATTTTTACACACATGTTGAACGCAGACACTTTTATTTCTCACTGCCCTGTTCAACTGTTCCCCGCACCACCTTTAATCTTGTGGCGCTCAATATCATACATTTCTGCCCTTAATTTTATCTCATTTGACAGAAAACCGGTATACCAAATTTCGCAAGCTTGCTTTTGAGACATCCCCATACTGCTGCTTCTCTGTTCTCTGTGGATTTCTCTTCAACGCGCGTTTTCTTTAGTCTGTTAGGCGTCCCCAACAAACCCGATTCTTTTCTTTTAACCCAAATCGGTCGGGTTGCACTATTAGTGCCCTCCTAACTATGGTTTACCAAAAAATCTGTTACGATTGTTCTGGTTCCCCCTAATTAGCCTCAGCACCTAAAAACAAATTGCTCCGTGGTGGAACAACTCATTTTCAGGTTACCTATCTGTTTGAAATCTCTTGATCTGTCACAGTTCTCAATTAATCCCAGATTATTTATCTGCTTGAAATTTCTTGATCTGTCACAGACCTCAATTAATCTCAGATTATTTTCCCTCGTATCTGTTTGAAATTTCTTGATCTATATATAGATCTCAATTAATCTCAGATTACGTACCACAGAAACAGCCCTCAGCCAGTATGGTTCAGTTTCACTCTTTGAAAAATATTTTAGCCCAAAAGAAAAATATTTTAGCCGTCTCTTACCAGAGATGTATTGAGTTGCCACGGGTTCGTTTTCATCTGATTCCAGTGGAGCTTCTCCTGGCCCTGATAGCGGTCGGCCCCTCTCTCTGAAACTTACGAGGTAGAGCTGGAACTGCTCAGTCCAGGTGGCCAAACACCGTCCGCTCTCAGGTCCAGGAGGCACTGCCAAGGAATCCCACTCTGACACCAAATGTTGTGGCAAAACTTCTGTTAAACATCATCACTGCGTAAGAGACACTCAGAGTCAAATTAATAAAAAGAGAAATATTTATTCTTGCAAGAAGGCCCAGTCGCCATCACAGCCGTTACATTCTGTGAAGTGAGTGGCGCGCACCAGGAAGACATGAGACAGCTTTTATACTCTTTTCAAGGTTCCTTCTCACTCGCTGTACTTTTCCCCCCAGATAAGGCCCCCACTTCTGTTCAGTTTTTTCTTAAGGACACAAACTGGTACTGGAATAAACTAGCCAAACCTGACCATTCCTAAGGTCAAGATGTCCTGTCCCATATATTCCTGAAACGTCACGCACAAGCACGTACACACATATACTTTTACACATTGAATAGATTAGGAATAAATGACTATTAAAATTTCTACAACAGAGGTGTGGTCGAAACCCCACTGAGGATTCTGTCACAAACCTCTGCTCTAATGTATAAAGGTCTACTGTTGCATTTATTATTATAATTTTGTGCTTTTGATTTATTTATTAGATAGATGGTGGAAACTGATTAGGGCACAGGATTTGAGCTCATGACATCCTGAACAGTTACACAGCAATGGCAAGACCAAGCCAAATGCAACCACAAAAAGCCTTTTTTTATCCTGCTACTATTATAATATCAGAAGCCAATACCTTGTGCCTTTCCTGCCAAAAACTCAAATGCATTAGTAGTTGGATGCTGATGTTTTGGTGTGCATGATACTGTCATGTTGAAATAGCGATATGTTTGTTCCAAAGCATTTATACTAGTCTACTTATTTAACTAATTATTATCTCCTTTTTTCAATCCAGAGCTTACTGACAGAAACATATTCTATCTTTACAGCAACTGTATATGCAAATAATGTAAGACAAAGGCTGAATCGTCAGCTGTTTATTTTTTTACTTGACATTTTCAACATTTTTTTCCAATTAAGGATTACATAACAGTCGCCACTTGACAGATAAGTAAGCATTGTCCAGAGGAAACAGATCTAGCAATGCGTACCTGTCATTTATTTCCAAACAACTAAATCCAAACAGTTTGGTAAGCTGGTTCAGGTGTTTGATACGCATTGGAACTAAACTCTACAGTGAGCTGAACCTCGAGGAGAAGGATTGAGTACCTCTGTATATCAACATGCTGTAGAGTCAGCAAAACAAAGGCACAGTTGTTAAATCATTTCCACCTGCTGGCTAATTTTGTTATGACATCTAGGATGCAACATCACTGTTTTCCCGCTGGGTTGACAACTTTTCCAAAGAAGAGGATGTTGTCATTTTTTTTGTCAGTGATGAAGATCATGAATGGACGATCAAACCTCAAAGTCTGCATTGGGCTGTAAGACATTGGTCTAAATGAAACTGTTGTCACTGCTGCTGCGGTGGTTCCCTCCTCATCTATATCCAGAGTGGCTTTATGCAAAGCCTGAAAGTAATTCAAGCTATCTTTAAAAAATGCTGTCTTTTTTATAGTATATAAAACAATCTCTTCTGTTCATTTTAAATCATAATTTAGAAAGTGATTTGAGACTTTACCTTTGAAATGAAGATCCTTTCCTCGGAAATTCCGGTAAAGTTGGCTTTATCTGTAAACATATCAGCCATTCCCATCCCTTTCAAAATGTCATTTAGGAAATATGATGTTTTCAGAGACAGCTTGGGGACATAGATGTCAACTTTTCTGAAGGACAAAAAAAAAAAATCAATGGTTGTCCGGTCCATGAAGAGAGATTGAACTCAAAAACATTTGAACATCTAAAAGCTTTTATAAATCAGTTAGGCTAACCTTAATTGTGATTTACAGTAAACCATTTTGACAACCAACCTTTTCTGGACAGCTCTCCTCCACTTTTCAATGTGTTGTCTAGAGATGGCCATCTCCAGATCTTTGATGGTCTTATCTCTTTTGTCAATATCTGGGACAGCCAGAAACATGGAGTAAGAGTCGTTGTAGTCAAGACAGAGGACTTTGGAGGTGAGTTCGGCATCATAATAAACTCTGAGGGATTCGTATTGGTGCATCATTTGTACTGGAACGGTGGTCTCAGCATCCACATGAAATATAGCATTGCGGGTCTTGCTTGGGTTAAATGGCATGTCCCATTTTCCTTGGGAAGAAAGATTGGAATTATTTAAAGGGATCTGAAACAATGACATTACCAGAACAGTATGACTATTTTATTTGTGTGTGTGTTTACCCTTAAAATATATGTACGTGAGAAGGAACATCAAAGTATCAGATTCCAGATCATCAACAGCTTGTTTAATTTTCCCATGTGTTTTTTCCTTCACATACATGTTAATTTTATCTAATGTTTCTTTGATGCTGAAATCCACATTGAAGCCTTCAGAGTGGTAAAACTCCTTCATCATCTCCAAGAACTCAGGAAGGGGCTTAAATGTGTCGTTTACATAAAGTGCACTGCCGACATCAATGTCCACCCCTGTCCTCTGGTTGATTTCTTCCAGGAGACTGTGGAACATCTGGTGCATTTCTTCAGTGCTGAAGACTGAGCTGTTATGGCCGATGCCACTAAGAAGCTGCTGTTTGGTCTCACCACTGGCTCCTAAACACAGTTCAGAAAGGACCATGGACACACTAAATGGAGAGAAGAAGATATTCTTGGACTGATACTCGGGCATTTCTACAAGCCTCTTGTACAGGTGAAAAGCAAAATCATTGTTCATCTTTATCAACAATGGGAGTTTATCACTGGCAGTAGGCTGAGGTAAAGTCTCTTGATGTCCATGGACGACTGGGTGAACAATTGCAAATGCACAAATCCACAAATATACAATGTTCCTTTCCATGATTCCTTTTCAAGTTAAGCCAATGGATCAGTTTAGGTCCTGAGGAAACATAACAATAGCCTAAACATTAATAAATGAGTGTTAATACTGAAGGCATTATCCTTATCAAGATCAACTTTATACATCCACATATCCTATCCTATAAAACTGTGAAAACAAATTTCACAAATCCCACCTGTCCGGTAGCCTGGGTTTCCCCATACTGCCTTACCGCAGCGCGATTCAATTCACGCTGAAAGGCAGTCTGGATACCATGGCCAGATTTTTCGCCTCATTTAGGGAACCAATCACAGAACGGGATCACAGAACGGGGAGGGAACAGCAAGACGATGACGACATATGTTGGCTATGAGCATTTGATAGACATTCTTAGCACCCAATAAACAGCGCCGGGCATTCGTAAACCACGCCTCAAATACGAGAAAATGTACACGTGGTTCCCAGACCCAAGTCTCAACGAGAATTGGGTCTGGCGTTAGCCAGGCTACCTGTCCGGGCTGCTGCTGTATCTTTCCAAACTGGACTGAATTCTAAAGCTTACAGTTTGTCATTAAGTATACGATCAGAAAACCAACCTTTACTCTGTTTACCTTTTTGTGTTTGTTGAAAATGTACCAATTATTAACTACAAAGAGTGAACAGTACAGTCAACTGAAGCTTTATTACATCATGATAGAGGTTTTACCCACATGAAGCAAGTGCTATATTTAATTTGTAGTAAACAGGGATGGAAACTTTAATGTGATGACATCAAACAAGACAATCACTTTCCATTAATCTAACCAGTGTTGGGTGTAATGCATTACGAAGTAATTCAATACTGTCATTTAATTACAGTTACTTCTGATGTAAATACTGTGTAGACTATAGAAAAAATTATATAATAAACAATAGTGGGTTTAACATAAAAATGTAACATCTAAAAAGTTTTTTAACTTTTTAAATTATTAACATTAGATGTTACATTTTTAAGTAATTTAAAAAGTAAATAGTAATAAGTAATGCAATACTTTTTAGAGAGAGCAATTAGTATATTATTCTTAAAATTAAACAGTTGAAGCTATTAATTAATATTTTTTAAGGAACTTCCCTAACACTGCTTCTAACACAGTTCTTATATATGTAATGCATCTTATGTCTTTCATAAGTGCTCACAACCCCTGTACGGTTTTCTTGTGCAAGCAGCAGAGTTACAGAGTGCATATCAAAAACAAGTGATAAAGATGAGCCCATATTGAACTTCTGACTGTTGAAATGCCCAAATATCACTTTGTAGAAGACAAACAGAACAACCAATGGGACAGTCGCAGCAAGATCTTTTTATTGAAAAGATGTTACATGATCAAAGATAAACAATCATGATAACAACACAATCAACTATGCCACCATACAGACAGTCTTACAATAAAAGCTCTCATATATCCACAAACTCAAAGTTTATGAATTGCTGTTGTTGTTGCTGCACTAGGAGATGCTTTTAAATGTACATTGTAAAATTATTTCACAATCAGGATCAAATAATCATTTGTAATTTCTTTTACATTTTACAATACAGCTCTGTATGTTGAAGACCATTAACTAATGAATTCTGTATAATTATTTTACAGCATTTATTAATCTTTGTTATGTTAATTCCTAAATATTATATTGGTCATTACTGAATTATTAGTTTATGAACTAACAGTATAAACATACACACAGTTTTATATTTAAAATATATATAGAAATTAATATTAACCAGGATTAATAAATGCATTGTTGTCCGCTGTTCACAATTGCATTAACTAAAGTATACAACACTACAGTAAAGTGTTATGCGAGTTTCTCTATTTATACTATAACTTGTGTGTAGTTTTAAATAAAATACAAAACATTTCTCTAATGTCTTTGAAACAAAGAAAATATAACAAAGCTTAAAACAAACATTTAAAATCACATTCAAACACCATAGGAAAAAATACAATAAAGAGATTTTAAAAAATAGTGCAATCAAAGAAATACATTTACAAGCAAAGAATTGATAAATTCACCTGGACATGTAAATGTTTTACAGACAAACAAAATAGCCAATAAACAGTAATAACAGGCCACTGCTTTGAGTCACAGAGACTAAGATGGGTTCATTTCATCCTCTTTTTCTACTCCTCTTCTTTTTCAACATTATGCTTTTTAGGCACCTGAGGATAAAAATGTAATTTATAACAGGTCAAATAGTATTTATAGAATCAAATATCTAATAACATCCTCTAATATGTTCTGCATGCAGTAGGGGTGCACGATTCAGAAAATGTCACGATTCGATACCGATTTTTAGGCTCAAGATTCGATTCAAAATCGATTTTCGATTCAAAAACGATTCTCAATTCAAAAAACGATTCGCAGTATATAAATGTCGTTTACTTTTTCCTATGTGATTGATTGATTGCAGTAGACACAATTTAAAAGAAAAGAAACACAACAAATTATATTCAGTTTGATATTACTTTAAATGTCTTCATACTAGGGCTGGGCGATATGGCTGAAAACTGTATCACGATATCAGTGTTTCATATCGGTCGATATCGATAATTATTGATTTTTTTATGACCCATTTAAAATAAGGACCAGGAGAAAAAATATATTACATTTAAACATTTTTATTTTAAACTTAACCTTCCTCTGATTATAATCCCAAGACAGAAATGTCAACACAACCATGGAAAACTCAAATAATTAAAAATGTAAACATAAGTCTAAATTCAGTTCGGTTCAGACATCACGGTTCGGAACGATTTCGGTACAATGAAGTAAAAAGCAAAACAGAAATATACAAGGCTTTTTTACAAATGTCTTATGCCTTGTATTTTTTAAATAAGTTTAAAGGCAAAGAACTAGTTTATTGATAGTGCACTGATAATAGTTTTATATAATTAGTTTATTAAATTAATAAAAAGACCTTGAGATATGTTTGGTAATTGTACCTGAATGAATTTAAAATTTGCAATATTTCAGATCAATACTGTATATTTGTTTTCCTTAATTTTAATTAACCCTAACTTTATTCTCATCAGAATTATAAATAATTGATTTTTTTCTTTTTTAATTAGTGTGTAACTTAAAAATAAACAGATTAGTGCTGTTTTGAGGACAAGAAATGAAAACCAATGCGATAAAAGATGGAACACACAGACCGTTTTAAAAAGGGGTTGGATGTTTTGCTTTTAAAACGGTGTGTGTGTGTGTGTGTGTGTGTGTGTGTGTGTGTGTGTGTGTGTGTGTGTGTGTGTGTGTGTGTGTGTGTGTGTGTGTGTGTGTGTGTGTGTGTGACAGTTGTAGGGTACAGTTTGACAAGAAATACAGTGTGAAAAAAGCACAATGTTGTGTTTTATTGCGAGTATAGGCCTACACAAATAGAAGTAAACACTTTGCAGACTGAATGATGTTCTGTATTAACAAAATGACGGAGTATATTTTATGTCTCCACTGTTAGATCGCGCCCCGCGTGTCTCACTCTCTCGTGCCTCACTCTCTCGTGCCCTCTCTCTCTCTCTCTCTCTCTCTCGCGCGCACACAAACACACACACCAGCATTGGAATCTTGACATCGCAAGCCTGTTCATTAAGCTGTGTTTACATCAAACGCGAATAGAGCGAATTATCCAATAATGTTTCGCAATTCTAGCCTGCATGGCATGCAGATGAAGGGCACTCATTTTCTGCTTCTCAATCGCCGGTTACTGAAGAGGAATCCAGCAGCACGAGACAACGTTATGGCGCAACCAAACTGACACCGTTACATGATTGCCTGTTAGCGTGTCACTCCCTACGTTGCTAGGTAGGTTACAAGAGAGTGCGTGCCTTTGTTAATGCAACCAAACTTGCTTCACAACCTGTGGTTTCTTCCGACGAAGAAAAAAAAATATCGAACGTTTTATCGAACACATTTTTTATTGATATCGATCACGTGTCTATCGCGATACATATCGTTATCGTTTTATCGCCCAGCCCTACTTCATACAAAAATAAAAACTTTTGCAACTAAAAAGTGCAAAGTGCCAAGCTTTGCCCAGCTTTCAAATAAAACTCAAATAAAAAGCTTTTACATTTAGCTTTAAAGTGCTGTAGTCAGATCAAACAAACAATTATGCTAAATGTGGTTTAAGGAGTAGGCTACTTCAGCTACCAGGTTGACTGTTGAAATGTCAACTCGACTGGGCACATTGAACTTCCTATAATTCCTAAAAATATATACCGGTACTAATGTCATAGTCATAGAACCCTTGCAAAATAATTTTAAATAGATTAAAAAAAGCCACCGCTACTGGTAACATCTATGGTTAGATTGATTTGTTTAGATCCAGTGAAGTTGTCATATGCATAATTTGCGGGTATCTCCAGTTAACTAGCAGAGCATTCATTTAGTTCGCTATTAAATAAGAGATCTGTTGTTTTTTAAATCAAGCTGAGCACTCGTGTCCGCTGCCATCAGTGTCATGGATACAGTGTTCTCTGTGGCGCGCGCAGTCTTCACTCGGACGCGCTCTTCAATCTATCGCTGTTGCTGAGACTCTCTATTCGTTCCGGTGAGATCACAAAATAAAATGCACACAAACGTGTCCCTGACTGTCTGTAACCACTGATGAACATATTCGGTTTTGATGAGAGAGAAAAAAACTATACGAGTGCGGTGTAGAACCCGTAACCTCTGACACGCTTGGCAAAAGATCTACAGACCATTTAAGAACTCAAACTTAATGTGCGGATCGATGCATTTATTTACGGGTTAAGCAGAGAGGCTGCACAGTTTGACCAGCGGGCGGCAAGAACTTGCAATTTTCAATTTATCAGACCGGCCCTCGCGGCCTCGAAACACTACCAGACCACCGGGAAAAGTCCCGACTCACCCGATTGCCACTCCGCCCGTGCACGCCATTAAAAAATCTATATGAATCGATTTTTGGAATTCTATGAATCGATTCTGAATCGGTAAAGATTGAATTGCGATTCAAATGTGAATCGATTTTTTTGCACACCCCTAGCATGCAGGTCTTTTCAAAAGAAAATTCAGGTTCCTGTAACAATTTACATACGTACCTTTGGTGTCTCCGTGTTTTTTCTCACTCGTTCGACCTTCCAGTCTTCCTCTGTGTGGAGGTCTGTCATGGGAAACATACAAGCATTTTAGTTTCAATGTAACAAAAATTCTCTTGTCATCATGTGTGTGCATACATAGCAATTATTTCTGCAAAATTTCTAAGCATACCCCGAAGTGGTTGGAGAATGGGTCTTGAGGCTGTCGTTGAGATACGTGTTTGCTTCCACAGCTTTGAGCCTTTGGTTCCTGCTCTTCACCTGCTGTTCAACATTTGTGTTCTTAGAGTAACTGTAAGCTGAGGGCGGCCATTGGTCCAAACCTGATGAGGCTCTCTGTCGCCCCTGAGCCGTCTGTTGCAGCAGCTCCTCACCTGGCTCAGCTGCAGTAAGATATAAAGGGATGATTTCAAGCACGTCTAAACGAGTGGATTACAAAGTCAATATTGGTGGCTCACCTTGATGTCTCACCCTCCTCTGCCTCTCAGGAGATTTCCTCTCCTGGGCCTCTTTGACGGTCTGGGCTGGTTTTCGTGGAGAAACTCCATCGACTGAATAAGCTGTCTGGGAGCGGAAGTCACACTTGTCCTGTACAGTATAATAAAATCGAACAGAATCAACAAAAGTCTCAACTAAATGGTGGGCTCCATTTCTGCTCTGCAAAAGAGCTGAAACATACTAGCAGAAACAAATCACGGTTGATGCAATACTAACTGGATATAAACAATTGAAATTGTATGTATATACAAATGTTATCCAAATTACATTTACAAGCCAAATTTACTAATTTTTATAAAATACACATCTAAAGGTTTTTTGCTTTGCATATAAGAAGATTCCCATTAAAATAGAAATTTAAGTGAATAATATGAAATTGTATTATTTTGTTTGTAGGCATCTATCATAACATTTATGAAACTGCTCTCTTTACAAATAATGTAAATATTTTTTCTCAGACAGAATAACTCCAGTACTTTATGCAAATGTTCAATTTGCTGAGGACATTCATAATTATAATGTTTAAATATGCAATAACTGACCCGAATTACAAGTATAAAACATGTTTCCAAGTAAATCCCAGAATTTTAGAATGGTCAATAAAATTGTGATTTTGACTAAATATAATATACAAAATTACAGATTCTTTAAAAACCCTCCTATTTTGTGTCTTTCTAAAATAGTTAAACTATATGTGTAACAAAGATTTCCTTTTGAACCTGGCTTTTGCAACGGAAGTGAATCGATCAAAACTAACTTTAGCTGGACAATAACTTTATTCTAGAGCTGCTGTAAAGCCAAAACAATATGTTACTTTCATTTCCTATTATCACAATAAAGCTGCTTTGAAACATATAAAAATGAAGGTGTCTTGACTACAAAGATATAATTGTAATATGATTGATAATTATTAATTGATAATAAAATATATTAACTACTTGTTGCTGTTCAGCTACTTTATCTCTATTTTATTTGTAAGTCCTGTTATGTTCTGGAAAAAAACAAACAAACAGGTTGTCATACCTGATGGTGAAAGAGCACATCCTTCTCCAAAGTAACGCCACAAAACTCACAAGGAATGAGCACGTCGCCCTCAACTGGGCTGGAGGAGGAGCTGTAGGAGAGCGGAGAAACGGAGAGGGGCAGGGTGGGCGGACTGGGCGTGCGGGGAGGAATGACATGACCAGACCCTTGAGTGACGATATCTTCATATTGAAGAGAAGGAGCTTGTTTACTGAAGGAAGCGATAGCAGAGGCCGGGCTGCAGCCGGTCTAGAAGACAAAAACAGAATATTGACTTTGTGCAGGCCACTAAAGGCAAAAATCTAAAACAAGCAACTCAAATAACACACACCTCCTATACGGCCTCAAAAAGAGGAAAATAATCTGATCAGGGTTCGGCCTGTGGAAGAAGCTACAGGGCTGAAATTCGAGGAGGTTCCCATGGAAACTAAACACCACATCGTGAAACAATAGAGACCCGACAAGAAGGAATTGAGTGGGAGATTCAACATCAGTGCTGACATTACAAAAGCCCGCCATGGAAAACATGGCTTATGTTGTACTATGTCAGCGTACACATGTAAAGGCACTCAAAAGAGGTGTCTCTAGAGAGGCTCCAGGTACCACTGTGGCTGATGCAACTTAACACTTGCCAGCTCTATCAAGACACAACAGGCCTGGCTTAAATATCAAGCCAAGAGGGAGTGTAACATGATGGGATGATTGAGGCCTGATCACTTACCTGGTGTAAGATAAGGTCTTCCTCTGGAAAGAGCTCTTCACAGAACTCGCAAGGCAGCATGATGTTTGAGGAGGGGCTGTGGGCCGGGGCCAGGTTGGTTTTAGGGGGAGCTGCAGTGCAGTTGTTGTTAGTGCTGGAGGAGAGCTGAGAAGTGAGATTGCTATGGACTGGTGTCCTTCCCAGGTTACGGTCCCACACATCAGTCCACACGCCCTCCCGACGGGGGTCCTCCAAGTCACCTTCACTCTGCAGGCTGAGGGCCAGCATGTAGTCCAGACTGGAGGACTCGTAGTCTGGCAGTTGTCCCAGAGACCACAGCAGACTGTTGTTGTTGTTCCCATGCAGCTCTGCTTCCTGATCCAGCACTGAGGAAATGAGCAGAGTGGAAGCTTAGTTTTTTTTCCCCAGCATCCTGTTAATACCCGATGAAAACTCCCATCGTATTATATACATGTTTAAAACCCGTTATGTTTATTGTAGGGTTGAGGGTTGAACTGATATTACAATTCTGCAATTCTGACTGATACAATAAGCCAGTTATATTTGTTATGGCCAATATACAAATTCCACACCATTACTTTTTACATTTATGTAGTACACATTTTATTAAGTTCATGCATTTCCTGAGAGTCGAACCCATGATCTTACCATCGCTAGCGCCATGCTCTTCTGTTTGATCTACAGGATTTTGTCTAAATTACTTATGAAATAAATACTAAAAATTGAAACCTGTCATTTTAAATGCTACAGTACAAGTCAATTTAGGCATAACAACATAACGTACAAATAAAAAAAAAGATTAAAGATTAATTTTGTTTTTAAAGATTAACTTTAAAGGGATAATTCAGCCAAAAATCTCAATTCTTTCAACAATTACTCACTCGCTCTCATGTTGGTCCAAACCCATAAGACTTTCGTTCATCTTTGGAACACATATGAAGATCTTTTTAATAAAATCTATGAGCTTTCACTTCCTCCATTGACAGCTACGCAACTACCACTTTGATGCTTTAAAAGGTTCATAAATAGATTGTAAAACTTATCCATATGAATTGAATAGCTTAGTCCAAATTTTATGAAGAGACAATCATTTGATGAAAAGATTGAATGTGACGTGTGAGAACCAATCAGGTTCAATCTAGTGTTACGCAGCACATTTGAGCTTCCGCAAGAACCAATGCGGTTTGTTCTCACGCACCAAGCAGGTTTGGTTGAGCTTCTGTTTATGTCCACTGATCAATGTTTAAATGTGAATAAAAGCCTAAATGAAATCTGTCCATTATATAAAGCAATTGAGTCAATGTGGTAGCTATGGAGAGTACAGGAAGCTCTCAGATTTCATCAAAAAGTTCTTCTTTTGTGTTCTGAAGATGAACGAAAGTCTTACGGGTTTTCAACATGAGGATGAGTAATTAATGATATAATTTTCATTTTTGGGTGATATAACCCTTTAAGTGAACATTATAGATAACCACAAAGGTGATCTAAAGGCATCTTTAATCTTTACATCTCTGTTATGTCTGCTCT
Organism: Chrosomus eos; assembly: GCA_036326025.1. NCBI lineage: Eukaryota > Metazoa > Chordata > Actinopteri > Cypriniformes > Leuciscidae > Chrosomus > Chrosomus eos. Next base: position 37,527,074 of record CM070820.1, on the reverse strand, counting down.
GGGCTCAAAGTTCTGTATTAAGACGCAATGCTGGATTAAATACTAAATTATTCCTTCTCTGATCCACCTCAGCCCCCAGACTAACAGAATAAACAGTTTAAATTGCTGTTTAAATGCATTTATGCCACCTCAGAGCAGAATTGCAGGTTGTGTAAAGACACCTAATAGACACTTGACTTCATAAAGTCCTTTGCAGTGTAAATTTGGCATAAATGTTAAAATAAAGGAATAGAGCATGCACAAATAAATATCCAATATTAACAGGTTTGATCAATTAAAAATAGTCTATTATCTGCAGATAATAGTTATGGTACCAATATATCATGCACCACTAATTTATTGTACTGTAAACATGTTTTGTAAATAAGGTCAGGACTAAAACAGCCAGACTGATACGTACAATAAGAAAATTCACTGTTCCTCATTTCTCTGTTTCTCCTGGTTCCTCCAATAACTGTTCCTCTGGTGCTGTTATGCAGTCTGTCCTCCAAGGGTCTTGGTGGACCCCTGCGGTCTGCGGCCCCCGTGTTGTTATTATTGTGGCTTCTCTCCTGGGCCCTCAACAGGTTATGGATGGAGTGTGCCTCAAACCATGCCCCAGGAGACTGGGACCCTGCCCTACTGCTCTGCCTCTCCTGAGGGGGAGTCAGACTCCCGCACAGGGCTGGATGGATGTGTTGCTCTCTCAGCATAACGTTACACTTGCAGACAGGGCAGGGCTCGGTGCGTGTCCCACAGTACTCCTCATGCTCTTTAGCCTGATAGAAAGCCAGCTCCAGATCACAGAACTGGCACGGGACCAGCCGGTGACTGCATTCTGATCTCTGAGAGGGGCAAGAAGTAGTCAGATCAACAGAAGTCAGCAATGAAAACAGCAATATGCATGCAGCATAAGTTTTTATCTTGCACAACATTACCTGATGGGTCTCCAGGAACCTTTTCTCTATCTTTAATCCACATTTGCACTGTTCCTGTGAAAAGAGTTTTAGATTTAATAAATCTTATATGCAACAACCTGGAGAGAAGGAAAATGATTAATTCATGCAATATACATAATATGGGCTGTATTTCATTTTATGCTATTTAAAACAAGGCTGTGAGGACGGACATACAGTCCATCAAATACTGCATAAAACTGAAATTGCAATCGTCTTTTGTTCTCTATTCTAGTAAAAAAGGCATTTCGAACAAAAATCTCATGCAAGTGACAGGTTGCTGGAGACAAGGGATTATTGTACCACTTTTAAACCAGTGCATGTCTTTAAAGAAGAGATGTCGTTGCAATGGGGGGGTTTGATTAAAGACTATGTCGGCACTTTTTTTTTTTTTTAAATATTGATGTGCATCAATAAATAGTTTATAATAAACACTGCAATATTCTAAAACAAAATAATATTGATCAAAATCAAAGTAAATTTTGATTTCATAGTGACTCTAGTCCACCCCAAAAACAATAGTGTTTTAGTGTTTTAAAAAAAAAAAAAAACAATGAAAGTCAATGGTTACAATGCTGTTTGGATACCTCTGCATGATCCATCTCTTTGTGCTGCACAAGCTCAGCATGCGGAAAAGGCTCCTGGCACACCTCACAGAGAGCAATATTCCGCCGACAGTGAATCTCATGTGTTGTAAAGTTGGCTTCTGGAATGTCATGCTTGCTAAAGACAGAGAACATATCATGGAACATATCAACTGTCTCTGTAAAAATCATAGAACGAGTTGCTTTATATGAAATCTTAATTCCTCAGTAGTCATAATAATCAGGAAGAAAGCACACTGACTGCAGTACAGTCAGAAGGGTTGTTGGGAGGGACTGGGAACACACCTACAGTAAGTGAAAGGAGAAAGCTGTCTAATAAAACGAAACTACAAAAAAAATAGGCTATTTCTATTCAAAGGGAAGGTTTACCCCAGAATAAAAACTATCTTCATTTACTTCCAAACCAGTATGACTGTCTTTCATCCGCACAACACAGAAGATAATGTTAGGCAGAATGACAGAAACAGTAAAAATTCGCCTTCATTTGCATGGGAAAAGATGAAATGAAAGTGAATGGTGACTGAGACTGCCATTCCGCCTAACATCCCCTTTTGTGCTGTAGGAAAAAAAAGCATGTGGGTAAGTAAATGACGTAAAATTTTAATTTGATTTAAGTTATTGTCTTACCAATTACTGCAGAACTGGGTATTTTCCTCGGCCATAGTCTGTGTGAAGGAATAGAAAGCTCATTAAGCGCGTACATGAAATTAAGATTGTTTTACGCTACATGTTCGTTCAGTGTAAACATTGAACAGACTGTAAGGCGGTGTTATATTTCTCCATCCTTACCAACAGACGAGTAACTGCTCGAATTGTATACTAACATTACTTGCCTTATCCTTCGCTGAAGCTTGTAAACTGCAGTTTGGTTATAGAAGTAAACTAGCCGCTATTCCTCCTTGTTCTCGGTCCAAGAATGAGTATGTTACATAGGAATAATTCAAGGATATGAAGACAGTCCACGGATGTTCTGTCCACACATCCAAATAGGCACAAGGGTCTTTGAATACCTGCTTTAACGTCTAGTTTAATCTAACGTTAAATGTCTGGGCTGCCATCTCGAAGAGTGTCCATTGCTGATCAGCTAACGTTAGTTATAACACTCACTGTAGTGCTGTGTCATGAGACTCGAGTGTCGAGTCATTGGACTCTAAATCTACACAGAAACAAGTAATAAACTACTACTAGCCTGAGGTAGATATGTATCAACAACCGCAATTATCAGTTTAGCTTTCGTTTCTTTACACTGTTTCAACAAGAGGCGGTATGATCCGTGAAAACAGCAACGCTCGTTGACAGATGATGACGGAGATATTATTATTTCGATTTTCAAAATAAAAGAAAAAAAAGAAAAGTGATTAATAAGCAAATAACGATAAATAAACAACGATTGAAAATTATGATTCATCTATATTTGACGGTTTATTTGGTCTGTTCTATTTTTTTTTCTAAAAAGTGAAAAAGCAGAAAGAACTGAAACCAGCAGAGACGTGTATTTTCGTACAATCCATTTTCTTTGGTGTTAATCATAGACTGTAAAAAGGTGTTAATAAACCGTGTAGGCTATTATAACGTTTATGGGATTTTTTTCATTAAATCAGAAAGAATGCATCGTTAATAAAAGTCAATCCATTTTTTAAATCAATTTTAGGTCAATCAAATTTTATCAGTCGTTTTATATATATATATATATATATATATATATATATATATATATATATATATATATATATATATATATATATATATATATATATATATATATATATAATCTCCTACGATGTAAAAGACTGCCCACCATGCTGCCCACACATGGTAATGATAAAGTGGTAAAATACTTTTATTCTGTCTTTTTAAGTACATTGAAGTTTCCAGCTTCACGTTTTAGTCAGAGCCATAGACATCATGATGTCTATGGTCAGAGCCCCCTAGTGGACGCCACCATCCATGATCAGCTGGAGAGCACGACGCCTACCGTAACTCATAAATATAATATAAATAATAACAATAAATTATGATTATACTTATAAATGCAAACGGCAAGAACGCTAAATGCATTTGATACAATGTTTCAGGAGATTTTATAATGTTCGTTGGACCATAATATGGTAGGAGGACATATGCGATTTTAATACGTAACAGCATTTATTGTTGTTCTGATAACAATTAGAGATCCCAATAACATGAATGTACCGTGCAAATATAAAACTTTATTATGACGATGTTACTATTTCGTAAGACTTACATACATGTAAACATTAAACAACGTGTATTCAGATGTTTTTACCACATATTGAGTTAAATTTTATGTGATACAATGAAAAATAATGTGTTTACAACCCCTTTCAGTGAAATGTGTAGAAAGATCCGTGTCTCTTCTCCGGAGCCTGGTCACATGCGCGCTCGGGAATAATGGCTGCACAGGAACCCTCACCACCATCTTCATTAGAAGGCAACAAACCTGGCTTTCCCAAGAAAATACTCGCCAACAAGCTGGAGGACAAACATCTGTGCAATATCTGTCTGAAAATCCTTAGGAGACCTTTTCAGGCGCAGTGCGGACACCGTTTCTGTTCATATTGTTTTACTAAAGCAGTGAGGTAAGCGTCATCATTCAGTCCAGATGGCCCACCTGACACGACACTACAAAAGATGAACACGACCTGTCAGGCCTCCCGGGCCATTTTTATGGTATATTTTACGAGTATACAAACAGTAAACGTTGCTTCATGTCGGGGAACATAAATAAATGCAGGCTGTCAGGTTGTGTTCGGCTTCTTGTTTCGCTGGGCGAGCTGTAAACTACAATAGACAGACTGTTGCAGCTAATTGTCTAAATCAACTCTTATTATATATGGTGTGCTTTTGTATTTATCAGCGATTTCTTGGCGCTTGTGTGTATGAAACATTTTTTTTTTTTCATCGCAGCTCCGGACCACAGAAATGCAGTGCCTGCATAAAAGAAGACATATTTGAAGAACCAACATCAATTTTGAAACAGGGCTGTGTAAGTATTTGCTTTATTACTCGGTAAGAATTAAATTATGGAAAAATTAAAGGTATATATTATTGGTGCTTATTACCCTTCCAAAAAGAAACTATAAATTATACAATTATAATAAAAATACCATAGTCATTGTAGTTTCCACCAAAATGCCACAGCTGCTAAATTATTGTTACTACTGTAAAACCACAATAAATATTTGTCATGTTGTATAATTCTGACTTCTTTGTGACCGTGGTGGCTAATACAGAGTTGTTTGAAAATATGGGTAAAAATCCAGTTTCACTATATTTCAAAGTTTCTATTTTTACTTATTTTATTAGTAAATGACGATAGTAGCACATATAGTACTATAGTAGTCAGATTATATGCATTGAAGACTAAAGGCCTGTTCATAGTAACAAGGACGATGACTAAAGAGTTTTAATAATATTAATAATAATCATAATTTTTGGAGAATAGAGAAGTCCAAACCACACAGAAGAACAATATCATTATTTTTTTTAAGCTGATGAATGATAAAACATTGACAGCTAATCAGAAAGTTCTTAAGCTTTTAAAGAGTCAGACGGCTTAACTGCAGGGCAATAATATAGTTATTGTAATGGTTATTTTTATAGTCATTGTTCTTGGTGTGAATGGAACTTTACCCATTTTTCACTGCTAGTAATTATATGCATACAAGTTGAAAGGAGATCTCACTTTCAATATGTGCAATTTATTTTAGGCTTTTCCTGATAATGCTGCCAAGAGAGAAGTTGAAGCTCTTGAAGCGGTTTGCATCAATGAGGAATGCTGCTGGACAGGCACCATCAAAGAATATGAGGTACTGTGTCTTCCTTCACTGCTTTAAAAAACAGGTTAAACCAGGCTTGCCAAGCTGGTGCTTAGATGCTTGGCAAGCTGATCTCCCAGCCTGACCAGCTGAAAGGAGCTTAACCAACAATCCTACTTTACCAGGCTGGCAAATGTTGAGAATCCTTAATAATTTCTCTGATCCTAGGTCAAAATCTGAAGTCTTCAGTGTTGCCACAGTTACTTTGAAAAGTAATCTGATTACTCCTTTAAAAAGTAACTTAGTTACTTTACTGATTACTTTATTTTAAAAGTAATGGAGCTGCCGACAACATCCCTGCTGCCTCATCATAAAAATGACAACCGGTTTTGCCAACACTCACTTTATTGGAAGTGCATTTTTAACAGTAACGTGAACAATGTATCTCCTGACATTTTAAGTTGAACTTAAAAACTATTTCCTAAAAAAATACATGTTTCAATAAAAAAAAAAAATAAAGACAGTCTTTCTTGACTTCAGTTCACTTAACATAAATACACGTTTTTATAAAAAATAAAATAAAGACAGTCTTTCTTGACTGCACTTAACATAAATACTTGTTTTTCGAAAATAAAAATAAAGACAGTCTTTCTTGACCTGACTCCAATTGTTTCTTCAAATTTGACGTAGTGTTTTTGTAGCTAGATAGCACTTTGTCGCCAGCCACCAGCACAGAGTGTAGCTACAACAAACCTTAATATTGCCATCTTTAGCTGACACAAACTCAAAATAGTTACGGGGGTGATGCGGTGGTGACGCTTTCATGTAACATGGCGCTGCCAATAAAGCACATAAAAGCTGTCATAAAAGTAATGATTATGAATATGTCAAATATAGCAAGGAGACATTTTAATTGTTTATTAATAAACAAGTGTTTTCTGTGTCAGTGGGCTGCAAAGATGAAGTTGACGATGCTGACTCGCGATCTTCGCAGTAGTGAACGCGCCAGAGAGAAATGCACATTTCAAAAGAGCAGTCTGTTTTCTTTCGTTTTGAATGGTTCTGTTTAAAAGTATACATTTCAAGTTTTTTATAGATATTTTTATCAGGTCTGTGAGGCAAGTAGGCCTACCTTACGCCGAGTTTCGGTTGATTTATGAGACGAGCTCCAGTTCACGCGCATGTGCCTCCGTGTCGTGATTATCTATTGTCTGCTATATTTACTTATTATTTATTAAATCCAGGCAATTGGTTGATGAAACATTGATTAAAATTAAGATAAAATTTATAGAAAAACGAAATTCACTTTAAAGAAAGGCTTTGTGCTTTCTGTTTGCGGTCTCTGTGAAAGTTTTAAAGCAGTATTTTAGTGCTGCTTTCAGAGCAGTCACGTCCGTAACGGAGAACTGCAACATCCGCAACATTGGGTTTTCCTCATAAATGCGAACATGAAAAATAAAATAAAATGATATTCTGTGGAGAGCCAACCCTTCTTCGTCCGATGGGTAGTATTACTTTTGTTTTGCGCAGTGTACAGTAATTCACAAAATTACAAAAAAATATTTTGCCACCTAAAAGTTAAAAGATTTTTTGTCACACACACAAATGTGTGTATTTCCCTCATTTTAAATATAAAATGCATGTGTAGACATTTTTGTGTAGAAAAACATGTTGTTCTAATGTCTGGACTCCTTTATTAAGGGAGTATATATAAACACACGTTTCAATATATTGGTATTAAATGCATTTTCTGAGAATTTATATTTCAAGTTTTTTACCTCAAATGTCACGTCCAAAATGCTGGAATTGCCCAATTTTAAAGAATTTATCCTGAACTAGTTTTGTGGTGTAGGTCTAGCCTACGTATTTTAAAATGTGAACTTCAAAACTTCATAGTAATTTAAAGATGTGGTAGCATTGGATCTGGACGAGAAGGATAACTCTGGGAGTTGGAAGGGGTGTGTCGCGATTCTGCCTTCTCACACAGGTTCGTGGATCTGAGTGTCGCGATTTCGGTTTCATATCGTATATCGTTACAGCCCTAATTTTTACTTAAAGGGTTAGTTCACCCAAAAATGAAAATTAAGTCATTAATTACTCACCCTCATGCTGTACCAACCCCGTAAGACCTTCGTTCATCTTCAGAACACAAATTAAGATATTTTTGATTAAATCTGAGAGGTACATCACTGCTACATAGGCTGCCTAAGGGAATGAAACTTGACGGCCCAGAAAGTCATTGAAGAAAATGTTTAAATATTGAATGTGCCTACAGTGGCTCCACTATAAGTTTATCAAGCGACGAGAATACTTTTTGTGCGAAAAAAAAAACTAAAATAACGACTTTATTCTACCATCTCTTCTCTTCCGTGTCATTCTCCTAAGCTGTTGGCGTAGTGTAACTGCGCAGCACTTCTGTGTTATACGTCACACGTAGGCTCACTATTGGTCGACGCTGGTCGTGTGTGATGCGTGTGACGTTCAACCAGAAGCGTTGCGCAATAACAATGCGTGAAATCTCCAGGCCCAAAGAGAATACTTGAATAGAGTCGCTATTTTTGTTTGTTTTTTGCGCTCAAAAAGTATTCTCGTAGCTCGATAAACTTAAGATCTAGCCACTGTAGTCAGTTGGACTCTTTTAACGATTTCTTTAATAACTTTTCGGGGCCGTCAAGTTTCATTCCCTGGCAGCCTATGTAGCAGTGATCTACCTCTCAGATTTAATCAAAAATATCTTCATTTGTGTTCCGAAGATAAACGAAGGTCTTACGGGGTTGGTACAGCATGGGGGTGAGTAATTAATGACTTAATTTTCATTTTTGGGTGAACTAACCCTTTAAGAAAATGATAAAAATAGTAACGCACAGTGACTTGGATAAGTAACTTTAATCTGATTACTGGTTTGGAAATAGTAACGCTATTACTCGTTACTGAAAAAAGTGGTCAGATTAGAGTAACGCGTTACCGGCATCACTGGAAGTCTTTAATCACTAGTTTGTCATTTTCGGCAACAGACGAATAATGACCATCACGATCATATTTTACCTCCAACGAAATACAGTGTGGCGTTGTGCCATCTCTTACGACAACCGTCAAATCAAAAACAAATTGGTGCGCAGAACCTGATGACACAATTAGTGAGACAACAACAAATCACCACTTGCTCCATACACATCATCTAGGTTTTTTTGTGGGGTTTTTTTGTAGCCACTATTTCGATCCCACAGGTAAATGCAGCTCACGTCAATGAACGTGTCACAGATTGATGATGTAAATCTCCAGACGAGTCTTCTTGCATTTTTAACGCGTCTTGACTGTTGTACAGTCTGACATGAATGACAACTGAGATCCTACTGTGTGACATGGCTTATAGGATCCTGTTCATACAGTCAGTCAAGCAACAGTCGTAAAGGACTATTATAAATCGTACAGTGTGCACCCGGCTTAAGACCAGCAAACCATCACAAGTTGTTTTTTTTTTCTCAACATGGTTGTATTGCATTTTACATGCACTCAGTTAAACAATTTATTGCACCATCTGAATGGCTCTTTATCTCTCAAAGGCAAACCATGAAGGCAAGTGTGACTTCAGGATCCTTCCCTGCCCATCATGCAAAGAGCTTCTGAGAGCCAATGAAGTTGAACGTCACAATGAGAGAGAATGCCCAGAAAGGACTCTTAATTGTAAATACTGCAAGGAGCCTTTTCATTTTAAAAACATTAAGGTAAGACTTTTTCTTATTTACATTAAAAAGTATAACCACAGAGCTGTTTTTCTTAACCTGTTTGTCACTGCCCTTTTTGAGCATAGATCTCAAATTAATTGCTAAGGTTAGTCTCTTTTTAAAGGCAGTCAGCAAATTATTGTGAAAAACGTAAAAAAAAAATTAAAGTGCAAAAATGTGTAAAGCAAAAATACTAAACTAAACCATTTTTATACATACATATATATATATATATATATATATATATATATATATATATATAAAAGGTATGATAAGTAAAAAGGGAATAAAAAAACTGTCCCGCTACTAGGGCTGGGCGATATGGCCAAAAAAAAATCACGATATTTTTTTTATATCAGTCGATATCGATAATTATCACGATAAATGTCAAATTTTTATTTCTTTCAAGTTTAAAGGCAGATTTTTCCTCCTAAATGAAAGTTGTAGAAACCAGAGACAAACACCTGCCAAACAGGTGAACATTTCACAAATCTGAGGTAGAACATTCAAACATTGGTAATTTTTCCTTAACAAAATAAATATCTGAATAGAAAAATATTTCTTCAGCAGTTTGCAGTGCAGGCTACAATATTAATATGACATGTTTTGTCTCAAAATGCATATTTGACAGTGAGTTGACAGTAAATCTGCATCCTAACTCAAACTAATACTACTACTATGTTAAATTTATGTTCATTAACAAAACCAGTAACATCTGATTTAAAAAAAAATATTTAACGACCACATTTTTATTTGGAAAAATGTAATATTCTGACTGTTTGAGTTTTATTAAAATGAACCATTGGTCATCCAGTATCATGCACTTAGATCATGATAACCACAGATAAAACCAGGCATAGCCCATATATAACTTAGCACCTCGTGACCTCACTATCATGGCAAAATGTAACTATATGGTTTCTATGGTATTTGTATGAAAAACAGTAGCCTAACAGTTAAATACATTATTAAATACTATTATATTCCATTAGTCATTTAATACATTGTCTACATTAATAATATAATACAATTCAATATGTATACTACATTTCATGGTGCAGTTAATATTATTATTGGCTAACGTTACACTAAATCCATGGTAGGCTAAATGGATTCAGTATCAACTCAGATTCTGACTGTATCGTTGTGCACAGTGCTTCTCCTGTTTGTCAGTGCTGTTTCATCTGCCTTTAAACTGAGACATTTGTGTTCTTCGCTGAACTCAAGCGCATCTCACTGGAGCTCGTGAGTGAGGCCGATCAGAGTAAGCCCTAGTGAGCTCGCGCTGCTGTTTGGACTTTGAGCCGAGCGGATAAATGCTCCGTGTGGCGCGCGGTTCAAACGAGTTTCGTTCCGCTTTTGGCGCATACACATTATCGAACATTTATCGACCTCTTGATATCGTTTTATCGAGAAAAAATATATCGCGATAATTATCGTTATCGTTTTATCGCCCAGCCCTACCCGCTACCGTGACATTGACGGTTGAGAATATTTAATCAAGTATGAAAATAATCCAATATTCATTCATATAGCTTTCATTTAATCTTTTTACATAAGAAGAGTTTTGGATATTGTTGTGGCTATTAAATAATATGTTTTTTAGGCTCATGATGAGATATGCCCTAAATACCCCATGATTTGTGAAGGTTGTGCCAAGAAAAAAATTCCAAGAGAGAAAGTAAGTAAATAGTATTTAGGCTGTTTTACCTTGTGTGTCGACTAGAACAAAGGTTTTATCTAGTTTCTGTGCTTAAGTGATGTTTTTTTAATACAGAGAGAACATTTTCATAAATACTTTATTTTTGCTGTTACTTTCCCAATACAGTATGTGGACCACATTAAACTGTGCACCAAATTCAGAACACCTTGCAGATTTCATGTTGTAGGCTGTGATATGACGGTAGGTAAACCCCCTTTTCGTGCATCCATCAGACATATTCATTTCGTTCCGTGAATGTTTTTTATTTTATTTCCTGTAGGTGGAAAAGGAGAAGATACATGACCATGAGCAAGCCTGTTCTTATGAGCACTTAAACCTTCTACTGCACTTCATCATGGGCATCAAGGTGAACTTGGAGAGTCTGCAGCCTCAGAGTTTGGAGCTGGCCGGCCATAAGATCCACGAGCTGCATCAGTCTCTGCGGGAGCTGGAGCTGAAGATGGGCCAGCTGAGTGGAGTAGTGGCTCCCGTGCAGGGAGCCTGTGCACCGCTTCCTCCACCGCCAGCTCCAACGCTGGGTACGTCTTTCACCCCCCTCCCAACTGCCGTCGGGGCAGCCTTGGAGCTTCAGATACACAGCGAGAAGACCAAAGTGGTGGAGCTCAGCCGCCGCTGTCAGGAGCTGGAGCTGAAGGTGAGCACCTTCGAGAACATCGTATGTGTGCTCAACCGTGAGATGGAGCGCTCTGCTACCACCATGGAGGCCTATAACCGCCAACACCGGCTTGACCAGGACAAGATTGAAATACTCAACAACAAGGTAAAGTGTTTGTCTGATGTGAAGTAGATATTTTTTTTTATAGCCGAAGATATTTTTTCCTTCATTACTAGATTTTTGTGCAGGTGCGGCAGTTGGAGAGGACGGTAGGCCTTAGGGATCTCTCCATCGTGGAGATGGAGGCAAAGATGAGGGAGATGTCCGCTGCCACCTACGATGGCGTCTTTGTATGGAAGATCTCTGACTTCTCGAAGAAGAGACAGGATGCTGTAGCTGGACGGGCGCCTGCTATGTTCTCACCTGGTAGTTTTATTTTGTATATTGTTCTTCACGGTTTCATATTAATTCTTAAGAATGTTGTGAGGGATTTCCGCTCAAAGAGCTTTGATATGAACATTGTGACATATGGTGTCTCACTCCAAGGCTCCCTGTTGTGTTTACAGCATTTTATACAAGCAAATATGGCTATAAGATGTGTTTGCGTATCTATCTGAATGGGGACGGGACGGGACGTGGTACTCACTTGTCTCTGTTCTTCGTGGTGATGAGGGGACACAGTGATGCCTTGCTCAAGTGGCCTTTCAATCAGAAGGTCAGTCTGTTAAGCTTATAACGTTGTGTGTCTGACCATTTTTCCTTCCTGAAATCCTGACATACTTTCATTGATTTTTGAGTCCATGATGTGCCGCTTCTTTTTTGGTACTATTAATTAATTATAACATGCATAAAAAATTCAATTTGTTGTATGACTCCCAAAAACGTAATCACATTCCTGAATTAATAATTCATGATATTTGTGTAAAAAAAAAAAACTTTTTACGTTAAAAAAATGTATTAAAGGGTACCTATTATGGCATTTAAAATGTTCCTAATATTGTTCTGGGAGTCCCCAACAACAGTTTTACATGCATGCAATGACAAAAAACACTTTTGTTGTCTTATAATATGCATTTATTTTTACCTGATTTGCTCAGCGATTCCCAAATGATTCGTTTGACGACTCATTTTTCAAACCCCGCCTTTGCGTGACGCTAATCTGTGGTGATTGGTCAGATGACCCAGTCAGTTATTTTTCGCGTTAACCCAAAGCTTAAACATATTGATAAAGCACTGTAGTACTACAATACACTCTATTCTTTATGACAACTCCAATAACAACGACAAACATTTGACATATTTCAAAAAACACACACACACAGCTTGGAGACCTAAGCGCTGAGACACACACACACACACACACACACACACACACACACACACACACCACACACACACACACACACACAGAGCTTGGAGACCTAAGCCGCGTTGAGCGTAACTGACACACACACACACACACACACACACACACACACACACACACACACACACACACACACACACACACACACACACACTTATTGAGCATGCTACAAAACCCTTAAAAGCAACAATTATTAACAGTACTTACAGGTTGTGATTCGGAGGATGAAGTATCAGGCGACTCACGAATCCACACTTGAAAGCATTTATGTTTGTAAAGGAATCCTCATTAAAATAACGCGAACACAGCTCAAGGTGGCTATACTTGTGTGGTACAGTTGTAAATATAAACTCTAGCCAGATTCTTCACATGCTCGTTCCTGGGCAGTGAAAAAAAAGTTTGCTTTTGATTCGCACTTCAGAACAGCTCGTCGACATGTTGTTTTCACTGTTTTCTGGCGTGCGCAGTGAGTGGGCGTGTCTTATTCAAATAACTTGTACAAGTGACGTACGAAAGTTAGAGAAAATGCATCGTTCGTCCATCGATTCATATCAGCGACTCAGAGTCGACTCTTACTTTTGAGAGACAATAACTTTGTATACGGTGAACTTTTCATATTTAAAACTTTGCAGGATGTTTTCGTTCACTTAGATCTATGTTACACACTACATGAAAGGTAATTTACAAAATTCCATGATAGGTACCCTGTAAGATGTTAAAGGGATAGTGAAATTTCTGTCATCATTTACTCACCCTCAAGTTGTTCTAAACCTGTATGAATTTCTTTCTTCTGCTGAGTACAAAAGAAGATATTTTGAAGAATATTTGTAACCAAACAGTTGATGGGACCGATTGACTTTAAGAAAAAAATATTATGGAAGTCAATGGGGCTCATCTTTTTGGTTACCCATATTCTTCAAAATATCTTATTTTGTATTCAGCAGAACAGAAGACAGAAATCCATATAGGTTTAGAACTACTTGAGGGTGAGTAAATGACCTTTTAAGAAAATGTACTACCCTTCTAAAAGTTTCTAATGCTTATATCAAGGCATTTATTTAATGATACTATAAAAACAGCAATTCTATTTGCAGTCTATATTTATTTGAATATATTTTTAAATGTAAATCATATTTCCTATGATGGCTTAGCTCACTTTTCAGCAGCATTATTCCAGTCTTCAGTGTCACATGACCCTTCTGAAATAATTCTATTAAAAACAATGAGCGATTGTGTCCAAAAAAATTGTATAATGTTTTTCAAAACCATGTGAAACCAACATGAATACAACAAGTACATTTCTAAGAACTTGGCACATGTGTTTCAAACTAGATTAAGGCGGCATTTCCTTTTCTTTGTTGTGGACAGTATATCATCCACCCACATATAATGTGTGAACTTGGCCATTTTTCATCCCTTTGGTTTTTTTATCTTCTTTTTTTTTCTTCCACTGAATCATGAATGACTGGCTTCAGTTTTGCATCTATTCATATCTGTCTAAAGGCCTTTTTGGTTTATCCAACACCTTGGTCCTTAGGTCACCCTCATGTTGCTGGATCAGAACAACAGGGAGCACATCATCGATGCCTTCCGCCCAGACATTTCCTCTTCCTCCTTCCAGAGGCCTGTGAGTGACATGAACATTGCCAGCGGCTGCCCTCTTTTCTGCCCTCTCTCCAAACTAGACTCCAAGAACTCCTACATCCGAGATGACACTATCTTCATCAAGGCCATTGTTGACCTCACAGGCCTTTAAGGTGTCTGATGTCACTGCTCCGCCATGCTCCTTTCTCCAGCCTGTAGTGGTTCCCATGCAGTACTTTTTTCCTGAGGCATGTTCATTCAGTCTGAGCTCCTTGCCGTGCTCGGCTGAGCTCAAAGAGACTACGGTGCCCAGTGCAATACTGCGCTGGGTGTGAATGATGCCAGTCTGCATTATGTACCAAAATTGTTCCCAGAGTTTGTGCAGTTCTACTGTAAAATAGTTGCCCTTTGGGAACCTCTCACTCTCTCGTAGGTGGGATCGCTGTCAGCTGTGATTGTAACGTAAATACTTGCCTGTGCCATAGATGTGGCACCTTGCCTTTTATAGAGATTGAGAAGACTTTCTCCACAAGACAGGCATCATTTCATTTCCAAGTGCTGAGCTTGTCGCACTCCCTATTTGGGTGCTTTTTCCTTTCCTTAGTGTTTGAGCTACTTGTAAGTGAATGTTTCATGCGTAAACGGACATGGAGTCACACTAACGAATGATGTCGATGCGTTTATTTTGCGACTGCATAGATAACTAGCTTCATACTCTTGAGTATACGCATCGACAGTCTTCTGACATTCCCTTTTAGCATTGTGTGCCTCAAATGTTTCTCGTTTTCATTGGTTCTTTGTAGTGGTGGACATTGCTTGAATTTCCAAAGTCCAAAGCGCAGAATTTCGGTTTTGATAACCTGCTTGTGAGTTGAGGAGTTTGTGTGTGTGTGTGAAGGTGTGACCTGACCCGACCTTCGTTTCCATTTTCGTTGTTCTTTGATGTATTAGTTTGCATGTTGGATCTGTGGAAGATACATTCAAGTTAGCAGCAGGCCAGGTTTACACCCTGAGCCTGAGAAGTGAAGGCAGTTTCATTGTAAAATCGCCGTTGAAGACAAAACCGCTAAATCACGCTGGTGTTATAATCATCCAGTTTTCCTTTGGACCTCAAATGCCTCATCAGCCGACATGGTTATACACGAATAAAAGGCGCAGCCTTTAGCCTAAAGGTAGTGCAAGTAGTACAGATAATCTTATGTGCTTTATTGTGACGTGGAAAGGCTGATGTTTGTTAACATTTTGGTGTTTTCCTGTGTTTTTGGGTGTTCTGTTGATATTGTGTTGCTTTGGGCAAACATTATGGATGCCATTAAAACTATATGACTTGCTTCGGACCATGTCGATCAGTAGAAACCAAGCAGGTGTTTGAGAACTCGTAGTCAGTGATTCCTGTCGTCTTTATCCTAAAAAGACTGTGGGGTTTGCATTCTGTAAATGTGCTAGAAAATGAGGAATGTGATTTGTAATGCCATTTTAAAATAGCCTTAGTCCTTAATAGACAGACAGTTCAGTGCATTTTGTGCATCCATGAGATTTGTTTCTTTTGGTTTATTTGCAACCAGCGAAGGAATTACTAAACATATACAATGCATAACTCCTACATAAGGGCTTTTAGTATACAGTACGTCTTCCATGTGAGCTTTTAGGTCTGCTTTTTTAAGATGCCTTTATGCTAACAAAGTACCTGGACCCAGCCTATTTTCAAACCAGTTCCCACAGATATCGAAACCTCTCTGTGCATGAGATGTTTTGATAGAGAAGAAAAAAACCATATTGTAAAGTATTGGTTTACTTTGTAGACCAACATTTTATTTGTATTGCTTTACCTTTTTATCTGTTGATTGAGATGCAGTATATGACAGTTATAAATGTGAGTGTGGTATATTGTTTAAGTATAAATAGATAAACTATACAGTGTACACAGTTTTACGACTGGTGTAGCTGTGGATATAACAAATATGAATCATAAATATATATATTATAGATTTATATAGATAATAAATGTACTATTTCCTGTTGGGATGGTTTCAAAATGTGTTCGGGCTCATTTTGGGCTTTGGTAAGTTCTCCTTCACTTTGGCAGCATCCTCCGAGGGACTGAGTTTTGAAAGATCTTCCGGTTTTTCCTCTCTCGCTCTCTCTCTCTTTCTCTTTCTTTTTCTCTTTCTCTCTCGAACCTGTCTACATGAATAAATCTCACCGCCGTAGATTTCCCAGCTTGCTTTTTGCCCCAATGAGATTTCAGAGTACTTGTGTGAATAGTTATGCAGGTGTGATGTGCCTCTGTAGCATAATTGCTTCTATACAAATGTTCTCTATACAAAGCTTTAGCGAACATTGCATGTGGCCGGGGTGTTGTATTGTAAATCATATTAATAATCTTCTTTGCGATTTTTGCAAAACAAACGTATTATTTTGAGTAGCTGTCACATGATTTAATAGTATTAGTGCACACATTTTAGGTTGTGCAATTATACAAGTGTCCTTCCTGTTCTGAAATCTAGTGTGAAATCTACCTTTTGCATTCACTCGATCTGTGCTCATATTCATACGCTGAAGTGGTGAATAGGAAATGCTTGACCTTACGTGGGTGAGAACCCCCTTTATCTGTAAGATATAACATGTTAACTGACTTTGACTTTTTTTGGAGAAGCATACACTACACTAGAAATGTGCTATTTTTTACGTTTTTGCATACCGTTGAGATTAAAACTCACAGAAATAATAATTTATGGAATCCAGGACTGATTTTTTTCTTCTTCAGCTGACTTAAGATTTGTATACTTTTTATTTCCGAGGTTGCATTTCATAGAGGTTGCTTTAATAATCAAACTTTCTACGTAACTTTGTATGCCTTTCTCATGGTGTCTCAGTGCCACTGATCTTCCTGATTCTGTTTTACAGAGCTAGAGATGTTACTGTGAAGGCACTGTGGGTTTCTTCCGCAAATTGTGGTAGTTGATGTGCCAAGGAAGGAACCTCTGTGTGATTCATTCTGTGTTATGGTTTAATCCTCAGTGATATCTAAAATAAAGTCTTTTCTGCTCTCTTCTTTCTTCACTCTTGTATGGTCATAAGTTCTGTTTTATATCACACATGACCACATGGGGCTGCTCACGTGCCATTAATCGGGTCATTTTTAGAAGACGAGTTGTTTAGCAGAGAATTCATTCTTGTTTACTATTGTGATTATTTAGTACATTGTAATGAGTGAATCAAAAGTACATTTCCAAACATAATCTCTACATCACGTAAATGCATTTCTCACACTATTCCTGGAATTACAAGTCGGTTATGGGGGTGTAATAAAAGGGCTGCTCAGACTGATGGCTTTCACAGAGTCCACTGAAGTGCTCTTGAGTTCAGGGTTTCCTTGTTGAACTGAGAGCTACAGTAAGAGGTGAAGAGGGTGATGTCTGAGCAATGGCACTTTCAGCCAATCTCAAACATCTCACATCACTTGATGTTTAGAGGAGGGAGGCATAGCTGAAAGTGGTTTGTTTTATCTTGTTAAAAAGTATTCAGCTGAAATTCCTTATGGTGATATAATCAACTTGTAGTTCAGTAGCTTACAAAACAATATAGGGGGACAAAAATAAAATAATCTTTGTGTTAATCTCCAGACATGTACTGTATGCAAAATAAAGATTTTAAGATAGCCAGTCATGAAGCATAATAGCTTAAAATGGATTAAATATGGGCTTTAAGAATTGAAGAAATTGTATAATACATATGAAATCTGTCATTGTGAAGCTTCAGTCTTTGGTAAATGGAACAGTTCACTGTTTATTATTACTTTCATCCAACATGTCAAATGAAAGATGGAATATTGCCTAAGGCTTTTCTGTAAAAATAAAGGTTGTTTATTGGCATAAATTGTTCCATGTTTCCCTCACACTATGAAAATAATGGTTATTTGCGGTAAAGCCTTTTTAAACTCCTAAATATTTTCAGACCGCTTTGCTAAAATTGTTTAATTATGCTAGAATTTACATTTTTGGGTGCGCAATCAATAGGAGCTCAATGTATGCTGCACGCAAATGCTACATTATCCCCTTTTCTGGCATAGAAGGGCAATGGCAGCGATCTTCCCACTAGACAATCTTCAGTTAGGCTTTTTGTCCATGACTTTTCCCCTGGGCAAATCTGGAGCTCTGTATCACAGTTAACAGACCCTAATCTGAGGATTAACAAGGGGGTATTCCCTCCATCACAGCTTCCTCTCTGTGTGTAGTCAGCAGATAGAAAATGATGATCCTAAAAGGAACAAAGCTGTACAATGCTCAAGGCTTGTCAGTAGCAACATAGAGTAATGATTAATCGCAGTCACTTCATTTGAACGATCCTGATGTTGTTCCCTAAAATCATAAGATCGTTCTTTTACTCTATGAACACTGTCTATCTTGCAGATGTTACTGTTTTCTGTTGAGTTAACTCACTTAATTTAATAGATAGCGCCATGTTGCTTGCTACTAGCTAATCTTTTGCATCTTCAGCACAATGCTAAAATAAGTAATATTTTCCCTTGAATCTGTATTGATACTCAGCCTACTTTTCAGTGATTATAAGGTTGACCATTGTAGCTCAGACTAATGCCAAGCACAAGAATCTGTTTTAGTATGATAATTGTGTTTGATTATACCCTCAAAATATTGTTTCATGTCAAACAGCAGTATTTTTGACCAAATGTTCCCAATTAGAATGCATTTTATATAATTCATTGTGGCTGCATGTAATCATGTGAGGTGTCAGGTGTAGTGTGTCTGTTCTTTCGTCATATTTATTGTGTACAAGACAGATAAACTGCAGTTTAATCATCCGGTCCTGTTACATCATCCAGACAGAGAGGCTTCCTCTTAGTCCGTTTCCCCTGTAACACACTGATTTCCCATCATCTCAGCAGTCCTAAAGACATCCCCTATGTTGGGGCTCATGTTACCTTTTAGGGATGTACAAAGAACACTTTGACCCACTTGAGAAAACAGACATCAGACATCCTTCTGGAGCCCAAAAAACGGCCGATTTTTCTTAGCAGAAAATGATTACGCTTGCTGTTCCACAGGCTCCTTTAAGTATTGCACCTGATGCCAATGTCAACCTGCAAATCTATCTGAAGGAACTGCCGTAATGCTTAGAAAAATAACTACTTTTTTGGGTTGTCTTTTTTGCAGTGACTTAAAAAATATGATTCAAATAAATTGTGCCTCATTGGAGATAGTAATATGCTGTATGTTGAATATGTACATTGTTTTCCTGCACAGTTAATATTTCATACATTTCTAGTCAGGGTTATTGTTAACTGCAACTATTGAAAAACTTTGTTAACTGAAATAAAGCTCAAATAAAATAATAGATGAAAATGAGAAATGTTGGCAACTATACTGAAATAAGCTTAAGTTGAAGCACTAAAATTACTACCTGGAAAAACAAACAAAAAAACTAAAATTGAAATGAAAATAAACCTAAATAGTAATTTAGTAAAAAAACAAAACAAAAAAAACTACATTTAAAATGAAAATTTGAAGTTATTTTATAGTATATAAATAATACAAAAATAACACTTATTCTGATGACGATATACTGTAAAGAATAGCTCAGCAAAGGAACCATTGGTTCAACCATTAGTTCAGAGTATACTGATCAACAAAAACCTAATTTGATTGGATACACGGAGCAGTCAATTTGCTTCCATTGCTGCTTCTTAAAAGTGGGGTATGTGATTTGGAAAACATACAAGATTTTGAAAATATACAATTCAAATGGTCCTACCTTCTTTCCTCCAACGCTGGCCCTGACTCCACCCATTCGAAGAACATGGACGCGCAATCATGCACGAGCGAAAACTCAGGTGCGCGAGAGATTGTAATGACGATTTACTACTAATCATGGAACCGGCTTTACTGACGAGATGCGCACGAAGGGGGTCACGCGTGCTGGGGGGAGGGGGGTGTGGTACAACCGTTTGATTGACGAACTTACTGTCCAATGATTCTAGGTGGTTTTGGAAATGATTGGCTGGAGTTTTTCAAGTCCTGCCCGTTCCACAGATGATTAAATTGCTTAATTTTCATTTCAGTGCTTCTAACTAAGTGGCTGTAAGTGGGTTAGGAATAGGATTTCAAGTTATTTTGAAAAAATTGACAAAAAAGAGAATCACATACCCCACCTTTAAATTGTTTGGCTGCAATTAGGTTATACATCTCAATTAAAAGTGTGCAAAAAGACTTGGAAAATAACACGGTTGAGTAAAATGACAGAAGTCTTATCCCTTTAATGTGGGTGTACAGCTCTCTTGCATCACAGAGGCAGGGCTCTGAGGGGTAGCATAGCAGGTTTATGGCTCACAGTGGGGAAAGTTTGAGTGGTCTTTTGGGGAAGGTGACTGGACGGAATAGATCTACCTGCTGAGAGAACAGGCTCCGCACTGAAGGAATCATGCTGAGAGTGTACGGGTTTTCTAAGCCTTTTCCCACATGGAGGTTTCCATGCCTTTGATGGCTTTAAAATGTCTCTGACGCCAGCATTTGTATGTTAGATGGAAAATGTGTGTCCTATATTTATTCCATTTCCTGAAATTAATCTACATGGGCATTTGAACTTTGTCAGATACAGATACAGCATTTTAAGCAGCATAAATATGAAGAATACGTTATTACATGTGAGGTTATGAGAGTAATTTATTAATTCATAATACCATAATTCTTTAAAGCACTCAAGACAAAGTGAATTGTTTGTAGTCAATTCATACATGTGAAATAAGAAATGTTGCAATATGCAGTTTGTTGGTTTTGTGTCAGCATCTTAAAACTGTAGGAGGCTGTGTTCAGGGAAAAATTCTCTACTAAACCCTGGGAGATCTTTTCATGTGGTGGACCTCCAGATCTCATGCATTCTTCTTGGCTGACTTCACTTCCATGGCTGCTTCCAGTCTGCGGCTCTACCTCGTAGTTCTTCAAAAGATTTGGTAAGGCTTTAAATTAAACTTCCTTCGTCACCCTGCTTGTAATGACCAATGTGTTTGACATGGTGATTGCTCCCCAATAAGCATCATTAATCCTTGGAACTAAAACATATAATTTGCTTTAAAGTGTCTATTGTACCACTATATTATTTATGGTTTTTACAAGAACGAGTATGGATTCTGGAAAGTTTTCCCCAATGCCACATGGAGGAATTTGTGTCTCAGAGTTCTGAAAATTCGAAAGTTTGGCAGTCTTATTAGTAAATAACTTCTGTAGAAATCGATGCCGATCAACTGTCAGTAGGAAAATGCATGCGGCTCACTGTTTCAGTGATCTTCTATGGCATACTGTTGGCTGATTTGGAACACTATATAGGCCACAACTCAAATAGCATAAACTGACACGCAATTGATCCCAATCTCATCTTTCAAAGCTAAAGTAAGCTATTTTCTCTGACTTTGCAAGCCTTCAGATTCATTAGTCGCTACAGGTAAACTAAAAGAATAACTCTGTAAAACTATGTGCACTACAAACCAGTATTTAAATACAATAATAAAAAAATGAAGTAACATGATAAATATCAGTTTACAATATCAAACAAAATTACAGACACTTTTTGTACAGCTAAAATAACTGGAAGTGGCTGACACAGGAAGCCTTGCCATTCAATTTAAAAATGGCCAAGCATTGGAACACAAACATTGGGCACAATAATACTTTTATTATTACATTTTTAATATTTATTATTATTTCAGTATTCGCTTTAGAATTTGGCCACAACAATCTGATGTTGCCGAACAATTGGATTTACCTTTTGGACTAGACTTTGCGTTGGAATCATGCCTGTCTTAAATATTTATTTGGTACGTGTAGCTCACTATACTTTGGTAACATGTCTTTTGAGAGCTTTTTAGTTCTGTAGAGATAACTGTTATTAAATGCTTTTTAAGAAGAGAAATACTTTAATTGGCAATGCTAAAACTTGCAGTATGCACATTGGTGAATTTCCAAGCCAAAATGAGAATTAAGCTTTTCCTGGTTTCATCTCCTGCTTTAAAACTCAAAGTGTCACCTCAACACTTCTTTAACTCTGCTTGGCTTATAAAAGCAGAAGGTCAGAAGTCAAAACTGGCCCCTGTAAGGTACACACCCCAGCTCTCAAGGTCAGAAAATGGTCCAAAGTTGAGAGCCGTGCAGTTGCTCCCATGAGGCCGAGAGTATCTAATGACTCTTCAGCAGGATGCTGGATTGGTACATGTCACTAAAAAGGGGCCCTGAGGTTGTCTAGGTCATGTGTCTTCTTCCTCTGCTGCATTCTAATTGGACAGGTGGTGAAAAGTGGTGTGAATTCACAAGCATATGAAAGGTGAAAGGGCTGGGGGTGAAAGCAAGGTATGATGGGATCTCTTAATGTGCAGTGGGTGGACATTGCTCACCACTGTGTTGCGGTGCATGACTGCAAAATGTTTCCACTGAGCACTTCAATGATATCAAACATTAACATCAGTATTTTTTTCTTCTGTGACCGCATTTCAGCATGCATGTAACTCACCGAAGCCACTAATGGTGCAAATTAAATCCAAACAGAGCAGAGCAGCACTTTCTCTAATTTCTAGGAAAAGTCTCAAAAGTATGCGGATCACGAAATCAACACATAAGAGTTTTTAAAGGCCGTGTTTATCTTCTTTAGAGGGAATTTCATAAAAACAATGGTTCCTTGAGCGTGCCGAAGGCTGTCAAACAGTAACATTTAGATAATTTATGGTGATAATTTCACATGTAGGAGAAAACAGCTAATTTTCTACCTTTTACCCCCATCTGGTAGTGCCTAAATTTACTATAGGCACCAGAATCACCAGCAAATCAAAAGAAATTCCTTTCAGGAAGGGAGTCATTTATCATGTTTAAGACTAAAAGCATGGCAAGAAAACTAGCATGCTTTTGTGGCAGAAAGGAGTGAATTATGAGAGACTCAGAGGTTTATGCATTGCATTCTTTCAGGAGGGGCAGCTCACAGAGCTTATGGAAACTCTCTGTGCTTGAGAGTATTGATATTTACACCGGTTGTACAATACAACTGAAACCCTGGCCAATGTAGTGTTGGAGGTTTCACTTATATGCGTAGCCTGATGGCCAATCTTATGATATTACATTCCATCAATAATATCAGGGTTCAAAAGAGGACACATTTTTGGTGCTTGTCTTGCTGGCTCATCTGTGACCAGGAACACAAGTCTTTGTGGTGTATCCTAGCTATATCCTGGGTAATGCTGGCATACCTCCACGAAAGTCGAACTACATCCAACAGGAGTAACTGTCGATGCAAGATGTAGCTGTTTGAAAGGGATGTCCCGGTATTAACCCAGATTTTATACAGCTGCCCAACTCACTACTGAATAAAATGTGCACCTTGACTCTCCTGTTTCCACCAAAACTGTTTGTCGGGAGCTCCACAAGAGTCAATATTCATGTCCGGGCTGCTATGAAACAGTGAAACAGTGGCCGAAACAGTAGATAATGTGAAACCATCAGTAATGGTTTGGGGCCCAGTATCATGGCATTCCCTACTGTGCTTGATGGACGAGTCACTCCAAGGACTACCGAACCATTCTGGAGGACCATGTTCACCTATTGGCTCAAACAATACCCTAAAGGTGGTGCATTGTATCAGCATGATAATGCACCAATACACACAAGACGACTTGTGACAGAATGGTTTGATGAACATGACAGTGAAGTTAAACATCTTGCATGGCCTGTACATCTAAATATTTTTGAGCCACCTTGGGGTGTTTTAGATAAGTCAGTCAGAGCATGCTTTCCTCCACCAGCATCACATAGTGACCGGGACACTGTTCTGGAAGAGGGATGGCTCAAAATCCCCTGGCCATTGTGTAGGACTTTTATCTGTTAAACCCAATATAATTTAATGCTGTATTAGCCCCAAAAGGAGGCCCTAATACACCATACTAATAAATTTATTGTGGTCTAAAACCAGGTGTTTCATTGTCCAACCCCCGTTTATCGAGATGCCTGCTTGTTAAAGGTTGTCAGTAATTTTGAATTCCACAGCAGTCTGTACGTAGGTTTTTGTTGTAGCTCAGTTTTCTGGGGAAATCAATCAAAATTAAGTGAGTTGTTGCTTAAAAAATGCTAAATTATCTGCCAATGGGGTAAGAAAAATAATCTTGTTTCTGTTTGAATTAAGAATATTTTTCTTACCCCATTGGCAGATAATTTAGCAAGCTCAGTGGAGAAAAGGTTCTGCTAGCCAAGATGGTGGACAAGAAATGTTGATTCTAAATATATTTGTATGCTGTAATACTAAAACGTATAGATAAATAGATTGGTGTAGTGAAAATAATATTTCTTGCAATGTATTTTTATGCTTATTAGAGTATTGTGCTGTTAGCTTAGCAACATGCTAACAATAAAATAGTTTCCTGAAAGTTGCTGCTTGTTTAAGAGGTTCTGTGAAAGTAAAGATGCTGCTTTAAAGGTGTGATCATGTTAGTAAAATTTTGTGGCCAATAAAGGCCCATTGTCAATAGTGTAGCACTGAATGAAGCACAGCTCATACAGAAGCTTTCAAACTAAGCATCTTTCTGCTATAGTCAGTGCAAATATGCACAAAAAATTTTTGATTCCCGATAGCGAGGATGATTTGAAAAATGATTGCAAAAATTTGTCTAGCAACAGTAAATGTGACCGCATGTTTAGAAGGCAGATGACTTAGGCTGTAGAAAACAAGGTTGTGTACTAGGTTTTGAAATAAAAGTACACATTGTACATTTATGCTTTCAACAGATTCTAACTAAAGCAATTTACAAATGGCAGTGGCATTTAACACTGCCATTTTTCAAATTGGGTTATTCATTTAAAACTATGCATAACACATTTTGTGGCAAAATAAAGAGCCTGTTTCAGGGCTTCTCAGCATTGTAAGCATTGAGTATGACTACATGAAAAGTTTCAAACCAACTGGAAACTGACAAGCTTTGTCTTTTTCATTAGACTTATTTATATAAGAAAACCTGAAATGTTCTGGGACACAAGGTGCTTGGAATGTATAGCTGGAACACGACAGTGAAAAAGCAAGAAATCTATTTACTACATTTATTACAATTATCGAGCAAGAAAATCACTGTATTTAAAAATGTCTGAAGAACACTAGACTATTTTATTGAATAGAATTTTAATTGATTTGGATGAAAAACACAGCCATTTAGTCTACATTTCCTAATGCATGTGATTTCAAAAGTTGCAAGCAATTAAAAACATAACTTTCATGGCGATTTATAGTTTGCTGAAGTTAGTTGTCCTTGAGTCTTCAAGTAGCTCTTCAGGCTCGGCTATCAACTCATTCTTCATCCGATTTTCCTTGCGAGATGTCCTCGTACTCAACAAGGAATCCATTCTTCAGCGGTTTTATAACATAGCGGAGGTTTGTGTGGTTAGATGTAGAGGAGGCTCTGTCTCTCAACCCCCTGGATCACCAGGCTTTATTTTCCTTTCAGAAGCATGGCTACTGTGAGACAGGAGGGCCTCTCGAAAAGGCTGTGTTTTTCTTGTCAACGGCTACTGTTTTTGTTCAAGGGGCTTGTGTTCTCGCTGATCGAGCCTTGCTGACGTGGAGAGGCATGGTGCTAAATTAAGAATTTCCCTTCACATCTGCAAAAGCCTGCGAGAAAGGGGAAAAACTGTTTGAAAAAGCAGGAACTCAATATGGCTCTCATTAGGAGGTGTATAAGCAAGGGTTTATTGCACGTCTGCAGTATGTTCAGCTTGGCGCAGGCAGTCTCACAGATGTTAGCACTTTGTTGCATATTGGGCACCTATGTTGACTGATGTAGCATCTTGATCTTCATGTTAAACAATCAAGTAACATGCTTTGTCTTCACAGCTAGTTTTTTTTATTGGCTTTTGCCTTTCCTGTACAAGACAGTGAGGAGTAGACAGTAATGCAGAGGGAGAGAGAGGAGGAACAGGTCCGGGAAATGGCACAGTTCGGACCAAAACCGATGTTCCTGTGAGCACGTGCACCACCCACTGTGCCACGGCTCCAACATCTATAGAGGAAATTGAAGGGGACATGATAAACACAACTCAAAAAGTGGGTCATTTGGAAATAAAAAAGATGATTGTTTTATAGAAAGGTGGAAATTTCAAGAATATAACTACAGAGCAAAGCACAGAATACATGACATGTTCCACCTTTCTCTCTGCTCTCAAGAGGTATACGGACGGAATGGGGACATGGTCTAACAAGGCGAATGGTATGATTGAAGACTACAAATATTTAAAAGCCAGCAGAAAGTACAGGTTTTAGTCCTTAAAATAAGCCTATCATTTTACATAGATAACATTTTAGCAGTGTTGAGGAAGCTATTTTAAATCAAATAGTTATAATTTATATTTAAACAAGTCAAGCTACTCTAATCCTGAAAAAAGCTTCACGCTTTCCACAAAATATAAGCAGCATAACATTGTTTTTCAACATTAATAATAATGGTAATTATTATTATTTTCAATATTGATAATAATAAGAAATGTTTCTTGAGCACCAAATCAGAAAATAAAATGATTCATGTGACATTGAAGACTAATGGCTGCTTCGAAAATTCAGCTTTGCCATCTCAAGAATAAATGACTTAAGATATATATTAAAATATATAACAATTTATTTAGTTAAAATAATATTTTACAATATTACTGTTTTTACTATATTTTTCATTAAAGAAATGCAGCCTTGGTGAGCATAATAAACTTATTTAAAAAACATTGTACTTATCTTTCCCCAAGATGATGGCAATACCAGAAATCTTTTGATCCTTTTTTGGTCCCCATCATAGACTGTAAAAAAAGATTGACAATGCTCCGTTACTCTCTTCCATTGTAGAAAAGTGAAGCTGCCAATGTCCATATATGGCTAAATGTTTTGTATCCTATATGTATGACAATTTCATTGAGATTTATGGAGAGGATACACCATCTCCTAAATCCAACTGGGAAAAAGATTTGGAGTGTATTTTTGAATAACATACTTAGGAGTTTATTTGTAAATGCTCTAACATTCTCATGTAACCATAGACAGATTAATTAAAAAAGTCTTCATTTGTTAATTAAAACACATAGCGTCCAATCAACTTTTCAAGCTTTTGAATCGCTTTCGCAATTTTTTATTTCATACGCCAAATGGTCTGAGCGGGGCTTATTTAATTTGCCATGAGATTTACTTGGGCAGCTTGAGACAGGACCCGAAAGCGCCAAATGTGTGAGAGTTGGCAACCCTGTATAAAGTGGGTTAAATATCAGGTTGTTGTTCACCAAAACACACCTAGCAAATGAACAGCAAACTGTGTACTTTTTGACTCTTGTGTGCTTTATTGAGTGTTAAAGTGAAACACAATGTACTGTCATTGTAGTGAATTCATCCAACCGGATGTTTATTCAGTTATCTTCTTTTGTGTTCCACAGAAGTTGGAAAGGCATACAGATTTGGAATGAAATGAGGGTGAGTTTTCATTTTTCAGATACAGTAAGTCAGCAGTATTTCTACTTTCAGTTACTTACTCCCCAAAAATGGTTATTACTTTAATCACCTTCTCTTCATTTTTACAGATAACTTCTACTTATTTATTTAGTTCTTCAAACATAGCCTACAGCGAACGTTACACCTCTTAAAATAACCTTCTACTTTGATCTTGTCACTAACATACTTTTACAGGGTCATGCACCTTCACGGGCACCTGGAGCATGCCTGTAGTTTGCGTGGTAGGATGTGTTGTTCTACAAAAATAACAGTTATTTGGTGGTTACACTTCTGTTTGGAGGTCTGAAATAGGTGTTTAATAGATGTGTTTAAACAGTAGCATTGAATTATATAACAGAAGGAGGCTAAGAAAAGGAGAGGACAGCATAAGTGGTCCCTCTGTGGTTCTGGGGAACGAGAGAGAGAAAGAGAGAGATGTTGGATAGAGGCCTAGACACCTCTACAACATGGTGAACTAATTTTGCCCCTCTGCTGGATGCGGTAATAGAATGGGGAATACACAGACCCAAAGCTGTGAACGCTCCAGCACTACATTTTGTTTCAGTTACTCTGAGAAGAAATGGTTCTCATTGAGGACAGCTCTAGTCAACTTCCCTCTGAAGCCTTGTGGGACTTGTGTGAGGAAAACTTGTTATGTGAAACATTTGTTTTTCCTCATCCAGAAACTTTGGGATGTTGTTATCAATCATCTCAAAAGAAAAAGGGAATAAAAACAAAGAAATACTTGCAAAAGGTATTTGTTAAATTAGTTAACATGAACTAGCAATGAAAAATACTTTAAGCATTTATTGATTTAAATGGTAATTGCAAAATTTTCTAAAGTTATTTACTTAACTTTATTACTAAAGTTTTTGTTAAAACTGAGTTACATGACTCCATGAAAGTTTATTTATATTAACAAACGCTAACAAAGTCTATTGCTCATGTTATTTAATGCATAAATAACATACTAATGAGACATTATTGTAAAGTGTAAAAGTAAAAAGATTATTATTTTATAGAATATTTAAAAACAAGTGCATAATGAATAAGTGTGCAACAGACAGAGGTTATATAGTACTTTGTATGTGTTTGAGAAACAAGTGCATAATGAATGAAATGGTGGCCCACAGACAGAGAGTCAGGAGAGACGTTGATGGATGACCAAAGGTCTCAGTTAAACCCTGTAGCATGGCACAATGCTTTGTATAAACATACATAAAGTAGCAGGGGTTCACTTAGACTGTGAAATGTCTGCAAACCTTCTGGCAAGCCACAGGAAGTCGTGACCTCAGAGGGAAAACAAAGATGTACTGTTCGATATATATACACAAATGGATTTCGTTTAAGACTATTAAAGTTGGTTTAAAAGCCACTTTTTCTCTACGACCACTCAGATACAGCATTAAAGAAATATTCCAGATTCAATACAAGTTAAGCTTGCTCTAATGCCGTATGCCCTTCTTTCTTTTATGGACCACAAAAGGAGAATTAAAAAAAAAATGTCCTGCTCACGCTCATCCATATAATGGCAATGGATAGCGACCAGCGTCAAGCTTTTTACAAAACAAGAAAAGTATCACAGATCGTCGCTTTGCCGTTCACTGAAGACCTTTGGCCAAGGTCAGAATTTTCGTTAAAATGAATGCATACAATTTCATCATATACCCCGAGAACACTTGGAATTTGACTCGTGTGGCATGGGATTATTTCATTTTAGGGTGAACTATCCCTTTAATCTGTATAAAGGCAGAATTGCCTTTATAAAATGACATTTTAAAAAATTAGTTTACATGAATTGCTTACAATGGAAGTAAATGGGGCCAATTTGTGGAGGATTTAAAAGCAAACCTATGCAGCTTATAATTTGTGAAAAAAAATATGTACATTAATTTATTTGTTAAAGCTTTATTATTAAAGCTGTAAAGTTGTTCTAGTCATTTGTATGGTTGTTTAGGCATTGTGTTGTCAATGCAATTAACCTATAAAACTGGATATAACCTTACACAGAAAAGTAAGCTTTTCCTGCCATACACTAATATCATTATGCCACAGTGGTCTGGGCTGATCTTAACTTGTATTGAATTTAGAATATTCTTTTAAAGTTAATGCTAAACAGGTCCTTAATTTTGCCTTGTGTCAAAGTAGTTTTAAAACTAAGGCATGTCTGGTTCACTTATTCGCAAACCCTATACTAATGCCTGTAGACATCTTGTTGAACTCTTAATTGGTGCCATGTGCACTGACCTGTGGCAGCAAGTGGCCCTGTTTTAGGTAGGATTGACCCTAAGAGGAAAAATAAACAGTCAGGAAGGACATAGATCTCCATTTCTGTTTCAATCCCCAACTGTCCAGAGAAATGCATAGAGAAGTACTTCATCTTTCTTTTCATCTAAAGACCTCTCTTCTACAAGTTAACAGCTTCCCGAGCCAGGTTTAACTGCCAGACCACTGGGTAAATCTGCTGGCTGAATATTAAAATATGGATAGCCCCTAGAATAAATGGACTGACTGAACTGACTAAATCTAAAGATGTTTGTAATATAACAGGATTTCAACACCATTATCACGTAGTTGACATTGTGTCAGAAAACGTGAGAAATGTAGGTGAACTGCATTATTTTCCATCTGTCTGCAATGCACCCGGATAATGTTAAGCCTGTGAAATTATTGTCCATTTACCCCTTAACTACTTGAAACTTGATCATTTCCAGATGTCACTATACTGTTCTAGCCCTGAGCTACTGCAACTTGAATGCAAATCACATATTGCAATGCACAGTATTTTTTGTTAGTTATCTAGAAGTAATTTCCTTGAAGAATTATCCGAGGGGATTTGTGACTTTACTCTTGAAAATGATGGATAACAGCTTAGTTTCCCTTTTCTATAGAATGACTGTTGTGACAGTATGTCTTTGTAATCCATGCAGAAGGTGAGATGATGTCCTTATAAGGACACAAGCAGAGAAAGATGCATATCAATGTGATCTCATTAGTAATGGCAGGTATTCATATGTAAACGTTCTTCTAGCATGCATACATTTTCATATACATTTACTGGATAAAGACAAAAAATGTACATTATTAACAAACGCCTATCTAAAACATAGGCGTTTAAGCAATAAATATACAAATTCATTATAATATTGAATTCATTGAATTAAAATGTTGTATTTGATAGTATATAGTGTTTATAATAATATATTGTAACAAATTATTGTCACTGTACAATACATTTATCTGCCTATAAGGCTACACTACCATTCAAAAGTTTGAGGTCAGTAAGATTTTATCGTTTTTGATATACGTCTCTGAAGGCTGCATAAATTCTGTAATTAAAAGTGCGGTAAAAAGTTATTTTGTAAAAATATTATTGGTATTTAAAATAACTGTTCTATTTTAATAGATTTTAAAATGTAATTTATACCTGTGATGGTAAAGCTTTTTCAGCTGCCATTATTCATTTTCAGTGTCACATGATCCTTTAGAAATCATTCTAATATTCTGATGTGCTGCTTCTTATTATCAGTGTTGAAAATGATTTGTACTTTTATGAAACTATATACTCGTATTTTTTAGATGCTGTCAATATATATATTTATTACATGTTTCAGTGTACGTATCCAAACATGCAAACATGTACATGTGAACATTATATACAGTACAAATAAACCTGAATCAGGCTAGGCATATATATTATTTTACATCAAATAGCACAAATGTCACTTTTTATTGGCAAATCCAATTCTGTCTGAATCAGAAGGAATGTTTTGGTTCAATATTGAGAATCCACTGGAGACATCATTAGACTCAGTCTACAATGAGGATGGGTTTTCAGCGGCAGTCCACACCAGTAGAATCGATTAACTTTCACAGTGCTCGTTCACTACAAAACAAATCATTCCTATACAACATCTACTCGTTTGTTTCTTTCTATCTTTTTTTCTTCAATCGCTTCCTTTCTGAAAGCAGTCTATGGCTCCAGGCCTGAGCTTTTAAAAGCTCTCAAATCTGGAGCAGGAACACTCCAGCTGGGTCACATTATTGTTGCGCTTCCCATTTTAAAAAGTCCAAAATTTTGTCCTTTGATGTTAGCATTAGATTGGCACATTGGCCACGGGACACGGTCCTCGAGATATAATTCATGTTTATTATAATGCGACAAATAGCTCAATTACATAGAGTATTTCATATTTGTTCAATCAAATAGTTTGGTTAATTAATTATAGCTCACTTTTAATAGTGTCATGTTTTGAATTCAAATTGAGAAATTTTTAAATAAATCCATTCACAGAAAATGAAATTCGAAATCAGACTTCCCGTCTCTTCAGTTAAATTCACTCTCAAGTTTTTCCACCAAATGTGAATAGAGAGCCTTTAAGGAAGCCTTTGTGTATGCCCTGAAGTAATGAAAAACGGATGCTTAAAACCAGCTGAGCAGTGATGTCACTGAGGAAGCCTGATGAGGGGAGCCCAGCCGGCTGGAACAGGGCACTATTGTCCTTATGCCACTCTATCGAAACTTTCTCGTGTCCAGTCAGTGCTTTTATTTGGATTGTGTTGGTGCTTTTTAGATGAGTCAATTTTTCTGTGGTATTGCCTTCTACTTTTCCACAGACAGTTTACTTAAGAACTTTGCATGGGAGAAAGAATGAACAGACTATGAGTAAGACGCAACAGAAGTCATAAAAAAGAGAGTTATAAGAGAGGAAGAGACAGCTGTGTTTCCTGCGGTTTCTGTTGCTACTGATTGGGACGCATTCCAATGTCACTCTGGTCCTGTGATTAGAACAAAAAAGGCAGTTGAGAATAAATCACCTGGCCTTCTGATGCAGTTCAGATGACAAGCCCTCAGTCTGTGCTTCATTCAGGTGTATTTTCTCTCCCCAAGCAATAAAATATATTGTATTTAAACTTGAATGTAGAAAGCATTTTGACTTTCTCTCAGCCTTCATTGCCAGTTATGTAACAGTGCTTGGGTACTTAGTTCACTAACACAATGTTCCAGCTTGCTTTCAGGTGCAATAACAGAAAATGTCTCTCCTCATTGGCATCATGGCAATGTACACGAAGGCTCGCTTTACAGGGTATAAGGCAATATACTGAATTTCAAAATGAATACTAAGATAGAAGTAAAACCTATCCACCAGAAACAAATGCCTTTTGTAATTGAGAGAGATAGCAGGAAATGGGCAGTCATCTACTGTAGTTATTTGGGTGAACTATCCTTGTTCCTTGTAGGGAATGTTGAAGTCGAGACCAGCTCATTCAAGTCAAGATCAAGTCCGAGACCATGAGGTCTGAGTCGTTTTAAGACCATATATTCATGGCCTTGGTCTTGTCATGGACTCGACCTCTTGTGGTACTGGTCTTGACTCAAATAAGCTAGTCTTGACCACAACTCTGCCCTTAGGTAATGTCACACTGTGCTTCATACTATAAGTATGAATGCCATGGCTGTTACTGCAGATGGTTTGAAGAACTTCAGGACAGTGACAGAATCTAATTACATTAGTCAAAATACAGAAGAGAGAGACAGACAGACAAAGCCTGGTTCCAATTATCAGAGTATTATTCACACATATGTAAAAGGATTCGTCTATATACAGTAAGGGTTTGGTTGTAGTCATTAGGTGTGAAATGCATTTACTGGAATATTATTTTTCTTTTCCAGTGAACACTTCTGTTTACTGTTCTTTTTCAATGCTAAAGTGATTATGCACAGTTCTGTTGAACTGCTGAAGGATTGTAAAGACAGATTGTGA
Organism: Chrosomus eos; assembly: GCA_036326025.1. Taxonomy (NCBI): domain Eukaryota; kingdom Metazoa; phylum Chordata; class Actinopteri; order Cypriniformes; family Leuciscidae; genus Chrosomus; species Chrosomus eos. The sequence goes on along the minus strand of CM070820.1, from coordinate 37,493,500 downwards.
ATAGATTCTTGTCATGAGATTGGAGACTTTTTTCCCCAGACACTCATGATAATACGCATACTCATTAAAGTATACGTACTTCTCATTACATTTTTGCAATAGGTCTGACATTTTGTTATCAGCATGAATGGATTAGTTGACTTTGATTCGAAAAGACTGATTTGACACTTCTAGCCCAAACTCTCACATCCATGAATCCATTATCATGAGTGTGAATGTGTCCATATGCTCTTCTACAACCTGCACTGTATGTGCTCTATGTTTTGCTCTTCTGCACACTGATATCATTAATCTGTCTTCAGCTTTCATTGAAATCAGTGTTCACTCAATCAATAGCATGTTTCATTTCCACTGGAGGATAGCTTTAATGATGATCTCAGCCGTGACGGTCCTTAGACACACGACTTGTGTATTGGTTTTGCCCATGAGTCTCCCCATTTGAAAAACCCTCCAACCCAGAACAAACAATTATAGAGAATCTTTGTTGAGCTGTTAGAGATGTGGGCTGACAGGGAAGAGATGTCACCAATGGACTCGCAGGATGTTGCTGGCAATTACAATGAAACTAGGTCATTCCCCACGGCTAGTTCAATACATAATTACACAGAAACGCCTCGATCCAGCCTCTATTCTTACTGGCTTTGCGGCACACTCATGTAGGAGTTACGCCTGGAGTGAGAACATTTTGGAGAGGTCCAGCTGTGCATGTGCTCAGGGATGATTTTCATTTGAAGTATCTCTGCCCAATTATGGGCCATTTAGCTTCATTGCATTAACTTCTGGAGTTCCCTTATCTCTGCCAAGGCACGAAGGCCTGGGTTAGATTTTATTCTAATGAATAAATTATTGTGAGATGCAGACATTTTTTTTGCAGAAATCAAACACATTTTAGAGAGCTCTTTTGCAGAAGATAAGTGCAATAAACTCTACCACTTTTTTTACTTACCATACTAGGCAAGGAAAAATGAAATGGAGGTCAACTATATAAACTATTTGTATGTTGTATACCTCCATTTCATTTTACAACAAATTATATTTTCAGTGTGCCTGCTATCAACTAAAATAAAAAAGGCCATTTAATGGGGTAAGTTGTATCATTGGGGAATGATTTGCATTTAAAAAAACAATGATCTCATTTGTGCATAAAGTGTGATTCTAGCAAAGTGTGATACTAGTCAAGTCACCTTTATTTATATAGCGCTTTTTACAATACAGATTGTATCAAAGCAGCTTCACTGCGATAACATGAAAATGATACAACAAAGTTTGTTTCAAGAAGAAAATTGTGTCATCGTCCCCCTTAAGCAAGGCAGATCAATAATATTGTTGAATATTAAATGTCCCTATAACTAAACAAGCCAAAAGCCAAGGCAACAGTGGCAAGGAACCAAAACTGGTGACAGAATGGAAAAAAAAAACCTTGGGAGAAACCACGCTCAGTCGGGGGCCAGTTCTCCTCTGGCCAATGAACGAACAGTGTATGATTATGATTCAGGAAGCATTACAAGTCAGAAGTCAAATTGGATCGGAACATTCAGAATATTTATCCAGTTCCATCTGGTTGGAAGTCGGAGTCATCACGCCGGTATGGAGACGAGTTTGTTAAGGATCCTTCACAGGGCTGATGAGGCTGGCACTTCAGGGATGCGTTGTGGATGGGTCCAGGCTCAGGTCCACCACCTGATCTGGATACGGCCCAGATCCGTCTGACTTCAGTAAACCTCGGAATAAACAGAAAGACTTACATTAGCGTAGATGCCATTCTTCTTTGATGTAACAAGTACATCAGGTGTTATAGGAAGTGTCCCCGGTTCCGGCTGACCTAATTTACACAGCCTAATAATCATTTAACTGATTTGAATAATAGAAATCTATAATGTTATATATGAATGCCAGGTAAAAGAGCTGTCTTTTTAATCTAATTTAAACTGACAGAGTGTGTCTGCTTCCAGGACAATGTTAGGAAGACTGTTCCAGACTGTTAAGTGCTAAATAGGAGAGGGATTTACCGCCTGCAGTTGATTTTGATATTCTAGGTTTTATCAACTGGCCAGTATTTTGAGATCGCAGTAGACGTGAAGGTATAATGCGTTAAGAGCTCAAGTACTGGGGAGCTAAACTATTTAGTGCTTTGTAAATAGTCAGCAATATTTAAAAATGTATACGATGTTTAGTAGGGAGCCAATGCAGTGTTGACAGAACAGGGCTAATACAGTCATACTTTCTGGTTCTAGTGTGAACTCTAGCTCCTGCGTTTTGGTAGCCTGGTAATACCAGACTCTGCTACTTTCCTTTGCTTCGTAGACAGAGTCTGGAATGGCATAATAGAGAAGTGTTTTCTCTCTCGCTAGACGCTAGGGGGCGCTTGTCTGAAGTTTAAAATCATTGGTTACCCGTAAGCCAATCAGATAAATTTATTTATGATGTATGTTGTGCGCCGACACAGCCGCATCGAACCACAGACATCATGCATCGAGCTCAAATCTATGATCGAACTTCCACTGTAAACCTGCTGTAAACACTTGATGATGCGAGCGAACTACCGTAGTGAACATGGCTGTAAACGACTTTTGCAGATTATGCGAAGTTAATCTACGCATCCACGGTACAATCGGGGCCTCTAAACTGATATTTGACAGTAGAGAGAAACAAAAAAATATTTGCAGCCAACTGTCAAAGTTAGGAATAGTTCTGTTAAACACAGCTCTTTGTTCATCTCGAGTCTGTCGGAAATGCTGCAACTTAATTGCAAGATTACAGCATGTCATGGCAATATTTAAGACCTGGAAAAGAAAAAAGACACTGACCTGTCAAAAGGCTCCCCAGTTTCTCGCTGACGATCGGTAATAGTTGATAAATTAAACTTTTCCCAAAGGGAGTAGGGCCACAACATCACCTCCATTCAAAATGTTTAATACACACTCTTCTTGTTCGGGCTTCAGTTTGCTAATGCCGGGAATATTCTCCACAACAGAGCGAATTGCATCTGCGTCTCCATATCCGCGGTCGTTTTCGATTTCCCTGACCTAATCTTAAACTCGGCGCTTAGCGACTACGTCACGGCTTTCAGCCCGCCCTCTGTTCGTTGATTGGCCCGGCTGTTTTCAGGCCGGAGGAAAACGGATAGATAGGTCGCTATCTCAGACTGAGTACAGAAGCGAAATGAAATTGAGCGGAAGTATAAAGTCTGACGTAGTCAGGCTAGCGTTTTGGACCACCTGGACTTTGTTTATTAAGCGTGCAGGACAACCACCCAGTAGAGCATTACAATAATCTAGCCTTGAGCTCATGAATGCATGAACTAACTGTTCCGCATTTTTCATTCAAAGCAAATATCAAAATGTATATATTTTTAAGATGGAGGAATGCGGTTTTCACAGATGCTAGAAACGTGCCTTTCAAATGAAAGATTGGTATCAAAGAGCACACCCAGGTTCCTAACCGATAGGGTTGGGTATCGGTTGGGTTTTATCCAATACCAGTACCTACTCTATATTTTTTAAACGGTTCCGGTGCTTAACCGGTTCTTGAAGCGGTACTTAAGAAAACAAAACCACACACACTTTGTCAAAAAATAATACACTTTTATTTACAGGGCCAAACACGACACAATATTAACTTAAATCTTTAAACAATATAAATACAAGTAACATATGGTAATAATAAATAAACCAATATAAAATGAAAATTCACATTTACATAATATAAAATAAAACAATATTGTATCAAACAATAAATAATACTGGATATTAATAGAGATTACTACCAGGGTAATCTCGACATGGCTCCAGGTTTCCATGTTTTGTCTGCTTGAACCATTCATGTAAGTTATCTGGTCGTTGTACTAGTTACGGCATCGCTTATCTTAGCAAGTTTGGTATTTAGTTCCCACTGCGTCTTAGGTTCACTCAATGCTGCGTAGCTATCAAAGAGAACGTCTCTGGTTACTGGTGTAACGTTCTCTGCGCTGCATTCGCTGCCAAGCTCCTCGCACTGCCGACAAGCTTCCTTTTTCGCCAGAGAAATCTGAGGAGCAGATGGCGCTCGCGCCAATAAAATATGACGACGTAAGAGCGCCGAGGCGACACCCTCGCCATCAGCCAATGAATTGGCATGATTCTATATGGGCTTCAGACAATCGGCACACCCAGAGGGCGTTCTGACGCATAATTTTACACATGAAATACAGCCAAACCTTGGAGCGTTTTGCCTTCGGCATCTTCATTAATCCCCTTGCTATCAGTTCAACAAGTGTGCACTGTGCACTGACGTCACGCCAGGTTGATGCCGGAACACTAGGGGGCGGTAAAAAAAAGTCAGGCACCGAAATTTTCGTTCTTATTCGGTCTCGTTACTACCGTTTACGTCAGAACCGGTTCACTATTGGCACTACGTTTCGGTACCCAACCCTACTAACCGACGAGGAAGACTTGACAGAGCAGCCATCAATTGTTAGACATATTCTGGGTTAATACGTGCAGGTTAATACGAGGTTTGTTGCCCAATAATTAGAAACTCTGTTTTTTCAGAATTAAGTAGTAGGAAATTACTAGTCATCGAAATCAGCTACGCATTCTGTTAATTTTGTGAATTGGTGCGTTTCTGCTGTGCGTTTCGTCTTGAAAAAATATAGAGCTGAGTATCATCAGCATAACAATGAAAACAAATTCCATGCTTCCTAATGATATCTCCCAAAGGTTAGCATGTACTGGGTGAACAGCAACGGTCCTAGTACTGAGCCTTGTGGTACTTCATACTGAAATTTTGATCTCTTCATTTACTGCTACAAACTGATGACGGTCAGATAAGGAATCCTTTTTGACTCTAATGAGATCGGTCTCAGTACTATGATATGGTCTACATCCTGACTGGAAATTCTCGCAGATACCATTTCTTTCTAAAAAGGAACATAGTTGTAAGGATACTGCCTTTTCTCTTAATTTTGACAGAAAAGGTAGATTTGAGATCTACCTGTAATAGATAGATAGATAGATCGATAGATAGATAGATAGATAGATAGATAGATAGAATCAGTAACAGATAGATATAACTAATACTAGTGTATATTATACATTTGCATAGACACTGAAACATTGTTAATGTATCGACAGCAACTAAAAAGCATTTTACTTATTACAAGTTTGAAAATTAACGATTTTATAGATTTTTTTTAACACTGAATTTGTGAAATTAATCTGAAAACCATTTTTTTCTGTTCTGTGTAATAGCCATATTCAGCTCATTTCGAAGGATTCTATTCACCCAAGCCGAAACGTTACAATTAATGAAAATCATTACTTAATTATGATTATTTTAACTAAAATAGTTTTTGTTTATATATATATATATATATATATATATATATATATATATATATATGGGAAGTTTAGTAATACATAATCCAAATTCTAAAATCTTTAAAAAAAATTTTTTTTACATAAACCACCAATTGACAGGTTAATATTTAGAATATTTTAATGTAGTGAAATAATGATCAGCCTTTTATAGTAGTATTTGTAACAATATGTCATGCAAAATGTACAACAAAACGTACTACCACAATTTGAGTCACTGGCACACTTATACCTCAAGACAAGGACTCGAATTGTACCTTGAGACAGGCAGCTATGATTCCTTCTACCTGGGAAGTATGAAAAACGCCATCTGGTTTGTGTATCCTTTGACCTTTGATCTGTGTTCGAAGCACACATCTTTTAGGATTTAAACTCTTAAACTCACTTCCTTTTCCCTCGTCTAACAAGAGCCATGACAGTACAAGAGCCATAACATCTTCCAATGATTAAACCTCTCTCCCAAACACAGCAATGCCATTGGTAGCAGAAGCTGCAAACATTTATCTGAAGCAGATGTGGCTCTAGGCTTAATTATCTTTATTGATCATTATGTAAAAAGAACCCCTGCAGAGTAAAGAAAACCAATTTGAGATGGTTTTCGTGTCTGTACTTACCTTTAGTTTAAATGTTATCTCTGCTAAAAGCAGAGTAAACTTAAAAGCCCAACATATTAAAAAGATTAGTTTGACCTTACACAAGAGTACAATCTAAGGTATGAACATGTGTATCAGTTTATCGAATGAGTACTTTTACTCAATAACATAAAAATAGCTTTCAACACAATTTCTTCCAATAATTAAGGTACTTCCCCCTGAACAAACCCCTTTTCAACTCTGACTGGGTTGCTAGTAAATGTTTTAATGAACATTTCTGGTCTATCCAATAATCTGTTTTATTTTGATCTCTCTTGTTATGTAAATCACAAGTTTCATCATAAAAGTATGTCTTATGTCTAAGATCTGGTGAAGGAGATTTCCAGAATACCCAAAGAGACATTCCACAAAGAGATTCCAACAAAAGTTCAGATATAAACTCACACATCAGTAAAGATGATGGTATATTAACAGCTGCTTTCCTAGGTCATATTGCCAATTCGTCCAGCATCCCTCATTCACCTCAGCAGTCCCGTTTCTTGATGGAAGAGGAAGTGAGTTTAAGTAATGTCAGATGTTTGAGCCAATTCATTATTGATTGCAAGCTAAACTTTCTACATTACATTGTGTTTATGTGTTGTATATCATACATTGTGAACTCTTAAAATGTAAGTTTGTTCATTTAAAATGCTAAATACACAAAAAATAAAATTGTGCTGCTTAAAATGTTACGTTTAGTTAACTTGAAATTGAAGTTGTACTAAGTGACAACTCGGATATTTGAAACAGTGACTAACTTTACTTTGTATTTTACACACAATAACAATAAGGGACATAATACATCTTACATAATGTATGTGCATGTCTAATGATACTGCAAATAACCTTGTAATTGTTCTGCAATGTCTTAGAATTACAACAGCATGAAACAACTTTATATTTTTTATGTGGTCTAGCTGAAGCCATTAGTGCAACTAATGAAGCCCTTGTTGATTATTATTTAAATACTCCTATAAATTTGCATTGAAAGGAAACACATTGCAAGGTCAGTGCATAACCTGTCCAGCTTTCACCTATTTTAGGCATATTAGTATTAGTAAATTTTTTAAGGCACGAGCTTATAATCTGCCAGAGCGGGAAATGAGTTGGCTTCCACACTATTATTGTAAGATAGCTGACATATGAATGACAACCTGAGTTCAGAGGTGTTTGTGGTAATTGATAGCCCATTGTGAAGTGGCACCGCCTCTCTGAGGTGACTGACTGAGGTCCCGAGTCAGCGGATGATAAAATCTGTATGGACTGTGAGGCGTGAGGTTAGCCGCACTCTCCTGAGGGTCTTACAGGGTAATCAGAAGCTGAAAGTGGAGTGGCTCATCTCTTGGGAGCTCCAATTTCCACGTGTACACAGTGCCTCTATTGAGCCCAATATCCACCAAAGCACTACAAGCTCTCTTCAAGCAGCAAAACACTAAAGCAAGATGGATTGCAGTGTTTCATCAAAGAAATGATCATTCGAGTGTGTTCAGCTTAGTAGGACATTTTTAGGGTTTGAAATTTATAGAAAAAAGTTTGACTGGGAATTAAAGGCCAGAATGACAGTAATGCCTCAGACAAAGTGGTTTGAATGTCTTTTCAAAGCTTTCCCTTTGGAAAAATTATTTAGCTTTTTCTAAGAACCCATTTTTTCTTAAAAAATCACTTCACATTGTCATTCTTAGAGCTATTCTGAAAAGAGAGTTTTATTCAAATATATCAGATGACAAATGTTGATGGCAGATAGTTTGTAGCACTTTTTCTTACATTGTTCTTGGGCCGTTAAGATTGATTTTGTAATGATTTTGAAAGTCTCTTATGCTCACCAAGGTTGCATTTATTTGATCAAAAATTCTGTAAAAACAGTATTATTGTGAAATATTACAATTTAAAATAATTGTTTTGAATTTGAATATATTTTAAAATATAATTTATTCCTGTGATGACAAAGCTTAATTTTCAGCAGCCAGTATTCAGTGTCACATTATTCTTCAGAAATCATTCCAATATGTTGATGTGCTGCTCAAGAAACATTTCTTATTATTATCAATGTTGAAAACAGTTGTGCTGTATTTATTGAAACAATATTTTTCAAGATTATTTGAGGAATACAAAGAACAACATTTATTTGAAATAGAATTATTTTGTAACATTATAAATGTCTTCACTGTCACTTTATCAATTTATATTCTTGCTGAATACAAGTATTATTTTTTTTTTAATCATTCTGGCCCAAAACTTTTGATAGAGGGTGATCAAGAATGATAGAGTATATTTAAAAAAAATTCGCAGTAAATAATTAAACCTTTTTAGTCAGTGTTAAATTAGTCATTAGTGTTATAAAATAAAATAATAATTGAAATGTAAATTAGTATCAAATCGATTTGTTACATAATAACAACAAATAGAGGAGTGGAGCTTGCAGTTTTTCTACTGAGACAGACCATTTATTATTACCTCTGCATCCATGGGAAACGCTTTAGGGATTTTCTTTGAGCACAGGAGCGAGAGGGAGTTTTATTCAGCTTGATCTCTAAAAGGAAAATTCAGGAGGTCTCCCCAAGGAAAAGGATACTTCCTCCAGGTCTGCAAAGTTCACTCAGGGATGTTCTTGTAGTGTTTACTTGACAGCAGAGAAAGCTTGTCTGCTGATGAGGAAACCATATTACCTCAAAAATGTAGTGCAAAAAGGAGCAAGAAAGATATTAATGGATTATTCATATACTCATTTTATAGATGCTCCCCTAAGTGAAAGAAATCAAATACAATTGCTTAAAATGGATCTTCATTTAGTCATTTAGTCATTAAATTGGCAGATATACCGGCTATATAGACATATAAATGTTGGATACTGGTTGTAGACGTATAATGTTGGTCAGAACAGACATTTATCAGTGCTATGGAAACTTTTTCTTATTTTTGGATATCATAGCCCAAGTACACAATATCTTTCCTTTCACAGCAGATGGTGGCCCTTGAGTTATGATAATGTCTACTGCTTTGTGAGAGTCAGATGCTGCTGTTAAGAACTGTGAGCAAAAGATGGTTTTGTGACATTTACTGCATGTTCCAACCCATTGACTTTGTCTAGTTCATATAGTTCATGTCGTCATATCCACGTGGATCTGGCAGTCGTATTGAGGGTTTTCTTTTTCTGAGGAGGTAAAGGGAGTCAGTGCCACCTCAAAATAATTTGGATGAGAAAAGATGCAACATTATAAAAATGCCACAAAATATATGAGCATAGAGTGTGTGAATGTCATTTGCCTCCTTTGAGCTGATTAAGATTCTAATCATGCAATGAATTTGGAGGGGATATTTGCTGAATGGGTCAAACTGGTTGAAATGGACAGAGTAATTACGGACTAAGTAATTACTCACCCACTCAGATATCTCCAGTTCACCAGCTGTATGAATTTGCTTGACATTATATGGTGATGTGTAAGTGAATTAATGGTTAAAAAGGGTGACTATTAATTATAATAGCCAAACAAGTTTTGTTCTTTCAATGGATTAAACCTCTCAAAACAAAACTTGCTGGATAGGGTTAATTGGTGTAATTATTTCCCTTCAACTGATAAAGCTCTGGACAGTCTCTGCATTGGCTACTAGGTAAGATTGTTAAAAGAAAAAGGGGAGGAAAAATACACAGATGGAATTGTTATTGCAGGGTGGATGTCATAGCAACAAAGCAAGAGACTAAAAGACAAAAACTCCTTCAATATTTTATTCGTATCTATCTATCTATCTATCTATCTATCTATCTATCTATCTATCTATCTATCTATCTATCTATCTATCTATCTATCTATCTATCTATCTATCTATCTATCTATCTATCTACTGTGTGTGTGTGTGTGTGTGTGTGTGTGTGTGTGTGTGTGTGTGTGTGTGTGTGTGTGTGTGTGTGTGTGTGTGTGTGTGTGTGTGTGTGTGTGTGTGTGTGTGTGTGTGTGTGTGTGTGTGTGTGTGTGTGTGTGTGTGTGTGTGTGTGTGTGTGTGTGTGTGTGTGTATACAGTTGTAATCGAAATTATGCAAGTTTGCAATGAACAAATGAAACAAAGCGTTTTCCCCAGTTTCAGCTAAAAATGCAGTCTCAAAATTATTTAACCCCTTCATGACAAGCATCTTTAGTACTTAGTAGAACACCCTTTTACTGTTATGACCTGCTGAAGATGAGATGTATAACCAGACACCAGCTTCTTGCAGCATTTCTAAGGAATCTTAGCCCATTCCTCGTAAGCAATGGCCTCCAGTTCAGTAATATTCTTGGATTTGCGTTCTGCATGCTCATTTTTCAAATCCCACCAGAGATTTTCTATGGGGTTCAAGTCAGGTGACTGTGATGGCTACTGTAGAATATTCCAGGACGACTTCTTGCACCCAAGCCTTGGTGGAATTTGAGATATGCTTGGGCTCATTGTCTTGTTGGAAGGTCCAATGACGCCCAAGCTTCAGCTTCCTCACTGATGGCATGATGTTTTCACCTAGGATTTCCTCTTGTGCTTTTGGGCCAGTGGTGTACGTATTGGAGTTCTGGCATGGAAACCGCATGCGTTTAGTACACACCTTAATATTCAAGATGAAACCTCAGTGCCTGTTGCCATGTCTTGCTGCAGGTCTTTTGCAGTCACTCAAGGATTTTTCTGAACCTGCCTTCTCAGAAATCTGGTAGCTTCCTTTTTCTGCCCCGTCCAGGTAGAGTAAACACTGTTCGTTTAAAGGGGTGGTTTACTGCTTTTTTTTCTTTGCCTGATTGTGTTTGTGGGTGCAATATAACATGTCTTTGTGTGTGTGGTTTTTTTTAAAGCCTTATTTTTAATAATTTTCACCTTTATTGTAATCCGTTTTCTCCTCTGTCATTTGAACGTCTGGTTAACTTCCTGATTCTATGAAACCACTTCCTCAGAAACAGGCAATGGTCTCAGATTGGTTAGTCTGGCCAGTGTGTTGTAATTGGCTAAACTGCGTAGCGCACGTTGTCCGGAAACTTCACGCCTTTACGGGCGAAAGTTGCATGTGTTCGGTCAAATGTAAATAATGGTGTATCAGTTTGAGCCAGAATCAAACCCAGAAAGCGGCAAAGAGAGTCAAGCAGAACCTCCCCAAACACGGCTCTTACAAAACGTTTCTGAATGGTACAGGTTTTTATTATTCTATTCTATTCTAGCCTACTATTATTACATAAGAATTTCGAGACGCTGTCACTTGAAAATGCTACTGCTGCTTGTAAGCTTTTGAGATACGGTTTTTCTCCTGATTAAACATTTAACATAACTGAATAAATGACTGAGTAATACCGTTTTTAAAAGTTATTGTTTTATCAATGAACAACCGTTTATCTATTGAGCTGAAGTTTGCTGTTGCGATTACATATCATTTTTTGAACTTTATAAAATTTTGTCTTATACACACAAAATAGCATCAAACTAACTGGCTAGGCTACTATAAACAAACAGCGACGCACAGTGGGCTTTTCCCTCCACAGACGCATGTCGATAAATTAGGGAATCGAAAAGAGGGATGTTCCAGCGCAATCTGGTGTAGTATCCAGTTTCAGAAAACTGTTCCGCCACAGACCAGGAAAAATACAAGGTCACTTCTCTTACGGCCCTGATGAGAACGTCGGTCTCCTCGGCTGTTAACCGCTCCTGGTGTGCGCCTGGCAAATCCGCCATTATAATATCAATCCACCATGGAACAAGCGCGCCTGCTTTCAAAGGGAATGTGAGATGACGCTCTGATTGGTTTATTGCACATTACGCCTAAACCACACCTATGAGTAATGTAGCTACTTCAGACAAACCCATTTTAGATTTGTGTCGGGCGCAAGCGTTTGATACTTGCGTTTCAGATCGTTAAAATAGGGCCCTTGTTGTGTTTAGCTATTTCAATTACTTTAGTTTGATATGATCATTGCAAACAGCTGAAAGTCTGTACATTTAGCCAATTAACCTAATTTGATTAATAATTCCGATTACAACTGTGTATGTATGCATACATACACACTGATCAACCACAACATTAAAACAACTGATATGTGAAGTGAATAGCATTGATTATATCGTTATAATGGCACCTGTCAAGAGGTGGGATTTACAGTATTAAGCTGCAAAGCTGTAAATAGTCAGTTCTTGAATTTTATGTGTTGGAAGCAGGACAAAGGAAAAAGCTAAAAGATCTGAGTGACTTTGACAAGAGCCAAATAATGATGGCTAGAAGACATGGTCAGAGCATCTCCAAAACGGCATATCTTGTGGGCTGTTCCTGGTATGCAGTGGTTAGTACCTACCAAAAATGGTGCAAGGAAGGACAACAAGGTGAACTGGCGTCAGGGTCATGGGCGCCCAAGGCTTATTGATGCACTTGGAGAGCGAAGGCTAGTCTGTCTGGTCTGATCGCACAGAATAGCTACTGTAGCTCAAAATGTTGAAAAACGTAATGCTGCTCATGATAGAAAGGTGTCAGGACACAGTCTGTCAGAGTGCCCATGATGAACCCTGTGCACCTCCAAAAGTGTCTGCAATGGAAACTTTGCAATGAAGGTTGTCTGGTCTGATGAATCACATTTTCTTTTAGATCAGATGGATGGCTGGATGCGTGAGTGTGTTTACCTGGAGAAGAGATGGCAGCAGGATGCACTATGGGAAGAAGGCAGGCCGCGGCTGAGGCAGCGTTATAATCTTGAAATGTTCTGCTGGAAAACCTTGGATCCTGGCATATGGTTCATAAGTGGTATCATTCTGAATCAGTATCATAAGCAATTAACTTTGATATACCAGAATCCAGTGATTATAAACTTCTGTTAGTGGGCTATATTCAATATCATTCTCCCATAAATATGTTAGCACAATTTAGAGATGTCTAAATGAAATATGACCTCAGCAGGAAAAGTAATTAAAAACTCTGTGAGTGACATGAACAATAGAATGGCAATAATCTAATACACCTCCATAAAAGGGGGGCTAACTGACTTGGCATGATTCAGAAAAAGAAGCAGCAACCTAAATCTGAAACAATGAAAACAATTCAGTGAGACAAAATCTTACAGCTAATTTGAATTAGGCCTGTCTGCCCTCTGTTACACATTCATTTACTGACATTTCTCAATGAAAAGCTGAAATTGAACAGGATTGAATTTCCCTTCATGCTGTGATTACAATGGGACGATCAAGGGTGAGAGAAGCCATGAATATGATTCCCAGTGGACTATAGAGTGAATCTCCCATTTTCTATCTGCTCTCAGACCTTAATGATCCTCAATCAGTTTAGTCGTACCCTAGTCTCCAGATAAACACATTTCAGTAGCTCATTTATTTTCATGAGTTTCGGAGATAGGCCTCGCTATTTGCAGCTGTCACTCCTGATTTTTCTATATTGCGCTGACACTCTGTCCAACATTATAGAGCATGGGACTTCATGTGTCTATACAGGTGCAATCTCTGGTCTTATTGCCATAAATAAGCTGAAGGATTGTGGGTGCATTTGCATGCTTTAACCTCATATCCTATAAACATCTATAACCTCTAGAGCTTGTGTCCTCTGTTCCCTTGGCAACCAAATATAAAATCTCAGAAAGGATAAGAAAAATGGCATGCACTGGCCAAGGGAGGGATGCTTTATGAGTTTTGGTTGGGTGCATTTGAACAAAGACAGAAATCTGGTCCCTTTTCAAAGGCTAGAAAAAAATAACCCTTGACGGTAATACAAGCTGGGCCCCTTCAGATAAGAAGCTTCCCCTGTGGTTCAGTGATAGCAGTTTATTAGAATTCTGTGTTACTCCTCAGAGTCGAAGTAGGTTGGTAAGGCTTTGAGAAAAGACATACAAGATAGACGTGATTTTAGTGCTGATACAGGAGATTGAAAAACAAATGCATAATGGAATGTTACCGTCATGTAATTGCTGGTAATGGAAGCATGAGAGAATAAAGACTAGGTTACCTTTGCCCGTGGCTAATATTTGGCTTTGAAAGAAAATCTTTTCATTTTATAAAGTTTTCATGAATGATATTCCATTCAGTAGTAAGATAAAACAAGGAATATGATCCATAAAGGCTTTGATTTTATTTGACTAATGGTAAACATTGTTGCCATTGCTCATGGAAAGCTTTGATCTTCTGATGGACATTTGTTTCATAAAGGATGTTGGAAAAAATTGGTTTTACTCAAAGAATAAACTAAAGCCTCTTACCCCACATCAAGGGTATAGCTTGGGGAAACTGAGAAGCTTTGAAAACTGGTGTAATAGAACACCAGCAGTGATGTATCTGTTGGTAAAGTTTGGTGAGATAATTGAAAAGCTGAACATATTTTTTTCCCAGGTTCCCATTTTTTGTGTTCATGATGGTTGCTTAGCCAAGTACAACATTTACCAATTATGTTTGAGTTACGGTTTATGGATTTGATTATTTTGTCCAAATGTACTTGGAATATATACATTTCATCAGTTTGGTAAAGCTCCATGCAGGAACTTTAGTAATTAAAGTCATCATTTAATGTTTTAAGTTAAAGTAATCTCTATTTGATTTGTCTATGTATAATAAGAGTGACTGTCATTCTGAATGTTCTCAGATGAAAATGTCAGAAATGGTCTACAAGACCTCCATGTTAAATTGTCATTCGCGTTGGGAGGGACATCATAAATTGTGCAAGACTTTGATTTGGCTGGTTTATCTTGGATCTGTCTCGAAACATGTGTAGGGAAGGGGACAGGTTATTTATTTTTACAAACAGCCATCTGTCGTGGCAGATTGCAAAATGGCTGCCCTCTAAATATGATTTGAATTCAGAGTAGGACACAACACACTGGGGCTTAAAAACTTTCCAGAATAGCGTATTGGCGTAAATATAATTTGCATAGACATTTACAATTTTTATCTGTTGTCATATTGTCTAATACAACTCAGGTACAGTAAGCATATGTTTTATGATTGCCAATTTGATACTAGTACATCAACACAAATCAGTAGAGAGAAAGTTCTTAGAGGTTCTCATAAAGTTCTTAGAGGACAGCTCAATGAGGACAACATTCATTAAAATTGAATTGCTGAGAATTGACATGTATATATTAAAGCTGGCCCCTACTGCACAATCATAACTAAACTGTTACCAGTGAGATTTTTCCACTGATTTAAAATACATAAGGCAAACCATGTTAACTGTGTAACTCTTACAGGTTATCATGGTGTGAAAATACATCAATGCAATACATCTTCATAAAGATCTAATTAGAAGTAGGCAGTCTAATACACTTTACATTCTTGTATTCCATATGCCCTACAATGTTTAGCCATTCATTATCATAAATGGTTGAAATCCAGAGATATGCTTGCATAAGATACTGTATCTTCATGAAATTTACAGGTTTATATGTGGACCTCACAAGTGGAAAAAGAAGGTTTGGATTACAGAGCTGTCAATCACTCACTCTGGTCTAGATATGGACCCACAAGGAAACAAGCAAACAGATGGCTTGGTGTCTTGAGAATGAAGCTTCCTCACCCACCCCCCACAAACCCCCGAAAATAAACCATTGGTAAGATACTATAAGCTCCTTGGATTTGTTTAAACTCCTCATCCAGACTAATGGAGAATTCACCACAATTTACTGCTGGTTCTTAATCTTGTGCATTAACCATTCTGATTGATTCTCGCCTCGAGATTTTCAGGATTTTCTGATTGATTACATCACTTCTGGTGTGTAAGGATACAAAGCGATCATTTTCTCATTTTGAAATTGCATTAAGCATATCATAGAGACACACAAAGATACAAAAAACAAAGGTATTTGACAAATATGTGGTCCCATATTTGCAGATGGGTTGAGCTCTATTTTTGGGGCAGGCGTCTGATCCTGTGGGCCTAAAGCTGTTGAGGGGACTGGGGACTTATACTCAAGCAGGTGTCCCCACTGTCATCTGTCTCACTTCTCAGGGGAACCACCAGCAGATCAGCAGCAACCTTCTGACAATTGAAGACGAGCAATGATTAACTTTATTCCCATCTAAAAAGGTACATTTTATTACTATACTATGTGTTTTGTGGGAAACTGTGTTTGATTTTTATTATTGCCCTTAGAATTCAATGCATTCACAAAAATGTCAGTAAAATAGTGTGTTCAATTTACAAGCTTTCTGATAATCCGGAAATTAATTGGTTTTCAACCTCTTGAGACCTCTCTGTTTATATAGTTTTCACAACAAAGCAATAAGATGCTACATCAAATATTTATTTCGTTTTCATTTACCCATTTTCTTGTGAAATTTAACCTGACAGAAAAAAATTCCCAAAAGCCTATACACACCCATATGAAGTATTGATCTATACCCATCTAAAATTAAGCAGGACTCTGTTTTCATACATTTCAAGTGTTCTTGTTGGATTTGGCCAGGGTTCTGTTCACTTCTCCCCCCTCTTGACCTGGATAATAAGATTAAAAATCCCTCTGATCAGTAATGCATGCAACATCTCTGAGGGAATATTTTGAAAGCTCTGAATGTATTTGGTGTATAATGCTGACTGTAAATCACAGAAAGACTGACACTCGCTCCATGGTGATTACACAGTGCTACTGTGAAGATGTGGGTCAATCTCGGAAGGAATTGCGCATAGTGGGAAGTGAGGATAGATGAGGAAAGAGATGACAGAAGGGAGATGGCTTGAGCTCTCATAAGGAATCCAGGCATGCTCAGGACTGATATTGAATCCTGGTCTTATGCATGTCCTGTAAATAAAAATCTACTGCAAACAAAGAGACTTGCCTCTTATCGCTTTTATCTGGTGTCGGAGTAAGGCAAGAGAGAGTGACATACTAAATGACAGGGTAGAGAAATCACATTCTTTGGTATTCTGTTTTAACAATGAAGTGGCATTGTTGGCATTTGGTTTTATAGAGAAGGCTTTGCAGTAAAGGTCAGGAAGACTGCGCCTTGTCTAGATGTAGTTTAAAATGAAAACAGAGCACCACAGACATATTAATGACTTCAATGGTGTACTGTAGGTTTAGTGGGATTTTTTTTTTTCAACTAAAAATTATAAGTAATCAATGTTTTAGTATTTAGAGGCATAAAATTAATTTGAAATATTTAAGAATTAAAAGATAGGGTTATTATTTTAGTTTTTATTCTTATTAACTTTTAATTAGTCATTTTAGTTTAGTTTTTGTTTGTGTTATCGTTGGTTTTAGTTTTTTCAGTTTTAGTATTGTAGAACTGCCAAATTGTTAATGTGCTAACTGGTATGATTTTAAAAATTTACAATTGTATCTATATAGTAGCATTTGTAGCATCATGTTTAATGCAGGCAGGCTGTAATCATTTTTAGCTGTTTACCATGCATCAAAATATATTTTAATTTAGGTTTGCAGTCATTAAAATGTAATTTAGTTTAATAATTTTTCCCAGTTATTTTTATTTATATATTTATTTATTTTATTTTAGTTTTTGTATACAAAAATAATACTGTTCTAAGAAATAGTCTCACATACAAAGGAATTCTAAAATTCATGTTGATTTTTAATTGTTTTATATTAAAAATGTAATGCAATGCTTGATTCTGTACATGTCACATAGACATTTACAGGTACTGGTTTTTATTGGTTAGATAATCTCACTGCACACTTTATCCATTATAGTGGACCCCTCATCTGCAGTGCGAGGATGAGCAAAGGCTGTGCCTTTTTCTGGGCTAGAATCAGTCTGTCTGGACGTAGGATTAAAGGGTGAGGAGGGACATGAAGCTTTTTAGACAGCTCAAAATCTTCAAGGACTTTGCATGCAAAGATGGACTGGTTCTGATTATCAACCCCTGTATTAGTGGTGTTGTTACTTGTTGAATCAGGCTCAAAGTTGCCTTTACACTACAGAGTTTGTGTTGTGGATATAGTGTTGCTGTGTGATTCTATGGATACATGGCTTAAACTATTCTAACAAACCAACAATTGGAAATTATTTTCTGGCTTCCTTTGTGTTGGATTGATTTCAGATCTGCTGGAGACAGAGTCACTCAAAGCTTCCAGGGTACGGTTTGATTTATTTCATTAGGCTTAAAGGCAGCTGTGTTGGAGATACTTACAACCACAAACCAGAACACACCTACTTTGAAGTTCAGCATAAGTCATTGTGCTCACGTTGCTGATTTGTGTATGACATCATGAAGGATGTGGTGATGTTCTGGTCCAGGAGTGGAAAGGCTAGTAGCTTTCTATTTAAATTTGAAGTTCACAAGTTATATTCTAAATTCAGAGCTGCATGCTTAATCATTATGAGTCACTGCAACCTTAAATGGATAGTTTACCCCAAAATGAAAATTCTGTCAGTAATTACTCAGCCTCATGTTGTTCCAACCCCGTAAGACTTTCGTTCATCTTCGGAACACAAATTAAGATATTTTTGATTAAATCTGAGAGCTGGATCACTCCTCCATAGTCTTCTAAGGGATTGAAACTGGCCAGCCCCGAAAAGTTATTAAAGAAATCGTTAAAATAGTCCAAGTGACTACAGTGGCTCAATCTTAAGTTTATCAAGTGACGAGAATACTTTTTGCGCTTAATAAACTTAAGATTGAGCCACAAATGGTGTACCAATACGTACTGTATAGGCTTTTTAAAAATTACAGGGTACATATCTATGCATTTTATACAGGTTTTTTATTTATTTATTTTATAGCAAAAGTGCAGATGTTTAAGTTTGGGCTTACATGTTTTAAGGCAAGTAAAGCTAAAACTATTGCATTTGTTTTTAAATACTGGTAAATACACCCTTGTTCCATGTAGTTACTGGGTGGTGCTTGTTTTCCTTTTGTCCAATGTAGTTACAGGGTAAGTGTGACATTACGG
Source organism: Chrosomus eos (assembly GCA_036326025.1). Taxonomy (NCBI): domain Eukaryota; kingdom Metazoa; phylum Chordata; class Actinopteri; order Cypriniformes; family Leuciscidae; genus Chrosomus; species Chrosomus eos. Next base: position 37,474,681 of record CM070820.1, on the reverse strand, counting down.
GCCGTAAATTAGTGTTTCTTGTTACCCTCTTGTTCCATGTAGTTACAGGGTAAGTACAATACAAATACATACACAATCTAATATCACTGACTCTGAAACCTTTATTTGAAAAACAACTTATTACAGTTGGTCTGCAGCGATAGTCTACAGTTAAAAATTTGAATATTGTAATTTTTCTTACAAACACCTATTGGTAACACTTTATTTTACAGTGTCATTGTTACATATATGTTACATGAAGTTACTATAGTAATAACTATAAATTGTGCATAATTACATGCAACCCTTAAACCAAACCAAACCTAATCTTAACCCTATTGTAAGTACATGTAGTTACTCAATAATACTTAATACGTAAATGTATAATTACAGTGTAACAAAGACACCTTAAACTACAGTTATTGCAGTATGTGCTGTTTGATGCTCCAACTTTTAGGAACATAAGCTTGCTTTATATGTATTCCCAGAGTTAAAAACCTTCATTTGTATTAATCTGAAGAAGGAAAGTCGAATACATCTTGGATGGCATGATGAAAAAGACGCATTTCTGGGTGTTTTTTCTTTTTCGCATTTTCTTTATAATACAGAATAGCAAGAAACGTGATTTCCTCTTACGAATTATCAGGGGAAAGAAATAAAAAGAAGAAGAGTAACAAGCAGGCGAAAAAACACTTTTTGCAATTTCACACTTACCCTGTAACTAAATGAAACAAGAGAGTAACAAGCCTCATAACAAGCCAAAACATGAAACAATATCCCCAATTTCCCCAATATTTACGCAAAAGTTGCAATAATTTTAGTTTTCAGTGCACTTTTGTTAAAAAGATTACTGTATAAATGCATTACTGTATAAATGCATAGATATAAATTGATATTTGTATTTTTAAAAATCCTAAGTATGTATTGGTATACCATTATTACACAAATGTGTATGTTCTTGCTAAATTGCTCCCAAATGTAAGATTGTTGTATCATAATAGTAGAATAAGTACCTCTTAGATGTATAAAACTTAAGGTGATGATACACAGGGCAACTTTTGTTACTGAGCAATCTTGCCGAGCGATTGTTGCTTTGGCACTTTCCCATTGAAAATGGGCAATACATTTCTATCTGGATAATTTAGACCTGTCGTGGACACTGTGTCTCATCTGGTTGCCCGTTGATGGCAACATTGCCCAGCAACATTGCCCAAAAATGTTGCCCTGTGTATCATCACCTTTACTTTCACGATTGATTGCTGATAAAAAGGAAATTACCATATTTGGATCCGACAGCGTTGTACAGGAGAGATAGAGCTTTCAAACGATGTGTGTGATGACAGGGTGCAGATCGCAGAGCAGCGGGAAGATTTATAACGCCAACTTTTGATGAATTTATGAGAAATCTACTGACGCAAACAGACAAAGTGTGGTCAAATAAAGATCTAAATGTGTATTTCTGACTTTTTTTCACCACAAGTCTGAGAGAAGACATGTTATTGAAGACAAACATCCCAAAATCTCAAAATTGACCAGTGAAAAAAAACACAATGTTTTTGCCTGCCATGTCTCGCCTTAACTCGAAATGTTAAATGAATAGAACATTTTAATATAATTTTTGTAGATGAAAAGCTTGTGTGTAAATATTAATTCAAACAAGATGATTCAAATGATACCAGTTTTCTCATTTAACATCAATTAACCTGATCACAAATCAAATTATTATCAAATTACAAGTCAGACATGACATTTTACTGATTAACCTCAATCTATTTTTTTTTATTTTTTTTTTCTCTCTGTTGAATTCTTTATTTTTTTTACATAAAGACATGGTAATGTATGACAGCGATTTCATTCCTTTAGCTCATTTCCTTCTGGCTAAATACACATGCTACAACACACTGGTTTCCCCTAATCAAAAACACCTTAGAATCTATCTTCGAACCTTGGTAAATTAAATCATATTGGCATGATTTATATGGATTATGTTTTATACATTGGTAAAGAATATGTGCTTGTTTCAGAAATAACAAACTCTCAACCAGATATACTTTCCTATTTGTAAGAGTGCAACCATTTCAGTTACCAATAGAAACGAAAGGCTAGGACATTGCATATATACATTAATTTAGCTGTGATATAGGGAAGAGAGTGAATAGCCAGGCAAATATTGAATAAGCCTCTGAGCTGTCACAAACAGTGATCTACATGTGCGAGTGTGTCCTCGTACCGCCTCTGAAAAGTAAACTTTTATACGAGAACCAAGCAAAGCTGTTAATGATGAGTGTTCAAAGAAAAGAGAGTATGATTTAAAGGCTAACCAGCTTCCAACTGCTACCAGATATGATGGAGATTTTGTTCTCCTGTTAGTATTTACTGAGCTTAACGAGAATATATGAGATGAGATGGTGGCTAAAATCTACCAAGGAAACCCATGAGCATCATGGCTGTCCAAAGATAGCAAGCAAAACAATGTGCTGCGAGAGACAGAGGCACTGCGGATAGTGGCTTGCCAAGAGCGGCTTTCCGAGGTATTTGATTGCAGAATTGCTGCTGAATTACCTTGGCAAGAATACAGGTTACACTCCGTAGACAGGGAGAGGAACTCATGCCAGGAGAGTAGTGGGTATCATTATGCTATCATGTTTGCAGGCTGTTTGCCCTACATTGCCCTACCGTTGTGTTAATGGCTTTTCTTCTTCTTTTATCATTTCTCTGAGCATGTTGAGCATTAGGTTTATTGTATTTTATATGAAAGATAATTAGTCTACATTTCTGCACACAATAAACCTCAAGCACTGTGAGGAAAATGAAAGGGCCAGTCCACACATAAACAAACAAACTGTCATCTTTTATTTACACTCATGTTGTTCCAAATCTGCATAGCAAGGACAATTGTGACCCTGGACCACAAAACCAGTCACATGGGTCAAGTTTATGAAATTGAGATGTATACACCATCTGAAAGCGGAATAAATAAGCTTTCCATTGATGTATGGTTTGTTAGGATATTTGAAAATCTGGAATCTGAGGGTGCAAAAAAATCGAAACATTGATAAAATATATTCATTAAACATGATCTTTACTTAATATCCTAATGATTTTTGGCATATTTTTTTTTTTTATAATTTTGACCCATACAATGTATAGCCGGCTATTGCCAAAAATATACCCGTATGACTTGTGACTGGTTTTGTGATCCTGGGTCACAATTTATAGTGCCCACATCTGTTCCAAAAAAGGACCAAAAAAACATGATAATAGCAGTCCATAAGACTCACAAACAAAATGTGGTCTTTTGTTCACACAAAGCTATCATATGAACCTGTTAAGGGGTTTTCCCCTTTTTGGAACTACTGTTGACTATGAACAACGTATATCATTGTATCTTTTAATGCAAACTGTTACTTTAATTCTTCCTGCAGGATTTTACCTCATTCACCAGCCCAAATTACCTCACATTTATATAAACCAGAATAACCGGCTTTAAAATTAATTATAGATGATATTTTAACGTGCTAATTATGGATATTTCACCTTTCATCGCCCCAGTGCTTTCCCCCTATCCTGCTTATAAGGTACAGGTTTGCTGTATGAGAAATGACTTTTTCCTTCTTTGTCAAGTGATGCATTAAAAAAAAGTTTCAGTGGAAATCATTGAGTGAAGAAATATAATGATAGGTTTTGCTGAACCGGAAAAGGCAAGATTGATGTTGCAGACCAAGTAGGTTTGTAACCAAGTTGTTACGACAGAAGACACCTTTTGAAAGTTTTACAAACCACAATAATCAGTGTTTAGAGTTATATTCAGTATCCAGTTGTTTGAACATCACTGGAGCTTTTGAGCAGCCTTAATAGCATCTTTTGATTTAAAGGATAGTCCGTTGCATTGTGTTAAATGAATGTTTTGGCTCCATGACTCTTGTTTATAACTGTCCAGACCTCTTCCCTGACTGCCAAAAGCTTCTTTCTGTAAACTGACCCTAATGGGATGGTTCTAGTTGCCAGGATCAAGAATATAATTGCCCTTAAAAGCCGTAAAGTGACAGAAGCCTGTTTAGACAGAGGATTCTTTGTAGAAATAAGCAAATATGCTTGAGTTTAAGTGTTGCACTGCTAAGTCAGCACTTGTCAGGTCTATAGACAGCAGTCTATAGCAGGCATAGTTTACAAAAAGAATCAGAGAGGTTATGCACTCAAGTTAAACTCAAGTTTGCTTGATATGTAAATAATCCCTCCTTAAAAGCAAATATGAAAACCTTTTGCGCTTCTCAAATATCTTGACCATTCTCATGCTGTTTGTTTTGTTTTGTTTCGGTCTCTATGAACAACACTCTTGGCTTCCTTGTAAGATACTGTATGAGACGAAACTTCCACAATGAAATGTCTGTTCTTTGATGACGTGCCAATCTTGGCTCCTGAAATGGGTCTAAAAAGGGTTGTGAGCTGAGCTTGCGTGACACATAACGGCCAACTACAGCAACTGAAAACACACAGAATACACACCACCCAGCTGTCCTGCTGCTCCCCATTGGGCTCTGGCACAAACAAAACTCATTTGGCCTCAGCTCCCCCGAATTGAACACATTGTCCATGGAGAGAGAGCTTCATCTTTCCACAGTCAAGTGCACTTGGCACCCAATTAATGACCAAAGGATGAGGGAAAAAACACCTTCCACTGCACTTTTTGCTGTGGCCGTTTGCTTTGACGAGAGAAAGATTAGCCATCAAAATAGACAGGTAATGCATCCAACTCCTCCAAGCTCAATAAAATTGTTTTTCTTTCTCTAAAATGTGAAGAAATTGAGTTTTTGAGTGATTGAGTGTTATTTACAGCTAGGGTCTCTTGAAGACCTTTTCTTCTCTCTGAGAGAGCGAAACATTCTGCCATAGGATCCAGTGCCAGATGAAGAGCATCAGTGCCAGCTCCTTTTCATTCTTCACAACAACCAGTGGCATTATTTAGTCTGCTGTGTTGCTAAAAACAGGCTCATCGCTCTAGATCCATGGGACCGTGGTTAAGCATTCTGACATCATACTCTCTCAGACGCTCTTGAGTTGCAGATGACTATTCTGTCACTTCACAAACAAGACAGAAGGAACTTCTTCTGAAGATGAGAACTGTCCATGGGAAACAGGTGAACTCCTGATACTTGCAAGATATTCCAAACGATCATGTGATACTGTAACTTTAAGCTCAAGCTGTGACAGAATAGTGTTCTATTACATGAGCACTAAGTATTTTTTTTCAACATAGGCTCATTGGAAATATGTGCTTCTTCCTTAAATTGTATTAAAACTTCAAAAAAAAACAGATGAAATGAACACTGGTGGCAGTAAAACAAGATTATGGTTTAAGAGAGATTTATTTTTCCATCGTTCCTTGCACAATACGGCAAAACACTTTTACCATAGTGCATGGTTTACTTCGTAAACCAATACATTTCAAATTTTGTATCGCATAACTAGCTCCATGAAATGGCCACACCACTTGATATAACTGTTCAAAGAATTGTAGAAGCAAGCTAAAATGGCATATTTGCTTCATTAAATGTTTTTATCTCACGTTTGCTTTTGCTAACTCTATCGGTTGGTTTAGGCTGGGGTTATTGGTAAGCGGTATGTTATTTTCTAAATGAAATATAGCATAAACCTTTTAGCGCCACACACCAAAAATGTTCCCAACTGGTGCAATACTACAACAACCAACAAAGCATTGCCAGATTCATGTTAATCTGTTTTGGATCAAACTGAATGTGATTCTAGTGCCACTCAATATAGATTTCACTTGGAAAGTGTCATGAAATATCATGAAACATAATATAATACCCAAATAAGCTGTTTTTTGTGTGCTTATTATGCTCTGGTTTATATGGATTTATGCTTACCCTTTGCAGCATATTATGCAAAGGAACTTGCCAATTTCTTTGTAGAAATGTGCAATTTCCAATCAACAATGATTCATTTACTGTCACTGGGGTGGTACACATTCAAAAGCTACTCCTTTGTACCTAAAGATTGCATATTAGTACCTCATATTGGTACAAAAAGTGTACATTTTAGAACCTTTTTAAAGGGTATCATCCCAGTGACAGCTTTTGTATCATTTTGTCTGAGAGTGTGTCAAGATAAAGTTAGTAGTATTTGGCTGGTTATATGATCTTAAAATGGCTGCCAGCATGAGGCAGCTATACTCCATATAAAATAAAACAGATTTTATTAGGCAATATGTATGACTTGTGATTATACATAATTTTTTTTCAAAAGTTGCCTATTATAAATTTAATTATGTATGTATTTAATGAGGAAAAAACATGTATCAAGGACCAAAAGCTGTGGTCCGGAGACATGCAGCAGCTGTTCGGGCATGTTCTTGGCTCAGTGGCTTTAGTGTTTCTTTCCAATTCACCATTCAACTGTGCAAAATGGCCAGACACTGGCCTGGTCCGATAGTAATCAGAGAAGCCTGTCTGCCCTAGAGGACAAATAGGATTTAGCATGGCTTGGATTTTTGCTCTTTTCCCAATGACAGAAAGAACACAACCTCCTCAGCTTTCCTCTAGATTCTAGAAGACTGAAACAGTGAGGCAATTTTCTAAGTGTCTCCTGAAAAGTTATCCTTCATCTGATGGTTAGACCTGACCAGACATGAAGATTGCAACGGCAGCAAATCAATCACTAAAGTGTTTAGGTCTATTGAAAGAAATCCAGAAAGAAAGAAAATGAGAATGTGGTGACTCATGCCTACGGGATGAGGTAGCTTAGTGTTACAGATGGTCTGGGTAATGGCCTGGACAAATAGCCTTTTCTCCACAGAGATTAGACATGGAAGTCTTAGAAAAGGTGGTGCGTCCAGGGTCAGGAGTGTGTCAACATATGCTCATATGATCATGCTCCTCAACTACATCAAACAGATTCAGTAAGATAGATTGATAAGATTAAACCAACTCTTTTGTCTAATAATATGTCGCTCTGAAGTTAAAAATAAGTTTCTGCAGAAGCCATATGACAGTTTCAAATTTGTGTATGGATGAGGTGTTAATGAATCGAAATGACAAGAAGTGTCAAATCTACTTATGTGCTTTAAGATATGTACTATGGTATATGACAGAAAAACCTTCTGGTCAAACTTCTGAGGAAATTGCTTCTAAGAATATCTTAGTGAAAAGTAGCACTTGTGTGTGTACATGTGTGCATCTTAATTAGATAACACTTCAATGAGTATGTTGGCACACATTTAATCACCCATAGTGTTTTTGAAAGAAGTCTCGTATGCTCACAAAGGCTGCATTTGATCAAAATACGATAAAACAGTAATATTGTGCAATAATCCTATAACTGTTTCTGTTTTATTGCATTTTTAAATGTATTCCAGTGGTGGTAAAGCTGAATTTTCAGCAGCCATTATTCCAGGCTTCATTTATAACATACTGATTTGGTGCTTGATAAACATTTTTTATTATTAGCAATTTTTTGACATTTGTGACCATGGATCACAAAACACCATGCAGTCACAAGTAGCACGGGTATATTTGTGGCAATAGCCAACAATACATTGTATAGGTCAAAATTAAATATTACTTTTTATGCCAAAAATTATTAGAATATTAAGTAAAGATCATGTTCCGTGAAGATATTTTGTAAATTTCCTACTGTACATATATAAAACATTTATTTTTGTGAGTGAATGCAGCACAATCGCGAACATAAATGGACAACTTTAAAGGTGATTTTCTTAATGTTTCGATTTTTCTGCACCCGCCTCAGATTCCAGATTTTCAAATAGTTGTATCTCGGCCGAATATTGTCCTATCCTAACATCAATGCAAAGCTTATTTATTCAGCTTTCAGATCATGTATAAATCTCAATTTCAAAAAAATTGACCCATGTGACTGGTTTTGTGGTCCAAGGTCACATTTATATTTGACATTTTGTTCTATAACAGGGAGCATCTTGTGTATATATATATATGCAGGTTCACACACAGGCTTAAAGTGTCTCTGCTGCGCTTTAATCCTTTGGATGAGGATAAATGGAAGAGTGTTTTCTTTTCGCCAACATAAAAATATTTTTTTCATTTCTCAAGGTCTAAATGTCAAATGGAAATTAGCTAAATATACAAACAATGGCTTTCTTGTAAGATGATAGAACAACAACTGGAGTGGATACAAAACAGTATATCATTAAAATAACCCTAAAAATAAAGAAAAAATTGTGCTCCCTTAATCATCTTAATAAAAAATCTGCACATTGCTATAGTTGCATGCACGTATGGTGTTCGTGTGCATTCTGGTTTCTGCACAAACACATGAATCATACCAGCAGATTAATAGAGCATGGAGATGTGTTTACTGCCACTGCTTTAAGAGCTCCCAGGAGGCAATAATAACTATGTGTGTCAATAGCAGGGCACATCACAGACGGTCAGTATGGTGCTACCATATGCCAGTCTCAAGAGGAGGGATCGTGATAAAATTGTCTCAAACAGGGCTGTGGAGAGAGGGGGACAGTGGGTAGAGACACTCTCTCAATGTAGGTGATAGTGGGGAACGGTAACAAGAGGAGTGGAGGGGTCTTAGGCCATTGTGGTTGGTAATATTGAACGATTCATTGCGGAGCTTTTACTAGTATAAATGCTTTCACAATGCAGGTGATTGTTTTTGTGAAGGGGAGATTGAGTGCAGGCATGAATTTATTGCACACAAAAAAGCATTGACCGATCTCTAGCTGATCCGTATTGCATGTCATTCTGGGACTGGATGAGCCCATATAGACATCCCAGAGTCTCTCATATACCTGTAGACGATGTTCTTATTCTCTTAGGGCACGATCAGAGCATTGAGTCAGGGCTAAAACCCTTTATACGTAAGACTGACTGTGAAATGCGGCACTATGTATATATATGGCTTACCTTTTCTGGTTGGATACAGATGTCTCATTGATGTTTTGTAGAGGGTTGTGATTTTGCAGTGCTAACCGATGGGAGGTCATGCAGACCAGTATAGATCATGTTCAGTTTAATCTTGCATGGTGGGATTTATTTATCATGGTGGTTGCTGATAATCTGTAAAATGTATTTACAGGTGGTGTATATATAGATAGATAGATAGATAGATAGATAGATAGATAGATAGATAGATAGATAGATAGATAGATAGATAGATAGATAGATAGATAGATAGATAGATAGATAGATAGATAGATAGGGTGCAATAGAGGCAGACTTGGCTCACTCCGTGGCATAGGAGAGATGTGATGTAAATGTTATAAAAATGGTACTAAAAGTTTAATTTTGTGTGCAACAGAATTGCCACATGAATGAATTAGTGTGTGCTTGTATGTATTGCGTATTATAAATATATATTTCATGCTTTCCTTATTTTGAATGGCCATAATGCTTCTTCATATTGAAATGTATTACACATTATATCAAATAACATAATTATTTTCATAGCCTATTATTCTATATAATTTTTATTTTTACATTTTTGTTGTAACAATATTTATAATCATTCTTTTTATATATTTTGCTTTGAATATGTAGTTGTTGTTTTTTTTGCTTTGCCAAGTTTGATTTGTTATTATGCTTCTTCATATTGAAATGTTTTACATATGAAATAGCCTTTTTATTTTATACATGCATACCTATACACCAAATACATATCAATACACTCCCCTCGCCATTTTCTTCGCTCAAAGATCTCCTTATCAGTTTACATGGTCATGATGCTTCTGCATATTAAATATTACCATTACTCTGCACTTACCTGTATGATTACATACTAATATGTGCTAGTTTTCCGGGATTGAGCTGGAAGTAATAAGACTCTTTCAGCAGAAGAATGTGTACGTGCTGCTGTGTCTTCTTCTTCCTCTCTTTTGCACCTTGAGACTGAAACAGTGTGTTCTTTGTCTTAAACACTGCCTAGTGGCACACACAGTTGAAGTTACGGAAACAAAAACAAGAGGGCCACCATGTCCATTCATCCTTCTGAGATACTCACCCAGCATTTCAATGCTCACCCCTTTCTCTAATGGACTTTGCAGGCGTCTGCATCCCGGCCCACAATGGAATCGGGGTCTGCTGTGCACGTCAGTCACACATGAATGAACCCTGTAAGCCTAGCCCCTTCAGTCTTCCTTTATGCCACGGAGTGAATATTGAGATAAATGGATGCACCAGTCATTAGATGGGCTGGGTGGGGGGTTAAAATCAGCAGTGAATACAGAGTTCCATTATACAACTCAGCTTGGTGTGTTATTTATGGGGGGGAAAAGCCCAGACATTGCGACAGGGTTGTAAGGAAAATAGTTGAACTTTAAGTTATTCACCTCTGTTAATCTCCTACAAGGATGTTCTGATTGAACTTTTCCTCTGCGTCTTCCTAGACCTTATTTTAAAACGACAGCCGGGAACACGTGCTGACTGACAGGCGGAAAGTGAAATGATGGGAACCGGAGGAGAGAGGGAGAGTAATTTAGGATCCGAGTGGTGTTGAGGTCTTAGACCCGTCTGAGGGGACGGCTGATGACAGCCAAGACGAGAGCCGAGCTGCCGAGGTGCTCTCTAATGTCAGTCACGCTCTCTCACATGTACATCTTTTCACTTTATCATGGAATCTTTTCCTCTCTGATCTCCTTTTTCTCACTGTCTGAGCCTTCTTTCTCATTCTTGATTCCCGTTTTAATGCCCCTCAGAGATGTTTACTTCCTCGAACTTGCTGTCTCATTGAGAACGAATAATCTACAGATGTTAGATGGTTTCACTGGCTTTACGAAAAGTGGATTTTGGCTCTGTTTTTTTGCTCTGCTTGTAAGACATGAGTGAGCCAAGTACAAATGGTGAGGTTTTGTGAGTTTTCATGTTCATTTCACAACTTGAGTTAAATATATCTGAGTATGCATCTGATATAAGTCAATTCCTTTACCAGTGTAAATTGCAAACAGGATGGAAAATTGCAAATCAAATTTGAATGGAAGTAGAATTAAATTAATTGAAACTCACAGAAAATGTATAGTCATATAACACATTTTTAAAATAGAATTCAAAACATTACTTGTTTGAAAGTTTTGAAAAAAAAACTGTTTATAGATTTATAAGCTTTCTCCATAGGGGAATTTATTGTGAACAATAACTTAGATTTTTTTTTAAACTGGCATATTGTGAGCTACGAGGTTATTAATTCCATAAAGCGCTATGAATAACATAGAGCCAGTTTTCCTATGCTCTCAAACTACTTAAATATTTGTATGTTTTTCGTAAAATATATTGTTTATATATATCTTTCCCTCATTAAAGTAGTGAAGTCAGATTTCTTAATACTTTTATGCTTCAAGTTTGTAATGTTCTGATTCATCTAATTGCATGTTGGTTTGGTTAATGGCTTATAATGAAGATTTTTTTTTTTAAATCTCTAAGGGAAAAATTAATGGGGAAAAAAATCCCAAAACCAAGGCTGCCGCAAAAGTAGGCGAGCACAGATCCACTCTATTCAGTAAGATAATTTTCCTCTCATTTCAATTAAAATTCCACTTCCTGTGGAATAAAAGGGAGTACATTCTTCAATTCTAAATTTTGCACAACCCTGGTATATTTATACAGTTTTTTCTGAAAGATACTTATGTTGTATTATGTATCACTTGCACTCACTGATCGCTGCATATCTTTGAATGTTTGAGCTGGCAGTCAGTCAATGAGAACTGCTGATTTAACCCATGTTTGAATAGCTCAGACTCATTTGATGAGTTTTTTGAGTGAAGCGTCTTCAGTCACTTGCATCTCTCTAGTGTTTCCTCCTACCGTAGGTTGTGGAGCTCCGTGGGAATATGGTAGGATGATGAAAACTCAGTCATTAAACAACTGGGTGTCTTATGGTTTCTGGCCACCACTATTTTTCCATCTTCACTAACCAAACCTCAGCTTTGAAGTTAGGCATTAAATTACTGGAGTTTTAAGGGCTTGTTGTTTTAAGGACAGAGAGTTTGCTCTGTGTCAGCTTGTTGCTATGAAACGGGTGGTAAACATTTCTGTGGGTTTATGTGATTACTCAGAGATCTATCAACTTAAGGATTCAGACTTACCTGGGTGCATTGTTATGACTGTGCTTATAGAATGATAGATGGAGTGAAAGGCTGTTTGGACCAATTGTAATTTCGTAGCTCTCAGAATGCACAACAAAGGTTATGGCCTCCAGCAAATGTGCATCTCCAGTTACAGCTAATAGCACTTTTTGAGCTCAGCAGTCCATGTGTATCTTTAATCTCTGTGCTATACATTAAACCCCTTTTTGCACAGCAAAATCTTCCATGAAACAAAATATCGAACTATTTCAGCATTGAAAGATACTGTATGTTCATGAAAAAAAGGATGATGTTGTTATGGTGGAGCAGATCTGTCATGGTTTGTATATCTAGAGTTGAACTGGTTGCCCCCGAATAATCAAAAAACAAAAGTAATATGTTGTCATGGTAACTATGGTAGGTGATATGTCTCTCTGTGATTGCTTTGGAAATACATAAGAATTTTCCTCAGAAAACCAGGTGGTATTTTCTCAATAAATTTTCATTAACAATTTGCCTGGAGGGGTAGAAAATTTAATTATGCAAGCAGGAAGTGGATTTTAACATTATATTATATACAGTTGGAAAAATGAACTACACGTTACACACATTTGCTTTGTGTTGTATTACATTGGGATATAGAATGGAACATTTGAGAAGTTATTTACTGGTCATAACCTGCTCATTACTGATATTTTTCTTTCTATATATAAGGCAAGAAAGCATTGCATGAACATGAATTCATCTACATATAAATGTCTTTTTTTTATCAAACTCGGCTGGAAACTTAACTTGTACATTATTCAGTCAATAAATTAAAAGCAAAACCATATAGCAGTTTCCCTCTATATATTGCATTTTGTTGGTGTTTTACAAGTTAAGTGTCTCTAACTATCAGAGCACATCAGATGAATGACAGTCATTATAATAGAGAAAAGATGTTTGCGCATGTGACGAAATGGCTCAGACTGCTTAAACCTGCAGTTTAACGGATGATATCATGCACCATAAACATATCAATGAGAAATATGTGGCAGATCCCCCCCACCGCCCCCATTTGGCCAGCAGTTTTTCTTTGTCTCTAACATGCAGGGCTTGAAATTTGGCATGTGAACTTCTAGAGGCCACAGGAGGTGGCTATATATTAACTTTCAGTTGTCTAGTTTATGGTGACAATGGTGTGACCTTTCGCCAACTACTGCATATCTATAAGGGAGGGGTTTAGTGGACATGCAGAGAAATGCAGTCTTTGAAAAATGAGATTCAATGATACTGATCTGCTTTGTTCAGCAAGGGAGACCGAAAATGCTTTAGAGGTGAACAATGTTATATAACCCATCTGCACATTTTTTTTTTTACATGAAGACAGCATTATAGCATAACTCAAGAAAACAAAGAACCTGTTCTCCTTGAGAAAACACTCTAAAATAAAATTATTTAAATATATGTTGTTTTTAATATGTTAATACTTGGCGAGGGGAGCAGGAAAGGGATTTGATTCTTGGCCCAGATTTATCAAAGTTCCTGTCTGTGCATATGAATACATAGTGGAAGTGTTGGAGCTTAAAAAAAAGGAAATTGCCTCAGCTCGCCATTATTGAACAGAAGTCAGTGTTGTAATTATAGACTGAATCTCTGAACAATAGATTAACCAACATTACCTATTCCACAAACATAGAAAGATAAACAATTCCAGAACCATGTCGTCGATATAACAAAACGGCATGTTCAAGACAAATGCATGAAACTTATACCTACACTTTGTGTATATGATTAAATAACTCTCAGGTATAAAATATAAAAAGGGAAGATGTGGCCGTTATTAAGTAGAGATATACTTGCAATACTTCCTAACCTGCAATATCAGAAATATAAAATCTCATTTATAGGTATGAATCACAATGTATTATAAATATACTGAACAAGTGACAAGTGATGTTTTTCTAAACATAACAATTCAAAGATTCGGAGCCATTGTTTGAAATAAAACACTATATTAAGTTAGGTATAGTTCACCCAAAAATTTAAATTCTCATTTTCTCCCTTATGTAGTTCCAAACCTATATGAGTTTTTTATTTTATTTTAAAGGATAATTCCGGTATTTAGCACTTTGAGTCTATTTTCTAGTTTGTTTTGGATGAACTAGAGTGGTGGACACAGAATTTTTGACGATGGGTCCTGTCTCGACTTTTTGACTATTTTAGAATCGCCTCTGACCGCTTCTGAGTGGCTGTCTATGAGCATGCACAAACATGCCCTTAAAACAACCCTTAACGTTCGTTTTCAAAACTGTGCAACTCACCAAGTGGTTAGTGGTGTTCGTTGATGTTCCAAAACAAGTAGCGTAGCGAAATACAGTTTCTGTCGTGTTTTATTTGGCATTTTGTAAAATCGCATTGATGTCTGTTGGAGGACTCATTGCTCGTTGATATTACTGAGCTACCGGAAATGGAAAAGGGGTCTGTTTACATTTGGTTGTAATCTTTTCGCTCGGTTCTTCGTCTCTCAGAAGGTCTATGCGCTAGACACCGTGTTCCGTACAGCGCCCTTGTATGGCAAAGTGGTTGTCGCCATCAAGTGGTCGGGAGTGTGCTAATGCTTCTGACTCAAATATCGAGCGGAAGTTTATACGGGGTTGTGAGGTATCTGAAAAAATAGTTCCACTATAGCAAATAACACGGATTGAAATCATACATTGCGCCGATATATTTGTTTTTAATCATCAACGAACACCACTAACCACTCGGTGAGTTGCACAGTTTTGAAAACGAACGTTAAGGGTTTTTTTAAGGACAGGTTTCGGTATGCTCGTAGACAGCCACTCTGAAGCGGTCAGAGGTGATTCTAAAATAGTCAAAAAATCGAGACAGGACCCATCGTCAAAATTTTCCAACACAAACTAGAAAATAGACTCAAAGTGCTAAATACCAAAATTATCCTTTAAGGAACACAAAAGAAGATAGGCTACTGATGATATATATATAACATGAGGGTGAATTTTCATTTTTGTGTGAACTGTCTCTTTAAAGCATTTGATGGATGAAGTGCTGGTACTTTGTGTTCTTGTGGTTCCATTTGTTTTTGTTTTCTATGCTTTTTCCCTGGATAAATGTTGAACATGATCTGTGCTTTAAAAGAACTAACAAATCTGCATTGAATGTATTACATTCAAAACATGCTTTCATTATGGTTTTTAAGGTCCAAGTGTTTGGTATGAAAATAAAGAATAAACCTACAGTACCACTCTGGGAGGTTACGGGGCCTCTTAGAAATCTGAACTGGTAGTTTATTTTAAGGAACACTAGAAGGATTCCAACCACCCGCTCCCCCAGTAAAATAAGGAGAAATAGTCGTTTGACGTGGTGAAGGGAAAAAAATGATTCGCTGCAGATTTCTTTTGGGGGCTTTGGTAAAAACGAGAGAGCCATGCAAACGTGTATGTAGTGCAGATTTCTCCATGTTATTTTAGAACACCTGGGTCCCCTGAGAGCCCATGGAGATTTGTGGAGCGTTGCTGTTGGAATTTTTTCAAGCTGTAATTGCACTTGCTTTGTCCTTGGGGAGAACTTAAACACAAACAATAAGTGTGATTGGCGCCTGAAGGTGACCTGAGATGTTTTTCTGTTCAGAGAAACTAAAGGAAACAATAAAAACTAGTCTTTTGGGGCAAAATGGTGTGGACAGCTGAAGGGACAATATATGTGAGACATCTGGACTTACCCAAGCATATCTTTATATTTTCTTGTGGCAGCAAATATGCTTTTGATGACAGTCCACAAAATGTGACAGTTTTAAAGTATTTACATGCACTGTAACACCTGGGAGGAATTATTCTCAGTTCTGGGCACAACATTTTTAAAGGGATAGTTCACCCAAACATTTAAATCATTTACTCACCCTCAGGTTGGTCTAAACTGTATGACTTTTTTTCTTTTGTGGAACAGAAAAGGTGAAAATGTAAATATTGCGCATGGTGACTGGAGCTTTACAAGCTTAAATAGAGATATTTGCTTTAGATAGCAAAATCTATCATAAAATATTATGAAAGTGGTCTATAAGACCACTGCTATATAACTGCCGTATCACAGGTCTTCTGTAGCCCTATGATAAATGTGAAACCAAATTTTGATCAGTGTATCAGATCAGTGTAAGTGGAACTTGAGAACTGGATTACTTTGATTTGTGAACAAATCATTAATTTTTTTGTTAATGAATCAAACATAACATTCTTATGAAACCTCATGAACCCGCCAAAGAGAGTCATGATGCTTTCAGTGAATAATGACTATTGATTGAGAAAACATGTAACAGAGCACATTTTTAAGCATTATATGTCAAACATGGATGTCTGGAATAAGGCGATTTCTTTGAAACATACATCTTGGCATTTGGTTTTAAAAAGTCATTTACATTTACATTTAAAGTCAGACTTGAAGTACCTTTGAAATGTCATGTTCTCAAAAAAAATCACATTGCACTAGACCTCTTCTGGCACTGATCTAATGCACAAGCTTTTCATGGAACCTGTCTCAATCCACAATCCTTTAGAAATCACAGCTTTATCTGTTTTACTTTCAGATCTCGACATTCAAAACGTAAGTTGTTTGTTCAAAACCTCAAAGAAATAAGCTTTGACACTTGATCCCTGGTTTATTATGGCTTGTGGACACTGTTCAATAACACACATAATGCGCTCACCAGTGCTTCCTCTGCCCTCAGTACAGCTCTGAGTGTCCTTATGTTTGCTCCTGTGAGTGTCAAAAAGAGCTCAACTGATGGTCAAAAAGAGCTTAGGTGAGGTGTCTAAGGTCCAACACAGGGTGAGAGGCCACTATCACGCTCGCCCCGCCAGCTCAATGACCTGTGAGCCGTCTGCTGGGACTGGTCAGACGGAGTTGTTTTTTGTTATTAAACTACTGAAGCAGAACAAATGTACAAAAAAACAAACAAAAAAAAAATATATATATATATATATATATATATATATAGAGAGAGAGAGAGAGAGAGAGAGAGAGAGAGAGAGAGAGAGAGAGAGAGAGAGAGAGAGAGAGAGAGAGAGAGAGACATTAGATGAAAATACAGAAATCTAGTTAAATGCATTGAATACGTTGGCATTTGATAACTCTTATTTTGTGGTGTTGGATTCATATATTCATACAGAATATGGATGATTCAATGATCCAATCATAGTTTGAAAGAGACTTTATAATAGAAAGGTCGTCTGTCTTCACATTCCTCTCTGAATAGAACATTTTATGCACCTTTCAGCTTTAGCTGTGATGAAGAAAGAAAATTAGCTGCCATGTCTCCGTCTAACTCTCATAATGTTATAATGTCTAGTCTAGTGTGTACTTTTAGCAGATTGTATCTGTCTGAGTGAAACATAGTTTGGTTAATCTTTGTTTCCCAATATTCAAAGCATCTTTATAATATATAGATATTTTGGAAATTGCATTCAGTGAAAGTCAGTGGGGTCCAATGTTGTTTTGGACCCCATTCGCTTTCATTGTATGTACAAAACATTCTTTAAAATGTTTTACAGAAGAAAGAAAGTCATACAGGTTTGGAACGATGTGAAAGTAAATTGACGAAATTTTCATTTCTTTTCATGGTCCCAGTTAATTGTTATATTGGTCATTTTCCTGTTGACTAATTGAATAGCTGAATGTCTGAACTGTTCTTCTTTAAACCATTATATCATTGTCTTAAGTGTAATTAATGCAGTCAGAGGTTTTTGTTGAACACCGTTCAATAGTCAAACATAAGCAGGTCTCAGGAACATTTGTATGCTGTACTATGTGCTGCATATGCAAAAATGTAAGTGCATGGTTGTGTAGAAATGTATGGATGTGTATGTATGTGTGTGAGTGAGAGAGAGAGAGAGGACGAGAGCTTGTTCCGAGGAGTTGACAGAAGCGGCTGACGTGCTGAGGCGTGACTTGTCCTCTATTTAGCACCCTGCTGGATTACTAACACAAGGGATGTGAATATGCATATGACAGAAAGTGGTGATGAGAAGTAGAGTGAAAAAGAGAGCAGGAGTGAAGGACAGGGTGTATTTGAAGGCAGATATTGTGTGAAGGTGGGATGAAGTATAGTTGCTTTGCCAGGGACTGATATTTCAGAGGTCTTGTGAGAAAGAACACAAAGGGAAAGCAGATATATAAATGGCAGGGTATCACGGTGAGAATGTGACATTTTAAAGTCAGTCTAGTGCATATACCTTACTGAGAAGAACATATTTGTAAGCAGTATTTCATTCTAGGTCTTCCAAAACCTAGTGAGCTACCTCACTGCCTACTACCTACAACTGACTTATATACTTTATGAATCAATTACAATTTTTGCGTGAACTATCCCTTTTAAATGATGTCATACATTTGGAAAATTAATAGATGTGTTCAATGATGTGCCCACACTGAATTCTTCATTTTGGGATTGCCTTCTCTGCTAAGGATATGGAGAAATGTATACACTCTGTCTCGTGCTCAAGTACGCAAACATTTCAAAGTATCCTCCTTTTGCCAAGAGTGTGGAAAAACACGTATGGCTCATGCACAGAATCTACAAAAAAAAAAAATAATAATCAAGCACTCAAGTCACTTTTCACATGCGATGTTGTACGTGCGCTGTCCACACGGAAACAAAAATCTGGGCTGCATGCAGACAGTGTGCTTTGGGCTTTATACCTACAATATTTTTATATTATTGTTGTTATTATTTATATATTTACATTATATACCTATATATTTTCAGATATATTTTAAAATATAAAAAAACTGACAATATATTGCTAATATAATCTTTTAAATATATTTTCATAAATCTACATTTCTTTAAATATCTTTTACATTTTTAATAATAATAATAATTATTGTATTAATACATTTAACGTATATTTATATTACTATTTATTTATTTTTAATAAATAATACAATACAATAATACTATACCATTTTTATAGTAAAACAAAAACAGCCTCATCAGCATTAAGGCAGAAGGAAGTTGGATGAGACAGGTGCAGAAAGACAGATACAAATGAGGTGTGACTACACACACACTCTGCTGAGGCTGACTGTATGTAAAACAGAAAGACACTTTCAGACTGAACTGATCTCTCTCTCTCTCTCTCTCTCTCTCTCTCTCTCTCTCTCTCTCTCTCTCTCTCTCTCTCTCTCTCTCTCTCTCTCTCTCTCTCTCTCTCTCTCTCTCTCTCTCTCTCTCTCTCTCACACACTCACTCATATAATGGGTATTGTACTGTATATAGTTTGGTAGATTGGAGCTGGTCTATGATCAGCATCAGTAAGGCACCTTCCGTCAGGAGCATTCCCAGCAGCTCTCCATAGAGATGGCTGCCATAACCTCAACTCAGCTCATCTGCCCTGTAAAATGCCCTTATCCTGCTCTTTGTTCCTTCTCCGCCCTCACATTCATCTAAGCAGAGATGCATGGCAGGAAGGAGACAAAGAGCCAGTGAGAGTGAAGACGATCCACAGTTCAGACAGATCACAAAGCCTGAGTCTTAAAAGAGACTATCCAGGAAATCTCTTGTCATGCTTCCCATGCAAAAGCCCCTCACCCTCTCTTGATCCATTCAGCGGCTGCTATCCTCGCTATCCCATACAGAAAATGTTCACAAATATAATAAAAATAGATTTTGAAATGTTTACATAAATGCATTTTTCATAAGCTTTTGTTAATTTAGTTAACATTTCCTCATTTATTTTTGCCCATTCGTGAAAAAGTTTAAGAGTAAAAATTTATTTGTGTGCCCCTTGATTTTGTTTCAATTAAAAATATTTACAAATTTAAAAGAAGTATTTCCTTAACAACCCATGGTCTTTACAACATACTTTATATACACTTATAGGCCTATATGCAAATATGCCATATAGGATTAAGTTGATGTCAGTTGTAGACTTTGTTTCAGACAGTTATCACAGATGAAAGAGTTTCCTAAACTACAGGATTTGTGAAGTGTGTAGTCGTGCTTGTGAAAAGACAACGTTGTAAAGCTTTGCTAGGTGTACCAAAGCTTAGTCTTGTCTGTGGCATGCAGTCAACATGTGTTATTGCGCTCCTAGCTTGGAGAACCAGAGACATAAACCTCTAGGACATCTTAATCTCTGCAGAAATACACCCTGACACACAGTTTTGTGCCTCTACCTGCTTTGTATGAATAAATCATCCATCCAAACTGGCGGTCTGTCTCTCTACTCAGCACTGGAAGCGGCGCTTCATTCCCAGCACTGCCGGAGATATGGCTTTATACTCTGCGGGCCCGGATATACGCTCATATTGAGCTCAATATTTCCTGAGTCGATAGGGCGAAGAGAAAGACTGTACATTTGTGATAAAAGTGCCACAACATGCCTTAACTGATGTATTACCCTATTTATTTTGTGAAGGGAAGGAGAGGCAGGGGACACTGGATAAGAGTGTTGTCTTTTGTCACAACTGGTGAAAGTCAAAGGAGGTAAACACTTTTTCCTCAGAGTTGTTCGTGATGGTGGGTTGGGGATCACATGGTATCTGTGGGACATTGTACAATGTCATCAGAGCTGTTTGTGTAAAGGCAGATGGAGGAGGACAGAGGGAGGGATGGGGTGTCTTGAAAGAAAAGAAGGGGAGATGACGAGAGGAGTGAAATATCAGACATTCAGGGAGAGTTGGACATCAATCAAAGCCTGTCAGAGAAGAGGTCCGAATCGGATTCATTATGTTTTAAAGTGTCCCTCCACTATCTTATATTTAGTAAATTTGTAGTGCATGACACAAAAGGCATTTAAAGAACATTTTTAATGAAGTACCGTAGCAAGTAAGGGTTTAGACAGTCTGAAGATCACATTGTAAACCTTATCAGCCTTGCTCATGAATATTAATTAAGTGACTGTCCTAAATGATTTCCTGAAAGGTCGGTAAGTTGACATTAGTTATAGTTTTACTCTTAGAATGTAATTTTTTCCCCATAAAACATAAGAGAGAAATATTATGTTACATTGGTTTCTACATTATTGCATTATTGTTGATAATTACATACTCGATATGCCATCGTTGATTCATCTGTTGCTCTGGCAGTCCACTATAAACATATAGCCATTTCAGCTCTGGACAGTTTTATCTAGGTAAAATAATAGTAAAAATAAAACACTTTATGTCCCTCAACAGATTAATTTGAACTCTCCTGCATTAAATACAGCTGGCATACCCAATCCATCCCGGTGGTCTTCTCATCTATTGATAGGATCCTTTAAATAAGAACTACTCATTGCTGGTATGTGCAGTGTCATTCGATTTTTTTTTTAGCAACAGTTAAAAGCAGTTGATGGAAATAAAAGGTTTTTGCATGCTCTGCAGATTTCCATAGAATAGGAATGACTGTCATTTAAAGTTCCACATCTTGCGTGTTGTTGTTGTTGTTTATTTAATAGTTTGTCTAATTTTATCATGTTTTTAGCTGCCCATAAGAGTACTCCATTCTGTTTAACACATTTGGCGTTTACATTCATTCCACAGATAATTTTTTTTTCCACAAAATCAGACAACAAATACAAAAAGGTCAGCAGGTTCTATCTAGACCTGCATATAAGCAGGCAAGTTCTCGATAAAAGTGTCTTTTTCTTTGTTTTTATTCTATTGAGAAAGTCATAATTAATTACTTGTGAAATATGAATATAAACATTAAACCTGCATCATTCAGAATTGCTAACGAGCCTGCATATGTAGCTGATATTTGCATAAATGTTAATGATGTATGAGTGTTTGTGCTGCCTGTGCGTCTCAGGAGCTATGGGAAGCAAGCATCTCTTATTCACTCTATAGAATCCTTTTTGAGCACTGATATCTCCGTCAACCCCCAACCCACTGCTTTCACCGGACTCACAATGTCGTTGGTTGCTCTGAAGGATACCATTTATTTGTTTTTCTAAAATTTGCTCAGCGCTGTTGGTGTCAAAGGAATGTGTAGGCATTTCTATTGCCCTGCTGGATGTAAAAACATACAGAACTGAGGAAGAATGAAAGATGCAGATTCTGCCTGCTAAATTACCCTGAACGAGGAAATGTTCTTTAGAGCTGCATCCCCCCCCCCCTGCATTACAGTGTCATTTTATGTGGTATATGTAGTGCAGTTTCTCGGAGAGCATGTTGATCTTTCATTTTAATGGATCATCACATACATCTGATGCTCATCTACTATTAGCTAACAAAAGCAGAAGCAAAGTCTGACACAGTTTCGGTGGCTCCAGAGATCTGAACCCCTCAGAGGTTGTCGGGTCACTGAGGTCATCTGCTGTCTTTGTCCTCAGAAATTTACAGGCTCTTTATGTACGTGCACAGCGATGCTGACCTGTGTGTGGTCCGAAACATCACTCGCACTGACTATATAACCAAATCACATGTGTCTGCAACAATTCTTTCATCCCCTCTCTTGTTTTGGTCTCTATATTATGTAAAAAGCTACCCTTGAGGGCCATTATGGCTGTTTTTCATTTCCCAAAGCCTAATGACCATAATTCACCACATCGCATATGCTGGATTAATGCATAAATGTGGAGGGCAGAAAATAGCCTTTCACCTCTCCCTGTGCCACTCTTTATTCATGCCAATCCCTATCTTTGCTTTATAAATTATGAATCAAGCCCAATTATGCCCGCAAGCCCATTTCACTGATGGCCAGTTTCTCCTTCCACTTAATCTATGCTTTTTACACTCACACAGGCCATTAGTGTTTTAATTTCCCATCCCTGGTGGCAAAGCTGAGGTTGCAACACTCCAAAAGTTACTTCCACAAGCTGTCCAAATGACCTTCCCTGAGTTAACCCGTCCTGCACGGCCTCCCTCCTGCATAATAGATAAGGACGCGAAGACTTGGGAGGAGACACACGCCAATACTACCTGTGAATTCATTTTTAATGAGGTAAACAGGTCTGTCCGGGTCATGAGGGTGACTATGAGTTGTGAGTCCTGTCTCATCATCGCTCCCTTCTCCTCTGACACTTTACCCAGCCGCAGGCAGGGCTTCTCTGCTCATAATTAGATCTCACTTGCGCTGATAGAAAGTGCCCTGCTAGCCGTCAAGCCCTCGCTCTTTCTTCGAATAGACTGCCACCAATTACGTGGGTAAATGAACTGAATGCGAGCTGTGCTCTCAGCAACCTTTTCTTTAATTTGTAGAGCCAGTACCTTTGGGTAGATTCAGTTATAGCCTGCAAATGTAGAGTAATGTGGAAAAATATGTACTTGACATTGTAAGAAAAAAAAAGACATTGTAAGAAAAAAAAGATGTTTTAAATTACATGTGTAGTGCCCCTTTGCTTTGTGGTTGATAATATTTGATAAGATATTAGGAACAGGACAGTATTGGGGAGCTAAATTTTTCTGTAGTTTGGCAATATTTTTTTGCTTTTAAAATAATCTTGTTTTATTCCAGTATCAAGCTTCTTTTTCCAACAAGTAGCAATGTAACGAGACCAAATGATAAAAAAAATTTGTTTGCGTACATAGTTTTACTCAGCCAAGTGAGCTGAGATAATAACCAAACACGCACTTCTAAATGCTTTTTAAGCCTGTTTAGTGTTGAGAAGTCTAATTAATTCTAGTGAATCAGTTCATTTGAATGAACCACAAAAAAATATACACACATTTTGTGTGGTTATATTTCATAGCTAAATATTTCATTAAATGCTGCTATTCGTTACGGTTTTTAAATTGGTTAAATAAATTATCTTTAAAAGTATGATGCTGTTCGTTCGTTCGTTCATTTACAAACACTTTTTTGTGCCAGAAAAATACAGCTTTGGTCAGGTTGTAATACATTATATAATCAGATATAGATTTACACTGCAATATATTGTAGTGAATATTTACACTGCATTAACTGACTTCTTAATGCACTTTCGACTTGTTTTCAGTGTAAAGATACATTTACTAAACAACATTGCATAACATTTTTTGGTGTTTAAATGGAAAAGTTGGACAAAATAACTCTCTTTTTTGCAGCTTAAAGAAATATTATTCCTTTATAGCTTCAATTTATTTATCTTTTTTGTAATTTGCCGTAGTGTAGCCTAAAATCTATAAGAGTTGATTGAATATGTGCATGATAGGGAAGTCTGTATTTATATATTTAGGCTGTTGCTGCTGTGTCACTGAACTGCATGCAGGTATAGCTTGACAGTAGTTAAACCACTTTAAATATCTTGTAACAATAACAAGTAGATTCCTAACAACCAGACTCTCAAGTATTTGAAGGGGTAGACTATTTTCCTCTCTGACTCTAAATGTGCCTCTTTTTAAACACTATTATGAGTCTAAACGTTCACAAATAAAGCTCGCTTCCTGTAGCTTGTGTCTGGTTGCGGCTAGAAGAAATTGGCTGATGGGGAACGAAGCGCACACTGCTGTCATCTGGGAAATCAGCTGGTGAATGCATAGATGTCAACAGCACGGGGACGCCTGACGAACCCGGAATGCTCCCGCTCCCACTGCTATTCCCTGTGAAGCGCTGTGATTCGGTGAAGGAAAAAGTGTGAGAGAAAGGTGAGAGTACGAACAGATGGAGAAGGGTGATATGTGTTCTCAGGAAGATAGAGACCCTGAGAAATGAACACATACACAGAATCACTTACTGATTTTAATGCACTTAAGTTGTATTATGTTCCGCACATATCAGCGGACATAAATAGATAGACATACTGGCTGGATATATGACATTATGGTGGGCGTTATATTAATGCACTTCCGTAAAGTCTCTTATAAAGGTTTGGGAGTTCACATCTCATTCTGGCTGCATTTCCCTTCACCACCCACCACATACATTTGCAGAAAAACACAAACACGCACACCATTACCAAGAGTATCTCTCTGTGGAGTTCACCTTGGGAAATATCCTATGCCTGTGTTCATCTCCCGTTCTTCACATTGTACTTTTCCATTCAAGGGAAACCTGAAATTGATATCCTGTTTGCCTTGTGACAGAAAAAAATACATGGGTTTGAATTTGATCAGTGGCTGGGCCTGATTTGAAATGTTCTGAAATGAGACCTAGATTAAAATCCCATGTCGACCAGGCAAATCATCACAGATTCATGACTTATTGAGCACAGGCTGATGGGGGTTGATTTTCTCTCATCAGAAAAAAAGCGTTCTTGATTCCTCTCTGGGGGTTCGAGCTCCCCGTCTCCACGGGTGCCTCCGTGTTGCCCCCCAAGAGAACTAAAGGTCAGTTTTTGACACCATGAGAGACATCATCTCATCTCTAATGAAATATGTCTTGAAGAGCATCACTGTTCGTTTGAAATGAAACGCGTGTAAAATCCGATCTACCGGGCTCTTTGTTCCATGTTTGTTTGAAGAAAAGCTCCTGTTTGCACAAAACGCTGGATGCTGTATATAGTCCGGTAATTGCAGCTGGCTTGGTTGGATGTTCTTCTACCTGCAGTGCAGGTGGGGGAGGTGTTTGTGGGTAGTGCAGATGGAAAGGTGAATAACCTGACACTCTGAAAGGGAAGAGTATTTACAGAAGCGCAGGAGAGCACCAAAAGCCGGAGGTTGCGGCACAGAGATGGTTCCACTTAGAGTAGACATTTAAGCTTTAAAAAAGGGAGAAGCAACCTTGACTAAAACAAGTCTTTTTGAATTTTTTTCCATAGTGAGGTAGGATTTGGGGGATTAAAGGTTGATTATGCTGATCACCGTACATAATCCCATCATCCGCCGTGTCATGCTCGTCATCAAACACACAAGGTCCTTCCTCCTTTTTCCTCCCTGTTCTAATCTGAAATGTATGTTAATGCAGCTTGGGATATATCCCTTTCATCCAATCATTGGCTGCTCCAGTTTATAGTAAATGGTCTCTCTCTTTCTCTTTCTCTCTCTGTCTCTTTCTCCTCCTCTCTTCCCCTGTGTGTGTGTGAGTTTGCGACTCAGCCTTGAGGCATCCCGTTTCAGCTCCTCAGCTTCCAGTCAGAGGGCGAAAGGGGAGGGGGGTGCATATAAGAGTGGTAGGTGGGAGTGGGGTCTGACCGCAAAGTGTCTACTGTTTAAAAGAAAGGGACTTCTCCCTCCCTCCCTTCCTCTCTCTCTCTCTCTTTCTCTTTCACTCATTCCCTCTCTCAGCATCAGCAGACGTACACAGGCTGGATGGCGCACTCTCACTGAGAGCAGAGAGACAGGAGGGAATGACAGGACTGTCATCTGTCTACAGAAAATTAAAAAGCACTTCAAGAGTTCCTGATGGTTTCAACCTTTCGTTTAGCGTCACGTCGCTGTTCCTAGACAGAGGCACGTCTCTAAGCCTGTAGAGGAGGACTGGTCTCACTAAGGTAAGCTGTGATGCTCCAAGTCCATCTACCTGTTAGTGTGACAGATTTGCAAGTTAAATGACTCTGTACTCTGTATGAGCGTGTGTGTGTTGGATGTGTTTAATGCTAAATCTGAAGAATGCCTTACCACTTTGTAAGGCTATTGTAAAAAAAAAAAAGTCAAATTTTACACTTAAAGGGAAATCTTACCTTATTTACCTTTAAAATGTTTATAAGTAGTACCTTAAGGGTAGGCAAATATTACTACTCTAAGGTATATAATATATGTATGCACATTTTAGGGGTAGACAATGTACAAAGTTGTCCTTTTAAGGGGACTGCAGTGACAAGATGTTGTACCCCTTAAGGTAAAAGACAATTCTGGCAGTGTAAATGTTAGCCAGGGACTTTTAAGGCTGCTAGTGATGCATTGGCTTGCTTTAGGCTGCTCATTATGGTTTATAGGGGAAGTGATCCACATTTGTTTTAAGCTCAGCAATTATTCCAGCTCCCCTTGAGGGAGGAATACAGTAGCGTGCGCTCTGATAGTTTGGCGTAGCTCTACACGTGGTGGGCTTGTCTGCAGCTGTAGGTCAGCCGGTGTCCGTTACCTGGCAGACGGTGTCATCCCTGCCAGGATCTCTGTCCTCTCGCCAGCCAGGGAGAGCAGCAGCTGGTTTGTGTTAGCGCTTCTCTCTTTAGTCTGGAGCTCCTCGTGCAGCTCCACTGTCAGCTGCCAGCTCTTTTCTCTCGCCTCATCCACGGTGAGGGGGGGTGAATGGTTCTCGGATCAGTACGCTGTCCTTACTGATGGGTTGTATCCGTTTAGGAGAATGGAGAAACTGAGGTGATGAGAAGATTTGCGTGTGTGTGGTGGTAGTGGGAGTGGTCTAGGCTGGGAATGCAGGGGCTGAGAGAAGCCTTATGAGTGTGTATATATGGGGGGAGGGGTCAATGACAGAGACCCCCTGGATCCAAGGGTGCTAAATAGGAGGTAATTCCTTGCTTCGAAGGAAGGACACTTAGTTGTAAGCAATGAAGGGCAAAGCTAATGATTGCATAAAATATTGTTGAGTAAGTTTTCTTTAAGTTCTTTTTTGAGAAAAAAAAATGTGATGTGACTTTTCAGAAGTCATAGTAGCTATAATATATTGATCTGTTTTGTTGTGTGATAATGGAAATGCCTCATGGGTTGTTAATACCTCCTCAGCTATTTTGCCATCATTATCTTGAGGACATCAGAAGTGCCAACCACACATGGCTGTTGCCTAGGCGGGGTGTTTAAATGTTTTATGATTCTATGTGCAGTGTATTCATTGACAGTGCCACTCAGAACAAAGCTGAGTGGGAAACTAGCCTTTGTTTGAACAGCTGTCAGCACTGCTCCTGGCCTGGCAATGTTCTTGAAACAGATATCGTGCCCTCTGTGTTCTCCTGTCTGTCTGTCTGTCTGTCTGTCTGTCTGTCTGTCTGTCTGTCTGTCTGTCTGTCTGTCTGTCTGTCATTCTATCTATCATTCTGTCTGTCTGTCTATCTATCATTCTGTCTGTCTGTCTATCTATCATTCTGTCTGTCTGTCTGTCTGTCTGTCTATCTATCGTTTTATCTGTCTGTCTGTCTATAATTCTAATTGTTTTATCTGTCTGTCTGTCTGTCTGTCTATCGTTATATCTATCCGTCTGTCTGTCTATCATTTTATCTATCTATCTATCTATCTATCTATCTATCTATCTATCTATCTATCTATCTATCTATCTATCTATCTATCTATCTATCTATCTATCTATCTATCTGTCATTCTATCTATCATTCTGTCTGTCTGTCTATCTATCATTCTGTCTGTCTGTCTGTCTGTCTGTCTATCTATCTATCGTTTTATCTGTCTGTCTGTCTATAATTCTATCTATTGTTTTATCTGTCTGTCTGTCTGTCTATCATTTTATCTATCTATCTATCTATCTATCTATCTATCTATCTATCTATCTATCTATCTATCTATCTATCTATCTATCTATCTATCTATCTGTCTATCTGTCTATCTGTCTGTCTGTGAGTGAAATATGTTCTGTAAAAAGGGTTTCTTTTCCTCCACACTCCAAATTGGCCACAGAGGCATCCAGGATGATTTGTTGGCATCAGTGAACAAAGATTTCCTCAGTAGACTTCAGTGTGTTAAAGTGTTGCAGCCCCAGATGGTTTTAATGGGTGTCTGATGCTAATGTAACATGGCTAGGAAAGCCATGGCCTCAGAGCGCAGACAGTGTCCCCACCGATGGAAGCCAATTCTTCACTTCCACAGAAGTGAAGAATCCTGATTAGTTGTCAGTGACCCCACATGCTTGAATGCATTTGTCACTATATGCCTGGGATAATAAGAGAGTTTTAGGTCAGCAGAAGTTTTAATTTGGGAAGTTGTAAAAGGGAAATCTACAAAGCTCAGATTATCTCAATTGATGACATTTCGGCCTGAAATTTGAACAGGCAAAATATATCTCTTAATCTCCCAGTCAATATTCTTGCATTTCAGTGTGGGAAGACTGATTTTTCTTTCCAGGAAAAAAATAATTAAATGGGGTCAATGAGTTGAAAGAGTGTGTTGCTCAATCCCAAAAGATCATATTGTGATGAAACTAATTACTATAGGTATGTAGAGTAAGTAATTGGATCTAGCAGGGTGCATTTTAAGGGCCATCTGCCATTATATCTTATCTTTTCTCAGTCAGCAAGAGGAAATACACAATTTCTTGTTGGTGGAGAAAAAGCAATTTCCTGTTATACGCAAACAAGACACATGGTAGCTTTTATTCTTTCTAGAATAGGGAAGAATGATCAATAGCTTGCCATTTGGAAAGGGAAAGATGCTTTGTGCTTGTGAAAAAATGACCGCTGTGTTCAAATAAGGTTGTTTTTTTTACTCTGTAGCAAATTGACTTTTGGATTATAAAATGGACTTCTATGCTTTGTCGTTTGCCAGACCACAATATCCTTGTTTTTTATTGTTGCTAAGACCAAGATGTGAAAGGGACTGTCTGCATAGCACAGAAATAGTGTTTGAATTTTGCTGTGACAAATGGGAAGCTGAGAAGTTTTTTTAGAGCTTTTAAGGTCTCTGAACATATGAGGCTGCTTTTTTGGCTGTTACAGAGGTTAAGCTAATAAACACAGGGTCACCGGTGCTGAAAATGTAAAATGAGACAGCAAGTAACAAATGTTCCTCCTTCATTCCTTCCATCTGGACTTTAAGAGAAAGCAAAATGGAAGCTGAAGTCAGGAATTATTCAACTTCATTCCCAGTAGTCTTCTCCGGTGTCTTTGGTCTCAAATGATGACGGACATGTTCTAAATTTTCCATTTCTCCTTAATCGGCATGGTAGAGTTCACCTTTGGCAATGTCACCAAAGCTCTATCGAGTTCGGTCTGAATGCTTCTTTGGTGAAAGTGCAGCAATGTCAGCGAACCGCAGGTCCATCAACGCAGTGCAAACACCGGCTTATCACTCTTACACACACACACACACACACACACACAAACCTCCTATCGGTGCAATCAGATCTCCCAGCATCATTAGAGCTCTGCAAATGGGCCTCGACTGTCATGAAACCCAGCTTTTTCATTGAAAACAACCTGCATTGCCATTCACTTATCAGTCTGCATGCAATCTTATGTCTCTACTATATAGAGAGAAAATTGCTCACAGTAATGAAATGATCGGTAATAAAAACAGAAAATTATGCCGTTGGGGTTGATTTAAAGTTGTTTTAAAGAAGAAATACATTTAAGCTGTGGCAATGAAATCAGATGCAAGATTAATAATTACTTAATCTCATTTTAAGAGAATGATGCTGTTGGAAATATAATATACAGTGCCGTATGTTCTTAGGTTCTGGTTTCACACCTCACTGTCAATCCACCGATGGGAGAAATGCCAAGAGAATGCGTTAGGTGAGAGATCACATTATGTGGCATTTGAGAGACCTTTAAGCTCACATTGCACATACAGCAGTGAGACAGCAAGTCTTCGTGTTTATGATTGCCAGACATATTCATTTGTTTGAATCTGCTCTGTGAACTCAGTGCTAGCTGTGACTGACTTCCTTTTGAAGCTCAGACATGCCAAGCAAAATAAAGTATTGAAGCATAGACAATCATCAGTTCGTTTGAGGCCAGTGGGCAGTCACAATGCACATTCTGCATCCAGTTCACAGTACAAAAAGAACAGAATAAAATGGTAAGTGTAATGGTCAACTAAGCCACTCCTCCTAAATGAGTATTGCTCAGGAAGGCGATGACTTCCAAATCCATTTATGAAACAATAACAGTGGCTGTATACTTTGCCATCGATCCAAGTACACACCATTGAGCGGCGTTATGGGCTAGTCTGGAAATCCATCTCTGTGTTGGATGATTATGAGCTGTTTCATGGTGCTGGTTTCAGCAGCCCTCTGTCTAATTATGACCTTGGAAACCATGCAATCGATGAGCATCTACTTCTCAATGAGAGTTTCACAGTGTACTCATTTTTATAATGTTTTTAATAATGATTTATCAGCATTGTTTGGTCTTCAACCCTGACTAGACACCTTTGAGGCGCTTTCCACTAAGTTTACTGCTTCGCTGACTGGATTAAGAAGTAAATTTCTCAACTTCATTTTTATTGATTTTTAATTAAGTTCGACATGCGCCAATGGAGAAATGATGCAGTGTGTATACAGCATACCTCTGGGATAGATATTTCTTCATCATTGACTCCTTCCTAGTATTAAACAAACTGTCAGGGCATTTTTATGGCATCTATTAAGGTGAATTGAGTCGAGACAATACCAATTCATTCACCACAGCGGGCGACCCATATTAAGGCTAGTCCCATGGAAGGCAAGTGCTTTCTGTCATGGGTGACCTACAAAACTAAGTCTGCTTGATGATTTCATAGGAATAAACTGAGGAAGAGTTGTGGTTCCCCTCTGTTCAGCAGACTGTGGATAAATGTCATCTCTAATCATTGGATATGAAACTAAATGACGAACTGTAACAGCCACCACAGCATTTTTTACAGTTCAATAACCCGCTGCATGCTGAAGTCAGATAAATGCTATTTAACAGATCATTTTCCATTTTGGAGTGATCACCACACCATTGGCTCTCTAAAGACAGGAAGAAAAGCCTAGCTTTGACCTGAATTATTTTATTTTATTACTTTGATTCCTTTGTAATCTTTTTTTGTCATATTCCTTTTATATTTTATGTCTTTGTAGTGTACATTTAATTGCAGCCCAATATGCGTCACTTCCAAACCACTAACATGCTAATTGCTCAATTATGTAAACAGCTACAAACTTCTAATTTAACAAATAGCAATAAGCTCATTTGTTTGTGACAAATTGTTGTGGTGGAAGAATCGTTTTAACTGTCACTGTATAATTTATGACTTACAAAAGTATTCATTTGGTCTCTGTGTGAGGTATTCTTCCTTTCAAATGCTCTAGTCAGCATTCAGCACTTAGGACAACGCAGGACCAATTTAGATCACTGGCACTAAATATGTGTGCCAGCAGGTTCACTCCCCATTGAAATTCCTTTCACATAGACACATGGAAGCCAACTGGCCCAGCCAGAGTCTGAGAAAGTAACAAAGTATAAAAACTAGACCTGGCATGAGAAAGGAGCAGTCACATTGTGTCTGGTTTATCTGAAAGTGCCAGTAAGCAGCAGCATTAGCATACTGCTCGGAGCTCACCACTGTATTGATGGCGCTCTAATAAAAGAGACTGGCTTTGTCTATTTCTCGTTGTTCAAAATGCAAAAAAATACTTCAATCTTTTCCAATCTAATAACGGCTAATTCTTTCTTAGTTACGCATATCCATCATTGCTGCCATTAAGCCAAGCTGTCATCATTAAATTACATATTTAAAAAAATGCCATTCATTTACAGTCCACCCTTCGCCAGGGGTTAAGGGCAAATTCTTACACAAAGACCAGCTTGGTCCTTCAGAGTCATTTTCTTTTTTCGATTCTTGTGGCAACAAGCCAGGCTTCAAAGTGAAAAAGCCAACTACCCATCCAGAACTAAAACCGCAAAGCGACTCAAAGCAATTTTCTGCCTATTTTGCTGATTTAATCCCAGGGTTTAGATGTGAGGAACAAGAAGCAGGGTAGGTCCCGTCGCCCCCGAGGGTCCAGATCGGGAGTCTCCCATCATCGAGCCCCCCTTAAGCTCTCCATCACAGAAGCGTTCATCCCTGTCTGTCTAATCATGGATGGGCAGCAGCAGTCGTGGGATCCCTCTCGCTGGAGCTCATCTGTCAGTCCCGCTAATCACATGTCAAATCGAGCTCTCCACTCACTAAACAGATCCTGGCAAGATATTACCTGCTGTTGACCTTGCAAACTGTGGCTTTGGGTCAGCCCCCTGCAGCCATGACAAAATTTTGATCTGTTTAACAATGTATTGCTCTTTTGTTACTGGAGGACTGTGCATGGGAAGGTTTGCCTTAAAAAAAGAAGTCATCCTTCACTCCACCTCATGCTGTTCCAAACCCGCAAGACTTTCTGTCTTCAGTGAAAGATAAAAAAAAAAAACATTCATTGACCCGATTGACTTTTTATGGACAAAAACGTTCATCCAAATACGTTTGAAATTATGACAGAATGAATCTCTTTAATGTCATAAAGCTTGTTCAAATTTGATGTTTTGAAAAGTATATTTTAAAAATCAAATGAAAATTATTCAGTTAAAAGGTTAAACATGACTGAATGTTTGAAAAAATGGCTAGATAAGATGCAAGTTGGAAAATGCACACAAAAATGTTCCAAATTTTACATAAATATTGGGTGTTTTATGGTACTGAAAAAGTCAGTGTGTCAGCACTTTTGGAAGGCGTTTATTTCCATCTTAAATGGATCCCATTTGGTTTTTATAACATTTGGGAAAACTACTATATGGAAAACTGAATCTGTAACCCTGTAATTGGCAAGTATGTGACCATATGACATGCACATCAGGACTCTTTAAACACAGGCATCCTCAGTCTCCTTACACAGCGCAGTAACATGCTTGAAAAGGTTTTTAGAGCTGTTTCCATTTTACTTTAATTAAATTTTGAACAGACCAATGCACTTAGTAAGTGACAAGCCTCATGAGGCCTGCAAAAACTATAACTATTAACTTCTTTTAATGAGAAAAGTGTTTTAATGCAAATCTCTGCTGCTGTCTGGAGAATGGTCAAAGAAAGCTAACTTTTATGAGAAGCGTGAACTCTGAACACCCACGCTAGCGGAAGCGCTGCAGATGGTCTCCTCCGCGCGAGTATTAATCTGTCAGCATGGGCTGTGGGCAGAGCGTCATGAGGAGAGTATGCTCCTCAGATTCAGGTGTTGCCTGCTGTGTGTCATGGCAGCCTGTCATAGGAAACGCTGCTGGAGCCCTCGCTACTGAGCTGAAGTTTGCCTTGCTTTTATTGGCCAGAGTTGATCTTTCTGAGTTGTGTTTAGTGTCTGTCTTCCCTGCAGTGTTGCTGACTGCCATGTATACTTAATTATCTTAGGGTTTTCCCCCCAGAAATTTTATTCTGAATATGAACACTGCCTGGTGTGATATGATTTATTTAAATATGATTCATTCTAGTTGGAAAGGGCGCACAAGTCAAAGGGTAAAACATTTCATTTCTCTTTCCTTAGTTTATATTTTCTATTATCAGATGCTATGAGAAGTCTATCAAACAAAAACAATCTGCCATTATTACATGATGTTAGCTAACTGCATGATCTAAGAACTGTACAATCTGACATATGGACATTACTTTGCACAGTCACCTCTGATAACAGATTACTCTATTATAATGTAGAAATATGCATTTTCTGAAATGCTGCTTTGAAACAATATGTATTTTGAAAAGCACTATACAGTGTGAATTTAATTTATTTTAATCTTTAATAAAATAAATTGCTTATTGTCTACGTATTATGATATTATTTTATTATTAAAATTGATATACATTTATTTGAATATTTATTAATATTATTTAAATTAACATTTATTGTGTGTAGTTTTAAATTGTGCTTTTTAAGCACATTTTCCTTTCCTTCCATGTTTTTAAAAATTCATTAAATTACAGAATTCTTCCTCATTGATGTCATTTGTATGTTTCATTTCCATTTTGAAAGGGTAAGTGCAATCAGATCTTTATCTGTTCACACTGTAAATGCATTGGAATGAAGTGGACTGTTCTAATTGAACTCTTTTTTTTTCAGGATAAGGAACCTCCTTTATATTGAAACAATTTGAACATTCACACCAGTAAGAAGAGTCCTGTGAGATAAAAATCAGCATGGGGATGCGAGTTCTGCTACTGGCCTTTGTGGCAGTAGCCCTTTTAGTTAATCTCTCTAGTGCTGGCCTGGTTAAAAGAGTAATTAGACACAGAAGAGAATCACTGTCACCAACGACTGAGAACTTGACCCTCCCAAGTCCTGACCAGCCTGTGGTTTTCAACCATGTGTACAACATCAACGTTCCCACTGGATCCATGTGCTCGGTGGACTTGGATTCACCAGGAACAACCGAAATGAAGCCAAAATCGGAACAATCTGACCAGCACATAGAACACACCATGGATGGGGAGAATCAGATCGTTTTCACACATAGGATTAACATTCCCAAGCAAGCTTGCGGTTGTGATAACCACATGCCTGACCTGAAGGACCTTCTGAACAGACTGGAAATGCTGGAAGCAGAGGTATCCAGTCTAAGGGAGCAGTGCACCAGTGGAACAAGCTGCTGTAGTGCTCAGGTTACAGGTGAGGCCTAATATAACAGATACTTTGGCAGTCCATTAGGAGGCTGAGTCTCATTACAAATGTATTAAAAAGAAACATAACAAAGCTGATTAAACTTAAAAGGGTTTTAAAAGGGAGAGTTCACCCCAAAATTAAAAATTCTGTCATCACTTACTCATCATGTTGTTCCAAATCGGTGTAACCAGTGCTTGAATGAAACAGCACAGGACATCTGTATGAGTATCTTTCTTCTGGAGAACACAAAAGAAGATATTTTAAAGAATGTAGGTAACCAATTTGGGTGACCTTTGACTTTCATTGTATAATGGACAAAAACAAACAAACAAACAAAACTGAGACATTTCTCAGTATATCTTTGTTCCACAGAAGAAAGTCAGTCAAACAGTTTTGGAAAAATATGAGGGTAAGTAAATGGTGAAAGCATTTTAATTTTTGGTGAACTATACCTTTAACTTTTGTTCTAAAAAATAAATCTGCTGACATGCATAACACAGATGTTTATAACGTTAAAATATAGATTTTTCTTTTTCTTTCATACGTGGTAGCCCAAGCGAGTTTTAATCACTACACGAATGTTAGAAGAAGCTGGCAGCAAAATGTTCCACTTATTGCTAAACTGACCAGATAGAATGACTCAACAGGGTTTGCTTCCATGAAAAATGCATCTGAAAAAAGGAGAAAGGCACAAGCTAAATAAAATTCACCTTCCACATACATAACCAATAATTTTAAGAGGTAACCATTCAAGGCTTTCTCTATCATTTTCTGTATTATGATCCTTTGTAGTGTATACATGAGCGTAATTATTTCTAAACATCAAATTCAAACCTGCTGCAATCTATTGTTGGTTTGAACAAGATTATATCAGCCTCCCCAAAAATTCCTTCAATGACTGCATTGATTTAGATACTTTGAATAATTTCATCCTCACAAGCGACTCAGTTCATTACTTAGTCTTTTACCATGTCCTCAAAGCAAACATGTAAAAATAGACTTTTCAGTGGTTTCATATACAAAATGTGTTCAACCCATAACAAGCCAATTCTTTTTAGTGAATCAAAAACATGAAGCTCAACCAGTGTACTGTACAATTCCCATCCCCACCTAAACCAGCATGAAAGTGTTTTTCACTCTCTTTCTTAGGTGAAGTCACAACCAAACCCTACTGCAGTGGTCGTGGAAACTACAGCACTGAGACCTGCAGCTGTTTGTGTGAGCCCGGTTGGAAGGGAGTCAACTGCTCTGAGCCAGAGTGCCCGAACTTCTGCCAGGATCAAGGCCGTTGCGAGGATGGCAAGTGTGTCTGCTTCGAGGGCTTTGGTGGGGAGGACTGCAGTATCGAGCTGTGTCCTGTAGATTGCGGTGAGAATGGAGATTGCATCGACGGGGCTTGCCTCTGCGAGGACGGCTTCATCGGTGAAGACTGCAGTTTAACCAACTGCCTAAACAACTGCCTTGGCAGGGGGCGCTGTGTGGATGACGAATGTGTATGCGACGAGCCTTGGACGGGGTTTGACTGCTCTGAGCTCATCTGTCCAAACGACTGCTTTGACCGTGGCCGCTGTGACAATGGAACCTGCTATTGTGAGGAGGGCTTTACTGGGGAGGACTGTGGGGAGCTTACTTGCCCCAAAAACTGCAACCACCGTGGCAGGTGTGTCAATGGACAGTGTGTCTGCAATATTGGGTACAGCGGAGATGACTGCTCCAAGCTCACCTGTCTCAATGACTGCAATCAGAGAGGTCACTGCTTCAATGGGAAGTGCATATGTGACCCTGGCTTCGAGGGTGAGGACTGCAGCATTCTCTCCTGCCCTGACAACTGCAATGACCGAGGACAGTGCGTCGATGGTGAGTGTATATGTGATGCTGGATATGAAGGTGACGACTGCTCAGAGCTTTCCTGCCCCAATAACTGTCATGATCGTGGTCGATGCGTCAACGGGAAGTGCATTTGCAAAGTGGGCTTTGCTGGAGAAGACTGCAACATCAAGACCTGTCCGAATGACTGCCATGGACGAGGAGAGTGCATAGATGGCATGTGCATTTGCCATGATGGCTTTGCTGGAGAACATTGCGGTATCAAGACCTGCCCCCATCACTGTCATGGACGTGGACAGTGTGTGGACGGCAAGTGTGTTTGCCACAATGGATTTGCTGGAGAAGACTGCAGCATTAAAACCTGTCCCAATCATTGCCATGGACATGGACAGTGTGTAGATGGCAAGTGTGTTTGCCACAATGGCTTTGCTGGAGATGACTGCAGCATCAAAACCTGTCCCAATCATTGCCATGGACATGGACAGTGTGTAGATGGCAAGTGTATTTGCCATGATGGTTTTGCTGGGGAAGATTGCAATATCAAGACCTGCCCCAATGATTGCAATGACCGTGGACAGTGTGTGGACGGCAAGTGTGTTTGCCACACTGGCTTTACAGGCCATGACTGCAGCGAGTTGACTTGCCCCAGTGACTGCCATAACCGAGGACATTGTGTAAATGGCCAGTGCGTGTGTAACAGCGGGTTCACTGGGGAGGACTGTGGTACAAAGATGTGTCCTAACAACTGTTTGGACCGTGGCTACTGTGAAGATGGAAAATGCATCTGCTTTGAAGGCTACACTGGTGTGGATTGCTCTGTTCTGACCTGCCCAGAAAACTGCAATGACCAAGGCCAATGCCTGAATGGAATGTGCATATGTGATTTAGGCTTCACTGGCGACGACTGCTCTGAAAGTAAGTCACTATAATTCACACCGAATATCACTGCACATGTATAGCTTTTACTTTGGCTATTATATTTTACTCAAAGATGAAGCAGGTGTAAATATAAATTACTTAAGGTGTATGTGTATTAAGCTTAGCGTCACCAGACAAAATTAGCAAAAATAACGGTTTTCAAGCACTCCTCCATATTCTTACCCAAACTGCACATAATTGGTTGAGCCAGTGGGTTAGGCATTAGGCAATGTTTACACTGTTTACACATTTGAGGAAATCAACCATGAATTGCTTACTTAGTTGTCTCTGCACATTAAGCTATCATTGGATAAAGTATTTATCTTAACATTTCTCTTTCCCACAAACTGTGGCACAATATCAAGGAGATGTTGTTTTCCAAGTTATGCATGTTATCTTTTGACTCGAGATTCTTGACTAAGGCGAAGTCAATAATTTGATCTGTTTCAATCCACAGTCTCCCCACCCAGAGACCTTACAGTGACTGAAGTCAACCCAGAAACAGTTGACCTCGCCTGGGTCAATGAGATGCTTGTGACAGAGTATCTTATCACATATGTTCCTACGGCTCCTGGCGGTTTAGAGATGGAAATGAAAGTCTCTGGTGAAAAGAAGACAGCCACTATTAGGGAGCTCGAGCCTGGCATAGAGTACCTAATCAGTGTCTTTGCTGTCCTGAACAGCAAGATGAGTGTCCCTGTCAGTGCCAGAATCGCCACACGTAAGTCACACATCATCAAATGCTTGGGAAAGTTACTTGTTATTTTGTCCTGAGTTTATTCTGCTAAGCTGCTCTATCTTACGATCAGATCTCCCTGAACCTGAGGGTCTGAAATTCAAATCGGTTAGAGAGACTTCAGTAGAGGTTGAGTGGGACCCCTTGAACATCCCGTTTGATAGCTGGAACCTCATCTTCAGAAACACAGTGAGTGTCCTGGCATCATCCTTAGGGCTATGATCCAAAAGTGTATCATCTCCCTCGTATATTCGCCTAAAAGTTGTAATATAAAAGGACTGTTCTGTTTGCAAGTAATAGTTTAAAATGAGAAAATAGCTGAGTGGTGCCACTAAGCAAAAAGCTACTGACGAGAAGTCTGCGGTTTTCCAAGACAAAACCCTCTAAGAAGCTCCTGGCAACAGCATGTGTGATCATGTGCCACAGAACTGTTATTGTCTCTGTAATGCTTTATTTTCTTTCTCAAGGGCTTATGCAAACTCTAAAAAACAGCACCATTAGAACATGCAAACCTCCCCTACATCCCTCTTTCAAAACACAGTTTGGCAGTCTCATTCACACATCAAGTTTAGAGATGTCAATGCCAAAATAATTCTCACTGTGAAGTGAAACACTCATCCAAGTAGAATCAGCTAAAAGACCCAAGTGTTTACTCTCAGGACACCCTCTCATTACCCTGTAGCTCATAGGAGCTTGACTTTGTTTTCCTGAGGTTGCTTCTTTGATGATTTGTGGTGTTTCTTTATTAACCAACAGAACCTTTGACCAGTGGTCGGTTTTCAGCTTTAATATATTCACCAATTCAATTAACCAAAAAATCTGTTTTTGAATGGCAGAAAGAAGAGGATGGAGAGATTTTGAACTCTCTCACACCTCCTGAGACCACCTTTGAGCAGTCTGGTCTTGGACCTGGACAAGAGTATGAAGTTAAGCTTGAGGTCGTAAAGAACAACACCCGCGGACACCCATCCAGCAAGAACGTTGTCACAAGTAAGCAGCTGTTGACGTAATTAACAGACGGCCATAACGGTCTGCTCTTTTTCAGCTTTTTTTTTAAGAGCCCGAATGTCTTGCCTGAAATTAAAAAGAGCAGCCAGCATTTTATGTTAATTGACAGTTATTTGCAGTGCAGGCTGTTGCTGAAAATGTAAATGTTTTATTTTGAGTTCGACTTACTGGCTATGTAAGTGCTAGTCCCTTGATAACTTATTTTGCAAGACGTTAGCACTTGCCATTTGCTACTTATGTGTATTACTACACCGGATCAGCAAAATATATACACTACCATTCTAAAGTTTGGGGTCGGTAAGATTTTTATTTGTTTGCTTTGAAAGAAATTCCATCTTTTATTCAGCAAGGATGAATTAAATTGATCAAAAGTGATAGTTAAGATTTATATTTCAAATGAATGCTGTTCTTTTCAACATTCTATTCATCAAATCTTGTATCACAGTTTCCACAAAAATATTAAGGATCTCAACCATTTTTAATGAATAAAATTTTTATAATAATAAATGTCTGGAGACCCAAATAAGCATATGATTTCTAAAGGATCATGTGACAACAAAGACTAGAATAAAGGCTACTGAAAATTCATCTTTTCAGTTCATAGCAATTGTTGTGGCATTTTTTTTGTTATTTTAAAGTGTAATACTATTTTAAAAATGCTACTGTTTTCCCTGTATTTCTTAATCAAATAAATACAGCCTCAGGGAGCATTAGAGACTTTTTTCAAAAACATGAAAAAAAAATGATTTTGCATCCTCCAATTTTGTTTGTTTTGTTTTTGGTTTTTTATTTAGTTTGACAGGGACATTGTACATTAATAATACATTCCTGTAAATGTACCAGAATTAGCCAAAGGCTATTTTTCATCCATAGTCCCTGAATAAGATGTTACAAGTTAACCTAAAGAAAAAACAATGATTAAGAATACATAATAGAAATTTTAATAATTACACAATACCATAAAAATCTATTTAAAACAATTTTGGATCCATGCTAGTGTGACCAGACTTTTACATCTGAGATTTAAGATTTACATCTTAAACAAATTAAGTTACAGTATCATCTATTCAATTTAAGGTCTTAGTAATGGTATTGAATAATATATTTTTATTTGATTATTTGATTTATAGCTTTTGTCTAGCAAAATCTATAGCTTTTTGTCTTCCTATTTCAGTATGAAACTAAATAGTATTCTACATATTAACACATAAAAACATTATTGTATTGCACCACATTTCTGAATACCAGTTACAAGCTTTTTCATCCTCTTTGACTGCAGATGATTTGTTTTAATTGTAGTATAAGGGTTTACCCTCTAATGGTGTACCACTTTTTACCATTTTAACATTTCCCAAACAATCTTTCACTTTTATCAATAGCTTATTTAAAAAAAAACACACAGATTACAGCCCTATTGGGAAAGATGTGCCGTTATAACATTGGCCTCTTATGCTGTCAGTGCAAGTAACCTGTTTCCCTTCACAACATGCTAATTTTGCTGTCTTACAAATGTCTAAAAAAATCTCCCAGCATGGGTCTAACGCTCCATCTACTCCATTTCTTCGACTTGTGCCACATAGGATTTGCATTAAAGGAGGACTAATTGCTCAAAGTGAGTTCTCTCCCTCACTCTCAGTGTGTGGGAGGCACCACTCAGCAACATGAGAGGCTGTCCTCCCGTGAGATAACTGGTGCATTGGAGCATCTCGCATGCACAAATCTGCTCTAAGCTGCATGCAGTTCCTCTATATTATCTTACGTTCACATAGGTATCTGCTCTCAATACACTTCCTAACGTGACAAACTGATTTTACCATAGAAATTAAGACATGCATAGTTATTTTTCCTCTTTTAAGTCTTGGAGAAAGTGTACAGGTAAAATACTTATCTTAATGTCGAAATATAGATATAAATGAATCTGTGTAATAGCAAATAGTATTTGTTTGTTTTTTTCCAACCGGGGGTTGTGTTTCTATTTCAGGGGGGGGGGACTAGCATGTACCAAATATATATTTTTACTTTCATTAGGATTTTTTTCTTGATTAAATGAACAACTATTTTTGTAATATTTGCAAATATTTTTTACATTTTTCTTTTGGTTTAAGCACAGTGACAATGTGAAAAAACAATGATTTAATTTAAATTAAATGAATAATGAAACAATTAATATTTTTATACATAGTAAATGGGTCTTTTTGAATAAAAATCATTATATTTTATGAGGACAATTATCATATTTTGAGGTCCTTGATATCAAAACGTGTATAGCAGCTGTTTTTAGATCATCTGTTTGCATAAATGTTCCCATTATGTAGCTTTTCCCCTAGCTTTCACACACCTCTCCTCTCCTCTCATCCGCAGTGATTGATGCTCCCAGCCAGGTGGATGTGCGTGATGTGACGGACACCACAGCCCTCGTCACCTGGTTTCAGCCTGTTGCTCAGGTGGATGGGATCTCTGTGTCCTATGGCCCAAACAAAGATTCCTCAGACAGGAACACAGTCAAGCTTTCCTCCATGGATACCCAGTATCATCTGGCTGAGCTGTATCCGGACACAGAGTATGAGGTCTCTCTCATGGCCCTCAGGGGAGAGATGACCAGCTTTCCCATCTATGAGACCTTCACCACAGGTACAAACTCCTTTCAACAACTAGAAATCCTTTCAGCACATCATAAAGTGAATTCAATCTGCTTTAGCAGGTCTACTGATAATTGTGGTGCACTTAGACATTGCATTGAAGCAATTTTGTTTGCCTAGCCCTGGAGGATAACCGTACGTTTACAAGAAGCATTTTCTTTCATCCACATGTTGACGTGTGTTTCAGACCTGGATGCCCCAAAGCACCTCAAGGCAGTTGAACAGACAGATGAGAGTATAACTCTGGAGTGGAAAAACAGCAGAGCCAACGTCCTGAATTACCGTGTTAAATACGGCCCACTTTCTGGAGGGGAGCATGGAGAACTGGTCTTCCCCAGTGGGCCGCAAGACACCACTCAGGCTAAAATCACTGGTGAGAGGCCAGTTTGAATTACACAAAATTCCTCTCCAGAGATTACAAACCGATTACAAATCAATTACAAACAGATCATAGAGATTAAAAACTATGCATGAAAACAAAAAGAGGAAAAAATAAAGTAATCCTTTTTGAGCAAAAGGATTTAAAACAATTGGAAAGCTATTGTTCTATATATCTGAATAGAAATAGGCTAATTTAAAATTAGTTTTTTTATTGCATTACTTGTACCATTTATTTCCAAATGAGCGCCTTTTTTTAGTGGCGTAAAATGTTTACACGACTA
The DNA here is from genome assembly GCA_036326025.1 of Chrosomus eos. Lineage (NCBI taxonomy): Eukaryota > Metazoa > Chordata > Actinopteri > Cypriniformes > Leuciscidae > Chrosomus > Chrosomus eos. The sequence continues at coordinate 37,431,756 of CM070820.1, read as the reverse complement.
AAGTGGAATGAGATGCTACCCTTTTTGTTGATAATGCCTTATTCATGCCTTAAATGAAGTAACACTGGTGCTTCAATGTGAAAAATCCCAGTCAAAAAGGGAAAGTGGAGGCTTTCTTCGTCACAGCAGCACTTCTATTATACACTTGCGCTTTGAGGCAATCTCCTGTGCTAATTCTTATTCTCTACAACCATGTGTTACCGCAAGCAGGGATTATCATGGCTGGGAGAAAAAAAATATATTCAAAACGGATAATAGATTCTTTGTCTGGTTTGCTCCTTTGTCCTTGGGAGGCCTGTTCCCTGTAAATAAGGCGGACGATCTGTTCGGCTAATAACGCAGAGCCTCTCTCTCTCACACACACACACATCTCACTAGTTGTCTCTTTCACACAGTTATTATCTGTAATTGCCGTCACGCCTGTGATTTTATTGATAATGAGCTTCCTATGCATTAGGCGTAATTTCATGCTGGAGGACTCCTGCACAGTGACCTCTGCAGGAGCCAATACAGGCATTAAAAGGGGTAAAGTGTGGGATTTGGGCTAAGGGCTCTTATAAATGTGGGCTGTGGGTATATGAGAATCTCTTGTATGATGGTAAATATTGTCTCTGGCATGTGGAGAAGCTCTTTGATGCGGCCACTGAAAGGCATTAGATTGATATGGCATGAAGATGAAATTGAAACTGCGCTGTCGCTAGCATGAAAACAATTGCCAACCATGGAGGTTCCAAAAACAACCAATGTGAGAGATGAATGGTTTAATTTTGTCTAATGATTTGAGAGAAATTATTTTTGTTGGGTTTTCTCTTAGGCCTTAGGCCCGGGACAGAGTATGGAATGGGAGTGACGTCCATTAAGGAAGAGCGTGAGAGTTTGCCTGCAACGACCAATGCTGTGACTGGTAAGACTTAACAAAAATGGTCATTAACTCACAGGTGTTTTATGTCTCTTATGATATGCAGCAGCATTATTAAAACTGAGTAAAAAAAGTGCATGTGAGATCTACTTTCATAATAAAGCTCAGTTGTAGGATTTATAATTCTAAAAGGAATAGTTCAAGAAAAAAATGTACTCTCTCTCATCTCAAAAGTGAAAGGAGGACTGGGGCTGTCAAGTACCAAAAATACATCAAAGAACACCATATCAAATTGCTCATGTATCATAAAAATGGTCCATATGATCCCTGTGCTTTCTGAAGCCTTTATGTGACAAACTGGCCAATAATGTAACTCACTGTGGTCAATTGAAAATGAATCTTTTTGGTTTGTTCATGTCGTATTTGTGAATGATTAATTGTTGAATATTTTCAATGAATCACTTGATCCACAAAACGGGTCTGAATTAATTCAACTCGTTTACGGTTAACAGCTCACTGAATTATCAAAAGTATTGTTTGGCTTCAGAAGACTGAATATAGCATACTGTAATTTTAATCTTCTTGAAGCTTGAAAGCTTTAATTCCCATTCATTGTAATTGAATTAAAATAAGCCACCAGTTTCTTCAATCCAGTTTCTTTTCCTATTGTATTCAATGGAAGAAACTCGCACAGGTCTGGGACAAACGAGGGTGAGTAAATTATGTCAGAATTGTCATTTTTTTATGAACTAATCCTTTAATGTTTTGTCCCTGTCCTCTTAGATCTTGATGCTCCCAAAGATCTTCAAGTAAGTGAGACCACAGAGACCACACTGACACTTGTTTGGAGAAGGCCGGTCACCAAAATCGATACCTATGAGCTAGTGTTTGCATCTGCGGTCGGTGAGAGAACTGAATTGGAGGTACCTGGTGCTGCCAATACCTACATCCTGAGTGATCTGAACCCTGGCATGCTGTACACCATCAGCCTGACTGCCAAGAGAGGAAAAAAGATGAGTGCGCCAGCCACCTTGTCAGCATCCACAGGTTAGTGTGCATCATTACATTTTCATTTATATATTTAGAATGCATCTTCACATCCCATTTTCTCTTGCTTCTAGAGTGACAAAATCAATACTCCATAGGATCATGAAATCAGCTTTCAAAAAATATATTTTGAATCTAATTTTTACCACATAAACATTTATTCAGCAGGCCACTGAGGATCTGAAGGCAACTCAGGAATTTATTGTCTTCTCTATTTTCCCCCATAAGTGTCAATGTTTATTTTGGAGTTTGAAGATATTGAAGTCCTTGTTCTATGAATTTGAATTAAACATTTTGTAGCTCCTTATTTTGAGAAGACTTCTATAAAAATCTTCATATTGTCAGTATGCCACTGGAAATTGAAGCCTAATATCCCTATTCTCTCGTTTATGGCATGTGGGTTTATTTTATGTTTTAAAGAAAAACCAATGAAAGCCAAAAGCACTGTGGTCAGGATTCCACTTACTTAACTTCCAGAACTTTGTTACCAAAATGTTCTTGCTTATATAACATAGCAATCATTAACTTATACCAGGGAGCTACAAAATATAACCTCAGTTGTTTGCTTTGGTCGCCAAGGCAAGACAACAGATATAGTGTTTCTCAAGATCCCAAAAACACACACACACACACACACACACACACACATACAAACTCTCACACACGCACAGAAAGCTCATTCATGTGATAATCGTCAGAGTGAGCCCACTCCCCTTTTGGATTTGCGTGATTTGACCACAATGAACTGTGGGGCGGACTGATAAATAGGACACATGCTGAGCCGCCTGTTAAAATGTTGTCTCTGAAATCACCAGCACTATAATCCCAATGCATTTATTTAAGCAGCCATTATCGGCCTTAGACACGGCACACAAACATGGCCATACACTTCCCTCAGACCCAAAGGATTTGGGAAGATGGGGGGTAGGGAGAGCTCTAGGTCTGGCTTTCTTCTGTTCACTAAATGCTTCTCTGGCATTTTTAGAAGAGTTTCAGCTTGTAACATGGAGATGTGGAAATCTGATGACAGATCTCAATGGAAACATATCAGGACATAACCAGGCCAATAAAGAGAGAGCAAACCGTCACATGCATGCATGCACAGAGTTATGCTATGTTGTGTTAAGGTGCGGTCACATTAGCGAAATTTAAAAAAAACGTGTGTACTGATGCATGAAGCACATATCAGACAGAAGTCCCTTTCAAACCAAGTAGTTGTCAGTGTGGTGAATCTGCCTGTCCAACTTAAGCCCTTTCGCTCTCACATTCGCCCTAATTGCATGGTTTCCTATTCAAATTACTGGATTTTGCTTGTGACAATGACAAATGTGATCGCAACTTTATGATGTAAAGAACATGCATGCCTTAAAGGCCATACAGTGGTGTCTATGTATGTAGAGCCAAAAAGGGTTGTGCATGCGTCTAACAATGGCTTTATCCAAATGCCCTTGAGGTGTTTGTGGCCTGAGGATCTCACCTCAATAAAGCCATTCTTTAATTCATTTCAATCTGCATGCAGTGAGGACCACTCCTCAGACTTGCATGGGCCGCTTTCAGTGGAAAGAACTCTATTGAATAAGTGTGCAAAATGAAACAATTTGACCAAATTTCACGTCCCATGAATGGCGCAAGATGATCAATGAGTTGTTTTGCTGTTTGACAGCTTCATATTGTTTCATTTCCAGGTTTCAAAAGAGACAAGCGGCCCTAATGCCTGGGAAGGTCATTCACTTCATCCCTATTGTCACCCTATTTGCACTCCACGTTTCTGCCCTCTTAACTGTGCATAGACAGGATAATGGTTAGCCCACCATGCATCTCCTTGCTATCTGCCCTCACTTTGCCTGTGAATGCTGACAATGCACAATGATGTTCAATTATAGGTTGCACTGCACTGCACTGCATGGCTGCCTTCCATGTTTGAAGTGTTCAGCGTACCTCTGCTCAGGCAGGCTAGGCAGGACCTTCAAAAATTAATGGCTTTTCTCAGGGCCATTAATACCAAAGCTGTCTCAGCAAACTGGTGCTTGGATGTTAATAGGCTGTAAGAGAATTGACTGCAAATTTTTTTGTTTGTCACTACAACTTTCTAAAAGTGTGTGTGTGTGTGTGTGTGTGCGTGTGCGTGTGCGTGTGCGTGTGCGTGTGCGTGTGCGTGTGCGTGTGCGTGTGTGTGTGTGTGTGTGTGTGTGTGTTACTGCATGGACAGATGTTCCTGTTCTGTTTGGAACAGATGGCGATGATTTTTTTTAGGAGTAACAAATTAAGTGGTTTATTGTTGTTCTACTTGATCATAACATGGATTTTTCCCCCCCTTTAATTGTTAAAATGATTTGCAATGTTTTGAATAATGTGACACATGCTGCTGTAGATTTATGTATGTCTTTTTTAGCTTTCAGGCCTTTTTGTTTTCACCTCAACATAACATTTGATTCCAAGCAACAGAAATGACCGTCATCTTAAAGAGAGAATGCCTTCACGCAAATCAAAAATCAAATCTCTTTAGTTGCCATTACCCATGATGCTCTTCTCCTAAATGTATGTTTTTCTGCCAAAATAATTATTTTCTGATCTGTTTGTAATCCAGATGATGAGAAGCCTCAGGTGGGAAACATCACCATCTCTGATGTGACCTGGGACAGCTTCAGTGTGTCCTGGGAGCTGGACAGAGGAGATGTTGAGGGCTTTCTGATTGAAGTGTCTGACCCAGATGGCTTATTTGATGGCCAGAACCACACATTATCCAGTCAGGAGTTCAGCCTGGCTATCACTGACCTCTCCCCTAGTACTTTCTACAGGGTCACACTGTATGGGCTGTACAAGGGAGATCTCTTAGATCCTGTCTTTGCTGAAGCCATCACAGGTATCATTACTTGCCATGTCTTGGACCAGCTTGGTTGTCTTTTGGCATATTTCCTTTCCCGTCTTTGCATCAAATGCTGTGCCTCAAGCAGCAATACAGACTAACATATGGAAGCTTGTTTCCGCCACAGAATGAAAAATATAAAAGGTAATTGCGACTTTTTATCTCACAATTCTGACTTTATTTCTCAGAAAAGTCGCAATTGCGTGTTATAAAGTCAGAATTGCGTGATATAAATTCGCAATTGCAAGTTTATGTCACGCAATTCTGATTTTATAACACGCAATTGCGACTTTATATCACGCAATTCTGACTTTATATCTCGCAATTCTGACTTTATATCTCGCAATTCTGACTTTATAACACGCAATTGCGACTTTATAACACGCAATTGCGACTTTATATCACGCAATTCTGACTTTATATCTCGCAATTCTGACTTTATAACACGCAATTGCGACTTTATTTCACGCAATTCTGACTTTATATCTTGCAATTCTGAGAAATAAAGTCAGAATTGCGAGATGTAAACTCGCAATTGTGAGAAAAAAAAAAGTCAGAATTGTGAGATAAAAAGTTGCAATTATTATTATTTACTTATTTATTTAGTGGCGGAAACAAGCTTCCATACTAACCTCTTGTCTCTTTAAATTATCAAATTTTTTATCACATCACATGTTGAATTGATTCTAACACGTTTTTTTAAACCAGCTTTTTTGTATCCTTCTTAGTGTTTTCATTTATTATCTCCATAAAAAAAACTAGTATTTATTTTATTTTCCACTATTAATATAGAAGGTTGAGTAAATATTGGGCACTGTCAACTGAATAACATAAATATAAAGCAGCCTCATCAAAAATGACTAATTCCTGAAGAAATCCTTGTTTTAAAATGGCTTCTTCCCTACCACACTACCGTTAAAAAGTTTGGAGTCAGTACTTCTTTTTTTTTTCTTTTTTTATTGTATTCGACAAGGATGCATTAAATTGATCACAAGTGACAGTAAAGATATCTATGTTACATATTAAATCATTTTTATTTTTACATTTTAAATGATTGCTGTTCGTTTGAACTGTCTAGTCATTAAAGAATTCTGAAAAGAATTATAACTTTTTCCAGATAGAAATTAAGCAGCATAACTGTTTTCAACATTAATAATTAGAAGAAAAGTTTCTTGAGCATCATGGTAGAGACATTAAAAAATCTTACTGACCTCAAACTTTTGAATGGTGGTGTAATGCAGCTGTAACCCATCTGGTTCTACTCGCACCAGGATAGTGAGATTTGAACCCGTGTCTCTGGCATGGGAGGCAGGTACGCTAACATGGACGTCAAACACCACAGCCTCTAGCATTAGTCGATTAGTAGAGTGAAGTTTACTCAGCTCTTACTAGCTGGCCTCTGTTACACAGCCTCATCCATTACTGATTCCAAAATAAATCCCAACATCCGAATATGCCGAGTATGCGAAAAGCATTACATCAAATATAATATGTCAGAATAAACAGTATTCATAAAACATATGATCCACAGGACACCATACAAAATCCGTAAATAATAGGGAGCAAGATGCTGATGTTGTAAGTCACATGACAATACCAACATGGCTGATATAGTATGTCTGGATTTTATACATTACATGCATACTTGTTCAACGCTATCTCAATTCGTACAAATTCGTATGAGTGAGTAAAAAGTGGCTATTTCGTACAAATTCGTACGACCTCACTCGTACAAATTCGTATGATTCGTCTAATCCCCAGTGATGGGTAGGTTTAGGGGCGGGGCCAGGGGTATGCCATTCGTACGAATTCATTCAACTCGTAAAATATGTACGATATAGCAAAAATCTTACTAATTCGTAGGAATGAGGTCGTATGAATTCGTACGAATTAGCCACCTCATAAAATATGTACAAATTGCCGTGAGATCGGGTTGGTAGAACATACTTTATTAATTAATTCTTAAATGCAGTACATACTTTGACATTATGTGATTTCAGATGCAGATAATCTCAAATTTGCAGAGCGCCACAAAAAAGCCTCTTTTAAATCAGCTGCAGATTCTGTAAAATGTCCGCACTCTTTCCATCTGCTGAATTATGTGTTGAAGTGTACTGACATTCAGAGCATACCTGCACAGCATCATAATGCTACCCCACACATTCACGTCTGCATAATCACCAGCTCAGCCTGCAGGTGCAGTAAATGACCTCTGCCTGTCTTCACTGGTACATTTGTGTTTAACAGGCAAAACAAAGTTAGACTAATGATGGCTTTTTCATTCTAATTGACTGCGGCATTCAATTCACATTGCTGGTGAGTCCATTTACATAATTTGGTTTGTGGCATTTATAGTCTACCAGCAAACCAGACAAGTTTTATTGTAACAAACATACATTTATTAGGCACATACCAAAGTTTCCCCTCAGAGAGTCAGCGAATAGAGTTGGTGACTAGGCTGGGGTGTACTGCCATGGAAGTGATCCTGAGGAGTTTTTGTCGCTTCTTGTGAAGGATCTTTTCAGTATGCACGCCCAGTTTTCTGACCCTGCACTACTTCTCATTCTTATGCCTCACTTTCACACATTTTCTTGGCGTTTATCAGCCAGTGGCTGCAGGGGCCACAGTTGTAGCAGTCTCTCAAGTCTGCATGCAAATAGGCAGAGGAGAAGGGGAACTGATTGGATTTCTGTTAACCTCCTCTCTGTTCATGTCACATGACCCATGAACTCTTGCCTCACTCTGTCCTGAGTAATACAAGCATTTAAAATCAGAAAAAAAAGTACAATATTTACAGAAACTTTTCACTTTATAGTTGGTGTGTTTATCCCTGCTGTAAGTTTTAGCTGCGTCAACACGGAAATCCCCCTCAGAGGTTTTAGCTGCCTGCTGTAGAATTACTGCTTCCAGGCCTTGTTTCTGTAGGTTAGCTGGCGCCTTTTCCACCTCCACAAACAGATGCCTCTTTGTCAGACCAGAGAGACTTAGAAGCCAGTCAGATGAAAGTGATCCTTGGAGAGCACATGTTAGTACTCTTGAAATGCCTCAAACACTGCTGACACTCTTAAACAAGTGAACAGTGCTAATGAAGAGGGACAGCTCCACGGGATTTGTCCTCGCTGGTTTTCATTTCCAACACTTTTTCACATTCAACAAATGTCTTTTCTGTTTCACATCATCCAGAGCTTTAGAGGAAGAAGAGGTTCAGTCCAGTCAAGGGTCTTTTTTTCTCTCTCTCATGAAAGTTTAGTTTAGGACAACAAGGCTCTATTAAAGCACTGTCGGTTTGGATAAATAGTACATTGTTGTTGTTTTTTAGCATTTATGATTGCAAAATAACTTGAATAAATTTCCATCCCATTTCCATAATTTGTGTGAAATAACATGACCAAATATATCCAGAGGAGACAGTGATCAGATTAGTCTAAATATAAACTATATATTTTTTTCCTTTCAAATTTTTAATCAGAATGTTTATACCCATTTGTATTTGTAATTAAATTATAGATTAGGAGCCTGGCTGCTGGATGTCTTTGGTTTTGGTTTTTCTTTCCAGCCTATAGAAATTAGACTGAACATTTAAACAGTTACAATGTCAAATTAAGGACAGCCTTAACTGCATTTACATATTTAATTAGGTCAAGTTATTATAACAAGTTAGCATGCTGCTACTCCTCCTTCAGATGAAGTAAAAAAAGAAAGACAAATCTTAATCAACTGAATTTATGGTGCTATAATCTACTTCTAAAGTAAAGGCAAGAAACATCTGCAAGGCAGTAACTGGTTCTTGGTACACGATGAAGAACAAACCACAGAATATTAAAAAAGGAACATATTCTGTCACGAACAAAGCCATTGTTGAAAATACAATACATTGCTAATGTGGTCAAGACATCCCTGAGGCTTTAGGTTTTTAGTTTTACATATCCTTACCACAAACGCTTCTCTACAGATGTCCCTCTCAGAATTCATATGTCAGTGGCCTTTGCCAGTTCAGCTAAAAACGAGATGAAAAATGCGTTTCCAGGATGAGCCCTTATGTCAATATGATTATTATGGATATGTCATTGTCGTGGAACAGCTCTGTCTTGAACTCTGCATGACTGCTATTATATGACGATACAATTATGATGGTGGAACCTAATATAATGGTGGAAAATTCATCAATGTCAATTTTTTTTCTACTAACCAACATATCTCATTCAATATTCTAATCAAAATATGTAAATTAAATTTACTGGCTCACTGATTTCAGCATCACCTGCCATAGATATAGAAGCAACTGATAGATGACAGAACAATTGGCTATTTTAATGCATGAGTAACATTATCTCTGAATTGTCTCTAACAAATACCACAAAGACCTGCATGTGCACTTATTGGTCATTTAACATCTTTCAAGTACAATTCACAGAGTTTACAGAGGAAGAACAACTTTATTATTTTATCAAACAGAAGCTGAACCTGAAGTGGAGCACCTTTTGGTCTCGGACATCACACCGCACAGCTTTAAACTGACATGGACATCACCTGAGGGCGTCTTTGATACATTCACCCTCAAAGTCGTCGATTCTAATGGACTAGGCCAACCACACCAGATTAGTGTATCTGGAGACAAGCGAACAGAAGAAGTGACAGGTCTCAATGAAGATATGGAGTATGAAATTGAGCTCTTTGGGATGATTTTGGGACGGAAATTCCAGCCCATTTTGGCTGTAGCTCAAACAGGTATTGGATTTTAAAGAGACGCTGGTCTCCACTAACTCTTTTTCTTTCTTTTCTTCTGTTCTGTTAACTAGTAGATTGGTTTGGTCAAAACTTATTACATGAAAATGGAAACTTGCAAACACAAGTCTTTCAATATCCCATATTTAACAAAATTATATCATGCATTATTTTATCATTGTGTCTAGCTCAAGTGACTCATTAACAACTCATGTACATCATCAGTCTTACTCTCTCTCTCTCTTTCTCTATTTACTAAGTGATAGGGTTTTATTTACTGAGCATGACCAACTATTTTGTGCATTTTCCTTGTTTTATGCCTGTCTCTGGCAATCTTCTTCCTTTATACTAGCGAGCTTCATTTTCCACTTGTGTCTGATGTTGGCATGTCTATTGTATCTCTGTACTGGGGGCAAGTTAATCTTCTTTTATCTGTCAAGCGAGATTCTGAGGTCCATCGTTGAGAAATAGCTTTAAGGCCATGGGCCTTTGTCTGTGTGTCCTTTATCTGTAGCCGCACAGTTGGTTGTCCTCATGTCCTGAATGTTTACTTTCATGCATCTATTTGTTCAGCAGGATACGTAGTTCAAGAAGTTTCTTCACACGCACTGTATTTAAGTTTTTTCGTACGGTCTGAAATTTGTTGTTTCTTGGAAAAGGTTTTGTTTTTATCTCCTATTTGTCAACTGCTAGACCACACATTTTTTTTAACAATTGTTGTGCTTCTTATGTGTGTCATTTCTACCAAGGCCTAGGTACACCCAAGGGGATACGCTTTTCTGACGTGACTGATACATCAGCTACTGTTCACTGGACTATGCCCCGTACCCATGTAGACAGCTACCGGGTCACCTATGTACCCGTTCAGGGTGGTAAGTAACTTGTGGTAATCTATTCAGTACTGTTACTTTGTAATTATATGCATTACGTGCAGTCATACGTTTGGAGATGGATCAAATACATTATTAGAATTTTAAATAACTGGTCTGGTTTATATTATTTGAACATATTTTAAAATTGAATTTATTTCCATGATGGCAAAGCTGAATTTTCAGCAGCCATTATACTCCAGTCTTCAGTGTCACATGATCTTTCACAAATCATGCTAATATGCTGATTGTTGAACAGTAGCCTAGTACTGCTTAATATTTTTGTGGAAACGGTGATACTCTTTCCGAATTCTTTACTAAATAGAAAGTTCAAAACAGCCTTTATATGAAATAGAAATATTTGCTACATTATAAAAGACTGTTCCTTACTGAATAAAATTAATTTCTTTAAAAAAAAAAAAAAACTTACTGATCCCAAACTTTTTAACATGTATTTTCATGTACTTTTTTATGCCTTAGTACTATTTATAGCATATTTGGAGTTTTTTAAGTTTGGATATAAAAGCATTCTTTCTCCTTCCAAGTCACAGTTTTGACACACAGGGTCAGGCCATCTTTGAAAAGTGAGACTTTGCGTGCGGTTTTCTATGCATTTGGATGGCTGCCTGTTGGCAAATCATATTATTATTTGTACTTCTTCAGTTTATGATTTGTCATAAATTATGTATTGTGTAATATATTGCACAAGTTGCGGAGGAAATTCTCTTAGACTGCCTTCTTGGCATAATAAATTGATTGAATTCAAGTCATGTCCCCCTAAAGTCCCATATTGTCCTTTTAGCCTCTCTGTGTTCTGTGCAGGTTTTTAGATCAGGCCGTCTTCAGTTATGTGAATCTATCAGTGCATATCATCAATCAAGCCAAACTGTTTTATCCATCAGCAGAGTATTCTTGCATGTCACCATGCCAATCAATCACAGACAATGCTGCCCTCTAGTGACAATAGCTATAATAGTTTATTCCAGTGTTCTGTCTCCCCCTGCAGGCAGCCCTATGACACTGAGAGTAGATGGAGGAGAGTCTCAAGCCACGCTGCCTAATCTGACCCCTGGAGTAACCTACCAGGTCACTGTCATCGCTGTGAAGGGCTTGGAGGAGAGTGAACCAGGATCTGACAGGGTCACAACAGGTATGTCTCATGTCTTTAAAATAATTAATAATTGATTAAATAATTTTTGTAATTTTTTAGTACATCATATTGATAGCTAGATTAGACTGGTTTGTAGCCGACCTCTCCTTAGTCTGTGTAGTAAGCCTATTAGTTGTGTTTTGCTTTCCTGTCTGGCAGAAGCCTAGTAATCGACTCCAAGTTTTAAGTTTGCTTCTCTCATGCCTGTATCTGTTGGTCCTCAGCCCTGGATAAACCACGCGGTCTGACAGCAGTCAACATCACCGACACCGAAGCCCTGCTGCTGTGGCAGCCATCCATCGCTACTGTGGACGGATATGTCATCACTTACAGCGCAGACAATGGTAACTCAGCTCAGACTGTCATTCATTATTCTTGCTTCAGGCACTAGACTAAAACAATAGAGCAGTGAGTCTCAGTTGTGTGTTTTGTTCTTTGTCAGTGGCTCCAGTGATGGAAAGGGTGTCTGGGAACACTGTGGAGTTTGAGATGAGCTCCCTAACACCTGCCACCTTATACACCGTTAAAGTCTATGCAGTCCGAGAGGCAGCCAAGAGTGCTGCAACCACAACAGAGTTCACCACAGGTAAGGTGAACGCTCACTCATCCATGCACACAAACACCACAAGACATCTGTATACTCGCACAAAAAAGTATTTTATTGATGTAAAGCGAAACAGCACAGCTTCTGACATATCTTCCTACTGGGCAAAATACATGAGCACTGTATTATACATAATGACGACCAAAGATTTAAAAATTAAATTAAATCCCTTACTTTTGTCCATCAGAGGACCGGCAGTACATGCAACACACAATTGTTTTTTTCTCTTGTTTTCCCACCACAGTGTCATTTCCAGTACATTTTTGATTACTGTGTTTCATGGCATTATGTGGTTGAAATGACATTTGATAATTTTTTTTTATAAAAAGGCAGGTTTGGTTGGCTTGCTAAATCTAATTTCATAGCTAGCGTTTTGAATAAATTAAATCATTTACATTAATATTTAAACAATCATACAATTGAATAATATTTTCACTTTTTTTTGCAGAATCAGTTTCATGGTAAATGGTTTAAAAAAATATTTGATTCATGAGAATATTACACCTTTTATCTGGAAATGGAAATTTTTCATTCAGTTACCATTAAAATATTTGATTATTTCACTCATCAATGATAGTTTTAAAAGTAGTAATTCAAATTTGTATGATGGAATTTGAAAGTCTAGGTTTGGGAAAATGAAACTATACATAATATAATGAGACCTTCATAACAAAACACAAAAAAAAAATGTTAGTTTTAATAAATATCAACCCTTCAGACATAAGTGCCCAAAATTTAAAGGTCCATTGTGTAATATTTAGGAGGATCTGTTGACAGAAATGCAATATCATATACATAACTATGTTTTGAGTGGTGTACTGTATAAAGACCTTACGTTAATGAACCGTTATGTTTTTAATACCTTAGAATGAGCCATTTCTATCTACATACACTGCGGGTCCCCTTACACGTTAAGTCGCCATTTTGCACCGACATGTTACAGTAGCCCTGAACGGACAAACGTGTTTCGTCACTATGTTGTTCTTCGTGCAAGAAGCTAGCCAAAATCAGCTAATAAAACACTGACACAATGATGAACAAGTAACAATAACATTCGCAAGAACATATCGTTTAACTGAATAATTTAGTAAACATAATTTCTTAATTTATCTTTGTAAAGAAACCTATAGCTTAACCAGATACTTCTTTTCCTGTCGGCCACTGTAACTTCTGTTGGTTGCAATTCGTAACCTGACCACTAGATGCCGCTAAAAATGACACAGTGCACCTTTAAGATTCATTCACACACATTGTCAGCATCAAGAGATCATGCCATATCATCTTAATACGATAATGCCTAGCACATAGTGGGGATGGCAAATTATCAGTACTCATTTTTATTGCATTAACCAAGTGCCTTCTGTCACAGATGTTGATGCCCCTCAGAATCTGGCTGCCAGTAACATTCAAACAGAGACTGCAATGTTGACATGGAAGCCACCAAGAGCAGACATCAGTGGGTATATCCTCAGCTTTGAGTCGACTGATGGCATGGTCAAGGTGAGTGAACCACACAAATACATTTATTTAGGCCTTAAAACTAAAGCTTGATCATTTTTTCTACATGCACTGTCCAATGCTTCTGTACTTGATAGTTGTATGTTCTTGGTTTTCTTTTCTTGGCTCAGGAGGTTGTCCTAAGCCCCACAGCAACGTATTACAGCATGTCTCAGCTGACTGCCTCCACAGAATACACAGTCAAACTGCAGGCCATTGCTGGGCCAAAGAGAAGCAGAATCATTTCTACTGTCTTCACCACCAGTGAGCCAATACATTTATGTTACAGCTTCACTGTATGATTATGGACTCTTAGTTGTGAAGACGTTGAATAAATAAACTTGCCCTTGGTCAAACTCTTTTCTTTTTTTTAATCACAGTTGGAGTTCTGTACAAGCATCCTAAAGACTGCTCCCAGGCTCTGTTGAATGGAGACACAGCCTCAGGCTTGCACACTATTTATGTGCGTGGAGATGAGAGTCAGCCCCTGCAGGTCTACTGCGATATGACCACTGATGGAGGCGGCTGGATTGTGAGTAATTCTTCCTCAAATTACATGCAGGATACAAAAATGAGTTGTTGTGATCTTAGAGGTTTTTAATGGGATAGTTTGCTCAAAAATGAAAACATTGACTCACCCATATATGTCATACTAAATGTTTGAATTTAAATTTTCAAGTGAACTATTCCTTTAAAGTCTCATCAAACCCAGAGAGCAAAAACAAGCTCTTATACACAAGTCATTGTGATATTGTGGTTCATGCAGGTGTTTGTGAGACGGCAGAGCGGTAAAGTGGAGTTTTTCAGGAACTGGAAGAACTACACTGCAGGTTTTGGTGACCTGAATGATGAATTCTGGCTGGGTATGTTTATATCTGTCCAGAGTCAGACATGGCAAATTGCTAATATTGCCATAAGTATAGAAGCCCAAAGGTTTTATGATATGGTGAAATTTTATGATTTTATTGGCAGGTCTCTCTAACCTCCACAAGATCACCTCCTCTGGGCAGTATGAGCTGCGTGTGGACCTCAGAGATAAGGGAGAGTCTGCATATGCACAATATGACAAGTTTTCAGTCTCTGAACCACGCAGTCGCTACAAAGTCCATGTTGGAGGATACAGTGGCACTGCAGGTAAAGCATTTGACATCTCTCAACTTCTATTTATATATATATATAATATATATATATATATATATATATATATATATATATATATATATATATATATATATATATATATATATATATATATATATATATAATTAATTTTAAACGTTTGCCATATATATATATATATATATATATATATATATATATATATATATATATATACACACACACACACACACACACACACACATAAATATATATATATATACATACATACAGTGCTGGTCAGAATGATTTGCCCCCTTGGTAAATATGATCAAAGATGGCTGTAAAAAAAATCTGCATTATTTATATTTTTGATATTTTTTTTTTAAATGCAAAAATCTAACCTTTTATTGAAAGACAATAATTGAAAGTGGGGGGGGAAACCACATAATGAAATACATGTTTTTCTCCAAAACACATTGGGAACAATTATTTGCACCCTTTTTTTAAATACTCTTTGCAACCTCCTTTTTCCAAGATAACAGCTCTGAGTTTTCTCCTATAATGCCTGATGAGTTTGGAGAACACCTGACAAGAGATCAGAGACCATTCCTCCATACAGAATCTCTCCAGATCCTTCAGATTCACAGATCCATGTTGGCGCTTCTTCTCTTCAGTTCAGCCCACTCATTTTCTATAGAGTTCGGGTCCGTTATAAGATTTCTAGCAGAGGTTGTCAGGTTTTGATTTTTTTATCTGTTGGTATTTAATCTAATCCATGTTCATGTATCTGAACAAGATGTCCAGGACCTCTGGTGTACCCATGTGCACAATGAAATACTCTGGTGTATCTTTAATGCTGTGGGCCTAATTTTCTGCTGGAGGTCCTGGACATCTTGTTCAAAAAAATGTCACCATGGCAAACCAAAAAATGGCAAACCTGACAACCTCTGCTAGAAATCTTATAACGGGCCATGTTTGGATCTTCAAACAGGATTGTGATCCAAAAACAAACATCAAAATCAAAACAAAAATGGGTCACTGAGCACAAAAACCAAGCATCTGCAATGGCCATCCCGGTCCCCAAACCTGAACCCTATTCTATATGGAGGAATGGTCTCTGTTCTCTTGTCAGGTGTTCTCCAAACTGATCAGGCATTATAGGAAAATATGTTTTCCATTTTAAGATATTTTAAAATGTAATTTGTTCCTTTAATGACAAAGCAAAATTTCAGCAGCCATTATTCCAGTATTCAGTGTCATATCATCATTATCATCGTCAGAAATCATTCATAATGCTGATTTAGAGTTTCTCATTATTATCAAATTTGAAAAGAGGTGAACAGCTTTTAAGCAGTAGTGTGTATGTATGTGTGTGTGTATAAGTATTATGCTCAAAATTAAACATACTACTTGATCATTGCTAGTTGTTTTAAAATCTGACTGATTTTGTGATGATGCTGTTTTAAAGGTGACTCAATGACGTACCACCACAGCCGTCCATTCTCAACTTACGATCATGACAACGATATAGCGGTCACCAACTGTGCGTTGTCTTATAAGGGAGCTTTCTGGTATAAAAACTGTCATCGAGTCAATATAATGGGCCGATACGGAGACAACAGTCACAGCAAGGTACACATTTCAAATATGCTTTCTCACTTTTCATACAGTAGAGACAGAGTGACATTTTTGTTTGAGTTCCTTGTAAAAGAATCATGTGAATATGACAGAGATACAAACTATATATCAAGATAATTTGAAATGTGTTTTTTTTTTCTCCAGGGTGTAAACTGGTTCCACTGGAAGGGTCATGAGCACTCCGTCGAGTTTGCAGAGATGAAGATCAGGCCCACCAACTTCAGGAACTTTGAGGGAAGGAGAAAGCGATCATAAACAGCTCCGGCTCCAACCAACCTACCCTCCTCTGCTGCCCATTCTCCCCTTGTTCCTCCTGCATCATCTCATCCCCTTCATCTACCAAAGCCACTGCCAGGAGCCCGGCCTGCTCTCTACACTCTCCTACTCATGGAGAACAAGAACAAAAAAAAGTCTTCAAAGCTAAAGTCCATACACAGTTGTGTGTGTACCACTTCTGTTCAACAGTAAACCAATAGACTCATAGTGAAGTGTTTAACATTACACACTGTGCCTGTACATCATAAGCACACCAAAGACAGACACCCAGTAACATCTAGATAATACAATGCTGAAGGAGGGGAGATTTTGAGTTTGGCTTGGTGCTTTCCAGTTAAAAAAATAATGATATTATTCGTTCTGTATATCACATACAGTTACAGTGGAGAGAGTTGAATGTTTGTGTGTGGCATTTTATTTAATGTTTTTGGAGCCTCTTCCCTAGGCTGTGGTTAGCCTCAAGAAAACTTTATCCTTTAACTTCTCAATTAGGGTGAGAAGTTTAATGGCACATGATAACTCAACATTTAAAATGCAGGACTGCATAACAATATCTAGTGGGGAGGCTCAGAGATCTTTTCATCTCTTTCTAGCCTGTGTGTGATAAATCTAAGTACCCATGCTCTTCTCTCTCCCACAACTCATAATTATCAGTTCTGAAGTCAAGTGGCACGTTTCTCGAACTGGTATCTTTACAGTACCTCTAAGTGTTCATTTATATGCACCTATTGTCGTGTTTCCTGTACCCTATAACTATATTGGCATTCAGTCACAAAGCATAAGAATCTTGATTTGTTGCTTGATATCCTGTAAAAGATTTAAATGAAACAAAGGTTAAGGCAGGACCTATGTTCAATCTTTGGATTAAGTGATACTTTGATCGCCAGTTATGAGCTTGTATAATGTTCAAGAATCATAAAGGGAAAGTAATGGCCAGATTATTGAAATTATTGTAAACATAGTCTTATATGAAAGTTCTGTTTGCAGAAAGAATTAATATACAAAATAAGTCTTTGTGTTTGCCCCTACCCTGCTATCGACTAAACCACTGACCCTTAAAGTACCTGTGTAAATTATGTCTCGTTTTGGTATTTGAATATTTTTGTTTGTTTGTTTATTAAATGGGTGTACAACAGGTGTTTCTCTTACAATAAAACAGATTTTGTTTAATAAATCACGACATGTGCTTATTTGGACACAAAATAATGAAACCCATATTTTAAAAGTGTTTAATATGGGTGTTCTCATTCTTACTTGTTTATTTACTTCAGAAACCGTTTACCACGATTAATGTCACTGTCAGGTATATGCCAGTCTGAATTCTGCTACTAAATCACTGTAGGGTTGTTTAAGATGAGCTAAATCAGCACAGAACCGCTCACTGCTGATCACCATAAAATGCATGCCATGTGTTGCGACTCATCAGACTCAGTCAGATCCATTTGCAACAATTTATTGAATATAACAAGGTCAAACAGACAAGGGTCAGTACCAGCGATAATCAGTAGAGCAGGACAGGCAATGGCATAAAAGGGGCCAGGCAGGAGATCAGGGGCTGGCAGCAGACAGAACGAGATCCAGAGAACAGGCAGGAGGTCAATGGGCAGGCAGCAGTCAAGACGAGATCCGGGAAACAGGCAGAAGGTCAATGGGCAGGCAGCAGACAATCGAAGACGAGATACAGCAGGGTCGTACACACAGGCAGGATAACAATCAGGAAAACGCTCAGAGTTGGACACAATGGTGAAACAAGACTTCGCACTGGGTGAGCTGTGAGCGTGAGTTATATAGGGCTGGGGATGAGATGCAGCTGCGTGCGTGATCATTAACCGCAGGTGGGGATGTAATCAGTGCCTGAGTGAAGCATGGTGGGATTTGTAGTTCGGGAGCAGTCAGTATTCGGGGGAGCTCGACCGTCGAGTGTTATCAGGGAAACTAGCAGGATTAGTGGTCGTGACAGAGCCCCCTCCCTGCGAGCGACTCCCGGCGCGAGAATGTTGGCAACGACGAGGTCTACCACGTGGTCGTGGAGCTGGTTTGGTTGGGTGGTTTAGATGGTAAGCGTGGGGTCCAGAATATCTTTGGCGTTGACCCATGACCGTTCCTCTGGACCAAATCCCTCCCAGTCGACGAGATACTGGAGACAGCCACCCCGGCGCCTGGAGTCTAGTAGTTCGTGCACTTGATAGGTTTCCTCACCCTCCACTAAGAGAGGTTGGGGAGTGGAGTCTGTGGGCCTCTCCTCCCTACCCTCGATGGGGGCTGTGGCTGGCTTGAGCAGCGAGACATGGAAGGTAGGAGCAATGCGAAGGTGGTTAGGCAGGGCAAGTCGATAGGACACTGGAGTGATCTGCCGAAGGATTTTAAAAGGACCCACATACCTCGGGCTAAGCTTTTTGCAGGGGAGCCGAAGGCGGAGGTCTCGAGTGGAGAGCCAGACCCATTGACCGGGTTGATACTCAGGGTTGGGTCGGCGGTGTCGATCGGCCTGTCTCTTGCAGCGGTTGATGGCCCGTTGGAGGTGAGTGTGTGCAAGGTTCCATGTCTCCTCACTGCGCCTTAACCAATCCTCAACGGAGGGGACGTTCGTGGGTTCGCCGGACCATGGGAACAAGGGCGGCTGAAACCCGAGGACACATTGGAATGGAGTCAGACCCGTAGAAGGTTTTCGAAGAGAGTTCTGGGCGTACTCAGCCCACATTAAGTACCGGCTCCAATCCTCCTGATGAAGGTGGCAGTAGGATCGAAGGAACCGAATGATCTCCTGGTTGAGGCGTTCGACTTGTCCGTTGGCCTGAGGATGGTACCCGGACGTGAGGCTCACGTTAACCTGAAGCATCTGGAAGAAGGCTGCCCAGACTCGAGAGGTGAATTGGGGACCCCTATCGGACACAATATCATCGGGCAGCCCGTAGAAACGGAACACTAAGTTGCAGAGGTGCTCTGCTGTCTGTAGGGCAGTGGGGAGTTTGGCGAGTGGAATGAGGCGACAGGACTTGGAGAATCGGTCTACCACAGTGAGGATGGTAGTGTAACCGTTGGAGGGGGGTAAGTCGGTGACAAAGTCAATGGCGATATGAGACCAAGGGCGCTGTGGGACTGGAAGTGGTTGAAGTAGACCAGCGGGCAGAAGTCGAGATGCCTTCTGGGTGTTACAGTTCTGGCACTGCTGGATGAACTGGTTGACATCATGGACTAACGTGGGCCACCAATAGTGATTTTGTAGGAGCTGGATGGTGGCCGTGATTCCTGGGTGCCCAGAACTGGGGAAAGCGTGTACGTGTTCCATGACTCTTCTCCGGAAAGCCTCGGGAACATGAACCTTATTTGGAGGACATCCTGGGGGAACTTCTATCTGGGCATTGGCCTGATTGAGCTCGGTCTCAATATCCCACTGGATAGGGCAGAGAACAAGGTCGGGGTTCAGGACGGTGTCAGGGGTCTGGAGGGTCAGGTCCGGGTCATGTTGACGAGACATAGCATCCGCCTTGGTATTCTTAGACCCAGGACGGTAAGTGACCGTAAACTGGAACCGACTGAAGAACAAAGACCACCTGGCCTGTCTGGGATTCAACCTCTTGGCTGTACGGAGGTACTCTAGATTCTTGTGATCCGTAAATACCGTGAAGGGATGTGAGGCCCCCTCCAGCCAGTGCCGCCACTCCTCAAAGGCGGCTTTCATAGCCAGTAGTTCACGATCACCCACATCGTAGTTCCGCTCTGCTGCATTGAGCTACCTGGAGTAGTAGGCGCAGGGGTATAGCTTGGAAGGAGATCCTTGCCGTTGGGACAAGATGGCGCCCAAGCCTGTGTTAGAGGCGTCCACCTCCACTACAAACGGTAACTCAGGATTGGGGTGGTGCAGAATAGGAGCCGTAGTGAATCGTTGTTTGAGTTGATGGAAGGCGTGGGTTGCGTCCTTATTCCAAGGGAGACGTACTGTGTTCTTCCATACCAGAGAGGTCAGGGGTCCAGCCACCGTGCTGAAGTTTCTGATAAAGCGGCGGTAAAAGTTTGCAAACCCAAGGAAGCGTTGTAACGCCTTCAGAGAGGTGGGTTGCGGCCATTCCACAACTGCTTTGACCTTACTCTCATCCATTGCCACACCTTCGGGACTGATGACATAGCCCAGGAAGGTGGTAGAGGTCTGATGGAAATCACACTTCTCAATCTTGGCATAGAGTTGATGCTGGATGAGTCTCTGGAGGACTGCCCGGACATGATGGATGTGGTCTTCTAAGTTGTCTGAATAAACTAGGATGTCATCAATGTAAACGATGACGGTTCGATGGAGCATATCCCGGAACACCTCGTTGATAAAGGACTGGAAGACCGCTGGACTGTTAGCCAGGCCGAACGGCATAACCAGATATTCATAGTGCCCATGCAGGTGGAGAAGGCGGTTTTCCACTCATCTCCCTCGCGAATGCGGATCAGGTTATAGGCACACCGCAGGTCCAGTTTGGTGTAGACTCTGGCCGCGCGAAGGAGCTCCAAGGCAGCGGGCACTAGGGGCAGTGGGTAGCGGAACTTGATCGTGCAATCATTGAGAGCTCTATAATCGATGCAGGGTCGGAGGCCACCGTCTTTCTTCTGCACAAAGAAGAACCCCGCCGATGCAGGGGACGTCGAAGGTCGAATGAAGCCTTTCGCCAGTTCCTCCTCAATATACCTTCGCATTGACTCGGTTTCCGGTTGGGAGAGCGGGAAGATGCGGCCCTTGGGAGGGGCAGCACCTGGCACCAGATCGATGGCACAATCGTTGGTACGGTGAGGAGGAAGCCTTGAGGCCTTTATCTTGCTGAAGGCTTCTGGCAGATCGTGATACATGGATGGGAGCCGGTTCATCATAGTGTCCTCCTGGGGCTCGGTGATACTTAGGACTGGTAAGGGTGTGACAGTGGTGAGACAGGTGGCGTGACAGTTCTTCCCCCAGCAGATGATTTGACCAGTTGCCCATTGAATATGTGGATCGTGCTTGCGGAGCCAGGGCAGGCCCAGGATAACAGGTGTGTGTGGGGCATGAAATACAAAGAATTGAATGGTCTCACAGTGAAGAACTCCGGTCTGCATGTGAACCTCTTGAGTGATGTGGGTGACCAGGCCTGAGCCTAGCGGCCGCCCATCGACTGCTTCGACTGTGAGGGGAGAGGAACAAGGAATCAGAGCAATCTTGTGGTGCATGGCATAATCTCGGGACATGAAATTACCAGCGGCTCCTGAATCAATTAAGGCGGACGTGAATACTGCTTGGCCATTAATCGTGAACTCAAGGGGTACAGACACACAGGAGTTGGGATTGAGAGAATCAATGGTTAAACTCACCGGTGCTACATCTCTCAGAGGTGGTCGTGAGGGACAGTGGAGACGGAAGTGACCAGCCCCGCCGCAGTACAGGCATAGATTCTGAGATCTTCTTCTTTCCTTCTCCTCCGGAGTCAGGCGGGAGGTGTTTATCTGCATGGGCTCACTGGTCTCCATTGATGTGGAATCAGAAGCTCGAGGAGTGAAAAAGTTGCGGGCAGAAGACACAAGACGCTGGCCGGGGCGACGTGCTCGCATGAGGTGGTCTATTTGGATTGACAGGTGAATGAATTGATCGAGGTCCTTTCCCTCGTCGCGACATGCCAGCTCGGCTTGCAGCTCATGGTTTAAGCCTCGCCGGAAGATCACCTTCAAAGCATTGTCGGTCCAGTCTGTCTGAGCCGCGAGGGTGCGGAATTCAAGCGCATAATCAGCGGCTGTAGACCGGCCCTGCACGATTTCCAGGAGACGGTCCTCCGCTCCCTTACCCTCCTTGGAGTGTTCAAAGACTGCCCGAAACTTCTGAAGAAAGTCGTCAAAGGTGGGGAAAGAGGAACCATCCGTTCTCCATACTGCTGTGAACCAGTCTAGAGCACGACCGGTGAGCAGCGAGGAAACCAAGGCGACTTTGCTGTCGTCAGTGGGATGAGACATGGGTTGTTGAGCCAGATACATCGTGCACTGGAGGATAAAGCCCTTGCATTTACTTGGACTCCCGTCGTACTTCTCAGGAAGGGCAAGGCGGGGGTTTGTGCCTGCAGAGGGTTGGGGCTCGGGAGCGCGTGCAGCGGAAGGGTGTTCAGGCATCGGAGATGAAGCGGTGGACGAGGTTTGTAGTGCTTGGATCGCTTTAACCAATTCTTCGGTTAGTGAGGTTAAGCGGGTTAGCTGGTGATGGTGTGCAGCGAGCTGATTGGCTTGAGCGGAGAAAGCAGCTGACCAAGCAGATACCGTTGCTGGATCTTCTTGTGGCGAAGTCTTCTGTTGCGACTCATCAGACTCAGTCAGATCCATTTGCAACAATTTATTGAATATAACAAGGTCAAACAGACAAGGGTCAGTACCAGCGATAATCAGTAGAGCAGGACAGGCAATGGCATAAAAGGGGCCAGGCAGGAGATCAGGGGCTGGCAGCAGACAGAACGAGATCCAGAGAACAGGCAGGAGGTCAATGGGCAGGCAGCAGTCAAGACGAGATCCGGGAAACAGGCAGAAGGTCAATGGGCAGGCAGCAGACAATCGAAGACGAGATACAGCAGGGTCGTACACACAGGCAGGATAACAATCAGGAAAACGCTCAGAGTTGGACACAATGGTGAAACAAGACTTCGCACTGGGTGAGCTGTGAGCGTGAGTTATATAGGGCTGGGGATGAGATGCAGCTGCGTGCGTGATCATTAACCGCAGGTGGGGATGTAATCTGTGCCTGAGTGAAGCATGGTGGGATTTGTAGTTCGGGAGCAGTCAGTATTCGGGGGAGCTCGACCGTCGAGTGTTATCAGGGAAACTAGCAGGATTAGTGGTCGTGACACCATGCCGGTTAGCAGGGGCAAATCTAGAAAATGATTTATAGGATGGAAAAGGGTTGACATGAGGACTATGAGGGGTTCATGGCCTGACATACACATTTGTGACCCTGGGCCTGGATCACAAAACAGTCACAAGTAGCACGGCTATATATGTGGCAATAGCAAACAATACATTGTACGGGTCAAAATGATAATTTTTTCTTTTATGCCAAAAATCATTAGGATATGTTCCATGATGATATTTTGTACATTTCCTACCGTAAATATACAACACATTATTTTTGTGAGTGAATGCAGCACAATCTCGAACATAAATAGACAACTTTAAAGGCGATTTTCTCAATGTTTAGATTTTTTTTCAGATTCCAGATTTTCATATTGTCCTATCCTACAAACCATACATCAATGGAAATTCAGCTTTCAGATGATGTATGAATCTCAATTTAAAAAAAGAATTGATCCATGTGACTGGTTTTGTGGTCACATTTGTGTTCATGAATATGCAAAACAGTTGCATTACCACAAAGTAAAAATAATTAAAAATAAATAACAAAATGTCAATATCCAGGGCACCAAATCAAGACACTGTATATCAAAAAACATCAACAGATTCTAAATGTCTATGAGCTTGTATCTTTACACGGTTTAATACTTTAGCGTAAAATTGCAGTAGCCATATTCTGGGTTGATAATTGCATTGCTTTCACAGTAATTTCACAGAAGAACTTCTCTTGTATCTTACAGCACTCTCAGACATTTCTTGGAAAATCTATAGTAGCCTATACTTCACTGGCAATGTTGATTGTTTTTATTGTTGTACTGTTTAAACTGTAAACATGCTGTAAACTCACTGTAAAACCTAGATTTTTTTTACAGTACCCAGCATGCAATGCAGCATGAAAAGATTACTCCCTACTGTGGAGCTTTTTACTTGTTGGTTTTATTCAGCAGTCTGTGTTGTTGGTATATTTGTTAATGTTAGTTTATCATTTTATTATATTATTTGTTGTCACCACACTGTTGTATTTTTTGTAGGCCGGTGTTGGGTATTATTCGCTGTGCATCATTAGGTAGGCTAATGCAAAAAAACAAACAAAAAACAAATCTTGTGATGCAAGATGATGTTATATCTTTTATAGATGAATTTCAGCTTCACTTTTGTGAAAAATCCATCAAGAAACAGGTGATGTTGATGAATTAAGGGGGCCGTATACACTGTTTATAACTAAAACTAGAAAACGTTGTATGCGTGAAAATTATACCATTCATCTCCATGTAAAGAACAAAAACGTTAATCTGTGATAACGGTGAAAGCATTGTTATTACATGTTCACTATATATGCTCATTTGTGTGAGTGCCCTGTAAAAGAATGTGTATGTGCGAAGGCACATAGTCTTTCTTTACAAAGTGTCATAGCCAACTACTGGCCTGGCCTGCACAATACAGAGTTTTTTGTTGTTTTTGTGGATCTGTGTGAACTGTGATCGTTTTGATAACGTTGTCATCTAAAGAAAAAAACATTTCCACTTTTAGTACTGTTGTGTTAACATACCCTAATTAAGCTAATATACCATAATTCTGAACCTTTAGGCTTGCCATACTGTAATGCCTATTAGTTCAAATTACCGTGATGTACTGTATTGTTCTTTTTTTAAATGTTTGATTTTAAAACTGTGATATGTTTTCTTGTTAAATATGGTAAATATTCCCAAACTCTCTGACAGTGTGATCTCTCTATGGATTATATAGCCTACTACCAGTCAAAAGTTTTGGATCAGTAAGATTTTTAATGTTTTAAAAAAAAAAAAAAAAGTCTCTTCTACTCACCAATGCTGCATTTATTTGATTAAAAAAACAGCAATAGGCCTATTGTTAAAGGGACATTGTGTAGGAATTTCTCCCATCTAGCGGTAAAATTGTTTTTTGCATTCAAACGAATTGTGCTCTCCAGCGCCTCGCTTTTTTAAATGCTTGTTGCATCTAGCACAGGATGTCTTCTAATAGCACTTTGTCTATGGAACTATTAATGTGTCTTTATTACATGCGAGAAAATAAATGATCTGAGAGAAAAGAAAAAGTTTGAGAGAAAAAGATATCACACTGATAGCAAAAAAGCATTTCATGAGAGAAAAAAGAATATTTGAGAGAAAAAGTTTTCATATCAATAGCAAAAAATTATATTTGAGACTAAAAAAAGTTTTGAGAAAAAGTATTTTCTCATAGAACATGCTATCAGTGTGAAAACAGTTTCTCTAAAAAAAAAAGTGTTTTTCTCAAACCGCTTTTCTTTGCTCTCAATGCAATTTTTTGCTGTCGTGTCAGGATTTTGCTTTTGCTGTGAAAATTGTGTCATGGGCGGGGCCACGTTCTTTTTTTCCTATTGGGACGTTACTATTGGCCAGTCGGGTAAGCATCGTCTTGTCTTGGGAGTCGAACTGAATGAATCATATCATTGATTCATTCAGCGAGGCGAGGCAGGCCCTTGTGTATTTCTTACAGATGACTCAAAGGCAGAAAAGGCAGATAGCCTGAAGCCACACAACTGCTCTGCATATTTCATCTTCTGTGTGGAGGTGGTTGTGGAACAAAGATCACAACATTGAGATGAAGGACAGGCAGACACTGTTCAGCATAGTAAAATACATGCTTTACGCCAGGGAGATCAGTATAGTTGAATTGCTGTACCAGCAAGCCCTGGACAACCCTTTGACCAACAGGTAGAGACAATAGTATAGACAGGTAGAGGTACTTCTGATATGTTCACCCTCCAGAAACCTGTTTTGAAGAATTTATTATTTGTCTTAACTCGCTACAGATACAAGAAGTTCCTGACCTACGGGTTCTTTACAATCGACGTGAGAGTTGCGCTCTCAGCTATAGGAAAGACTTGCCAACACATGGCAACCAAACAAACAACTATGTGGAGGCTGCAATGCGTGTTTTGAAAGACAAAATATTCCAAAGAACAAAAACATTCAACCTCCCTCAATTATTCAACCTTTTCATCACTAGAGATGTACTATGAGGCACGTGTGACAGACGTTGCACTTGGCCATTGGGAGGCATTCCAGCGTTCAAGATTCCTTGCTACAAAAAATAACATTAAAGCGTCTGATATTTCTCAGGTGAAGAATAATTTTTAAATATGAATCATTATAAAATGGTCAGATCTTTTTATGAGTATGTCTGAATGTCATGTCTTCATGTCACTGTTAGGTTGGAGAGAAGTTGTTTCGGGTGAAATCCTCCACATCAGGAGACACCTATACCGTAGACATGGAGTTGGAACTCTGCACATGTTGGCCAAAGTGGGGCGCCATGCAAACACCAGGCAGCAGTGGTGCAGAATTACAACCTCACCTCCATCAACTTTCTCCCCATAACAGCTGAAATGAGGGCTGCTGAGCTGCTAGGTAATTATTTCTTTGCAGAATCATTTGTCACACATGGGGTGATACATGTGTTCAAATATCTAAAAGACAATGTCTGGTTCATCTTCTTCACAGCCTCAGTTTCTCTTGACTTCCTGAACCCTTTAAGGCAAAATATGCCCAAGCCAAGCACATTAGCACCAGGTAAGAAAGCTTATGACAAGTAGGACATATAACCTTTATTATACATGATTAATTCTAAACAAAACAACTAGTCAGCAGTGTAGCATTAGAGTAACATTAGTATACACTATAAAGGGAGGGTTGGTGCTGTTTTGTTTTTCACATTTTTTTTCTTGTTTCCAATGGTGACATAATGAACAGAAATTCTCTTGAAATATATATTAATTTGTCTGTGTGTAATAAACAGTAGACATGCATCAGCTGGACCGGATGAGCTTCCCCCAGCTCATCTACTCCAGAGGCCTCATACACCAACCAACCCTGTATGCGCACAGTAACTCAGAGGGAGGTGAGTTCATGAAGCTTAGAAGAGTTAAAGGAACAGTTCAACCAAAAATGAAAATTATCCCATAATTTACTCCTCCTCAAGCCATACTAGCTGTATCTTCTTTCAGCCGAACACAATCGGAGTTATAAAATATATCCTGACTCTTCCCAGCTTTATAATGGCATTGAATAGTGTTTTGGCATTGAATTGGAGTTTTTGAAACTCCAAAAAGCGCATCTATCCTTCATAACGTAATCTATACGACTCTATTCTAGGGATGTCACGGTACCAAAATTCCAGTAGTCACTAAAATGTTACGGTTCTCTGTACCAATTTTGGTACCACAGCAAAATCTATTTTTCCAATTTATTTAACTATTTGGGGGGAAAAAATTCAATTAAATTCAATGACTTTATTATTTATGACGGTAAATTTATGAAAGCATTGAAGGCTACATGCTGTTTAAATGAAAATATTGATGATATTGAGAAATAAGTGAAAAATAAACCTATGCACACATTATTATTATTATTATTATTAGTAGTATTTTTAATGAATGGAGACGTAGCTAAATCTATTGTACAGTAGCCTAATATAATTGTTTCTGTCAATTTATTTAAGTTAAACCGAACTTTTATTTAGTTAATTTTTTATACCGACTTGGTACCTAAGTACCGAATATTTTGACAACACTACTCTATTTTGAGGCGAAGCAATGAGTTTTTGCAAGTTTTGGGCTATTATAAAGCTACATTTTATGCTATTTTGCAAATAATGAAGTATGTAAATTGGAAATAGAGCAGAAGCATTGAATGGAAGCAGAGTAGTTTTGTTTCCTGGGTAGGGTTGCACCAGCCGTTCTAACTAATCTAAACTAAGCTAAGTTGTAACTTGCGCACTGCTGGTGCAACCAAGTGTTTGTTGTTATTTTATTCTTATTGGTTGTTGTAGTTTAATTGTTTTTATTGTTTTCTTTTTAAACAGCATCTCTACCTCAATCTCCTGTGAAGAGGATGCTTGGGCACGTGTGTGTGTGTGTGTGTGGGGGGGGATGTAATTACAGGTACAGGGTAATTAACAGTGTTTAAAAGTATTATTTATCAATTCTGTGCTATGAATTATTGTTAACAGTAGCAACTGCACATAAAAACTCCTTCCATGCATCCTTTTAAAGTTTAATTTTTTTTCTTTTTTTTTTTGAAAATGTGTATGTAATGTTGCTTTTTGTGTACCCATAAAAGGCAAACACATGTGTAATAATAATAATAATAATAATAATAATTATATATATAAAATATATATATATATATATATATATATATATATATATATATATATATATATATATATATATATATATATATATATATATATATATATATATATATATATATATTTGTTTCAGCTTTGTGTGGCCAGTCAGCTCTGTGATCATTAAGTTTATGCAAACAAATACTTTTAAATTTTATGCTAGGTTGTATTGTTTGCAAAGCTATATTAAACAATGGAGAATCGAAAATAATGTTTTTGTTACATTACAGCAATCTCAAAGTGCTACAGAGCATATAATTATTAAAAAAAATCAAAGTCAATATCAATAAATAGTTCAAAGTAAAACCTATAAAATTTGTTCCATACATTAACGTGCAGTTTTCTCATTGTTAAGCTCTTTTTTGGTTGGTTGGTTTGTTTGTGTATTTAAAATCATATTATTTTGGACAATCAACACTAGCAACTGCACAGGGGAAAAAATTAAACATCTTTATTTACATAGTTTTATTACTTTTTTCCCCCACCTCATCTGTGAGCGTGAGAGTTACAACAAAGTTGGTTACAATTTCAATCGATGAAACTACAAAGCTGGCACGGAGATATAATAACAAAATAAAGTCATTATGATTTTTATTGTTGTTAATATTATTTCATAAAGTAAGTGACGTAAGATAAAATGAGATTTATCCTTATCACTACGTATGACGAAGCATTTTCTGCGACAGCTCCAGCTCTCCGACGCACAGTGTAAACGTCAGCGTCCGAATTCACTCACTTTATTTCGTTCACTCCTTGCAGATTTAGTGCCCTCAAATACCATACACCATATAGGGGTTAGTGAATAAGTGAACGAGTAAGGACATGAGACATGACCATTTTGGAATTTGGACTGGAACACAGCACAGGGCGAGGCACATCTCAAGTGAGGTTCCCATGTTGCCAGGGTGTGCGAGGAAAATGCGCTCAGATGGTAGGGAGAATATTAGGTAGTGTTTATCGCCTGTTTTGCGATTATTTGTGCGGTTTTCTTTAACATTTTAAATGAAGAAACTCAATAACTTAATCGTGAATCCAGCAAATGTCTGTTTTCATTTAATCATCAAATCATTGTTTCGCTTCTGTATAGTCTATGCTAGAATAATCTGGCAACTCCAGATAAAACACTCCCCGACGCGTGATCCTCAGTCTATAGCTAACGTTACATGATAAATATATGTTTTAAATTAACCTTTATAGCTTAGCTGGTTTATCTTGTGAATTACGTCCACTTAAAACCGATAGAAAATTAAAGTTGTTTTACTTTAAAAGTTAAACTGCTTAAGAAGGGTTGGCAACAAACAAACGCATGCCTTGCGCAAAAATAGCTTTCGTCAAACATTCAAGTTTTGTATAATTGGCGATGAAGTTTTTATTGCGGTTTAAACTTTCAAAATACATTACTGTCGCTGGATTAATAACACTTTTTGTTATCTTCGCTTTCAACGGCACATTGCTTTGGCCATCTCTTCCGAAGAAGACTCCAACACCTAAAAAGCTCAATGATGTGATCTCACCGTCAACATACAGATTTATTCTGAACCAGCCAGAACTGTGTGAGAAGAAGAGTCCTTTCCTGGTTCTTATGATCCCAGTGACTCTCAAAAGCAGAGAGGCTAGGACTGCTATTAGAAGGACGTGGGGTCAACATGGCTTGATTCCTGGTGTGGATATTTTGCATTTGTTTGTCGTTGGTCAGCCCGCACAAAGCGACCCAGTGCTGCAGGAGCACATTGAGTGGGAGAGCAAGGAATATGGTGACATTATTCAAATGGACTTTGTGGACAGCTACCATAATCTCACAATCAAGACAATGATGATTATGAACTGGATAGCCACTTACTGCCAGGGTGCCTGGTATACCATGAAGATCGATGCAGATGTCTTTCTCAATGTGCGTTACCTGGTGGACTTCCTGCATGTTCGGGACGAGTCCTCAAGGAAAGACTACATCACTGGATCGGTCATCTCAGATGCTGTTCCTAACAGGGACAGTAACAACAAATGGTATATCCCAGAGGATCTTTACCCAAACACCTGGTATCCTCCATACCTGTCTGGAGCAGCATATGTCTTTTCCACTGACCTGGCCAAAAAAATATCATGGGCCTCTAGATTTGTGCTGCCAATTCCACTCGAAGATGTTTATGTGGGGATGTGCCTGCACGTCCTGGGTGTAAAACCAGTTTATGCAACAAGATTTCTGGGACTTAGGAATCTTTTTGAGGTGCGCAGGCTTAGTTATGAAAGGTGCACTTTTTCCAAGCGTATTGTAGTGAATGGCTTTAATCCACAGAATCTTCTCCGCATTTGGCATGACTTTCAGAAGTCTCAATCTACATGTTGATACAGACTATTTACCTTCATCAAACTGAAATCCTAAAATTGTATTAGAAGTATACACTCCATTCCTTAAACAAGTTTTACACATCATTGTGATTTAGTACTTACACATGCTAGAGATAACAAAATACAGTTAAAAAAAAGAACACTTACAAAATAATGCATTCAATTTTTGAATTATTAATTAGAGAGAAGGTCAATACATAAATATGACATATAGGCCTATGGGTGGAAATGGTGATGTGAAACACTTCCTTAGATAATAGAAAACAATTACAAAAATATTTGTCCTCAAAAAGTGGGGATGCCTGTTGTGCTATTTTCAGGATTTTTCAATAATATCTGATGAACCTATATACGGTATCAATGATGTATAGTATCTAAGCTATGAAAAAACTGTGATGAGAGAAGAATGATTTTGCTCTTTTGCAATGCATACAGATTCAGCAAAATAGATCAATACAAATCTATTTGGTCTGTTATCAAAATGTAAAAGACAGCTGATTGGCTGTTTTATGCGGCCTTTTGTAATTGCTGTCAATTTTAAAATCAGAGCGACCCTTGTAGATATATCAGCAATTTATTGTATTATTCGGATTGCAGTTGCATTTATTTAAACTCCTGAGCTTGTGCTTCTGTCATGAAACATAATTAGTAGCAAATATGATTATAAAAGAGTAACCACCCATGCACTTTAAACAATACAAATATTATTTATTATTTTGATAAAATGTGTGATTATTGTCTCTGTTTCCTTTAGGGAAGGTCTACATTTTGAACTGTTTGCAAACCGCAAAATATTCTGGTGCGTAATCTATACAGACGGGGGCGCTATTTCCCTAATAATAGCAAGCGGGGGAAATGTAGTGATTTTTTTATTTTTTATTATTATTTTTACAGTCTGATATTTCTAAAATAAAGACATTATTTATTGAAAGGTTGTATGCCTAACATTTATATATTTACAATCCAGATAGTAATTTGCTATATGGCCATGTCGCGTAACTGACCTCTCAGTAGGCTACACAGAGTTATTGCCTACTTTATTTGTTTAACGAAGCAGAAATCTGTCGTCACTTTCTTTTGCATTTACCGCCTGTGGTGCAGTTTGTGCCTGGAAATCAGCTGTTCAAACATAAACAAACAATTTAGCGGCTTTCTTAAAAACACACACACAATGTAAAAGTAGCTACATTTGGGCTGTTTAATTAGATTATAGCAAAGCGCTGAATTGTGTTTGTTGCTGTGATATTACAGTAAATGAGTTTATTTCCAGCTGCTGCTTCTAAAAACTTAGTGGGATGTAAAGGATAGATGAGTCGTATGTTTCTTTCTGAAGTGAGCAAATCAGACTTTTTGAACAAATCTTTTGTGTCAGCGAATTGTTCACTACTGATGTGTTTCGAACGAATCACTGAACGAATCAGTGTTTAAGAATAAACGCGACTTGGAGATCTCCTTCAACAACTTTCCTTCTAGATTAATTAAAATAATGCCGATGAAGTTAACACGCTTAATGTTGAAACGGTCTCTTAAATTTGCATAGCCTACACGCAAATGGTCACTACATGAATCTGTTTGGTGAAGAGATTCAAAAGATTCGAGTCATAGAACAAAATCACACCACTAGTTCTGAGTAAGCAGCTCACTGGTTTTGAAGCAGCATGGACCTATGTGGGTGGGGCTGAACGTAGCAATTATGACGTCATGGCAACTGGCTCCCACACTACACTCAGCCAAGCCCATTAAACACCGCTTTAAACCCTGTTAAGCAGTTATATAGCTAAGTCTGAAGGAGGGCGGGTTCTCTGTATTTGAGGATTGTCGGGTTGAGTGACGGTAAATGGACTCATCCAAGAACAGAAGCGCAGTAGAAGCGACGCCACCGTTTGTCTCCGACTAGAACTTGTTTTGGGATTGTAGTCGATTTTATTTGATCGCTGAGCAAGCAATCAATCAGCAGCGGAGGAGGTGAAGACGCCGGGGTGCTTTTTGCTGTGAGTAAGAGATTGATTTTTATCGGGTGCTACTGCTAGGATGTTATGCACCTTGATTATTTCCTGGTGTGTGTGAAATTATAATAAACTAGGCTACACGTGCACATATTTAAAACATTTCTGCTTAACAACCGCATCTTGGTCCATGCATCCACCCACTCATCCGTCTGTCATTTTCATTTTCTCATTTAAATTTGGACTGATAATATGATGCGACAGTTATGTGCACCAAGCCTAGAGCTCTCTCATTGTGCGATGTGATGTTACACTTTATCAGAGTTTGTTGCATTTAAAATGTCATGTCGGTTCAGTGTGCTGTTTTTATGTCCTTGCTGATTCTGTTACATTTCGATGTTTTGTGTGTCTCTGTTCATGGTTGCTTCTATGTGTGTCCCTTTTCTTATAGCTTCTGTCATATAGGCACTTCCCAGCTTGTCTGTGTTTTGAGTTCCGACGGGACGCCTCTCCACCCACCTCAAGATGCACATGAATAGCTTATTAAACCAGTGCAGTAAGTAACAATACTATAGGAATTAATCAATGTTTTGTAAAAAAACATTACTCTGTCATCTTCATTGCTACTCTGTACACCTGCATGTGTCATGAAGAACAGGTTTTCTGCTGTGCTCTGCTTAATGGATTCAATCAATTAATAGATACCGGGCTCAATAGAGAGGTTTGATAATCCTCACTTGACCTTTCTCATCTCATTATGGCTGGGAATAAGTTAGTGGATTCACATTGAGAATGTCATGAAGAGAATCCGTCAGAATAGATGTTCCCAGAGCTTCTAGTGATGTGCTCTCTACCCCAGAGTTGAAGTCTTGTGACACATGTCAGTGTTTCATTACTGAGTGTTTCAGACAAGGCGACACATGCCTACATGGTTAAAATATAGTTGTCTCTGGCATTGTGTTGTCTCCTCGTGTGTTGTACTCCACTATTTTTATTCTTGAGTTTATATCTTTCGGTCTGTGCCCTCCTGTTGACATAGCTGAGATCATCCCTGCCCTTTGGTGTGTGAGAGAGGAAGACATAGCTCTCCTCCCTGCATCTCCTTCCAAAAGTGCACTGCCCAGTCCTGTCTCTCTCCAATAAAACAGCAAAGGACTCTTCTAAAAAATACTCAAAAGTACTTCCTTCTATTTCCACAGTGTGTACTGTCTTATTTGTCTTTACTAAGTGCAGCATAGATGTATGTAGCCCAGTTGTTGATGCTTGTTGAGCACAGAATCGTGAGGCACAACCATGTGATGTTGTAAGAGTCAAAAGTCAGGGGTAGACTAACAAAAAGAAACAAACATCAGAAGATCATTGCTTTGATTAAAGGAAGTATGTGATGTTTATATTGATCCAACCTTGAGATGTGCTCGGAGACAAGTTGCATACATGACATAAGTGTTTGTGATCAGAGACTGAATCCTTCTGATAACTTAAGACTCGAGTGGTGCGCGACACAACCGGGTATGCAAAGGATGATATGTAAGCAACAACAATTACAAGCATATTATATTATCGTTCAAATGTTTGGGGTCAGTACGTTTATTTTTTATTGTTTCGAAAGAAATTGATACTTTTATTCAGAGAGGACATTAAATTGATCAAAATTGATGGTTACAAAAAAATCTATTTCATATTATGTGTTCTTTATATTCATCAAAGAATCTGAAAACGATTTCCTCAAAAGTTTTCCTTAAAAATATTAAGCAGTTACAAGCAACATGATAACATATTATATCTTGAGCACCAAATGAGAATGATTTCTGAAGGATCATGTGACACAAAGGGTCGAGTAGTGGCTATTGAAAACTCTCAAAAAAACTCAGGAAATTAGGATTTACAATATTTACAAATAAATTGTAATATTACACACTTTGTTTTTTTATCAAATAATTGCAGCCCTTGTGAGCATAATAAGCTTCTTTATAAAATCTTACCAACCCTAAACATGTGAACAATGTATATGTATGTAGTGTATGTATGATATTAAAGTAGGAATCAAAATACCTAGTTATTTAGGCCTAGTTTATGAATGTTTTTTAGTGTATGTATTGCAAAAGAGCAAAATCATTCTTCTCTCATCACAGTTTTTTTTTTCTTTAGCTTATACTATACATCACTGATACCGTATATAAGTTCAGCAGATATACTGTAAGCTTCACTGGATCAGTCATTTTGTCACTGTTTGCAAATGCAGCCTATTAGGCAGCAAATCATTGTGACAAAGCAGTCTCTGTTCAGAGTCATCATTAGGAAACTAGATTTCTCTTGCTGTTGCTTTGATTGATTTTTTTTCCCCCAGACAGGTGGGCTCCAGTCTTAACAAAATCATTACGACTAGTAGTCATCATACCTAAATTGAGTTTGTGCATGCACAAATGTGAGTTTGATCAATTCAACATGCTGCCTTTGGACACACAGAAACCAATGCTCCAAAAACTCTGACAAAAACAGACAGGCAGAGATGGGAAAAGAGAAAAACATCAGTAAGACTTTTGACATTTTTGATGTTTGGTATGCCACTGCGCTGAATGTTGTTTTGTGTAGAGAGAGAGAGAGTGGGAGAGAATGTGAGGGGGAGATTTCTGGAGAGACGCCAAAGCTCTCTCTTCTCCAACAGATTCAGTCTGGAACAGACCTCAGCTTCTGCTTCACACCAATCCCAGCAGCCCATGAGAAAACCGTGTGCGGAAAGAGAGAGAACTCGTCGTGATGTGGATTAAAAGAATGCAACAAAAACAAATACATGGCATGTTGTGCGTAGACGCTTATTATGGTGTGATTAATGGACACTAGTATGAAGCGATTTACTTGGTGTGAATTTCATGACTTGATCATGTGTCGTCCTCGCATGTTCTTATTAGCGTCTCTGTTCTGGCCTAGACTTTTCTGAGAATGTTCAGGACTTTGTATCGTCCCATTTTTCATGTTACTGCTGCTTCTGACCTTTTCTTACAGCATATTAAAAAAATAAGATCAGTGTTATTGTTTACTAAAATTTCAAAATGTTTTTTATTAATTGAAATGTAGATGAAATAAAACGATGCATAAATCTTTGATAAAACCTAAAATTAGAAATGTTGGCTTGGCAACTAACTGAAATCTAAGTTTGCACATAACAGACTTACTAAATCTGTTTTAATATTTTACATGAGATGTATATTATTTTGTAACATTTCTTGAATTAGATGTACTTTATAATATTTAAAAATGTATAGTCCTTTATAGCTTCTACATAACTTATTTCAGCATATTGCTGCATGCAGAAGCATTAGTGTTCCTGTAAATGTGTAAGTTGAGGGTCGATTTCCTCTCGTGTGCATGTGAAGGGAGGTTGCGGCGCCCCATGATGGCATCCTCTGACGTGCTGCGTGCTGTGTAAACTTTGAGTCAATGTCTCCTTTTGACCCGCACATTTCACAAACCCTGAGTCTCCTGTAGGAGGGCAGACGTTAGCTGCCACTTAGATAGCGGCTGTTTCCTCCCAGAGTAAATGGGAGGTTGAAACCACTTCCTTTAGTGAATTTTATCACCGTAACGTTAACTTGTGGTTTGTCTAAAACTAAATCAGCTTGCATGCTTGAACCTCAGTGGAAATGTCAGTTGTTATAAATCTGTCTGTCCTAGGATGATGCTTCAACTTATATACTTAATAACATTCTTTTCACCGGAAGTTATGTTTATTTATTTGATTGTCATTATTTTCTGAATGTACCATGTATTCAAACTTCAATTGAGGTCTGATGTCAAAAATAGTCTGTTAGCGTACACAAAAGCTTTAGACTAGAGGAACCTCCAAAAGTTTGAAGTCACTCTTGGAGTCTTTTATTTATCATTCTGGCATTAAGTATATTGCACTTTCCACTCTAAGCATTTTGCTTTTTAGTGAGGTTGTAAAACTGAAAGGGTTGTGATTGTGCGTCTGCTGCTGGAAACACAAAGACTGCATGTGTGCGCTGTACTCTTGATAAATACCGCCAGATGATTCCCGCTTAAGTGACAAAGCCCGGCGGGTTGTGTAAGCGTGCCACTCCGTGCTCTTCCCCGGCAGCATCATTGGGCTGTGATGACAGTCCCCATTGACGTCAACGCCCCACTTTATTCTCAGTGTCTCCCCAACATGGAAATACTGATGCATTAAGTTGCAAGCACAAGTGTAGACCCCATATATTATATGAACCAAGAGTGAACTGACACTAACCTAGTGCTGTTGATTGTGTTTTTAGATATTACAGGTGAGTATCATTTTGGAGAATACTTGTTTTACTAGAGTTATGCTGTGTAATGTGGTTTTTTTTTTCATCATTGGATATTTTTTCTGAATTTGCCCAACCTCAAAAGAAAACCACAGTAATGTGTGACAGTCTTTTCATGTTGCAAATATCCTGTGTGGGTTTAGAGTCAGACTTCCAACCTACACAGTATACAAACAGTGATATTATGAAAGAGCATTACAAATAATTCTCTTCTATTTTTTCTGAGTTTTTGGCAGCCATTGCTCCAGTCTTTAGTGTTGTATGATCCTTCAGAAATCATTGTAAAATGCTCATTTGGGGCTCAAGAAACATTTCTTCTTGTTATTGCAGTTGTGCTGCCTAATATTTTTGGAGGAATTGCAACAAAAAAAAATCTGTATTCTTCTGTGAAAATCTGTGAATGGAGTTCAAAAGAACAGCAATTATCTGAAATATAGCTCATCTGTAAGATTGTAATAGGCTATATGCACGCACAACTTCCGCCTTTGACGCAAGGGTGCTCTTCAGTTTCCGGTTGGGGAGATTTAAAGCGGATGAAAACGGGATTACGGCAGAATCTTCAAAATTTGCTGTACAAAAATTTGAAATGAAACTTTCATACATTTAGATGTCATGTTATATATATTTATATATAGTTGTGTTTTTTTTTAATATAATAAATAAATTAAGCATAAACAAAATGAGGGTTGGCTGTTTTGTCTGTTTTTGTGACTAAAGTTCCTTTAGTATAGCCAAAGAGTATAGCAGCCAATATAAATTCTCGGTATAGCATAGCACTCTACGATCGGCGGAAGTAATCCAGCGTCCTTAGACCTTCACTGGAAAACCGTCCGTGGATAGAGCCTATTGTCTGTACTAATCTCACTGACCTCAAACTTTTGAGCGGTACATTACATTGTTTAAAAGCCTTCTTACTATTTACGATAGGCAATTAAAGTGAAAATCAAAATTGTAATTTATCTTCAAGTTGTTCAAAACCCATGTGACTTTCTTTGTATGCTTTTGCTGTAACTCAGCAAAGTGTCAATGGGCTCAAAAAATCATTTAAATAAATGTATCCCTATTGTCTGTGGTCTCTGTATTCTTTCACTCTATGAAAAGATCAGACTGTAGTGTACATTCTTCTAAATATCATCTTTTTTGGTTTACGAAAGAGTTACAAGAAGATGAGTAAATTAAGACAGAATTTTCACTTTTGTGTGAACTAACCTTGTATGTATCTCAATGAGTCTCAGCAGTAAATTTAAGTTGTTTCTCATTTGTGTTTTGATCAAGAACAGTCCTCCTTTCACCTGCATGAATCTTTATCTGCATGCTGTCCATGGCTATTTTAAGACATCGTTCTTCTGTCAGACGAGAGCCTTCCTACTCATTGAGCTAATCCAGCACTCGCTATATGAGCTTCAAACCAAGAGCTTCACTTTCGTCCATAATCACACACTGCTTCCTTTAGAAACCAGCTACTAATTATTTGGCAGTTTAAGCTTTGCGCTTGATAAATATTTAAAGAGGCTTTTCACAAAGAATTCTTTGATTTAAAAGATTATTGCAGGTTTTTCAGTAAATGTTAGACTTTTGTAACATCGTATTTTAACGCTGAATTGCCTTTTAAGCACTCCTTGTGGAAAGCTTGTGTTTCACTCAACACTTTGTGTGTGTGTTCGGTTCTCAGCGGAGATCTCCAG
The DNA here is from genome assembly GCA_036326025.1 of Chrosomus eos. Lineage (NCBI taxonomy): Eukaryota > Metazoa > Chordata > Actinopteri > Cypriniformes > Leuciscidae > Chrosomus > Chrosomus eos. The sequence goes on along the minus strand of CM070820.1, from coordinate 37,392,819 downwards.
GATGTGTGAGGTGGACGTTTCGTCTGAGCCCACCAGCCCGACGCTGTATAGAGAGTCTTCTGATACATACTGCCATGTGGACCGCTGGCAGAAGCTACGCACAGCCGTCCGCAAGCTAGAGTTCTGGGAAAACTTTACACACGAGCTGATTGGCAGTGGCTTTTTCTCAAAGGTTTACAAGGTAATGCTCAAAATATCTTGAATCTGATGACATGAATCTGTCTGTGATTTAATAATATATGTGCAGTAGGTGCTAAGACATTTTGGCAGACATGAAATATCTGCTTAGTCCTTCAACACATTGTCCGTTAAGAATTTTTCGCAACAAAAAAAAAGCAGTGTACAATTTTGACTACTTAATGCATTTGATTTATTTTGTTACTCAATTTTATTACATAATATTTTACTGAATTATATCATAAGTGTTTTATAGTGAAGTCCATCAACAAGAATGAAGAAGAGTGATACATTCGATCTTAATGGAAATGACTTGTAATCATCCTATTGTACTGCAGAAGGTCTCCCAGTGTGCGGTATATTTTAATGACACTCATACAGTGCAGTATTGTTGTCCTACTAATTAGGACATATTTGTCAGCTAAGCCCAGTTTGAGGTGGCCCTTGTGCCGAGTACACCATACCCATTAATGGGTTCCCGATGAGTCCCTGCTGTGGAAATGACATAAGCGATGATTGCACAGCTCAACTGTCTCAGCAGTTCTGTCTCTGCCTGTATATTAACATGGACGCTTTTCTCTTTGATCGTACTGTAGAGAGAGATCAGAATGTTTTAATATCTTTTTAGGATTCATTCCCTTTTCTCTCTCTTCTGTTTTTCATTTTATTGTCACTTTACTTTATTTTCAGGTCATCCACAACAGCACACGGAAGGTGATGGTAGTAAAGATATACAAGAATGATGTTGATCAGGACAGCATTGTAAGAGAAATCAGCCTTCTGCAGAAACTCTCACACCCCAACATAGTGAGGTATCACTGCCATATAATGCACTCATTTTATTGATTTATTAATGATATGATATTTAAATTTTTGGCTTCATCAGAATAGGGTGACACTTGATGGCTTTTGTCGCATTAGCTATGTGAACACAAAAATGATTCGGATGTTAAAGGGTAAAAAAAATCACATCCTTCGTGGTCAAAAATAGACTGACAGGAAATTAATGGGAAATACAACAAAAATATGAAAACTCAACGAAGGTAATCCTTTGGTGCTACAACTACAAATCGGCCACTGTGCAGAAAAAAAGTGCACATCAATGATTCGAATATATCCAAAATAGACCCCTCACCCCACACATATTTATGAACTAGCATGACTATAACAGAGCAAGTTTTTGCAAATGTGTGGAAAAAAAAATCAGTCAATGTAGTAAAAAAAAAAAATGTAGTTAAAAAAAAAAAGGACCTGCAAGGAAGAGATTACACAAAACAGTACAAAACAGACACACACACGCGCACTAACTTACATACTCGCAAAGAAACATGCAACATAATATTATACACGCACACCTGAACTGGTGTGGCTGTAACAATATGGTAAAATTCAGCCAAAAGACTCAAATAAGAGGTTGAAATCAGATCAGACCCAGATTGATTAAGCTATGATAAAGCATACCTGTTCAGTTTTGTTACATTTTTATTGAATTCTGATGTTATGTGTTATAAAATGTCATCCTCTGTGTTCAGGTTTGACTGTTGTAAAATGAATGCAAAAACTGACACTTCAAATCAATATAATAAAAATAAATCTAAACCTTGACAAAAAGAATGTCTAAGTATAAATCCAAATCCACAACTTAAAAAAAAAAAAGTATTTCTAAAAACCAAAAAGAAGTTACATTTCAAGGCTTCGGTCACTTTTGCCCTCGAAAAAGCCAAGTGTGACCCCTAAACAAAGATGGACAAAGGGTTAACTGGTAATGTATGACCTTGTCATTAAAATTCAAGATACTATACAAGATTTTGAAGAATTCTGACAAGCCTGTCAAAGGTTAGAAGTCACACCAGGCCCTGTCCAGCACAGCACTGTTACACTGCTATTAATACTGCACTGTGACGTGTGATTGTCTTAAGAAATCTGAGAATGGCTTTTTTTCCCTTTGCGTTATGGAAGGACAGCCATATTCAAAACTGTCTGGAAAGTTGAGATAAATGAACACTGCACAGTTACTGCCAGCTGTCATCACCATATTACCATCATGTTGACCCATGAACAGAACTGCTGAACCAAATGAGGTCACCATGACTGTGAAATATTACATTTACCCATGTTCATTGCTTCACTGATTCATGGTTCTCTAATATATTAGTGATGACAAATGAAAGCTTGAACATCACTTTTCTACTCAAAGTAACTTTCCATTTCTATACAATTGCTGTGCCTTTGACAAATGATTTTAACTTACTCAACATTGCAATTTTAGGGAACATGTCATGCTGATGGCTCGTAACCTTCTTTCATCTCTTTTTTTCAGGTATCTGGGTATTTGTGTCAAAGAGGACAAGCTGTACCCAATTCTGGAGGTGAGAACTCCATCTTAGCCTCAAAATGAAAGAGTTTGTTTCACAGTTTGAATTTATTTTATGCTTTTTATTGTGCTTAGAAATGTTTTGTAATTGCACATGTGATTTGCAGATGTGTATATATATATATATATATATATATATATATATATATATATATATATATATATATATATATTTAATTTTTTTTTTTTTTACATTTCGCTATTTACTACCAATAGTTAATCGCATATTAGAAACAGACAATTAAATGTTAGATATTGAAATATAATTAATAAATAAAATAATGCATTATATTAATTATTTTATTATTGTAATGCAACATTTAATTATTAAATAAAAATATTAAATCAGCTTTCATTAAAAATCAAATCAAACATAAAGTTCTAAAATATTTTGTTTTATATAAACTTTACCTTTTATCATTTTGTTTTATTTTATTTTTGTATTCCATTACACTGGCGCTTGTTGTTGAGACCTGTACATAACTATAAGAATAAAAGTGAGTGTATGTTTGTTTGTTTCTTTGCCTCACTGACTGTTTCTCTCGACAGTATGTCAGTGGAGGATGTTTAGAGGAGCTGTTGGCCAGGAAAGATGTGGCTCTGTGCTGGAGAGAGAAAGTTGACCTGGCCTCTGACATCACCAGAGGGATGATTTACCTCCACTACAAGAACATCTATCACAGAGATCTGAACTCTAAGGTACAGGAAGGACTCTTAATCGTACTCATCTTTAGTGACGAACAGAGTCTACATATAAAATGAGAATGGAAAGCTTAGATAATATAACCGAGCAGCAATCATCAGATCTCAGAGAATGGTTGTCTAGTCTTTACATGGAATTCTCCCCTGAGAAATACAGCAGCAGACATAGATGTTTGCGTCAGAGTGTCATTGGTTGCCAGGATTCACAGAAGTGCTCAACAAACCTGGGGTGAAGGGCGAGGCAACAAGGCCAGTCCATTGTGATGGTAATCAACTTTCCCACTCAGTCTTTCTCTGTCACATACACACTCTCTCCCCAACCTTTCCCATCTCATTTGAAAATGCAAAAACAGTGTATAGGCTCGCAGACCCCCCCTCCCCTCCCCCTTTTTTTGTTTTTACCCTCGTCTCTGTTCCACTGCCTATTTGCTAGCCATTCAGATATGAACAATGAGCAAACAATAATGCCAGCCACACGATTTACACAACCGTGACATCCAGCACGTCGTTTAGAGGGATCATCGATTTGTTTTCCACTGCTCTGCAGTTGGCATTTGACATAGAATTTGGTATGACTGTGGGAAGATGTCAGAAAATAGAAGCTATTAAAGTTGACTGCTTCCCTAAAGCTGGTGTTTTTAAGAGCTTGTGGAACATTAATTTAGAGGAGGTGAAATGGTTCATCAAGCTGAAAGGCACAAAGTGTTAAAGAAATACAGGATTTAAATACAAGATCAAACATTTGCAAAGAGATACACAATACATGCAAGATAATAAAACATTTAATATATGTCTGTGTACAGTGATTAACAAATGTATTATATTATTATTTATTATACAATGTAATTATATAAACAATTATTTATCATATATAAATGTATATATTACTTTTTAACTTTTTTTTATATATATTGAGTCAAACAACCTCAGTACTTTTCTTTTAAACCCACCCATTAGCTGCACAGCCAAAGGGTGTTGCAACACTTGGCATATGCATGAGCTACTGTTCTAAATTTGGAGGCTTCTAGGCTCAGGGCTGTGCTTGGAGTTTTCTCAGTCCTATAATCATAGGTCAGTTTTTGGGATGGAGGCTTAGCTGAGGTTTCTAATTCAATCCAGATGCAGAACTTACTATTTTATCCATCAGCACTTTCTGCTCCAAGATACCCACTGGTCTTATGTAACGTCTCGGTTGTACCCGGAGTCCCCTTACTCTGGTCAGCTTCAGTTGCCTTTTCTCTAAAATAACAGCCCATTTTTATTATACCCACAATAATTTTGTTTTAAAACTGATATTCAGACTAAATGGTATGCTCGTAGTCATGACACATCATCGCTAGAGACCATTCAAACTGAAAGCGAGGTATAACATTGCATATTGGTACCCCAGGGGTGTTACAGAGATGGAGGAGAGGTGTTGTAGGTGGTCCAGACCCTTTGGCGAGGTACAGGGTCAGCTGAATAATTCATTAAATGGAGACGGTGATGATGAGGAACGTCTTTCATTTGAGCCTGGGAGTCTTGCGTCCGCCGCTAGGCACATTGTGTCTCTAAAGGCACATTACATGCTACAGATACTAAAGAACAAAATGGCTGTCATGTATCCTATTTATGTTTTTTTTTTTTTTTGTGCAGAATTTATCTTGTAAATATAAAAAAGCTCTGCAAGTTAGTTTAACTGCTTCTATTGTTCTCATTTATAAGTCGCTTTGGGTAAAAGCGTCTGCTAAATGAATAAATGTAAATGCATTTGATCTGTATTGCATTTCGATGCCATTTACCTTATGCATTTACATAGTTTACGTTGAAACTAAAAGTCCACAGACAAGTCAGCCTGCACAGGTTCAAACTTTTAGTTTGTGTTTATTTAGAAACTGTACTTTAAATGTCTGCCATATAAATGTGTTATTTTAATATGCATTTAGATTTTGGAAATGCTGTGTAAGAGTTTTTGTGAAGATTGAGAATGAGTCATGAAACTTTATGCTAGTTTTTGCTGCCCTCTTTTGGCAGTGAAGAAAAACACTCACTTTAAATTATTCTGTAACCCAAGATGTTTGTTTAAAAATGTAAACATTTAGTTTTTCCTTGCTATATCTGGTATATTTGATTTTAAATAATTTAATGACATATGACCTCATTATTGAAAGTTAATATTAATTCATAACATGCAATTATATATTAGCAAATATAATGCCATATACTGTTGTTTTATAGTTTGAGGTCTTTTATTCAGCAAGAAAGCATCAAATTGATCAAAAGCGACTCTAAATATATTTATAATGTTACAAAAGATTTCTATTGAAAATAAATGCTGTTCTTTTGAACTTTTTCCTGAAATACAATATTTACAAAATAATAATAAAAATAAACAATGTGAAGCAGCACAACTATAACATTGATAATAATAAGAAATGTTTATTGAGCACCAAATCATCATTAGAATGATTTCTGAAGGATCATGTGACACTGAAGACTGCTGGCAAAGCTGTATTTTCAGCATCATTACTCCAGAGGAATAAATGTATTAAAATAGAAAAGTTGTTTTTAAATTGTAATATTATTTGACTATTACTGTTTTTACTGTATTATACTTTTCCTGTATTTAATCTGAACAAATGCTACTGAATTTTATAAATTAAAAGTGAAAAGTGAAAATAAATGAATAGTAATAGACTAAAAAGAGACAGAAAACTGAAAAATACTAAGTGTGTATGTTTGTATCTCCCAAAGAATTGTCTAATAAGGGTGACCACGAGGGGCAGAGAAGCGCTGGTGACTGATTTTGGACTGGCTCGAGAGGTGGTAGAACTTCCTGCAAAGGACCGGAAGCTTTCACTTGTGGGCTCCGCCTTCTGGATGGCCCCTGAGATGCTGCGTGGGGAGCCCTACGACCGCAAGGTGATGACTGAAAAATGCCAGAACAAGATGTGAAATTGTGCTCCTGTGTTCTAAAGCATTGGTTGTTCTCGCTTGATGATTTTGCTTTATGTAATGTTAGGTGGATGTGTTCTCTTTTGGAATTGTTCTGTGTGAAATTCTGGCTAGGATCCCAGCAGACCCAGAAATCCTTCCAAGAACACGGGTGAATATAAATAGCATTATTGACACGATTGAATGCCACATCCAGTATCAGAAGCACATTAATTTTTTTCATAAAATCTACCGCCCTGTATGCATTTATGATTGTGTGCGTTGCAGGATTATGGCCTGGATGTGTCAGCGTTCAGGAAAATGGTCAGTGGGTGTCCTCAGCATCTCGTGGAACTGGCAGCCAGCTGCTGTCTGGTAAGTGACCTTTTGTGTTTATAAAAATGGACGCTCATTTCCTCTATCGGTTATGTTTAAAAGCTAACAAACCCTGTTCCCTGGAAAAGGATGTTATGCGTTACCACCTGAAAGTCTGTTCTGTCTCTTGCAGATAGAGGCTTTCCGGAGACCCTCCTTCACAGAGCTTCAAGACGAGTTGGGTGAAATTGCTGAGACTTTGGAGAATGCTGGCACTGATCTCACCACAGGCTGATCTGCGGCACAGCCTCGGGTATGGCAAATGGACTTAGATTTAAGCACAATGACAAATGGAGCAGAATTGCAGATTTCTCTCTGGGCTGTTTGCATCGAAAGAGCAAAAGGTCACTATTTATTATGAACGTTCTGCAAGTAACCGATGGCCTACACTTCTACTTTAGCACAGCTGTCCATGGTATACTATTACTATATATTGCACAGTGTATACTAAAAGAAATGTTGTAATCAGGTTCCAGCTAAAGTCTTTAGCTCTTTGCAGTGTTATTTACAAAGCTACAGATTTTCAAACAAATTGCTATTTCTGTTTTGCATATGTTAGATTTAAAAACAACCCTTCAATAGGTTCTGAGGCTTAAGATAATCAATAATAAAAGAACTAATTTGAGGGTCACAATTTTTAAATAAACAAATATTTTCATAGGTTTTAGTAAATCTATACATTATCAGTATAAATTAAATTGTACACGAGAAAGTAATTTTATAAGTATTTTGGTACCAGTTGCCTGAAAAGGTAAAAAGTGTATTTGTATTGCTTAAATAAGTGATATATTTGAAAAGTGAAGTTGTGTACCACCTTTATTTGTAAGCAATTTGAACAGAATCAAGCACTCATCACTTGTGGGTTTGCCTCCACTGTGAGCGGAGATACTGATCTTTGGAAATTCTCCAGAACTCACCAGCCACCAGAGGATGAGGCTCATTTCCTGCCTCAAAGGGCTTGTGTGTTGCTGTTCTATATTGTAGTGCTCTCATTTGGGCTGAGTGTTTGAGGAACCTTATCTTTTTGTCCCTTTGCAACACCCAAACGAAGCTTAAGTGTTCCTTTTTTATTTGCCATATGTTGTGAATTTCAGTACTTGTACCAGAAGTGTGAGATAGATGGTACTAAGCCAACTCCAACAGATAGTGACATCAAACACTTGATATTTCTCTTAAAACAAGTCTTGACATAATATGGTCATATGGGCTGTAACTAAATTAATGTGTGATTTGTGCACAAAAAAACCTCACATTTTGAATTCTACATACCTAACCGACTTGGCAATGTTGGATTGTTTTTGTTTTTTTGGCATTTCAATTTTTGATATTGGTAACTCTTTACAATAAGGTCTCATTAGTTATTCTATTAACTAACTTGAACTAACAATGAGCAATGTATTTGTTACAGTATTTATTCATCTTTGTTAATGTTAGTTAATAAAGAAATCCAGCTGTTCATGTATTAATCAATGTTAGCAAATGCAACTTTTGATTTTAATAATGTATTAGTAAATTTTGAAATCAACAATACTTTTACAGCATTTATTAATCTTAATGGTTATTGTTCAGTGTTAGTTCATGTTAACTGAAAGCCTATTGTAAAGTGTTACCTTAATATTTATATACGTTCTGCTCAGCTGTTATTTCAGTTTTTACTCATATGCTTCAGATGCCTGTGATTTGCCTCTTGAACATTGTTCAAATGAACTTTAACAAGATCTATTCTGTGCCTCATAGAGGAAGCTTGACTTCTTGAGAATCTTGTGCAATGTCATGCTAACCTCATATCTCTGATGTCTGTATTCTGAATCTTTCTGCAGTTTGTATTGTTTTTGTAATGAAGTACAAAGAGGAAAGGAATATGTAAATGATGTGTATTTTCCAAATAAAGCCATGAAAATCTACTGGTCTTGTCTTATGATACATTTAGTCAAGTTCTTGGCACAGTAAAAAAAAAGTTAGCATCATTATTTCATAAGACCTAATGAAAATACAGTGTAAGTTGGACTGATGCTCTCTGCCTGATTTAAGTTGACATATGTTAAAAAAAAAAACATTTGTGTAAGTATTATTATCGGATAAAACACACTTTGCTTTAGTGTTTGGTTCCCTGACAACTTCGTCGACTGTGTGGTTTTAAGATAGCCTACCCAATGCTAATCGGGCTTCTTTGTGGCGCCTGCTATCAAACGACTCAATGCAAATTATTTGAATAATCATGAATGACAAACAGCGCTTCAAGGTATTCATCTCTTTTATGTGATGCTGGGCTATTGAATTAATAACGAACGCAGGTGGATTAAGACCGCCGTGGACTTTATCTACATTAAATTAAACAGACCTGAGAGTTTGAACCATAGACTGTAAAAAAAAATTAAGGGTGTGCGACATCACTCTTTTGTTTTGATCGTGGACGATGAAAATGTCTCCACGATCTGTTTTTTGAAGAAATCTCGTATCGTGATACACAGATACAGTGTATTCTATTTTGGCGCCTCCAACTCCAGTTGAGAAGCGACGTAGCCTACTTTCACATCACATGTTAACCAAAGAGTATAGAAGCACAAGAGGCGAAACTCTGATGCTTTTCTGGTAACAGCCACTAGGTGGCGCTTCGGCAGCGCGGCCGCCATTTTGGGATGAAGATTCCAACGGGAGTTACTGGACAACAGCACAGATAACAGTTTTTTAGGTAGTTTTTTCTTGCATTATTGAATATTTCCATTTTATGCAACTTTACACATTTACTACTATTATTTGTTACCAACTCCACTTGGCCTGAAATATATTTTGTACGTTTTAATCCCCTGGATCATGCTACAAACGTGATGATAATTATGATGCATTGCTGTGTCCGTTATCCTATAATTGCCACAATTTTGTACAGTGGCTGTGTTTTTGTTTACATACTCTTGCTTTAACGGTCATTAATATACGATATAAGAAGTTTTCTGTAAAGCTATTTCTATTGCTGTTATATAGGCCTAATAGTTGTAAATAGAGAGTCTGTATGCCTACTAGCTACTAGGCTACGTGTTGTTGTAGCCATTAAATAAGCGCATTTAGTTTCATATTTGTTCAAATAATGTGTTTTTCCCCATGTTGATTATGAAAAGTGAACAGAGTCGAATATGATATCGGGAGACATGAAGTGGGTCATACATGATTTTGAGTCATTAGCCTACATTGTGTTTTGTAGAAAGCCTTTCTTTAAAATTATTTTCGTTTTGTGTAAATTGTATCTTAATTAAAAAAAAAATTAATCAACAAATTACCTGGATTTATAAGCAAATATAGCAGACCATATGATCATGACATACGGCGCGGTCACTTGCAGTGCTCGTGAACTTGAGCGAATCTCATCATAAATTAACAGAAATATGCCTCAGACATGAGAAATATAGAAAGCTGGCAACTAAATCTTTAAACGAAACTATTCCAAACGAAAAGAAATAGGCTACTCTCTGATTATGTTGCACACTCACATATTATGTATGTCGAAATAACGAGATTATGTCGAAATAACATTATAAATAATAAATCTTTAAATATATTTGATTGAATGCTGAATGTTGTGCTTATTCGATTTAGTAAAATTAAAACTCTAGTTGTGATAATTAAAATTATTGAATATTAAATATTGAAGTTTTGCTCATTTAATAATAGTATACAATATAGGCTATAAAGTGCGCAGCTCCCCCTGTCAATGATCTAGCACCCCCTCGGCACCTGCGTTAAAAATTATCTGGCGCTGCCCCCTCTTTTTACATAATTATTTCAACCTAAAAACGACCTCTGCACTGGACTAAATATATGTATAATATATGACTGCCGAGTGGCTTTCACCCCAAAATGGCGGAAGCGTAGCGCTGCTGCTGGGCGCTGGTGTTGCAATGGAACGTTCTATTGGCTTTCACTTCTTGTAAATATACGTTCTTTGTGTTAACGCAGAGGTCGCAGCTAGGTCGTTAAGGCCCTTAACGATACCAGACGAGTAGCCTCTCGCTGCAGCCTGCGGTGGACATTTTTTTTTTTTTTTTTTTTTTTTTTATTGCAGAAAAGGTAACATACAAATAATAACAAAATATAAACAATCAAGACAAAAAAAGTCAAATAAAAAAAATAAAATAAAAAAGCATAGCTCACATTACATTTTAACAAATAAGGATATTACAAAACACCAGGGGTATTGAAGAGTGTATCATAGCATTTTAAATATTTCACAGATTTGTCGTTTTTTAATAATCTTATTGAAGAAATGTAGAAATCAAAGTCAGAGCAAAACAAATTTAACATAGGAGATGAATTAAGAAATTTTTGTTTATGTATGTGAAATTTTGCTAATAAAATAAAAAGGTTAACAATAAATTCCAGATCCTTATCACTTTTATTTTCATAATACAAAATAACATCCTTTAAAGTAAAGCAATAATTAATATTAATCAGATTAAATATAAAATTGGCCAAAGCAGTCCAAAACTGGTTCACGACATTACAGTCAAAAAATAAGTGAGTCAGTATCTCTTTCTCATTATTACAAAAACAGCACATATCATCAATATCAGAAAATCTTGATATTAAAGATTTAGAAGGATAAATGGTATGTAGAATTTTGTAGTGTATTTCTTTTATTTTGTTATTAATACAGTATTTGAAGGGAATTAACCAAGCTCTTCTCCATTCAATATTTTCAATCTTAGAGTTCCAGAAAAATTTCCCTCTAGGAGATATTTTGTTTTGTTTTTGGAAGATATTACAAATATGTTTGTTATTGCATTTTTTCTCAAGTAACCCAACACCTTCTAAAATTAAACTTGGGTTTGTCACAGATAAAGAATTGTAACATATATGACATTTGACAAGTTGACGAAGTGTTACAGGAATAGCTTTAATAACCGAATTAAATTCCCTAAACTGTACGGGAAAATTGTAAGTTGACATGAATTGTTCGTAAGTTAAAAGATTCCCAGAATTGTCAAACATTTTTAGAAGATGATTAACGTCTCTGTTGAACCAATTTGTTAAAAACAAGGATTTATTGGAAACAGTTATATTTCCATTATTCCAAATTAAAGAGGTGTGAGGAGAGAAATTGTGACAGTAACAAATTTTCCAAGCGAGAAGAGCTTGCTGATGAAATTTGGATAATTTGAGGGGGATTTTAGAAATTTTATAATCACATGTTAATAGAAATTTCAAGCCACCAATTTGATTAAAGATACTATGAGGAATATGGTTCCAAAGAGAATTAGGGGTGATTAAACATCTCTTAAGCCAGTTAACCTTAAAGGTCTTATTTACATCCTCAAAATAAAGCATCTCCAGGCGCCTGCGGTGGACATCCAACCCGGCCACATCCAAGTGTGACGTCAGAAGCCACCACGCCCATGCCCAAATTGGACACATTCTCATTAACGTTAATATAAAAACAGGAAGAAGCATCGAGAAGAGAAGACGAAGGTAACTGCGAAACAAAATGCACAAAACACACTCGCGGTTTTAGTATAAACACTGTTCAACATAATAGGAATGAGTTGTATGAGAATGAGATGTTACCTGTTGAAATAGAGCTATGAATTATCTTTAACTTACATATTTCGTCATTTAACTCCCCTGTGATGTCTCTTAACTGAGTTGTGTGTTATATTTGGCTGAGTGAATTTCGTATCAGTAAACGTTAGATTCTCAACTGAGAATTGTATACTATTACTATTATAGCCTACTATACTAACTGCATTATTATATCACCAATTTCATGTTGTTATTTGGATTAAGGGTAAATATGAAAAGTATGAATTCAGTGCTTATGTGTGACGTTACATCCTGTAAATCTTATTCTGCTTGTAAAGAATATGAGATTTGATTGTCACTCTGTCAGTTGTAAATAGGCCTACTGCATATTGAAAAAGTTTGAAGTTGTTCAGTCATTGCTATGAAAAGAAGTTATACATGTTTATATAATGTAATGTGATGATAAACTGTTGTAATATGAATAAGTTTTATTATTAATTCATAGTAAATACAGTGACAGCAAGCCTTTCTTTTTGGTGCTTTTGTTCTAGCACAAATAATTTTGTTCTTTCATATAATATAAATAAATACATGTGTATAAATAAATTCATGCTTGAATCATTCTCGAGTTTTGCCTTCTGATATCTGGCCATATCATTTAGTGACTGCATGTGCTGATTCTATCGTTATTTTACCTGATAATGAGCAAATGAGTTAAACTTAAAGAGGTTAATATAATTCAAGAAACTAAGACTCACTCCACTTTTTCAGTTGTTTAAAGATTGATATACATTTTTAATTATTTTGTTTTGTGTAAATTTATACATTTTTCAAAATGCCTCTGCATTTTGAATAAAAAAACAACAACACATTTTTATAAAAATACTCCTGAGATTAAATGTCTTTCGAACTATGTATGTACAAACTAAAAAACGAGGGTCCTGTAACTGGGGTCCTAAAGCTGAAGCCTCCAATTGTGCAGGAATATACTATTGATTTTAAGTAGTATAGTGAATTTGTTGCTCTGAACAACTGTGACATTGGTTATTTTAACAAAAAATTATCACACTTGCATAGATGGGTCATTTTAGACCCATGTGTGTAAACTTGAAGTATTAACACAAAATATTAAATAAAAAAATTAATTTGTGACCAAGATATTTTGAACTATGATGATATTTTGATATGTTAAATTCATAAAACCTGTACAGAAGGGGAAGACGAGAGATTAACTGTTTTTTTATGTATTAGAATATTGTGCACTGCAAAAGTTCATTTATTTCAGCAATTCAACATAACTGTAAGGCATAATCATCAAATTTATAACACATAAATTGCTTGAAATATCTCACTTTGCATGTAATGAGTCTATATTATATATTAGTATCAGCTTTTAGTTACACCAATTTCATTATGCTGTTCTATTATTTGATTTCAAAGTCATTTGCTATAACAGGCATTAACTAATAAGTGGATTCTTAATTTGGTTGTAAAAATGCAATATTTCTATAACCACATCGAAAGAAATGTAAAAAAAAGTTTACATTTTTATTTTATTTAGAAGTGCAGTTTGGATTAAGAAAGTGACAAAAAACTCGCTTTAGTTTCAGTATAGATGCTACCTTATACGTTTATTATAGCAAAACCATGATTATTGATTACCATTTGTGTAACAGAAATATAAGAGAAATACAAAAATATCGTTTTAAGGTACATTGTTTACTTGTACTACCATTTCATTAACTTACAAAACTAGTGAGCAATGCAGATGTCTTGAGTGATCGTGATTTAGACCATTCCAAGCCTGCCAAAGCGTCACAATTTAACAGCAACAATAATCTGTAGCGTCACACCTCTACACAAATAAACTTATCTTTATTATAAACCAATAACTATGATAACAACCGTAAACATATTTCCGTCAGGAAGCAGCGCCTTTTTGCGCATGCGTACAACAAATCGAGTCACGTGCTGTAGTTGGACATGGGCGTGGTTTCTGACGTCACACTTGGATGGGCGTGGCTTCTGACATCACACTTGGATGTGGGCCGGGCAATAGCGTCTGGCTGCAGACAAGTGACGTCACTTGCACTCTCGGACTTGCACGCTCAGACACGAGCGCTTCCTCTGCAAGTGACGTCACTTGCACTCTCAGACATGAGCGCTTCCTCTGCAAGTGACGTCACTTGCAATCGACGCCTGCTACGGAACGCGATCGGGGGCGGGGCCAATAGTCTTTAAACGAAACGCGTGGAATTTGACCCCGTCAACATGCACTGTTTGTTTTGCCGCGGCAATTTTTTGTGTTTCTTTTGAACGCGCAGACACGCTCATTTTGGTCGTGTTAAGGCGTCATTTGTCATTTTGTTGACAGTTTTTTCTAATTGCTAAGACACTACGTGGAATTTGAGGCTCACTCAGTGAAACCATTCACTCATGTACCCAATCTTTAGACCAAGTCTGCAAAAATACAAGGACATTATATGCTTTGCACTCAGTTTGCATTTGAAAATCAAACTTTTTGCAGAAACGAATTTGAACGACATTGGAATTGATCTCAATCCGCCACGAGACAAACTATGCAAGTGAGTTCACATGTAGCTGAGAGCAGGTGTCGATTGCAAATGACGTCACTTGCAGCGGAAGCGCTCGTGTCTCAGCGTGCAAGTCTGAGAGTGCAAGTCTGAGAGTGCAAGTCTGCAGCCAGACCCTTCTCGGGCCGGGTTGGATATCCACCGCAGGATGCAGCGAGCTGTACTTGTACCAGACGATGAACCTCGCCTTGCTCTGTTCTGTTCAACAGACATTATAATGGACATGTCTTGAGTGCTTTTCAGAGTTCTCTGCAGTCATGATTCTTATGTTCATATTCAATGTCATATCATTGCCTCTTTTCTCGCAGACATTCATTTTATGCACTCTTCATTTTGTCTTCACTTGACATGAAAACAAAATTGAACTGGTGCCTTTGGTGTTTAGACAACGGCCTGTGTTTGTTTCCAACTGTACCAAAACACTAAACAGATGTGAGTGAATAAATAAACACTGACTTTTCTTCCGGTTTCTGCTGGCGGGCACTGGGCTTTAAGGCAGAGCATTCCCTTGTTTTATCAATCAGTGATTTATGACTAGAAAACAAATTTACAAGCAATTTACACATATTGTACTGTTACATGGTGATTAGAATGTTAATATTAACAGTATAAGATCAGATTTGGAATTTTAGAAAGTTATTTTCTGTTTTCTGGATGTCAATCCTGTGTTTATGTAACTCCCAGTGTGCCTGTTTTTCTTCTGCCAAGCCCATGACCATTTGTGTCAGTTTCTTTTGGCTGAATCTACTATGTGACTATTACACATAATCTGAACAAAGACAACATCAGATACAGAGATAGGCTACATGCTGTTTCTTCTGTACAGACCACACACCAATCCCACAATGCACTGTAACAAGCTAAGTTAAAGAATAAAACACGATCCACGCTTTTTAAAGCACTATTTGTAGTGCAATGAGTTGCTGCCTAATTTCATATCAGACATTAATGAGGTACCATGACAGTTTAAGGAGTGACCTATGCAGTAAAGCTCATCGAGTTTTGGGAACAGAGCTTAAATCTAAATTAAGTTTCCAAAAATATATTGATTACATATTTGTTCAGTTTGTCCAAAGAGAGGCATTAATAACAATCATAAATCGTTCAAAACTAGAAAATCTTATTACAAATCTGTCACCATTTTGCCAAGAATGGTAGTGACACAATCTGTCCGTTAGATGGCAGTGTCTTGTCTAATTTACACTAACCTAGAGCAGTGACACTAAAAAGCGTTTTGGTGTCATCGCAGGCGTTTATGTTTCTACAAAAATATTAACCAGTGCAACTGTTTCCAACATTGATAATAACATTCTCCTGAAGTGACACTGTGACTGGAGTAATGCCTGTCGAAAATTCAGCTTTGCTATTATCACAAATAAATTAGGCCTAAATTTTAAAATGTTAAAATAGAAAACAGTTATTTTAAATTGTAATATTTCACAACAAGTTTTACTGTAGGCTATTATATATATTTTTTCATTTAATAAATGCAGACTTGGTGAGCATGAGCATGAGCAACTTTTGAAAATTACCTCAAACTTTTGAAACTATAACCACACTATTTTCTTATAGTTCAAATATTTTTTTTCCCTCTTAAATTTTGGAAATCCTTTTCATCCAAAGTTACATTGCATTCATTTCAGGGAGCATCTCTGGGCTGAATGTCTTATTCAATCAGTGTAATTCTTTGTTTACTGGGTCACATACCTGACAGAAAAACATTTAAAGGGATAGTTCACCCAAAAATGAAAATTCTGTCAGTAATTACTCACCCTCATGTTGTTCCAACCCCGTAAGACCTTTGTTCATCTTCGGAACACAAATTAAGATATTTGTGATTAAATCTGAGAGCTGGATCACTCCTCCATAGGCTTCTAAATATTTGAAACTTGAAAGCCCCGAAAAGTTAAAAGAGTCCAAGTGACTACAGTGCTCAATCTTAAGTTTATAAAACGACGAGAATACTTTTTGCGTGCAAAAAAACACAAAAATAACGACTTTATTCAACCATCTCTTTCTCCTAAGATGTTGACGTAGTGTAACAGCGCAGCGCTTCTGTGTTATACGTCACACGTAGGCTCACTATTGGCCGACGCTGGTCATGTGTGTGCGATGCGTGTGACGTTCAACCAGAAGCGTTGCGCAATAACACTACGTGAAATCTCCAGGCCCAAAGAGAATACTTGAATAAAGTCACTATTTTTGTTTGTTTTTTTGCGCTCAAAAAGTATTCTCGTAGCTCGATAAACTTAAGATCTAGCCACTGTAGTCACTTCGACTCTTTTAACGATTTCTTTAACTTTTCGGGCCTGTCAAGTTTCAATCCCTTAGAAGCCTATGGAGGAGTGATCCAGCTCTTAGATTTAATCAAAAATATCTTAATTTGTGTTCCGAAGATGAACGAAGGTCTTACGGTGTTGGAACGACATGAGGGAGTGTAATTACTGACAGAATTTTCATTTTTGGGTGAACTATCCCTTTAAGAACTGTGTTAACAGCCCAATGGGCTCTATGCACGGCGGTATTTCCGGTGAAGGGTTAAGGATGCTCGATAACTTCCGCCGATCGTAGAGTCCAATGCAATACCAAGAATAAATATTGAATTTTATACTCCATGGTTATACTAAAGAAACGTTAGTCACAAAAACAGACAAAACAGACACCCCTCGTTGTGTTTATGCTTCTTTTTAAAATTATATGAAATTAACATAACTATATATAAAATTACATCTAAACATATGAAAGTTTCGTTTCAAAGACGGGAGGACAGTACATTTTGAAGACTCTGCCATAATCCCGTTTTCCTCGGTTTTCCTCCGCTTTAATCTCCCCAACCGGAAACGGGAGAGCATCCTTGCATCAAATGCGGAACTTATGCGTGCATATAGCCTATAAAACTACTATTATTAACAATCTTAACAATAATTTTGAATTGTCATCCTCCTCAAGACATTTTCTATATTCATTTTTTTCTGTTTGTGATCATTGTTATTTTTTAATATTAGGCCTTATTTAGTAACAGATTTACCATTACACATTACAAGTAGAATGTTCAATGAATTTCACCACTCAGGCAACATGTGCAAGTACAAATCTTTCATATGGGGCTGCTCTTACTTTCCCAGAAATGTTCTAAGACCTTGAGGAACAGAAGGCAATAATCAAGCATTTTATGAGTCTTCTCCCTTCAGCACCATCAAGTCTGGCTGCTCATCATCCATGGGTTTAATGTTGTGTGTCCACCATGGAGCAATAGCAGCCTGACGTTCATTCGGCCCTGCTGTCTCTGACCTTCATACAACTTGAACAAACATTTCTCAGAACATTGGATCCTCTGTGGGGTTCATGCGCTTCCCACAGCCTGTTATGAGAGTCCTGATCGATTGAAACCATTCAAATGTCAGAGCTCCTGCCATAAGGAGCATAATGCCACATAACATACTGTAACACGCACTGGTGTGCAAACAAAAGGGATACTTATTATTTTAAGGCAGTTAAGAGAATAGTTGGGATATAAGTAGCCTAATGTACACTTTAATGTCCTACTGTTAAATGGTTTATTGTGCTTGGTTTCATGTACCGTAGTATTACTGCTTTAGTAAGGTGCAGCTAACATATTCTGAGCAGAATAAAATGAATTTATATGGCTAATGGAGTGTGAAATGTAGAACAAGGGAGTGACTTAAGGACAGGTCACAAACCACTGATATACTAGCCACATATAGTGTACGGGTCAACGGTATACTGGAAGTCACCTTTTCGGTGTATTTTTGAAAAATAGGATACACAAATCCAGTAAGTATAATCCATTAGGCTAATAGGAATGTGAAATAAAAAAGGACATAAATAATTTTTAGCACTATGAGACATGTTTACAAGGACTATAAAGAGTGGTAAATTTCATATCATCAATCAGCTTGAGTGTTCACTGCATATTATTACATATTTCACACACAAAAAAGAGAATCTGACAAGCTCTAAACTGATTGGCTGCGTCTTTATGCCACACTATTTTTTTTTTAACATTCTTGAAAACCAGGTCGAACTTAAAAGGTACTTGGTTGATACAATACACACATAAACACATAAAACAAACTGTGCATGGTTGCTTTACATGTCAAACATTGGCCAGAATAAGCTTCAAATGGATCAGATCTGATTTTGTAGTCAAAAGCCTGGCGAGCGACACTAGCATCAGTATAACCCAGTTTTCATTTCCATTAGGAATACGTTCAGCTTTTCAATGGTCTTCTGTTCAGAAACCATCATCCTTACTTAACAAATTGTGCAATTTGTATTCTCAAGCCCATGGGAAAAGATTAATTGGTTCACTTAAAACTGACCTCTAATTTGCTGACCATATAAAGTGGAGGTCTCGTTGTATCACTGGACCTCAGCGAACAGTAATTTGTTTGCAGGGAAGGGTAGGCACTTTATGTGGGTGTAAATGTGGCTGTGCATTACTGTTGTTTTCTGTAATTGAAGTGCTGAGGATTTACAGATTTGCCAATAGCAGGTGTTGGGAGATAGATCGGACCTGGCAAATATTCAGGGCTCAATGACAGGGCCATTTGTTATCTCTTGACTACAGGTATCTGGTCTCAAATGGGTTTGAAATAAAACGTGAACAAAGTGGATTAGTGCTTCGAGAAATAAATAGATAAATAAAAATAAATAAATGAATAATCCGATTCATATACACATGACATATTTTTCACACCTTTCCAGCTAGCATAAACGCTATACTCGCAATGTAACGTTGACCTGGAAAAGCAGTGAACAAGTTACGGGCAGTTATTTGTAGCCCTGTGATCAATACTAATCTAACAGTATGAGGAGAACGAGAGCAGGAATCTGGGTCAATGATAAGGTAAATGGACAGAGATGCAGGATGGTACAGGAACTAAGCACTTATGCAAGGAATACCTGTCAGGTCAAGAAGAAGGAGGGTTGGGGGAAGGACGCAGAAATAGATCGGCACAGAATCATGACTCTTAGTCTGAATGCGCTTGTTTATAGGGCGAGGATGCAGCAGGCTAGTTGTTGCAGCCATGCTAACACCAAAATCTATTGAAATAATTAGGCCTACATAGATTTTTACATCAGTTATTTCGATAGTCCATTTTAGACATTTATGATTACCTTGGCAACTGTTTGTCAGCTACCAGTCATTAGAGTATTAAAGCAACACTATAGTTTTTCAACCTTCATAATATATTTCCAAGACCCTTGAGATGGTACATCGATTTACAATAGGTTGAATGACAATTTTAGCAAGCATAGGAGATGCAAATTCTGACGTGAGAGCCCAACTAGCGTTTGTTTGCCGCCTGTATGTTGTTGTCATGGTCGAAGCAGCAACTAAAAAGAAGGCAAAGGTTTTGTCAGAGGAGACTAGAAAGAGAAAAAGTGAGAGTGACAAAATAAAACGCTGAACGAGGATCAATATTGGTCCAGCGTGAGCTCGCTGGCGTGAGCTAAAGGATGAGGTAGGGTGCTCGACCGATGCTGACCTGGCCGTCATGCTGTTGGACTAGTAAATATATTGCTTGCATACTATCTCTATTTTTTGGAATTTGTTGTCTGCCAGGCCATGTTACAGAATATATCTGGTCCTCTATTTATCTTCATGAATCAAGTAATGCTAGTGGGCGAATTATCAATCCGGTAGCTAGTAACATTAAACGCTAACATGCCAGTTTACGATGGTTAGCATGCTATCGCTAGCTATCACTAGCATTCTCGTTCTGATTTGAGCATTGCAATCGATGACATGCAAATCGCAATTTTTTGGTAGCTTGATATTATAATATTGAGGATATATGGCTATTACCTACCACACAACATTGAATTGAATTAGCATATCCATTATGTAAAACAGTAGCCAATAGGCTACTACAATGACGCTGGCTTGTAAACGTGAGCTACGCGATCTTTTGGTGTGTGAAAAAAATAAAACCCATGAAATTATATTCATATGATTTTACGACAGTAGTAGAAGACAATACTGTTTCCCAACTGTAGGGGGACCCCGAGAGCAAAAGTTACATGGTGTTGCTTTAATAGTCAGTCTGTTTAATATCTGCTAACTGTTTATTTTTATGGTCCCCAACAGACATGTTACTAAGTAACTTTGTAAAAACATGGCAACTTGTTCGACTAACCCGAACTGTCTACCCGCTCTAATTAGAGTTAGTTGACATGCAGTTGCAAAATTACTTAGCCTATAGTTAGTAGAATGTAATAAGTGGACTATCGAAGTGTAACCCACAAAGTTTAAGTGAGCATTCTTTTTTTCTTTTAAAAGAAAAAAATAACCTTTTTCTGTTATAATATATTTAAAAATGCAATTTATTGATATGACAGCAAAGCTGAATTCTTAGCAGCTACTAGTCTTCAGTGTCACATGATCCTTCAGAAATCATTCTAATATGAAGTAGTGATACATTCTTTTTCAGGATTCATTGATGAATAGAAATTTCAACAGCATTTATTTGAAATAGATTGTTTTTGTAACAATGTAGTCTTTACTGACTCTGCATTAATTTCTGAATGAATAAACAAACAAATGAATGAATGAATGAATGAATAGCAATGAGTGAATGAGCACATGAGGGAATGAATAAGTGATTGAGCGAACAAACTAACGAATGAATGAACGAATAAATGCCCCAATCATGTAAATAGTGTTATAGTAACATTTTGCAATAGGGTTCAATTATTTAACATTACTGCATTAGGTATCCTGAAGCTCTTTTTTTTTTTGCTTTAACATTTATTTATGTTATTTTATAAATATACTATTGATTATTGATAAATCATATTCATTTACACAATCTAAAATGTTAGAAATCTATGTAGAGGTTAATATTAACGAACATTAACAAACACAGTAAAAAATATTTTCCTATTGTGTTTTTTAATGGACAACAGGAAATGGAAACTAATAGGGAATAGAATAAAGAATAACAGCCCAAGCCCCATGATGGAGAATGCTGTAATTCTAATATGGCAGTGTCTGCTTTACTGAGGACTGTATCTATATACTGTGTGTCTGTAAATGATTTTGTTGCTTCGAGGTGAATAAAAAGTAAGCAAGGTGGGAGGATGGATAATGAAAATAGAAGGGAGTGGTGTAAATGACAAAAGCGATGATGAAGAAACTCAACCTCAGGGCAGATGATGATGATCAGAGGAGAAGGGTGAGATGAAGTTAAAGATGCCGAGGGAGTGAATGCGAGAAGATGAGAACGATGCAAAGAGGATAAATTAAAGACAAGATTGAGGTGACGTGAGCTATAGGTTTGGCTCACATGCACACAGACTGAAGGGAAATGGGGTGTATGGGAGGTGGAATTAATAGTGGCCATATTTGCTGAAGTGTGTGTGTGTGTGTGTGTGTGTGTGTGTGTGTGTGTGTGTGTGTGTGTGTGTGTGTGTGTGTGTGTGTGTGTGTGTGTGTGTAGGTAGATAGATAGATAAATGAGCTGTGGAGCAGAAAAGATATTAGAGCCTTTCATCATAAAAACAGAAAAAGAGGCCAAGAGAAACAAAGACGGGGGATATTATGGACGGAAGTGTCTGCCTCAAATAAAAATGTTTTGTTTAATTTTGCCTTTATGCCACAGAATTGTAATGTTATGTCACGTCTCAATTGTGAATTTCTTTCTCATTCTTTATGTCATAATTGTGATTTTTTTCTTCCAGCTTTATGTTCATGTAATTTTGGCTACATCTCACGGTTTTTCACCATTGCAATTTTTTCAATCTCAAAATGTGCATTCATTTATTTCTCACAATATTGACTTTATTCACTATGTTGAAGTTTATCTCACAGTTTATTACTCAGAGACACAGGTTCATACATAAAAAATACTGAGCAAGATCAAAACAGACAGAAAGACATCTTGAAAGGTCAAGATGGAGTATACCAGCAGACACATAACAATGAAGAATGCAAGGCTTCCAATAAACAGCTTCATTGAACAATGTAACAACTTCGTCAGAAAGTAACTCTGAAATCGATGAGGGGATTACCCAGAGTTCCATTACACTTCAAACGAAATGTCTAAAATAAAATACCAGCTGCCTGCCACCAAAACCTCACAGTCCTCCAAGGAATGAAACAATGTGTCACCACCACCCGAATGACTCATGAAGCTCAGTCAGCCAGTAAAGTGCAGACATCCTTTTCATAATGTCTTTACGATACTGTGCTGTGACCTTTCAGCAGAAAACCAGGAGAGTTTTTGTCCTGGGGTACCATTACCCTTAACTTAAAAATAACTGTCGTGTTTTATTAGCGTCCCTATATGAAGAGAAAAAAAAACTGTAGACATGCAGGACCCTATAGATTTTATGACACCACCTAACATCTATTTTTGTTCCTATCTGCTAATTAAAGCACCAAGTTTGACAGTCCAACTCGTTGCAGTCACTTGTGGCAAGAAAAGAAATCTGCTGGGACAGATGTGAGCACGCACTGTGTCTTCTCTCGTCTGATGCCTTCGCCCATGGGGATCCATCTTAGGTTCCTTGAGCCTAGCTGAGAACCAATCCACAACCACAAATAGCCATCTATTACAACCACAAACCCATTTCAGTGTAAATGCCAGTCTAAAGCACTTTGAGTCGATGACTTTTCCCTTCACTATTTATAAAAAATTTGGTCCCAGTACAGATTTGATGGACTAAGATGGATCCTCTTCATAATTGCTAAAGTTTTATAAACACCACAGAGGTCTAATGTACAGATATGGAAAAACCTCTTAATAAGAAATTAAAAACGGAAGAGAGAGGAGAGAGAGAGAGAGAGAGAGAAGAGAGAGAGAGAGAGAGAGAGAGAGAGAGAGAGAGAGAGAGGAGAGAGAGAGAGAGAGAGAGAGAGAGAGAGAGAGAGAGAGAGAGAGAGAGAGAGAGAGAGAGAGAGAGAGAGAGAGAGAGAGAATAGGCCTAACGTTGAGAAAGGGCGCATTGCGGGTGAATATTGGACTTGTATTCTTACAGACAGTCACAGACTTTCACCCTCTTTGACAGGTCATGTCTGGGTCCAGAACTCCAGGCCTCTCTCATCCTGACATTCAGAGGAAAGCCTGCCACTAGCAATCACAACTACGACTAAGACGGCAACACTTTCAGGCACAAAGGCAATCCAATATACATGCCGAAAAGTGTTTTTTTTTCTGCACTACCTGAATCTCTCAGGAGTGATTTTGAATTGTATAGCAATATATATTGAATATACACTGAATTCTTTGGGGTTGGTAAGATTTTTGTAATGTTTTTAAAAAAAGCTTTTTATGCTCACCAAAGGCTGCATTTAATTGATGAAAAACATAAAAACAATAATAATATTGTGAAAGATTATGACAATTTAAAATAACGGTTATTAATGTTTTAAAATGTCATTTATTATTGCTATTTATTATGATGTCAAAGCTGAATTTCCAGCATCATTACTCCAGTCTTCAGTGTCATGTGATCCTTCAGAAACCATTCTAATATGCAGATTTGCTGCTCAAGAAACATTTCTACACCTGTAGACAAAAAATCCAGAAAAAATTGATAAATGCTATAACACCTTTGTAACATTGTAATGATTAATTTAATGCATCCTTGCTAAATAAAAGTACTAATTTATTACAGAAAATACTTTAATTGATCCCAAATATTTGAGCCCAAACCCCTCTAGAAAGCATAGATAAAAACTGAGTTTTATTAAAAAGTGTTACAGTATATAGTAATATGTATATGTATACAGTGTACACTGTATATGTATACAGTAGCTATATCACCCTGTAGCCCAAGACTGGTTTCCCACTGAAGCTAAGCAGGGCTGAGCCTGGTTACTAGCTGGATGGAAGACCTGAGAAAAACAGGTTGCTGCTGGAAGAGGTGATAGTGAGGCCAGCAGGGGGCCAGCAGCGCTCACCTTGTGGTCTGTGTGGGTCCTAACACCCCATAGTGACAAGGACAAAAAAGCACCGTCCTTCAGATGAGACTTTAAACCAAAGTCCTGACTCTCTGTGGTCATCACTGTCTCCACTCCACCAGTAAGCTGGTGTGTGGTGTGTTCTGGCGTAAAATGGCTACCGTTGCATCATCCAAAGGCACATTGGCCGTGGTTGAGGAGATTCCCATTTCCATGTAAAAGCGCTTTGAGTACCCAGAAAAGCACTATATAAATATAACATATTATTATTAGTAGTAGACCTCCGATGCAAAAGCCTCTAAAAGCCACCTCTGTCAAAAATGATATACAAAATATTGAGTCAATGCTCCCCGCACATAGTATACTTTCATCAAATGCTTTCACTTCAAACTCACTAAATCCCAACCTAAGCCCATTCAGAAATGCCAGTACTTGGGTAGAAATCTATACATAGGAGCCTGATAAAAATGTTAATATTAAACAAAAACTTTAGACGGACTTAGAGGCTTTTGCATCTGAAGTCTTCATATACACTTTCCATTTTAGCAAAAGTAAGTCAATAAGGCCAAACAAAAGTGTAAGTGGCAAAACATTTTTGCTAATTATATGAATGACAAGACAATTTTGTATTCCTGAACAATTGGAACATTTCCAAAATGAACTAAGTAATAGATATTCAGCCTTCTACTAAAAGCTGCCTCACACTCTTTAAATTATGAGAGTTTAAGTAAACTTTCATCTTTGAACAGTCAGCTACTCGCATAACAGCCACTCTCAGCAGTAAAACTGCAAATAAACACTCTCAGCAGTTGCTAGCACTCTGTCAGGGTCATTCACACTCGCTCACGGCCTAATGTGGAGAGACGAGGCATGCTGAGACAAGAGCAGGAGCACGAAGAGATGCGAATAAACCTGTGCTACACAACGTCGGTCAGGACATGACGTCTCTGTTGGTCGAGCCTAGTGTTACAGTGCTCTCGGCCAGGCAGATACACGTGTATTAGCACGGGGCCATGGCAAAAAAAACGTGTAACTCACTTGCTGAACGACCAGGTTAAAAAAAAAATAATGTGCTGCAGGAACACAAAATAGTACAATCAGTGTTATTTAGCTCAAATATCACTTATGTAACCGATGCCACAGGTATGCTTCTATTCAGCAGCTCTCATCCATTAATGACTCACTCTTATTCGCCGTCAACATGTGTTTTCACCTCTAGTGAGCAGCAGGCCTTGAAAACACATGGTTAGTGAGCATGTTCATTAATAATGCTGATTTTGTATTCATGTAATGCACAACAGTTTGACAAAGTGCCATTTGCTAACAAAAAGTCCTGTTGTGGAGTTTGGTAGACCTACATTTGAAATGGAGACACTCTTTGATGTTGAGACGATGTTCACAGATAATAAATGAGGTTTGATAAAAGGACTAGATGTTGCAATCCCTAATGTTTGCACCACTTCTAATTCGGAAGTTCTTGAAGGATGGCTGCTATAAGGCTTTACCAGCGGGGCACATCGTCAGTTGTGTACCGCAGCATCACAGGGTGTTTCGGCCAATTATCACAATACACCCTCTGCTGAGGCAGGCCCACCGCAGGTTGATCAAGCCTGGGTGTGTGTCCCGCTGTTAGCTGTTCGCCTTAGCAGCCCAGGTGGTGTCGCTCCTCTTCAGCCACAGCCAATGGCTCGTCTTCTCTGCGGTGTTGGCCAGTTCTTTGATGGCTTGTCTGTAACCCTGCCCCCTGACTCCAATTTCCCTAAGAAGCTTCGCTGTTGTGCTGGCTACAAAGCCCCTACACCCCACCTCCACCGGACGCACCCTTATCTTCCAGCCTCTGTCTTCTGCCTCAGCTGCTAAGTTGGAATAGCGCAATTTCTTACGCTCATACGCTTCTTCGATGGCATCCTCCCAGGGAACTGTCAGTTCTATGATATAGGCAAGCCGGCAGGACTTAGACCAGAGAACAAGGTCTGGTCGCAGGTTGGTTGTTGCAATCTCCGGAGGGAAAATGAGCTTCTGACTTAGGTCGACTAGCATCTCCCAGTCCCTGGCTACATTCAGTGGGGTCAGATCAGGGTTTGAGGGGCTAGCCCTCAACTTGTCCCCCTCTCGAACGAACGATGGTGGGTGTCGGCGCCCATCCTGGTTGTTAAAAGGTTGGGCGTTGATGGATACCCTCTTGCACTCAAGCTTGTCGGCTAGACACCTGAGGACCTGGTTATGTCTCCATGTGTATCTGCCTTGAGTGAGGCTGGTCCTACAGCCAACCAGGATGTGCTTGAGTGTTGCAGGAGTTGTACACAGGGGGCAGGATGGGTCCTTTCCAAACCATAGCTGCAGGTTTGTGGGAGAGGGCAGCACATCATACGTAGCTCTAACGATGAAGCTCAGCCTGTTGGATTCCATGCCCCAGAGTTCGCTCCATGTGAGTTTTTTCCTCTCGACCCCCTCCCACGTCATCCAGCGACCCTGCTTGGCTTGTGCTACAGCTTTGGAGCATCTGGCTGCTTCTTCCTGTCGGCGCACCTCCTCTACCACCATGCTTCGACGTTCGGTTGCAGATGCCTTTTGCCAGAGAGGTTTTACAGTTCCTAGGCCAAAGCCTCCTCTGCCTTGTTGGACGTGGCCCACCAAGTCACGATGGAGAAGAGCAGATTTGGCCTGTAGCACGGCTGTGGCTGGGGTCCACTTCTTCCCTGTTGCTAGGGTAGGAGCGGCGCCTCTTACCACAGGGTCCCGGGAGTCAGTAAGGGACATATCCAGTCTCACCTTGGCACACTTGAAATCCTCAACCAAGCTAGAAATTGGCAGTGCCAGGGCTCCATCGCTGTAGAGTCCGACGCTGCTAAGGCATTTGGGGAGACCGAGCCACTTCCTCACATGGGAATTCACTAGCCTTTCCATTCGATTGGCATGGCTAAGCGAGACCTCGTACATGGTCAGTGGCCATAAGAGTCTAGGTAGCAGCCCAAACTGATAACACCAGAGCTTCAGTTTCCCCGGAAGTGCAGTGTTGTCGATTTGCTTAAGGCCGTTAGCCACGTCCTGCCAGAGTTGCTCGAGTTGCTGGGTGTCTTTGAGGTCTGCGTTATACCATCGTCCGAGGCTCTTGATGGGCTTCTCTAGGACTGTTGGAATGGGTTTATCGCCGATGTAGAACTGCTCGCCTGTTAGTTGGCCTTTGATGACAGAGATGCTACGAGACTTACTTGGCTTGAACTCCATTCTTGCCCACTGGATATTTTCCTGGAGCTTCTGAAGCAAGCGTCTAGTGCATGGTTTTGTTGTTGTGATGATGGTCATGTCGTCCATGTAGGCTCTAATTGGCGGAAGACGCAGACCACTCTTGGTCCTCTCACCTCCCACTACCCACCGAGATGCCCGTATGATCAGCTCCATTGCCATGACGAATGCCAGAGGGGAAATTGTGCACCCTGCCATGATGCCGATCTCCAGATGCTGCCATGCAGTGGTGTTGTTCTCTGATGTTACACAGAACTGGAGATCCAGAAAGTAGCTCTTGACTAACTCTGTGATGTGGTTTGGTATGCTAAAGTAGTTGAAGGCTGTCCACAAGATGTTGTGAGGGACTGAGCCGAAGGCATTGGCTAGGTCCAAGAACACCACATGTAGGTCTCTCCGTTCCTTCTTTGCAGTTTGTATCTGGTGCCAGATGATATTAGCATGCTCCAGACATCCTGAGAAACCCTGGATCCCGGCTTTCTGCACCGATGTATCAACAAAGTTGTTTCTTTGCAGAAATGTAGCAAGCCTTTGGGCCAGGACACTGAAGAAGATCTTTCCCTCTACATTCAGCAAGCTAATCTGGCGAAACTGGCTGATGGATGCAGAGTCCTTCTCTTTGGGGATTAGGATACCTCCTGCTCTTCTCCATGCTTTCGGTATCACCCCCTTCTGCCAAGTCACCTTCATCAGCTTCCAGAGGTATTTAAGGACTCCGAGGGTGTTCTTATAGAGCCTATACGGGATACCATTGGGCCCAGGTGCTGATGCTGATCTCGCCTTCTTCACAGTCTTCTCCACCTCGCTCCATGTGGGAGGCCTTACGTCCATTTGATGTTCAGGTGCATGAATTGGTGGTATGTCATTCGGAACCATGACAGGCTCATGCCTCCGATCATCAGAGTAGGTCTTTCTCAGGTGCTCTTCCAGATCTTTTATGGGCACTTTGAGACTCCCTCTCTTTTCTCGGTCAAAGAGGCCTTTAACAAAGCTGTAGGGATTGCTGTAGAAGAGGGTCCTTGTCCGTTCTTTCCTCTTGCGTTGTCGTCTGAGGTGCTCTGATCTTCGCAGCTTTGTCAATCGCTGCTTTATCTCGGCCTGCAGGTCGTCAAGTCCCACTCTTTCCATTTCTGTGGCCTTCCTCCACTGCTTTCTCAGTTGTCAGACAGCCTCTCAAAATTATGAGCCATTACTGCAGGCTGATTTGGTAAATTAGGCCAATCAGTAGCATAATAGCATCAGCTGGTGCTGAAAAAGAAGTGAATCATGGATAAACGAGCAAACCTTAGCAAATAGTCAGAAGTCTGATGCTTTTTAACATCGACTACTGTAAGTTGATAACTGAAACACTTGCTGTGTAATCCATATTAGTAAAAAAATAACAAAAACAAAACAATTGTCTATACAGACATCTGAAATGGCATTTGGGATAAAACACTGAAGTTAAAACTGTGACTATTTTGAAAAACCACGTATAAAATGTCACAACAACCTGACAAATATAACTGACACAGATATCCAGTCTCAGTAACAGCCGGAAGCTCTCGAGTAAACCTGTGGGGAAACAATCTGGAAACGTCACTATTTTTGCAATTTCATTTGGTGCTACTAGCCAAATAGTTAAATTAATAGCATGAAGTCAAAATGGACAATTCTTGTTTTTTTTGGAATATTGAAGTTTTGTTATAAATTATTTATCTGTGCACATCATTATTTTTTAAAAATTCATGTGCCCTCATAATCTTTGATCAAAATAA
This sequence comes from Chrosomus eos, assembly GCA_036326025.1. Taxonomy (NCBI): domain Eukaryota; kingdom Metazoa; phylum Chordata; class Actinopteri; order Cypriniformes; family Leuciscidae; genus Chrosomus; species Chrosomus eos. The sequence goes on along the minus strand of CM070820.1, from coordinate 37,363,239 downwards.
CTTCCCCTCACTTGGAGCAGCATCTCATTTATTCTCTGATGGTTTTTTGTGTGTGTGTGTGTGTGTGTGTGTGTGTGTGTGTGTGTGTGTGTGTGTGTGTGTGTGTGTGTGTGTGTGTGTGTGTGTGTGTGTGTGTGTGTGTGTGTGTGTGTGTGTGTATGTGTGTGCACACAGACGTCAATAGCAAACCACAAACATACAACAATCCAATCGATTCCCAATGGACAAAATCATGTCCCGCCCGACATTTTTGTTTGTTCTACTCGGATATATTTCAAAATATGGAAGAAAAGAATTCCTTTTCATGCAGACTTCATTTCACAAGTTCACTTGATCATATAACCATAGCTCAAAAATGTATATGAAAACCAACCCGATCTCACGGCAATTTGTATGAATTTTTTGAGGTGGCTAATTCTTATAAATTCATACGACCTCACTCATACGAATTAGTAAAAAATTTTGATAAATCGTACATATTTTACAAATTGCCAAATTCGTACAAATCACCTACCCCTTACCCCGCCCCTAAACCTAACCATCGCGTGGGTTTAGACAAAACGTACGAATTTGTACGAGTGAGGTCGTACAAATTAGTCAGCTTTTAATTACTCGTACGAATGGTTGTGAGATAGCGTTGATGAAAACAGGTTTGACATGGAGTCCAAGGGTAAAGTTTGTTCTTAAATTGACAACGAGCCCCACAGTGCGGTGAATTTAGGCCTAAGGTGGAGAAGGGGAGAAGGAGGGATGCTTGATGCTTGATGCTGTCTCCACTCGCACCTTCAATAGATCCCTATCCCCTGAATATTGTTACTTTTTTGTTGACCTGTTTGCCTGCCTTGGACTATTGTTGTGCTTTGGATTACATCGGCTGGTTATCCTGTCACTGACCACTGCCTGTGAACTACGAGCGGTTTAATGTCTTTGCCCTTTCGGATTTGCTTGCTTGGATTCCCTACTGACGATCTCTGCCAGCATGTCTATTGCATTGTCTTTGCTTGTTTCAATAAACGCTGCTCATGGATCAAGAACCTACCGATTCAGAGCCTGCATTGTATGAGTGCTAGTCTTCAAAAGCAATGATTCTTGTAAGTGAAGCTAAATGACATTTGACTGCACCTGTTGTAGCCCTAGAGGATTAAAGTATACCAGTTGAGAGGAGACAGCATGCATATTCAGAGTTGTCTTCCTGCTTTTTTTGCTCAATTCATTAATTTTCTTTCAGGACATTTTTATTTATTTAATATGGACATAGCAATAACATTGGACGAACCAGATGCATTGTTTAAAGTGCAATAGCACATGTGTTAATTTTCAACACCTGTGTAGTGGCTTTTACAACAGATAAAAACACATTGTTAAACAAAACAAGGCACATTTTACACATGAGAAAAAATTTTGGCCCGATTTTAACCAATGTTTGAGCTCTCTGGTAAAGATGTTAATATTGTTCTGCAGTTTAATTTCAATTGGGAGAGAGTTCCATTATAGCCCCTCTGAAGGAGAAGCTAGACTGTCCAAAAGATTTTCTAAACTTTGGTAGCTCACAGTCCCCACTTGCTGAGGCTCTGGTGGAAGGTCTAAAAGAGCCCTGACGCCTCTCGTTTGGCTTTTCTTTTTACACCCTTCAAAATCACGAAAATCATCTTCTGGTCATCAGCTGCTTCAAGCAACCCAGTTGTGGCATTCCTGAGTGAATCAGTTGAGTAAATGATTCAAAGAATCAAATGAAAGTCACTTATTTAATTCCTGAATTAATCAGTGTTATTTTTCTGAAATGACACAGCCTTGATGATATATGCAGCCGACGAATGCGACCTCCAGAGTGCAGCCTAGAAATGATAAACCGTTAAGGACTCTCTCGCTTAGACTGTCTTGTTTCTTTACTGAATGAAATGGTTGAATACTTGATTTAATGACTTACTACTGGCAAAATGATATAACCTGCATAAATAGTCACTGAAAAGCCCCACAACTAGACTGTCCTCCTGTCTAGATCGCACAAACGGAGTGAAAAAAATATACATATAAGAAGCACCTCTTGGAATGCAACTTAAACAAATTTAACTCAAAACTTGTTCTTAAAAAACTCTAAGTTGTTAGACAAAGATTATTATTGGAGTATTTTTTTACAAGAAAATGTTACTTTAAAATGTCATGGTTAATTCAGTGTGAGCACCAATGTTTTTATAGGCCTACAATAAGAGTTGGAGCAGCAATAAACCAATATAATTTCTCAAAATATTCATGATACAGTATAATCAGTATTCTTCGGTATCAAAGACATCATGGTTCACATGGCCATAAAATTTTAAACAAAATGTTATAACAGCAATAAATGGAAAATCTCAGTGGTGCTACACTGATCTACATCCCCAGATGTAGATCTACATTTTGCTTCGTTTCGCTCGGACATTTAACGGCATGTACATACACGCGGAATCACTCGAACATTTAACGGCGTAGACATACACGCATACACGCGGATAGCTCAAAATGCGTATGGATAACACGCCACTTGACTTGAAAGTGGCGTGTATGTTTACGCAAAAGTCATGATGTCATGTTGCGCCTCCACAATAACTCGTGGCATTATTATTATCAGTCAGTGAAGCAGAGCGGGGTGGAGCATTCCTTAGTCATGATGAATGCACTGGGGCAATGCACCCGATAGCTCCCTTCTCCCATCAGCACACATTCCCTTAATCACTTCAGACACCAAGATGCTCAAGCCAGTCACGCCTAATAACCCAACTAGAAATAGATGATGCAATGATGCCGCTCTCTCTTCTGTGAGTGAGTGTCAAGCAGTAATTGCTGTGTGAGGTAGGAAAAGTCATGAAGCTTTTCCTCAGCTTGGATTCGATCACCTTCTATATGGCAGGCGTTAAGCGCTATAGGTCACAGTTCACTGCACTGCAGCATGTCAATGACATAATCCTCCTTGTCTACACTCCACTCCTCTGCATGCATCTGCAGCTATCTATGCCTGGATGATCTTTATGGTTTATGTCTTGAGTTCAATTCAGTTAACCTTCAGAAGCTGCATGCAGGCAGACTTTCAGTTAAACCTTCTGTTATGTGTGCATGCATTCAGACAAGGAAAGGTTAATCTAAGCCTCAGAACTGAACCTGCCAAAATCAGAGATTGAAATGGATAGATAGTCTGCATGAGTTGATAGCAAGAAAAAGAAAAATATCAGTTTCATTAATCTGAAGTTCACTCTTGTCGCTGACTCATTTTCTTTAAGGATTATCTTTGCCCTTCACCTCACAGTTTGTACAGTACAGTAGTTTTAAACATTTATCCTGACCATTACAGAGATATTATCTCCCAAATTCGTTTTTGGGTCGCAGAGACACCAAGGCCATTTAGCTTTGGAAATAGCTTGGAAAACATAAGATTGCATCGGGTTGGATCAAGTATGAGGATGGCACTTTATGACTTTTCCTAATCTTTATTAGTGTTTATTATTAAGTATTTAATTATTCATTTAAACATAAATAATGTATTATAATTATTGTGAGTATTATTTGAATTTTTAACAATTCATATAAATGTTACATTATATGCAAGTATAATAAATTCAAAATACTTTGTGACCAAACACAAGGGTGCAGCTTCAATAATATCTGCTTATAGCATTTTGCAGAGGAACTTATAATAATTTTAATGGAAAAGAATAGGTTCATTTTATAATTACCATCCAAGTCGATCAGAAAATGAGGGTTGACTGTTATTGACTTCACCTGCATTTTACTTGACATTCCAATAGGCTATATTCAAGGCACGTATCTGCTTAATGCATTGCCAAGCAGTATGAGACATTTTTAAATTCTACACTTTTCAGACCTTTTTTTCCATCATGATCAATAATTTCACGAAAGCAGTGGGTGGTTGAATATGTTTTAGCAGATATGATGCATTACAGATTCCTGGTAGGTATTTAGGCTTTACACTGTGTTTGTGTGTAACAATAACAGACACTATTACTGTATGTCCTTGTTATGTGGGGCCAATGCCAGTAAGTCTGAGAGAACACATTTTGTTTCTCTCTGACAGCCTGCGCAGTGTTTGTGTTGGTCAGAGATCGATTACTCCCTTCTCTGCACAGAATCAAAATGCTTGACCAGCAAAAAACGGTGATCATTCTCTCTCTCTCCCTTTCTTTTCATAAGGGCATTGCTTTTTACATGTTGTTGATAATGTGTTTAATTACATTTCTCTGTTTATATTTTCGAATTGAATCACAAAGCTTTTGTGGTGCTGATGAGCTGATGACTCATTATTTTTAATGAACCAAAAGTCTCTCGAGATCAGTTTCTCAACTCCAGCGCTGGAGCACCAATTAAACTGACCAATCTCTTGACATACTCACAGATTGAGTTACGCTGATCTTCGGGTCACTATTGGAAACAAGAAACTGAAAAAGAAAAGGAGTGACAGAGAAAAAGAAAGAGACAGGGAGGTTGTTCTAGATTAGTTCATGCTGTACAGCGGTTTGTCCTGTTTTTAAGCACAGGGCAACCTTTCCCGGCGGCTTTGTGTCAGGCTTTCTGTTCTGTACCACAGGGAATCTCACCACAGTTGTTTTTCTATTACCCACACTCTTATACCAGATCTTTTTGCTCACGAGAAAAGAACTACAATCCCCCTGGACTACGAACTGCCAGCCCAGGCTGCTACCAATCGGAGTGTTGTGTTTGATTGTGTGTAAGACTGGAGAAACTGGAAGACAGCACAACTCTCTGAGAGAACAAAGCAAATTAACATTTCAATTTCTCTCGTGCACCATTTGAGATGCACGTCTCACCTAAGCAATCCTAATCTACATCTTTTCAGTGCGTACGGGCCTATCCATCCATTCTCCAATCCGCTCGTATAGAGTGGCGGGATGTGTGTATGAGTATGGTGTATAAACAGCATTTGGAGATTATCAAAGATAGACTGAGAAATCAAATGGCAAATCTAAGCAAATGTCACCCATTTTTTTCTGTCTGGTTTTCTCCTGGATATTCTCTGATGATTTTTCTCCATTTCGGGCACCTGATGGAGTTTGGGTTTATTTCTACTGTCGCCTTTGGCTGGCTTAGCTGGGGTTTAAAAGACACTCAATAGTATTGTTACTTATTTGACACTAACTTGAACTGAACTGAGCTGGATGATGACACTATTGTCTTTTACAGAGCTGCTTAAAAGGTGGGGTATGTGATTTTCTTTTTTGACCATTTTTTCAAAATCACTTGAAATCCTATTCCTAACCCACTTATACTGGCTGTAAATTAGAAGCACTGAAATGAAAATTAAGCAATTTAATCATCCGTGGAACAGGCAGGACTCGAAAAACTCCAGCCAATCATTTTCAAGACCATCTAGAATCATTGGACAGAAAATGCGTCACTCAAACGGTTGTACCGTGGACCCCTCCCCCCACCCCCCTCGCGCGCGTGTCCCGTTGGTGCGCATACTCGAAGCTTGTGACCCAGGAAGTGCACAGGAAGTGCAAGTCGCCCTGGTACAGAGAGAGAGAGAGAGAGAGAGAGAGAGAGAGAGAGAGAGAGAGAGAGAGAGCATCTGAGTTTTCGCTCGTGCTTGATTGCGCGTCCATGTTTTTCGAATCGGTGGAGTCAGGGCCAGCGTTGGAGAAGAGAAGGTAGGACATTATGTGTTGTTTATTTTCAAAATCTGCCGGCCGTTTTGCAAATCACATACCCCACCTTTAATAGCTGAATCGAATTTGTTTCATAATAGATTTATTTCGCAACACTGACACTGCTATAACTGAATTGAATCAACAATGAACTGAATTGAGTTAAATAAATGACACGATTTCCTTCTGTAGAACTAGTGGTTTAATTGAAATCTTTTTACAATTAATGAACTTAAAGTAACACCAGGTAAAATTTAACTTTTGCTCTCGGGGTCCCCCCCCCCCCCCCTACAGTTGGGAAACAGTATTGTCCTCTACTTACTGTCGTAAACCGTCATGAATGTAGCACATGCATTTGTTGACAACCATGATAGCAGTGAACACTGTAGGAAGAGGTCACATGCAGCTGTTCTGCTACCTTGCGTCACGTGTGAAATGTCTTCATCTCAGGTACAGTGGCATATATTTCAGCATGTCATATGAATATAATTTCATGGGTTTTATTTATTTTTTTCTAACGACAAATGATCGCGATGCTCACGTTTACAAGCCAGCGTCATTATAGTAGCCTAGTCTAGCCTATTGGTTACCGTTTTACTGAATCTATACTTCAATGCAATGTTTGAGTGGTAGATAATAACCATATATCGTCAATATTATAATAGCAAGCTATATTATTATATTAATAATGCGCGCGCGTGCGTATTAATGCGTAGGCTACTCTAGCACACACACGCAAGGTCTCTCGCGCTCTCTCTCCCTCTCTGTCCTGCGCGTATTCAATTTAATAAGTCGGGACACTAAAATTAGAGTTGGAATACGGGACTATCCCGGGAAAAACGGGACGTCTGGTCAGGTCACCCTAGCTAGTATGCAAGCAATATACTACTAGTACAAAAGCATGACAGCCTGCATCGGTCAGGCACCCCTCCTCCTCCTTCAGCTCACGCCAGCAAGAAAACGCTGGCCCAATTTTGATCCTTGTTCTGCCTTTAACGCGATCACTTTCTCTTTTGCTTTGCTCTGATAAAACCTTTGCTTTCTTGTTTTTCTGTGCTGCTTCGGCCATGACTATATAACATTTGGCTCGCATGTCCGATTTTAAGGAAGTGGGGGTGGTAGTGGAAGTGACGTAGGCTATATGTCGCAAAGCAGTCAAATTTTGTAGTTCTCTTTGTTCGCCGGTTACTACCCGAAACCTGAAGTTTAAAAGTACGATCAGGCTATGGCAGACGTGTCATTCAACCTATTGTAAGTCGATGTACCATCACAAGAGATGGAAATATATTATGAAGGTTGAAAAGTTACCCGGTGCTGCTTTAAAAACACAGCTATCGAACTAAACTGAATCAAAACTTGAACTGACTTGAACCGAATCACTGATTCTGTTATTTCTCTGTTTATTATTGTGAAGCTGCAATGAAACAATCTGTATTGTATAAAACACTATAAAAAGGGAACTTAAATTGACGAAAGAAGACTCGAGACAAAATTCCACTTAAAACTGGGCACATTTTACTGCAAAACAGATTAAGAAACATTTCCAGTGTTCACTGCTGTGAAGAGGTTGTACAAGGCAAAACAAACAGTTTTAGAGCAAACTACCTTCCTGAATACAACGTCTCATGTTAAATACTGTGAACACTGAGCTTAAAGAGATAGAAATGAGCTTAAGCTCGGTCATTTAAAGTAGCAAAATGACAAGATGAGCTTATTTGCTTAAGACATATTGACCATTTATCTGAACTAAACATTTTTATCTCATATACTGTATTTGGCAATATAACCAGACTAAGAAAACCATAAATGTTTACTTTCAGCACTCCTCAAATACTTTTAGATATTGTAATAAAGGCTATATTAAAAGTATTATCATTGCTACTGACAATGCTTTAAAGTGATTAGTTTCACCAGTAAGGCCTTGCAGAAAATAAGAGACACTGCAAGACTGCCCCCAAAAAACAACAGTATTTCTCTTAAAATGCCCCATGAGCCAAATAATCTGACGATGCAATCATGATGTTGTCAGTCATTCAGCATTTAATCTAATCAACTACTCCATATCAATCAGCAGGACAAGAGACACGGGACAAGAAAAATATCAACTAAAATATTCTGCTTTTAAGAGCTGAAAAAAGTTACATTTGAAGCAGTGTAACAGTCCAGACATTTAAAAAAAAAAGAAATTGATATACAATTCAGTTCCACTTTATTTTAAGGCGCCCTTGTTACAGTGTAATTACAATATTAATTAACAATATGTGCTTACTATATAATTATGAATTGGGTTTAGGGTTAGTTGCATGCAACTATGCATTATTTAATGTTGTTAGTAACTCCATGTAAAATGTGTAACAGGGACACTGTAAATTAAATGTTATCTAATATTCTTCATTTATTAGGTCAAAATCAGGCTCCTGAATGCATTTTCTCTTCCCCAAGCGGCAGAACCATTTGCACAAATTCTCTTTAAATCTCAACATATCAGGCAGGCTTTGCTCCAAAAAGTCTAAAGGGAACTAACAATAATATTGTGTTTTCTTAAAACATAATGTATCTTAGTGCCTCATCGAGTTTAATGTTTACCAATTACGGTTTTAATGTTCGAATTAACATCATAACTAAACATTTCGTTTAATTGCTTTATACGTCGGAATCATGAATAATTTGTACAGTTAAGAGAAAAACTGCCTGAAACCTTCAAATATTGCCCAGAGCTCAATAACACCCTACATATCTTTCTCTCAATTTTGTTACAAAGCCAGTGGCTGTGGTAAAAATTAAAACGGATCCCGTTAGAAACATAAATAGCATCCAAAATATATTTAGACAACAGTGTCCTAGAAGCAGCACAATCTGTCCTAGAAACAATACAGCTCATGTTACAATGTCTATTGCTACAGAAAATAGATTTGGGGGGCTGGGTGCACAACGGTGGATTTATTTGGAATGAGACACATGCATGTTTTAAAATGTGTTCTTCCACCAAACTCTCCTTTCATTTCCTAAATCCCACCTAACATGACATAACTATATGAGCTATCTGATCAACACAAGGCCATATGGCAAACACTTATTGCAAGAGTAAGGAGGTCTTCACACATCACGTTTCACACCTGACTTGCCATAGACCTTTCAGCAAATCCAAATGGCTCCATGATCCTCAGAGCTCTTGCGGAGTCCTGCGGTGCTCATGTGCCATTGGCTCAATCAGTGTCAACACACTGTAAATTCTAATAAGTTCAGTTTACTTAAAAAAAGTTTGGAAACCGATTGCCTTATTTTTGCAAAGCAAACTTAAAGGGAAAACTGAAGTTAAGTTAATAATCAGCTTAAAGTAAAGAAACCAAACTCTTCCCAAGTAAATTAAATAATAAATATCAAGTTTGTTAACTAAAATTTTACATTAAACTTACTCAATAATATTTACTAATACTACTTAAGATTTAATAGTAAGATTACTTGAGTAATTCCATTTAACTAACAGTGTTATCATGTGTTCTGCAAACATCTTAAATACTATTATTCTCAACATGGTTTTAATCTGCCATTCTAAGCTACACAGACTTAAAAAAATACGTGCAATCGGTTTCCACATTTTCTTCAAGTAAAGTGAACGTATTTTTAGTAGTTCAACTAGCATGGAATACACTTAACACAAGGGTGAAATTCTCAACTGTTTATTTTTTGTAAAAAACATGTTTTACAGAAAAATTAAGACCATCACAATAAAAACTAAACTTTAAAACATCTGTGTTCTCTTGACTAGCAGCATTCTGCTGTCATGACATATTCAAAACTGGCACTATATGCAAACAAAACAAGCTAAAATAACATAAAATAGGCCTTTACAACCCAGGAATACAGACCTTTTCTACCTTGAATAGGCTTTTACAACATTAAAATAAAACCTTTTATACCTTGACACAGTATGTGGCTTACTAACCCTAACCCATTTGAACTAGTGGCCACTTGAAATTAGTGCAAATGAATATGCCAATATGCCAACTTCTTAAAGGGTTAGTTCACCCCAAAATGAAAATTCTGTCAGTAATTACGCACCCACATGTTGTTCCAACCCCGTAAGACTTTGGTTCATCTTCGGAACACAAATGAAGATATTTTTTATTAAATCTGAGAGCTGGGTCACTCCTCCATAGGCTTCTAAGGGATTGAAACTTGCCAGCCCCGAAAAGTTATTAAAGACATCGTTAAAATAGTCCAAGTGACTACAGTTCTCAATCTTAAGTTTATCAAGCGACGAGAATACTTTTTGAGCGCAAAAAACAAACAAAAATAACGACTTTATTCAAGTATTCATTTCCTTCTCTGTGGGCCTCGAGATAGTGCGTATCGCTTCTGGTTAAACGTCACACGCATCACACACATGACCAGCGTCGGCCAATAGTGAGCCTACGTGTGACGTACAACACAGAAGCACTACGCAGACTCAATCAGAGGCCCACAGAGAAGGACATGAATACTTGAATTAAGTCGTTATTTTTGTTTGTTTGTTTTTTGGACAAAAAGTATTCTCGTCGCTTGATAAGCTTAAGATTGAGCCACTGTAGTCATTTGGATTATTTTTAGAATTTCTTTAATAACTTTTCTGGGCCTGTCAGGTTTCAATCCCTTAGAAGCCTATGGAGGACTGATCCAGCTCTCAGATTTAATCACAAATATCTAAATTTGTGTTCCGAAGATGAACGAAAGTCTTACAAGTTGGAACAACATGAGGGAGAGTAATTACTGACAATTTTCATTTTGGGGTGAACTATCCCTTTAAATACGGCAGCTTAGGCATCCAAGGCAGAAAGTAAGGAGACACAAGTTTAGCTTAAAAGCTGATTTTTAAAGGGATACTCCACCGTTTTTTCATATTAAACTATGTTATTCCCTTAACTAAGACGAGTTGATACATACCTCTCTCGTCTCAGTGCGTGCACTTAATTGCTCTGTCTTGCGGCGAAACTTTGGTAGCACTTAGCTTAGCCCAGTTCATACAATAGGATTCAAACAGAGAAGTGACAAAACACCTCCACGTTTTCCCTATTTAAATACAGTTATTAGAGTAGTGTAACTCGACCAAGAACGGTGACAAAATAAAACTTTGTGCTTTTCTAAGTGTGTAAAATGGATAACTATATTGTATGGCAGAATACCATAGCAAGTGCTTGGGAGCACTTCGACTCGGCGCAGTAATATCATCTCTCGTGAAAAATCCTCCCCCCGCTCCCTCTCCTCCTCCCTCTCATTTGCGTCAATAGAACCAAGGATTTTTCACGAGAGATGATATTACTGCGCCGAGTCGAAGTGCTCCCAAGCACTTGCTATGGTATTCTGCCATACAATATAGTTATCCATTTTACACACTTAGAAAAGCGCAACGTTTTATTTTGTGTCACCATCCTAGGTCGAGTTACACTACTCGAGTAACTGTATTTAAATAGGGAAAACGTGGAAGTGTTTGGTCACTTCTCTGTTTGGATCCTATTGAATGAACTGGGCTAAGCTAAGTGCTACCAAAGTTTCGCCGCAAGACCAAGCGATTTAATGCACGCACTGAGACGAGAGGTATGTATCAACTCGTCTTAGTTAAAAGATTAGTTCACTTTTAAAAAAAAAACTTTTGCTGATAATTTACTCACCCCGATGTCATCCAAGATGTCCATGTCTTTCTTTCTTCAGTCGAAAAGAAATTAAGGTTTTTGATGAAAACATTCCAGGATTTTTCTCCATATAATGGACTTTAATGGGACCCAAACGGTTCAAGGTCCAAATGACAGTTTCAGTGCAGCTTCAAAGGGCTTTAAACGATACCAGACGATGAATAAGGGTCTTATCTAGCGAAACGATCGGTCATTTAAAAAATAAATAAAAAAGTTTGTTTTATAAGCACAAATGCTCGCCTTGCTCTGTTCTGTGATGCGAGTTTATCAAAAACCTTAATTTCTTTTCGACTGAAGAAAGAAAGACATGGACATCTTGGATGACATAGGGGTGAGTAAATTATCAGCAAAAGTTTTTTTAAAAGTAACTAATCCTTTAAAGGGATAGTTCACCCAAAAATGAAAAACTCTGTCAGTAATTACTCTCCCTCATGTTGTTCCAACCCCGTAAGATTTTCGTTCATCTTCGGAACACAAATTAAGATATTTTCGATTACATCTGAGAGCTGGATCACTCCTCCATAGGCTTCTAAGGGATTGAAACTTGTTCCCCCGAAAAGTTAAAGACATCGTTAAAATAGTCCAAGTGACTACAGTGGCTCAATCTCAAGTTTATCAAGCAATGAGAATACTACTTGTGCGCAAAAAAAACTAAAATATAGACTTTATTCAAGTATTCATTTCCTTCTCCGTGGCCCTCGAGATAGTTCTCGTAGACACATGACCAGCGTCGGCCAATAGTGAGCCTGCGTGTGACGTAGCCCTACGATATCACACTGACGATGCCCACAGAGAAGGAAATTAATAGTTGAAATAAAGTCGTTATTTTTGTTAGTTTTTGCGCACAAAAAGTATTCTCGTCGCTTAATAAACTGAAGATTGAGCCATTGTAGTCACTTGGACTGTTTTAACTATGTCTTTATTAGCTTTTCGGGGGAACACGTTTCAGTCCCTTAGAAGCCTATGGAGGAGTGATCCAGCTCTCAGATTTAATAACAATTATCTTAATTTGTGTTTCGAAGATGAACGAAAGTATTACGGGGTTGGAACAACATGAGGGTGAGTAATTACTGACAGAATTTTCATTTTTGGGTGAACTAACCCTTTAAGGGAATAACATAGTTTAATATGAAAAAAAGGTTTGGAGTTTGGGTTTGAGATTATTCCCTCCCAAAGACAGAAATACCCACTGAATGAAATCAAATATGTTCCTCATTGTCTTTGGGTAGTCTAAATTTAGAGCATAGATCAAGGCAAAAAGGAGACATACAGTGTGTGGCAAATTTGGGACATCATCCACAACAATTGTTCCCTCCAAAACGATTGCCCTCATTGCGTCCACGTTGATGGCATTTGGACGTTTGGTAGGCATTTCTTCAGGTAAAATTGTGAGCAGGCCAACATCTACTTCACTGAAGTCAGCTTCTACATCCACATCCTAAGTAGAGAAGAAAAAAAATCAGAATTGTTTCACAAGAGACAAATATAGTATCTACTTCAAAAAAACTACAAAAAGTATACCCAGAATTAATATTTTAATATCTAACATGAGCTATACTCTCATGGTATAAAACAAAATGGCAATTTAAGAAAGCAGAAACACCAATATCATTACTTGCAAAGCACGTCTACTCGCTACATGGCTCAGTTAAGTCACAAACATGGCACTTGTAACAAATTAAAGCATGACCGGAACTTACATTTCCACTGCATAGCAGCTTATCGACTGGTATTCTAAAAATAAAAAAAAATAAGTTATTCCATCAATCAAAAGTCAATGAACAAACAACATAATCAGATGCATAGACCAGTGTTTATCTCCCTCTCTTTTTTTTCCTCCAAATTGTGGGACACATGCAAAGCAGTTGGTCAATGAGTTAAATTGAAACAGCACATGCATTAGGTATTATTTTAAAACTTAAACTGTTAAAATGTACGTGCAAACTTATATTTAAATACGTTGTTTATACAAATGTTATATAAATAACAATGGGGTTTTAGCACTTTGTGCTTGAACCCCTAAATATGTTATATTATATGTTTATACTCTGCTTGAGGTGGTGGGATAAGGGGTCTGCTAAATACTCCGTAACAAACTCGATAGAAAAACACCTCACAATTTCTTTGCTGCCTGCATATTGCCGTAATTATCATAATAAGCACGCATTTAATTTTCGAAGCAACCGGCCTGACTGGAGTTCAGCATTTATCATTGCGTTTTTAACGTGCCCTGTCAAGTTAAAAATCGTTATTTAAAAAATAAATAAAATAACTGATCTGGAGATGTAACGTTGGCGGTCTTTTCCATCAATTTGTACTTTGCCTGGATTGCGCACTCTCTAGAGTGAATGCAACCGTGTCTGCGGCCTCTTTCGAAATTGGCGCGTCCCTAGTGCTATATGTTGAGCGTCAACGAAAATCATTCCATAAACACAACATTCAAAACGAGGTGACGCGTTTTGTAGAGTTGTCACTGAATTTTGAATTCTGTAAACATTCGCGTCTGCATAACCGTTCATGACCAATCATCAGTTCAAATTACTGGTTAACCTTGCCCATCACTAAAACAAATGAATGAATTAATAGTAATTAATAGGCAACCAGGCAGCTGGATTTACAGATATAAAGCGGCAAATAACTAGTTTGAGCAGAAATTGCTTCAGATAATGGGCAGTGGTCAAAACGTGTTTGTGTTCTTAACATACCGAATATTCAACAAAACAAAATGCAACTAACATAGTGCAGAAAATGTAACGATTATTAAGACTAGCACACAAAAAAATGAGAAAATGAGGTTTAAATTAAAAGAGTTTACCTTGAACTTCACGAAGTGCGATCCTCTCTGCAAAAGCTGCATGTGCTTCTGTGCTGTGTGGGGGAGGGGAAATTGTGGACCAGTACGCATGCGTAACAGCACCTCTTGGACATTTTGAGTAATTTTACTTAAATCACGTTAGTTATGGGAACTATATTTTCTAATATTTCAGCAACAATAAAAAATTTGTAGTAAACTCAACATTTTGGTTAAAATCAAGTAAACCTACTAGTATTTTTATAGTAAGGAGTACGATTTGATTTTACAGTGCACACAAGAAATCAATACTATGTTCTATACCCACAGATATTCATAACTATCTATTTTACACTCCATAATGGTATTATAGCATACAATGACTTTGGTAGAAATAGTGCAGGGGGGATTACATGAGTTTAAATGAGCTTGAAAGCCATCAAAGCCATCAAGACATGCATTCATCTAAGCATATCCTCCCGTAAAGAACCGGTCGGGCTGTTTTGATTTGATCTAATCCAAACACACTCGGTTCCCCCGATGGCCCTACAGATACACAGATTTTGTGCTTTATTTGATTTTCAGGGCGCCTGCACAAGTGGTCAGAGATGAAAAGATATGTGATAGATCAACACAAGGAAAACAGATACGCATCCTTGACATCTCAGCGCTTTAAAACTAAAACTCACTCACAAACACAGACATAGATAAACGTGTAATTCTGCACATATACTCTCCACGGCTTTATGCTCTAAATATAGCGATACTAGGGATGCTTTTTCTGCTGGCTTCCATTGGATATTGCAATGCATTCTCATCTTCACATTATTACACCAGTAAGACTAACAACTTTTTTTTTCCTGGCAGCTTTCGATGAAATGCTTTGGACTGTCTATTGCACCAGGTGCTGCTGTTTTGCACTTGAACATCCACTCGTGATGATTGAAGATTACAACTATCTACCAATTTATCTGTTTGGTGCATCCAAAACACTCCCACGCACCAACTACGGCGATTAGAGAACATTTTTCTCCACAGAGAACCGCTTTAAAGGCTAAATGTACTATCCTGTATACTACGAAAAAAACTTAACATTCAGAACCACTTACTATTGAGAAGAGAAATACTGCGGATACAATTGCACTTTGACTTATCAGAAATAAGTATAATATCGTTCACCTACAAAGAAAACACCACAAAACAGAGTGTGACATCACGTCAAATACATACAGCCGATAATGACAAAGAAAGAGACAGAGAAATACACAAATATGACACAATTCAAGTGTAAACTCGCTAATTGTCTAACGTTGTCTATAGGTTCAAATTGAATACATTTTAAAATCTAATTCAAAGTTTTCTTAAGATGCTAGAAATTTTTGAAAAACGTTGAAGCTAAAAGACAAAATTTGCCGATCTAAAATGAGCTTCTTCTACACATGCCTTAATGTTACAAATACAGTGTAATTTTAGACGAATAATCTGTAAGTCTATAGAATCTAAAATGTTTAAACAAACACAAAGCCCCTGATACAGATTTCAAGTGTTATTTCAACCCCACTCATGTAGCTCAGTCCTTTGGACTGAACAACTTCCCATTGAATTAAAAAAGTTTCTCTTTTGTCTCATCTCTCAATCTAAAAATGGTGCAGTACAGAGGGAGGTCAGTTAAACGAATGAAACCTGAGTAATATTCCGTCTCGTGAATCTTAAACAAAAAAACACCATACTTTAACAACTAAAACAGTGCAATATTATGCTAAAAGATAAAGTACAGTAGTTATTTTAAGTTAGAGTGAATATGTACATACAACAGTAATGTAGTTCCACAGTTTCTCCTGCACCTGTAGATAGTGAATAACATCGGAACCTCTAGTACTGTTTAGTAAATGGCCTTGTTTCATTGTCCCTGCTAGTTCACCACAAAAATACTAAAAAACAAATCTGTTCTTATTTTTCCATGTTATCACAGCTTTCTCAATTCTCAAAGAAAATGAACATTATTTTCTAGACCTCACACAGGCTAAAAGATAAGACCTGCGAATGTTTCTCTGTCAGGCTGAAAGCTCAAATAGATGGGGTGAACACACAGCACCTACAGTAACAGTAACAGTAATGGCTGTTTCCCCTCTTGTTACATCTGAGGGCAGAGAATTCAAACATCTTCTCAATGTCATCCATCCTCATCCTCATCCTCATCTTCCTTCCCCATCTCAGGGCTTTTCCGCCCAGGCTCTCTCTCTCTCTCTCTCTCTCTCTCTCGGGAGGGAAAGTTGCCG
The DNA here is from genome assembly GCA_036326025.1 of Chrosomus eos. Taxonomy (NCBI): domain Eukaryota; kingdom Metazoa; phylum Chordata; class Actinopteri; order Cypriniformes; family Leuciscidae; genus Chrosomus; species Chrosomus eos. The sequence goes on along the minus strand of CM070820.1, from coordinate 37,346,846 downwards.
CGTGGGCTCTAAAGTAAGCTACCTGCCTCTTGGGCTGTTTAAACCAACGACACAATGTCACAGAAGGTCATCATAGTCGAGAAGTTTGGAGTGCTGGCGGCTCTTCCACAAGCGGTAGAGGCGGAAGTCGAAGTACATTTCGATCATCTCCTTACCTAAGAGTGGATAGAGCACAAAATTTGTAGCTTTTCTTAAAATATCAGACCATCAAATCACAGGCAGCACGCACGTCACACATCTATTGTACCATCCGCTGTGTAAAATAGATCTACATAAGGGAGCCTTTACAGGCATTTGTGGGTGTTTTAAATACTGTTCTCTATTTAAAACAGTGGTAATTATCCTCAACAGTGCAAATCAAGCACTGTAGAGTCCATAGGGGACAAAAAGGAGACAGAAGAGGAGGGAGGGGAACAAGTGGGCCTCCTGAGTCCAGTGAAGAGACAGGAACAGTGGGAGAAGATAATGAGGTTTTAATTGGAGAATAATTACTGTCAAATCAATAGTGGTGGCACTGATGAGAGTTGGGGTCAGAGTTCACGTGGCACATAGAACTCTCCATACTGTGTATGTGATCTGCTACGCAAGAGTTTATTTGACAGACCACCAGATATACAGATAAAATTGACATTATTATTATTATTATTATTTTTTAAATGCATGTTTCGTAGTTTGTTTCCCGCATGTGTGTTAGAATATGTGTGAGTGGTCATCTCTGTCGTGTGTGTGTGTGTGTGTGTGTGTGTGTGTGTGTGTGTGTGTGTGTGTGTGTGTAGTACACTCACCCTGAGCTGACAGCTCCAGAGGAGACTTAAACTCAATGGCATGAGGTTTCATCAATCTCTTGAGGTTTTGAAAAAGCTGAGGATGAGAAAACTTTACTGTTACTTTTCAATTTTCACAGTTGTTAAGTCTTCAAATTGTCAAAAGACCTTCGATATTACTCCCAATATTCCAAATAAAGACTAAAAACGGATATTACAGATATATTTTTCAATGATCCATGCTAATATCAATATTCAGAGAGCAGGGAGGTTGATTACAATAAAATGCATATATAATATAATATATATATATATATTTGATAAATATAATTTAATGAAACACAAATGAGGTATTGGCTTGGTATATATATAAAAAATAACATTTTTGTTATTTAATAATAATAATTATTACCAATAATAATAATAATAATAGTGTTATAATAATAATAATAACCAATAATAATAATAGAGTTATTTTAATAAAAAATAATATTGTATTATTAAACTATTTACTCATTCACAATATAATAAATTATTTTTGGCTTAAAATATTTATATTACAACAACAACAATAATAAAAACAATAATAAGAAAGCAGTAAAGCATTAAAATAATATACATTTTTATTAAAATAATACATTATTATTAGGCTGTCTGTACTGGCCAAATATCCGTCTATAAGTGCTATTCAAGTCTGTAACTACTAAAAGCTAACCAAAATCTTAATTCAAACCTTCTCTCTGGTCTTGATAATCTGACTGCACAGGCTGCTAATAGGAGCCATACAGCGATGCGTGTGCATCATAAACTAGAGGGAGCTGGACAGGGCAACTGGTGGAGTGTTAAACTGTGTGTTCTGCCATGCTGTGATCGACCTCCGCTGGAGGGGGTCTGGTAGTGTCAATGAAAATCCTTCATATCAGGACAAAGCCTGTCAGAGTGCATTAATTGCCTCCAGCTATTTTCCTCCCAATCCTTTGACTTCTGTTTCTCTGGATGCTGTCAGTATAATCTCTCATCTGGACATCTTTTCTGAAAGCTATTCTTCACCTCTCTAAATCGATCATGAAAGCCACAGAAAGCCTCATAAATCCAGGCTCAGATAATCAATCTCTTTCCATTGTAGTGAAGACCAGGCCATTTGTAAACCAAAGTTATCGCATTAAAAATCCCCTTGCATCAGGATATACAAATATGACTCCTAATCATTAAAAGCAATATTAGCAGCTCAAATGAGATTAGCAACAGAAAAAAACGGGATACACTGGGAACTGGCTCCACGCTAATGGTTATAATGATGCTGAGAAAACTAATCCCTTCCCTTTATTCAGTATAACATTACATATGCTCAGGCAGTCGTTACAACCTTATTAGCTTTCTGCCTGGTATTGAGCACACAAGATATATGGCCCGCTGCTGCTGCCCTGACACGGCTAATAGAAAAACAAATCACAGAGACAGTGTATAACCGTTATCTGATTTTATCACTACAACAAAAGCACAAAGGCAGGAGTTTAAGGCACAGTTCACCCAAAAATGAAAATTCTCTCATCATCATGCTTTACCAAACCTTTCTTCTGTGAATCACAAAAGCAGACATTTTTAAGAACATACTGGTTGCTATTTGCCATACAATTAGAACGAATGAATTAGATGTCCGATTGTGAACAAATCACTCTTTAGAAGTGGATCTCTAAAATTAATTTGATACGGTTCATAAAACGAGTCTGAATGATTGGTTCATGGATCGGACTGATCTGGTTCTTAACTCATTGACGTAATGATCATTGACTCAAAACTCGCATAGCCTACTTATATGACACTTTTACGGTGCTTTTGTGTCTTTTTGATTAATTGTAATTGCATGGAAAAGAGAAATGTGTACAACAATAAAATTTCATACAGGTCTGGAATAATATGAGGGTGAGAAAATGATGACGGTGCGGAACTATTCCTTTAAAAACAGAGAGAAGGCATAAAGCTGTTGGGTTGCTTTCTGCTGCTGCACCTGGTCAGAATCTATATATAGCAAGTTCACTGAAACTCTTTCTTTCCCCTTCAGAAGAAGCAGGAGCTATGGAGCAAAATTGCTACATGCAGTGAAAAAGCCTTGATGTTTCTTTTTTTCTTTACTTCAGTTATATTCTCTCTGTAGACTTGCTTCAGAAACCGACTGATGAACTGCTCACATGGCAGAAATTTTAGTGAGACTCTAGTTTTGTGCATGGTTATGTGTGTACTTCAATCAGCGACTCTGTGTACTTCAATCAAAAGACTGCATCCAAATTTGTTTACCAAGTGTCTGTCATACAGGTGCACCATGGCGTTGTCAACCCTCAGCATAATGGTGTTGCAGAGCACTACCTATGCTTAAAATGATCTGTGTGATTTGCGGGAATCCTTTGCATATGGACATATAGGACAAAACAATTGAATTTTTGAACACACATTTGTTTACACTCCCTTGGTTTATTTATGATCTCACAGTCACGCACCGTCCTGAATTACGAAAACGACTTAAAATCTGATCTGACCCTTCAGACTTCCAACATTTTTTCAAAAACAAGATTTTAATCTGATCTCAAACGATTTATGGATGCATCTTGGATCAGGTTTGTTTGTATTTCGGACATGTAGCATGACAATACCACTGACGTAAATACCATGGTAGTCATTCAGTACCATATGATACTGTGGGTTACACCACAGTACTTTGCTGTAAGCTTTTATCGTTATAAGCCCATATCCAGCTTGGCATTACTGAATATATGTCCTGAGCTTTGGTGGCCAGAGGCAACTGTCAGTGTATGGCACTGAGAGACTGCGTGTGTGTGCATATTGGAGTGTGTGCGTGTGTGAGTATATGAGGCAGAGAAGTGCGAGGGTGGAGGGGTGACAGACTGTCTAACTGTCAGTCACAGAGCAGTTGCTTGTCAATCTGGCACCCGGATCTCCTGCCATCATATCCCTGCCTCACTCCGAACACACTCCGAACTCTGTTTCTCATGCACACACCTGCCACAGCATGAAAGTATGAGGCCGTGCAGTCGTGTCAGCTCTGCAAGGGTGCTAAAACCCCATAATATGATGTATGAATATAGTTTCACTGATATACTGTACAGACTATAAACGTAATCTTTCTATCTATACACTGAATGTTCATTCCATTCCCCTCTATCTCTCACTCATAATTTCCTGTCTTGTCTTTATGACAAAAATCTTATGGAATGAAACTGGTTAAAACACACAGGGAGGTGAGTAGATATTATCTACCTTTTCTCCATTAGCATTGCCGAGCACATAGCAGCCCATAATGTGGATGAGGTTGGGCTCAGGATTTAATAAACTCATGAATCTGCCAAGTCTCTTCCAGAACCTGCACACAAAAGCTCAGAATGATTACAAATTATGGCTATTTTTAACAGTTGATTATCTTGATATTGTAAATATCATTGAATTGACATAAAAAAGCATGAAAAACAATCACTCAAATTTTGAATTAATAATATCCTGTATTTACACCATCTTGTGGCTTGTTAATTATAATGGGAGCATTCTGGTTTTGTCATACACTGTAAATAGAAAATTGAAGCAACAGGAGTGGACCAAAAGGCCATTTTTCACATTTAATTAACAAGGATGCAAACTGATGAAGATGTGACTTCCCTTGCCATGTCCTCTGGGAAGAATTTTTGTTTTTATTTTGTTTGTTTTATACCACTTTGTTTCGATGGTACACTTCAGACATTCTCCTAACTAAAAACTTTAAATGTTAAACTTTTACGTTAAACCACAGAGCTTTTATTTTGGAGGAAATACCAAAGAGAGACCTTAAAGTTTCGCTTATGTTGACAACAGGTTTGTAAATCTGGGATTTTTGCATCCCTGAATTCATTGTGGGAGCCAATTGTAATCTCAATTGTTTGTTTATTAATTGTGCAGCACTATTACAAATAGAAAAAACGATACAGAACTGTTTTGTGAATGTAAACTCACTGTATCATATCCTCCTCCTTCTCTACTTTAGCAAATGTGGCCACTTTGTTCTTCAGTAGGTAGAGATGACCTGGACCTCCCTGGAGAATAAAGAGAGCCAATTACGCAGTGGAAAATAACATGCACAAAATACTCCACATGCACACTTGTGAAAAAGCAAGATATGCAAATCATCACACATATTTTTTCCAAACCTGACAGAAGATAAGCATGTTCCAGATTTTGCAGCCTTTTCTGTAGGCGGTGAGTTTCTTTTCAATCTCCTCTGAAGAGAAGAGAGATGAGAGAAGACAGATAGCAGAGAAGTGGAGAGGGAGGCAGCAAGGGAATCATATGATATTACAGCCCAGCTTTTTCATAGTAAACAAACAGCAGGAGTAAACATTAGGCATACAAAAAAAAACGTGTCTGGCCAATTAACACGTACCTAGTATATCATCGAAGGTGGCATGTTCATGATCCTGCAGGCAGAATACAGGGCAAGAATGAACAACAACAAAAAACTGCATAAATCTGAAATAGGAATTATCAGTTGGGAAATATTACGTCACGTTTTTATTTGAACATAACTTAAGCATAATATATGCGCTAAATCACTAGCTTGGCATTACAAAGCAGTTATCTGCAATCTCGAACAATGATGATTTGCACTACTAAAACTTGCATGCGAGAGCTGACATCATTAGTGGTGCTTAACATAAGGGGCTTTATACTGATAATCAAAACTTTGATTCTCTTTGATCCTGTGTATGACTGCATCATTAAACTATACTCACATAGAGAATAGGGATTATGGAGGGGTCGTCCCGGCGGATTATGTCGGGAACGTACTCGGCCTTTGGTACTTTTGATGAAATTAGCTGTTCAAAAACAAGGATGAATAAAAAACATTCGTATTAATGAGCCCATCGATGATCAAAAAGCTGCACTACATTTAATGAGAAATTGACGATGAGTTCATAAGAAGGCAGTTGGCTCATGTCAAAATGGATGAGGGTGATTGAAATATGCACGTACCATTATTTTGGGTGGGATGAAGTCATCGCCCTCACAGGCTGCTCTTTCTGACTCTCTCTCTTCCTCCCAGTCGACATCATCACAGTCTTCTTCATCCAGATTGCCAGACGACGCCTGGAGGTCTCCACCTTGGGAAAAGGTAATATGCAAATGCAAATACACAGAAACACAACGCAAAACAAGCACATTAACGACCAATGAGATGACAGGTTCTATCAACAAGCATTCTGTTGTTCATGTCTGAGAGGTTGGCCGTTCTAACATGACCTGTTGTTTGTGAGGAGAAGGTCTTACAAAGCAACGCATTTAGTGCCATATAGGACACAAAGAGAAAGCACACATATATAACAGCAGAGTACATCTGTGGGAAACAGACATTTTACACATGCACAGGTGCTGATGTGTGTGTGTGAGTGATGAATAGCACGATGTACGAATCTTGCACAATGCACAAATGAGGCCTCTAGAGAACATGTCCATTTCATAATTACATTTAAAGCAACACCATGGAACTTTTCCTCTTCGGTCGCCCTACTGGTTGGAAACGAAATTGTCTATTACCGCTGTCGTAAGTAATTTAGCCAACCGTCGCACGCACGCTCACTGTTTATCCAGCTTCTACTTTAGAATGAACGATATCCACAGACAAGGTAGAGTATGTTACATTATTTCATGAAAGGATGATGTATTGCGACATCAGAAACGAAGAAAAACGAAATAATGACTATTGTAGTGCTTGACGTAAAGCAGTCAAATTTTGTAGTTCTTTTTGTGGTCGGGTTCCTACCCAAACCCCGAAGTTACATAGTGCCAGTAAAAGCGATACAGACCCCGTCAGGCTATGGCAGAAGTGCCTTTCACCCTGTTACGACTTGCTGAACCACTGATAAGATTTTGGAAACATTATTTTAAGGTAAAAAAATGTTACATAGTGTTGCTTTAAGACATTATATTCTGCCACCCAAAATCACATTCTCATAATAAAAAATGGCATTGTTATTACTGTAAATGTAATCAATAAAATGTATTACAAAAATTTGGGGTTAGTAAGATTTAAAAATATCTATATTTTATTTAGCAAGGATTCGTTAAATTTATCAAAAGTGACAGTAAAGACATTTATAATGTTACAAAAGATTTCTATTTTAAATAAATGCTGATCTTTTGAAGTTTCTATTTATCAAAGAACCCTAAAAAAAAAGCGTGGTTTGCGCCAAAATATTAAGCAGCTCAACTGTTTTCAACATTGATTATAATAAGAAATGTTTCTTGAGCACCAAAATCAGCATATTAGAATGATTTCTGAAGGATCGTGTGACACTGAAGACTGGAGTAATGATGCGGAAAATTCAGCTTTGCCACCAGAGGAATAAATTCCATTTTAAAATGTATTCAAATAGAAAAACGTTACTTTAAATTATAATAATATTTCACAGTATTACTGTTTCACTGTATTTTTGATCAAATAAATGTAGCATTGTATTGGTGAGCATGATCAAAACGTTAAAAAAACCTTTGAACGTTAATGTCTTTAAAAATATAAACATGATAGTAGCTGTTGTACTTCCTTTAATCAATGTTCCTTTTAAGGCAAGTCAGTCAAACTCCTATTCACTCCAGTTGGCAAGAACAGAAATATCAAACAGAAAAGCTGTTTGTAATTGTTATGTTTAAAGTTATGTTTAAATAAGACCGGGACATGATCTTGACAGGCATCATAAGATTTGTATATGAATGTTTTGTGTGGGTGACCAATAATGTACATGTACTGAAATCAGAAAAATATACACCATGGCTGAGTGTGTCTTTCTGTGCGTGTGTGTGGACTCACTGTCTCTGGAGTCATGGAGAGAGTCAGGCTTGACGGGTGTTGGGTCACTCCAGGAGCGGCTGAAACTCTTCGCTTTGCGATCAGCAAATGCTAATAACGAAGCGGAGGAGGAAAGCATCACACACACTGCTCTTACACACACACACACACACACACACACACACACACACACACACACACACACACACACACACACACACACACACACACACACTGGGCTCTTGTCTGAGGTTGGGATGTGACATGTTTGAGGATTTCTCCGCTTTAGGCTGACTACTTCTAAATATTAGAATCAATTTCACTCTGTATACTGTAATGCTAATTGATGAGAGAGTGGCGAGGTATTCAGAAACTAAGTCACATGCTAGTTGTATATCAGACAAGAGCATCGGTTTCATACTTTTGACCAGATGCTTGAAGCATCTGTGACCCCTGAAAATAATTCATCTGACACCATGAATTATTGTCAAGCAATGGCATGTTCACATGTTTGCATTGAAAAATCACACACAACTCACTCTGGTTCTTCACCTTCCTGCTGCCCACCATCCTCAAATGTTTCCGGAAGTTTCTGGGATAGAAAGGATTTTCAGAAGCACAGTAGATTGGAAAGTGGTAGAGGATGAGAGGGGGAAAACACAAGAAGAATGGGAGATTGAGCAAGAGGAGACAAAAATGGAAATGTTAAACACACTTTCAAACCATCCATTTATACATGGTAGCATTAGCATGGCAGATTACGGACAGGGCCGAGTGTTTGAAGTTATACAACAAGCTCAGTGCACTCCAAACAAATCTCCAGTCCTCACTGTTCCTCTGCAAAAAAATAGGCACACATAAACAGTTTGTACCAGTTTGACACTGCTTCAGGCTTCAGAAACACATTTACTCATCAGCGTGTCTGTATTTTCAGATATTTAAGCACACTGTTTGATCTTTTAGCTTAAAGTCACCAAGAAATCTAAATGGACATTTCTTATATTTGATGGAATATTGCAGTGTTTACTATAAGTAATTTATCTGGGCACGTTTTTTTTAAATCAAAATAACTTTCCCTCACCCTCTCTTCAAGACAATAATTCCTTCTTTCCATCAAACTGTCACTCACATGAGATCACAGCAATTAACAAACAACAACAATCCAATCAATTCCCAATGGACACAATCAAGTCCCATCCAACATCTTTTCTCAATCGAGAAGCTGCTTCACTCTGATATACGTCACAATAGGGAAGATCACAACTTCAGGGCAAATTCCAATCGGAAGTGTGCATCCCTATGCTCTACTTACTCCGAATAGCAGAACATGACCATTAATTATTAAATTACTTCCTTGACATGACTACTGCATGTTCCCTTCACTAACGGACTTGTGGAAGAGGTCTTCGTGAAGGGATTCAGTTGTTAAATTTCGAAATTTGAAACGCACCTACAAATGGCTTCCCCTTCTGAAGTGCCCTTCTATGTTTAAATGAACATAATAGAAAACTGAAATGTTCAAACTTAAACAAGCATTTTTTCCCACTTAAGTGTCTTACTACTTTATACTGCACGTTTAAAATTGTGAATATAAATAGGAAATTAAACCGGAGAAATTACTCTAGTAAAGTTAGTGGCCAAGAAAAATCTGTTTTATTCTACATAAGGCAGGTCGCCGCCTCATGGAGACTGACATTTTGTGAGATTACATGATTTGTCAAACTACTCTACTTTATGGGTTAAAGAAATAGGGTAAATAGGGTATTTTTACAACAGCATTGGTAACCTATAACATTTGATTTTGTGTGATGTAACATCCATGCAGATAGATGTCAGTATAAACATGGTATTGGCCTGTGAAACATAAATTACCTACTACATACCTACTACTACCTACATACTATATGGTAAGTACAGTATGTGAGCCGAGTAGTATGTCCGAATTCATAATATTCTTAAAATTGTGGATGAAAAGCACCCGGATGACCTACTACTTCTGTCGAGATTCTAAAGTGCGCATCTGACGGAGACTTTACTATCCCATGAGGCCACTGGATATGATTTGTGAATGAATGGCAGTGAAGAAATGCAAATGACGGCATAATCACAACAGTGACAACATGGCGGGTGTAGTACAGTATGTCTGAAATTTCATTCATACTATATAGAACATACTTTCTTAACAGTCACAAAGAAAGTTTCAAACCAAATGTAGTACCTACTATACAGTATGTGATTTTGGACACAGCCTTAAATTCACCTGTGGGTACGTGTTAGCGCAGTAAACCTTTCTAACAATATGAATAACTTGCAAAAACACTGTGTCACAGTGCTTCATGTTTTCATTACTGAGTTCTGGTGACTTTCAAACCAGAAAATCACTCACAGAAAATGTACTACAAACTGCCTCATCAGAGAATGAAAGCAAATTCAGTTGACCCACTCCTTCAACTGACAGCCTTCCTCCTCTCGTTAGCACTTTACACTTGTTCTCCATGCATCATGTCACCATGGTTACACCGTAGTGTAGTATTGTAGTGAGCATTGGAGAGGTAGGTGGTCTTTCCTCATTTGCCAACAAATAATAGAGCAGCTCACACACTCAATGTGGAGCCTTTAAAATAAAGAAGAGCTGGGCCATGGATGAAATAATGAGGCAATTTGGCTTGTACAAAAAACACAGGATCAAAACCGATGGCCACGGTGGAGAGTAAGCATTTTGTTTCTGCAGGCATGATACAGTTGCACACCACAATATTAGAAAGAAGCACTGAGGCCAAAACTAGTCAAATATACGGTGGGAAAACTAATATTCTTGCAGTACAGTGAGTGATGCATAGCAGAGGACATTTTTTACAGCATGTACTGTACTTGCCGCTATGAGCCTCTAATCGAATTCACCAACATAAATATTTTACAAAAGAGAAAAGGGCTTATTTTAATATCGCTGTTATTTTTGAGATGGCTACAAAGAGCATGGTGACAGTGCATCTGTATAGTTGTCAGAACTGCTTTTCTCCTTATGTCCGTCTCGCTGACAACCTTCTAAACTGCTGTCAAAGTCAATGTGCCGGCTGACAGGGAAAGAGCGCAGATCTTCATCATGTTTCAAAAATAGAAGCGCATATCAAGAGAACTATGAGAATCATTTTTAATTAGACGCTCTAACGACCTTAATCCTCATTTGTGGGCGAGCTGAAAATAGAGTGATCAGTCAGATCGCCGGAGTGTGACATGTTGATCCTCACAGAAATATATATATCCATTGCTTAATGAATAATTTAAGAATATAACATAACACATTTCTTAAAAAGCACAGCCAGTCAAAATGGGAACAACAGAAACAGTTCAAAGTTTAAATAAAACAACTGTGCCAGAAGAAAAAAACTCAGCACAATTAAAAATTCTATGAGCTTCAAGGGATAGTTCACTGAAAATTAAAATGATTCACTCACCCTCATGTTATTCCAAACCCATATGACTTTATTTCTTCTATGGAGCATAGAAAGTACTTTTGAAGAACATATTGTTCTCAAAAATGAGAACTGAGGCTGTCAAGCTTCAAAATGATAAAAGGCATACCCTACCTCTCTTTTATGTGTTCAAGAGTAGTAGATATTCTGATTTGTGAATGAATCAATCAACTGAATCGGCTGATGACCAAGCAGAATGATGTGTTCACTAATTAAACTGTGACGTCAGCTTACTGACACAGTATTCAGTTACAGTAGGTTAACATCTCACTGAAGAGTAATATTAAATCAGCTTAAATGTTAGTCTGTCCATCACACAAAGCTACTGTATTAATAATGTTTCAAAAACTTGGAATGCAGAACACAAATCAAATGGATATGAATGCATAAATGGATTCTGTCACCATTGATTGTGATTGCATGGAAACAAAGGACCAGGTTATTATTATTAGCATTATAAAACTGTATGACAGAAGAAAGACACTCATAAGGGTTTTGAAAGACATAAAAGTGTGTAAATGATGGCAGAATTTTCATTTTTGAGTGAAACTAAACCTTTCAAGTGCAGTTGTTGTGTAATCCTAATGGATGCAACCAATTATCTGCAACCTTCCCACAGTCACAGGCATCTACAGTAATGTTGTTGAGCAGTGTCATGGGATCTCTGGAAAACACTAAAAGCTAGATTCACAGTCTGCTCTTTTTTTTCTGTATAATAAAAGGGGAGCTGAACTCTGTTACACATCTGCTGGGAAGATGAAAACCATATCTGTCCTTTCAATTGTCCTTCATTGCTCTACACATTAGTTCTCTCTAGCAATTCTGTATCATGCTGGGAAGACTTTTTTGATGATCTGCCAGCAGGCCAATTAGGTTTTACTAGTGAACAAATGTTTTTAAATATGTAAGCCAATTCAGCCAGGTGGAATGAGATTTGCTGTCGAGTTATTCATAGTGCACATGGCATTAGTGTCCTGCGTGACACTAGACTGATCAGGGTTTTTCCTGGCTCAAAATGAGGCGGAGGTGGTAAAATTGTAACACTAGGGGGGTCCGGGGGCATGCCCCCCCGGAGAAAATTTTGTACATTTTAAAGATAAATTCATTAATCTGGTGCACTTTGAGTCACTCGAATCTGTTGTTAAAAATAAATAATAATCCACCCGCCAACCACCCATATTCTTTGATTTAGATATCTGCATCTGATCATCACATTACAATTATTCAATTAAGCATGATAATATGGTAACATATCACACAATTAACATTTATTTAAATTAAAAGTTCTTCTTTTGGCAAAATTGCATTTTCTTTATAGCCTAAACAGAGGCTTTACTCCCTTTAAACGTATTGTCAATGTTTCATTTTTGAAAACACTCTTATCGGAATAATTTTTTGTACCTTTATAAAGGGCATTTTCCCCCTAATTTTATTTAATGTATGCTCTAAATTTCATTTAAAATTCTTACATTTTATCAATACATTCAATTAAAAATAATAAGACACTAGGCTGTTACCAATCAAATTAAATAATTTACATTGAAAAATTATAACTGTATTAAATTAGATTATTTTGAATATTTTTTGAATATACAAGGAATGTTGAAAAGAATGATACTTTGAAACTAAACCGCCAGTAGGAGGGGGCAGGCGGCCGTCTTAATGAGCGAGTCATTGAGTCATTCATGTAAACGATTCATTCAAACGGCTGATTGATTCAGAATGAGGCGGTTTAATAATGGGCAATTGAATCTTTGACTCAAGCGATTAGTTCAAAACGCTGAATGATTCAGTAATGAATCATGGATGAGTGTTGCTGTGAGACGCGATATGGTTCTGTTGTTTGGAACTGTTTTCGCTGCTAAAACAGAACAAAAACAGTCTAAAAATGTAAGTAACTTAATTTAAACTATTTGTTTATTGAACTGTTATGAAATTAATATCTCGGTTTCAATCGTGATGTTATTCAGGAAAACAGCACTCTGGTCGTGTGTATAGCCTATATATTGTTTCTTAACTATAATTAATGTTATAAATAACTGCGCGAGACTCAACAGCGCAACTTTGTTTCCGTCCGTACATTAGGTATGATGGGAGTTCCGTGTCTTTATTACACTCATTAGCTGTCATCCACCCTCGATTGAATGGAATGTTTTTATTACTCGGCCCGCTCGACCCGCGGATTATGATCCGTGCAGCACTATCGGTTAGAGAATGGACACAAGTGGAAATCGCGACAGAACTGTCACGGTGGATTAAGTGTATATGAGCACGTGACTGTCTGTCCGAGTTTTGTCGGGAGGCGGAGGCGGCACGAAATTTGACTGAGGCGGCCGCCTCATAATTGTCTATGCAGGAAAAACCCTGCTGATAAGTGAAACTCCGAAAGTGTTCAGTTGTCAGCTGTATCGATTAACACACTCCAGATACTGCAGCTTCGGTTATTCGACTGACCTATTGATCCAAGCAGCCAAACACAGAGAGACACACACACACCCACCCACCCAGGTGCTTTATGTATAAAGAACAGCATTTATTTGAAATAAAGTTTTTACTGTCATGTTTGATCAATTCATGCAACCCGGCTGAATATTAAATTCTTTCAAAAAAATCGTAGGTAGTGTACATCTAACTATTATGATTTTATTTCTTATTTTAAACTTCTCACAATAACTGGTTTTATGTTTTACTCTAACGTGGAAACTGGCTTATGCAGAAATCCATGGGTTTAGATCAATAAACTGCTGCTGGCTTTCTGCTTGGTAAAGCTAGCATCACAACTCCACAGGGAAGTGTGCAAAAGAGGAAACAGTTCTTCATGTGTAGTATGCAGGATCGGAGTTTGGACTTTAAAGATCTGAGGCGATACACAGATACTATAATACTACAGTAACAGAGGACATCACAAAACACCATCTTTCTGCTGTCTCACTCTACGTCTGTGTGTGTGTGTGTGTGTGTGTGTGTGTGTGTGTTGTGTGTGTGTTTTGGGAAGGGCTGTGACACAGGACATTAGGGGCATTAGACAGTACCTCTCCATCAGTGCGGTGGCCTCTTGCTCTCTTTTCCTCCTTTTTCTCTCTGCAATTCCACGGAACGCCCTGCTGGGACCGGTCACAGTGTTATAGGCGTGTGTACAGAGAGCAGTGCAAAGGGAAAAGTCTAGAGTGGCCACAGAAAGGTTCAAACCACAACAGGAGCTGATCACCACCCACAGGTCAAAGGGACACGACTACACGTACGTTCACAAACTAAACACTACGACCACAGCAAAGTCAAGTGTAACAGACACTCAGTCACCAACCAGCACAGAGGATCAATTCACAGAAATCTGTAACATCTTTAACGGGACATCTGTAACGGGAGTGCTTATCATATCTAGCACGCTTCTATTGTTTTTGACAGGGTGACAGAAGATATAGCCATAATCATTGACAGTTTATGTTAAATCAAACTCTAGATGAGGTTAATGACAGCCCAGAAGCTACTTTCTGACAGTGCATGGGTGCATTTAATTGCATGTGGATGTGTCCATGTGACTGCATCCTGAAATCCTTCAGAGCCTTGACAGATTGGCGACGGTCTTGGAACACTGCGTGCAAATCTTGATGAGTGACTTTTCTGGGGTATACTTGGGCTATATTTGTATATTTTGCATGCAATATTCAACAGTGATGGCAGCAATCACCATATTGCTCCTAACAGGGACAGTCCACAATTTTTTTTTCAAAATGGTTCAAATATATACCACTCATTGTAGTCAAAATACAAGCTTTGTTCCAAAATCTAGTCAACAGTCTACCTAGATCTTATTATAGAAGACCGTAGGCAGGCTCATGACACGAAAGCAATTCCTATACGTAGGTACATTATGCTGCTCTCTCTAAGATACCTTGTTTTTAGATACAATTTAAGTCCGCATTGCAGATGAAGATGATAGAAATTGATTATAAATATATTTCATTCAATATAAAAAAAGTGTTGATAAATAATTAAAATTGTATTTTATTATACAAGTTTTTTTATACATTACAGTATTACTTTGTTAAAAGTACACTATATAACTTACACAAAACAACACAATTTAAATCAATACATCAATCCCTTTTCCAAAATGTGTTTTTGTCTTACACTGATTCACTGTGGTAAGCCTATTATAAGCGTTTATATTTTAGACCTAGCGGGATGGTTTTCGTGTTAAATTGCATACATTCATCACTCGCCTTTGCGTGTCTCGTCATATCCGTAAATAGAGAAAAGTTGCTCCTCCTACTTTGATGCGGGTATGGTGTGGAAGTGGCATAGGTTAGTTGTCACAACAAGCGAAAAAGTTTGACATGGAGCATGCTAAATCTTCAACCTCCGGGGAATCAGAGGAGAGTCTGCTGGCAAAAAGAGAACATGACAGAACTCGTAATAAAACAAGAATCAACATTGACTTGGCTTTTCAGAGATGGCGAGAACTGAAGTATTTGAAATATTGTAAAAGTGATGCGGAGATGGCGTTTTTATTACTCAACAGGTGAGTAGGGTGTTTTATTGAACAGATACATTTTCATGTGTAGCTCTCCAACAGAGTTCATTGTGCTGGAATTTATTTTCAATGAAGTACCATGTCTATTAAGTATTAGTATTTCAGTATTAAGTATTAGTAAGATAAGTATTCAGCCAGTCAGCTTGAGATCCTTTCCATCTACACTGGTTATATCTTATGGTTATATATAAATATACATGAAACACTGTTTATATGTTATGGTTATGTGTCATGTTGCATTGGTTGCCTTAAGACACATTTAGGGCCCTATCTTGCACCCAGCGTAATTGACTTTGTACACCGACGCATGCATCATTCCTATTTTGCACCCGACGCACAGCGGACTTTTCCCTCCACAGACGCACGGTAAATTATGGAATAAACTTGCGCTGTGAACCGCTCCTGGCGTGCGCCTGGCAAATCCGCCATTATAATAGCAATCCACCATAAAACAATCGCGCCTGCTTTTAAAATTGGTTTATTGCATGTTACGCCCAAACCACACCTATGAGTAATGTTGCTACTTCAGACCAACCCCTTTTAGATTTCCGAGATCCACCCACAAAGTTACTTGCGTTTGATTATTGCGTATTAGATTGTTAAAATAGGGCCATAATACATATGAGTTAGGCTGAATTCTGTCTTCTTTCAACTCCACATACTGCTGTGGCATTCCTGCACTTTTATCCAGATCAGTCACCTATGAGTTTAGAATGTTAGGAATGAACAGTAAGGCAGCTTTCTAGGTTTTGGAACAGAGCATCAGTATCTAATTTGTGGTTTAAAAAAAATGGGCAAAAAAGTGGTTACAAAGTTCAAAGGCCAGGCCACCATAGTACAACAAACAAAGTCTTTCTCCTACACAGCAGATGAAATGCGAGTAGTGATGCCTGATATTGGTATATCAAGAGCATTATGTGTGATGTATGAGACAGAGTTCCACCATAACTTCAAACACTCTGTCCAATGCTGGTGGAGTGAGAGTTAACACAGGACAAGGAGAGGCGACAGCACAGAGGGAGGAGCAGAGGGTGGGGATGGAGCGGAGTATTGACTTTTTAAAACAATGGGCTAATGAGAAAGGAATACTCACGATATTCTTTAGAGCCAAGAAGCAAAAGAGCAAAAGAGAAAAGACAGAACAGTGCTTAAACCATCACACAAAAACACATGAAAAGTAAAAAGGTAAGGTACAAAGTAAATAGAGAGTGTCAATCAAATATAAACACTGGGTCAGGTCTCATGAAAGAATCACCAAGTGCTTTATCACTACCTATTATAGTCAAATCACAAAATGACAGCTCTACAGCCAAACATTTCATACAAACTGAAATGGTTCTAAAGTGAAAGTGTTAATTAGAAACCAGGAAAAGGAGGGAATTAATAAGTGAGAGGAGAACATGAATTTAGTAGTTGCAGAGATAGCTACTGTAAGTATTCGACTTAGGGAGTGGGTGGGAGAGCAGAGTAAGGTTGAGGGGGAGACAACATGCATGTCGGCTGGAGGGAGATGGACTGCACCCCAGTGGGGGGGCTCAGCTAGTGGGCTCTGTGATTAAGACTTCTGCCCGACAGGTGATAATTAAGCAGTCAAACTGAGCGAAAGCGTCTGTGCACAGAGAAGAATGAAGCCTGAATTCACTCGACTCAAAAGTTGAAGAATAAATGGAAGAGAAAGAGGGAGAGAAAGAAAAAGATGATAGGATGGGAAAGAAAAAGAGCTAAGAAGAAGACAAAGAAGAGAACAAAAAAGGCAAAGAGAAAGGAAAGGGGGAAAAGGAATGGAAGGAACAGACAAATGGAAAGGGAAGAGAAGAAGAAAGAAAGTGGAATGAGGTTGGGAAAAAAGAAGGAAAAAAAGAAAGAGGAAGTGATTAATGAAGAGAGAATAAGGGAAAAAGAAGAGGAAAAATAAAATTAAGACGACAAAGAAATGGAAAGAAAAGGAATAGACAGAGGAAGTGACCAGAATCAGGAGAATGAACAGCGTAAAGAGAAAGTAGAAAGGAAACGGAAATGGAAAAGAAAGATGAAGAGACCGAGAATGTAAAAGAAGGGAAAAGAGAAAAAGCAAGAGAATAAAGAAGGCAAAGGGAAAAGGGAAGGGAAACAGTAATGGAAAGAACCGGAAAGGGGAAAGAGGAAGGGAACGGAAAAGAAGACAAATAAAAAGAGAAAAGGAAGGGAAGGAGAAAGAGAAAGAATACCTCCTGTCCTCCCACATGCATGAGTCAGGATAGCTTAAATTAAATGTCTGCTTTAGAGACCAACCCTACTACAGAGGAAGCCAAAGGATGAAGTGAGAGGTTTGATGAAATGAAATCCCACTCACGCTTGCATGGTGGTGGTCGCAGTCTGAAAGCTAAACATGTTCTCTTTAGGGAACCAGCTGTTCGTGTGATCCTCTGCAAGCAAAAAGAGCAAAGGTTGCAGGTATTGTGTAAATCTCAAAGTCAATAAACCAATTAACAGTGATTCAGTGATCGTGATCCTCTCCTTACCTCGATCTTCAGAGGACACACGGTCCTCACTGTACATTCTCTCCAGCTTCTTGTGCTGTTTTCCACCACCGTGAGGTGACGTCTCAAGGTCCAGAGAGCGCTGGCTCTGGCAGTGTGGCCGAATACAGGCAACACAATCAGGCGTGCAGTCCTCTCTAGACCTGCTCCGTCTCGACCCCCAGTCCCGGATGTTATGGGCACTACCTGAGCTCTGCAAAGGTTGGGTCAGAGGTGCATGGCCATAGTGATGCTGGTGGCTGGGGCCGTTGTTTCCACGATGGTGGCTTCCTCGATGATGGCTGCTATGTAAATTGGAGGGAGCATTGGTTTCTTGGCGGGTCTGTGGTCCTCTTCAGCACCTCTAGTTCCAAACTCTCCTCGCTTCCCTGGCCCCCGAGCATATCTCGCTCCCTGGTAATGGTGTAGACACGTGCTGGCTTCAAAGAGCTCTCCGCACGCTTTTGATTCTGCTGGTCCTCGGAAGAAAGGCTGCGTTCAACGGAGAGACGGCGCTTGGAACTGGTTTGAAGGGGCGCAGACTGGCTGTCTGGCTGAGCCTCTTCTTGACTGGGCTTGACTATGAGAGTGTGTTGGGAATATGGCTGGAGGCTGTTATTGTTGTTCAGTCGGTTGATGTCAGGGGAGTCTGTATCTTGACCAATGAAGGTGTCAGACAGCAAATGATCTGGAGTGAGACATAAATAAACCAAGAAAAAATTATTTTTCATATTGTCTAGGCAAAGACAGGTGCCAATAAAGCTCTTCTGTAATGATCAATTGAAAGATGACTGAGTGGTCAGAGGTGGAATTAATGTTAAACCTAAAGAATGATCCTTTGCCTACTGTAAGTATTAATACACTCAAGTACTTCACAAACTGTAAAAACAGGTGAATATGAGGGGACAAAAGACGTGAGAACAAATGAAGGTATGGCATAAGGTGGAATGAACCTAACCTGCTCCGTTGCGGTTCTCAGGGTGTGTGTGAGAAAGATACTCTCCAAATGCTCGAGCTGCTCTGCAGAGAGACAAACAGAAGACCAAATCAGAGCATGGAGATCAAACTTTCGGTCTTGATATACTTTTGCATGCTGCTGATACATTCAGATCTCAGTAGTTTTTCATAATCCCTTTGTTAAATTAAATTTCGGGTCCAAATGCTCTTTCAGATCCCAAAAGCAAACAAAAATGGTGCTAAAATACAGTCACATTGTGCTGTAGTACTACCAAAAAACTCATGATCCTAGCCATTATCTCCATACCAAAAACTCAGTTGGTCAGAGATTAATTTTCTTTTCAGATATTTTCAGAATTGTTAAAATACTGGTGTCTGGGACACTTGTGGTGGGCTCTGGGCTGTGAATGAACACTGCTCATAAATGGCTGTTAAGACAGTATTCTCACTTTAAATAGAGAAGCTTGGACCTGGACAAGTATTTGATGCGTCACGACTTAACGAGCAGATACTTTTTAATTATAATATTACAAACGTCATCAATATTTCACATCCATTTCAATGGACTTGTTCTACAGCGTTACACAGAGCCACTTACAGACAACTAACTTTATCAAGCAATTTTAGATTTTCCTCTTGGCCACTATTGCACTTGAGTGATTTATGGCTTTCCATTTAAATATAACGTCTGCTTTATAATTGACCATATTTCTCACCTAAACACTGTGTGAGATGTGCAGTCAAGACTCAATACTGGTTTTCCTACAACGTAAAGCATAAGACTAAAGGTCTAACTCAGTCTATTTCCCACATTCAATTATCTCACAAGTGAAAATAGGAAACATTAGCAGATGTCACAAATGATGCCTTCAATTTAAACTAGGCCACCACACATGCAGATGTTTTAATGCAGTGAATGAAATCAAGATACATACACTACAGCTTCCAGTATGAGGCCACTCAGCTGCTGTGGTACAAGAACATGGCCCCTAATTTGACTTGCTGTATGAAGGGAGGGAGCAATAGCTCATAACTCAGGAAGCATAGTAAGGAACAGAGGTTGCGTTAGATCTTCTCATTTCTCAGGGTTGAAAGAATTCTGTCAATATTAACCATCATTTTAATTTTCAAATTTTAATGATAATAAGACCTTTAATAGCTCTTGTTTTTGTTCACATTTATTCATGAACTTACAGGATGAGCGTATGGGCTATACATATAATTATTTAAGAAAAGAACTGATGAAGAGAAACTAGTGTCACTTATGTTTAGCACCACACGAATCAGATGACAACCCCCGCAGTGACAACAAGACCTTTGTGCCTGAACAGGCAAATATGAACAACGCAATATATTACATAATACAATTCAGATAAAAAAAAATTGTGAACTAAACTCAATCAACGCTCTGTATTTGCCTGAACTCAAATCTTTCTCACTGCTAAAAAAAATTAGTCTATGGCGGAAAATATTAGTTTAACGCAACCTCAGGTCAGAAAGATGAGTTGGTTATAGAGATGCACCGATTGACCGGCTGGTGACCGGAATTGGCCGGTCAGTCTGACATATGCCAATTTTATGCCAGTCAAATGCACTCTGGCGGCGCATGATTAACATCGCGCAACATCAGCATCACACGTGCACACGGAACGCACATGTAGAAAACCTCGTCAATTACGGCCGTTTCTCTCCGCAAGCGTGAGCAGCGCGTATTTGTTTCGACGCGCATGTTAATCAATGAGTGCATTCACACCGGGAGCAGGAGCAGCACGTGAGCAGCAGTGAAGCGGGAGTTTCGGCGCAGAGTCTATTTTAACTGCACTGCTCATGCTCAATTAAAGTGAAAGCAAACTTTTAAATGGACAAAATAAATATGATTTCACAAAAAAGTGCCCAAAATGCACAGAATTTGCATGTCTGGTGTGTTTTAACAAGAACTGTAGTAGGCTATGTCAGAAAAGAAAGTGAATTTTCTTTTTGAAAAGAACATTTGTTTAGTTGGATATTGGATGTGAAAAGAAGGAAATGGTTCTTCCATAACACTGCACTTTAGATGTGTGTGAATTTCTCACACCAGGAGTAATTTGTATAGTTCTATTTTATAGTGATTACTGTTCAAAAAATGTTCTATGCAAAATGTAAAATGTTCTACTAAAGAAAAGAGAAAATAAATTGTTGTGTGTTCTGTAAAGTGGTTAGAAGAAAAAATTAAATCGGCTAAAATCAGTATCGACAGGTCAAACTCGATGAAAAATCGGAATCGGCCTAGAAAATTGTAATCGGTGCATCTCTAGTTTGTTATGTAGAAGGAAAAGGGAAACCGCTTTATTTGTAGAACCATGTGTTCTCAGCAATAAAAGACAGGATTCACAGAACTCTGTCTCGTAGATTGCCAAACCTTTCTCTCATTTAACCAGCAGGATGACCTTTGTTTTCATTGTGTGTGTGTGTGTGTGTGTGTGTGTGTGTGTGTGTGTGTGTGTGTGTGTGTGTGTGTGTGTGTGTGTGTGTGTGTGTGTGTGTGTGTGTACCACCGAAAATGGCTTCCACAATGCTGAAGTCCATTGAAAAAAAAAAAAAAGATGCATTTGCACTCCCGATGGCCCTTACAATCAGCATAGATGATTTATACAAATCATTAATACATTCGAAGAGCTGCCAGATTCCATTATCAAATTCATCACTCCACCTCTTAAGCATTGGAAAGGTTTAGACACTATTCTCCCCTCCTGTGTGGCCCTGCAAGAACACTAATAATGCAGCCTAATCGTTTGCATATGCTGGGGGAGTACACCAACTAGCAAGCACAACTGAAAAATAGCGCCCATCCCGTTTCACTCACCTTGTTTTTAATATAGTTCCCAACTAATGATGCCTTCCCACACAAATGTTTCTCCTGCACAAGCTCAATAAATATGTAGATTCTAACATGCATAAATAGACTCTTTGAAGCCCACCTCCATCCCTGCACTTTGAGAAACGTACATGCTACACAAATACACACCGATGAATGCTGTGAACTGACAAGCACCTCCACAAGCATAATCAGCACGCTATGGGCAAATTGTGCAGTCTCTGCATCTCTGGGAAATGCTGTTGGAGTAGCCATGCTTTACTGCAACGACAGTTTGAATAATTCCACAGTGCCTGGAGTAGGTACAAGCTAAAAGTTTTAAAGTGTGATGGGTCAATCAAAAAACATTGAAGGGCAGAGATGGACTAGAACTAAAAGAGAGCAGCGGACCTATGCCGACACATTGAAACCCTCAGCGTTTGTATTATGATTGTACTGACGTGGTTAACTTTAAATGTACTATAACACATTTAGCTTCTAGTCGGTGAGTAGAGGTGTGTGTGCAGGCAGATAGCAGGAGAAATGGGATGGGACGTTTGACGGCAGACAAGGAAGTACAGTGCAGAGGGCTGTTCGGAAAAAAAAGTTCCCCGCTAGGACACAAATCATTTTCAATAAGACTGGAAGGCAGAACTTAGAGCGGGAGCAATCCCGTAAAACTGCTGTGAATGTGCGATATATAAGGGTTGGAGAGGACAAACTGAGAACACATGTCTGTAATAGACAAGGACGGATTATGGTCCAGCTACGTTGGGCAATAGTAGATATGTAATGAATCTAAATAACAAGAAATTGCATTGCAAAAATGAGAAATAAAACTGCAGTTTTGAGAATAAACATGCTGTGTGTGCAATACACCGTGAAATGGTTGCCCCACAACCAATATTCAACATCATCATAACTGCAATAAGGTGTTCAAAATGAACTCAAGGTGCTAAGGATGGGCCAGGATAACTTTCCCCATTTCTTCATTTATATGAATTTTACATTGGCAGTGGCTTGTTTCCAAGTGTCAGGCCACAATGGGCCTCTTGGCAGGAGGTCCCTGACAGTCAGAGGCCCCCAGCACTGGCCCCATTGGCTTGTTTTATAACCTATCCTGTTAAAGATTCAAGGCGTGAGGCAGGGAAAGTGATACCTCACCCCACACATTCGTTGCTGAACCGCTGAACCTCAAAACTGCCAGCTTGTCCACTCCGTGATTATTTTTTGCCTCTTTGAAATCCAATTGTTCTACATTAAAGAGGCTATATGCGTTTTTCTGAAATTTAAACTCGCCACTGTCACCTGTGGCCAAAAAACAGAACTGCTCTTCCTTTCTGCTCGCTCTCGCAGCCAGGGTTGCCAGGTCTGCACAACAAAACCAGCCCAATTGCTCATCAAAACTAACCCAATCACGGCCAAAAATAGTCAAATAGCGTTCCCGGGTGTTTTCCCCGATAACAATCATGTTCCAGTGAGTAAAACAATCGCGTCAACCCGTGCACTACACAAACAACCCGCGGAAACAGTGCAGGCATACGGACCTGGCAACACTGCTCGCAGCGCTCGTACGTGCGTGCACACTTCACAAGTCATCTGCTGCCTGCAAGGTGGTCAACATTATGTTTACAGAGGTAAGAACAGTCAAATACATATATTGTTTGAGATAAGTTTGCGAGTGTAGGCTACTTGCTGACTAGCGGTGGCAGAGTGATCTGAAACGTTTAACATGAACGTGCTTGACGTCACATCCGCAGACAGCGCGGGAAAAATCCGACCCGACAGAAAATAGGAAAAATAGGATACAGGCTTATAGGTGCACCCACTGTGAGCGGACAAGGTGTCAGTATGCTCAACAGGAGATGTTTGAGTCATAAATGGTAAAATAAAAAGGCTATTGTTACGTTTATTTTGGGGAAAAAGTTCCATATAGTCCCTTTAATACCTTGGCATTAATGTACAAGCACAAGCAATTACCTTATTAGTGTGAGGATAGTTTACTGTTTTTTTTTTATTCAAAAATTTCAGATTCAAAACAACAAAATCTACTCAGTTAGAGATAATTAAATTATGAATAATAAATATTGAGAAGCAGTAAGAGAGGGCCAAATCACTCACAAACATATTTCTCCTCTCTGTTTCACACAGTCTAGCCTTCGTCTCATGCCAGTTTGTCTGAGGGTGTATTAGTGTTTTCATCTGGGAGCATCTCTCATGTTTTCAGCCATGTGACAGTAAAGGGGGAAGGGGAGGAAGCAATGAGGGAACGCAGAGAAAAGCGTTTTAACCAGCAGATGCTTTAACGCTCCAGGAGAAAGGGCGGATGACTAGTGATTCAGATGAACAACATGAAGATACAAGCAGATGTAAAAACAATAACTGCCCAATGTGGACACAAATACACACTGACATTTAAACTGAATGCATGATGAGGCTATAAGTGCATGAAGGCACTCAAGGCAGCATGGGTAAAGGAGAGTAGAGATAGCACACCCTGGAGCTGGTTTCATGTGTCTGTTCTCGCACAGAGCCAGGAATGAGTGCTTTTGCCCTGGGTGACTATGACTTCAGCAGACCGCTTTGGTGAGCAACACTAATTTAGCAAAAAGCAAGTACAATTTGTTCTTGAGTGCCTCAGACGCATTAACCAGAACACCTATGTGTGACATGACCCCTTTCTCTCACATCTTTTTCTAGTCCTCCTCCTTGTTTGCTTATAATGAACCTACACATCTTGTGTTCTCTTTGCCCATTTAATTTCTTAGTGTACCGTTCATATCCTCATCTCACACTGTCCGCACTGCCAGCTAAGAGTTTTTGTCATTGACAGCTACAATTTATGTAAGCTTGCAGTGTGAACTAAACACTGAGTCATATTCATCTCTGAAAATGCTAAACATCTGCCATTGGCATGCAGCTTTTAAAATCTCTTCATTAGAAATTCATTAACACTTAATGAGCAGGTCTCTAAATTAGTCACAGGGCAAACATTGAGGTTCCAAATGGCAATCGGCCAAAATGTCCCAGCTGATCCATTCCAATTTTTCGAGACCTTTCAGAACTCTTATCTGCTGTACAAAAAGGCCATTTATTGGAACTAAGCTGCAAAAAGGGGTCGTTCTGAAAGCTTTGGTGAGCAACTTGACCTGTGCAGTCAGTAAAATAGGAGGAGAAAGGAAGATTTAATTACTCCTATCCACAAAAAGAGGAAGATATTGCACCTTATTCTAGATTGTACAACTAACAAGCGAGACTCAAAAAAATCTTAACGTTTGTAAAGAATGACTGAAGTTATTTTAAGCCCCTAATTCTATAAGTCTGACCTTCACGGATTGTGATGCACATTTCATTGTTTTTTTGTGAAACAATCAATGTAAGGCATTCTTTCTACAAGAAAGATAGTGAGTGGCTGTGTCAGGAGGACACAATATTGGGAAACTTATATTGGTTAACTTATATATAATTTAAATTAACACTAAATTATAAGATAATGCTATCATTTTTTTACTAACTTTCTAGGAGTGGATAAAAAATATGATAAATATTCTAAAAAGTCTTTAATTTATTGGTTCCCTAACTCAATAACTCCAGTTATTGAATAAAAAGACAGGAACACAACATGTGTCCCAGCCTAACCCCAAGCATCGTCACACATATAAACATATGAGTTTTCATATAATCTGGGCCTCCCTCCAGTGTGACTACAGGTGGTCTCAAGCTCTAATTACACATTTACATGTCAGCCTGTGAGACTATGGGAGGCTTATAGATATATTCACTGCATAACTCTAATTGGCATTGGGCTGTCATTTCAGCGTGGTTCTTTTTTTCTGTGTCACTGGATGCGGGAGATATTTTAAAGAGCTGAAAAAAATGTGTGATTCCTAAAGTCATACGTCTTCTATCATCTATCTATCTCACAAGAAATACAGAGGTCAAGTAGCCATCAAGCTCCCCTAAGGCCTGTATAGTGCAGTTCAGTGTACAGAATATCCAAACAGTCTGTAAATGCATCTTACACATCCATAATCCATCTGAGAAAAGGATGCAGCAGCAGAAAGAGGGAGGACACTCAATGAAAATGATCACGCTTTCCTCCCGTCCAGAATATGGTTCTCTGTTCAAGGCATACAGTGCATACAGAAGTGCTGTTTGGCTGATATATTCAAATTCTGAAACTGTTAAGCATCACCCCGCTAAACAACAGATTAATTTGTTTCAAAGGAGGAGGATGAATACAGCAAAAGATCAAACTGTCGCTGTAATGCAGATGTAATGAGTCTCAAGGGTCGTTCAGAAGTTTGGTGGCAGCTGATTGGGGAAAAGAGCAGTGATATCATGGTGAATATGGTTGTTAATGATCATTTGAGTGGGTAAAATGAATAAGTGACTAATTGATAATTTACTTTCAAAAGTGCACAAAGACTTTACAAGGGGAAGCCTTACAAAGGTGCAAAATTATGTTGAGTCCAATCACTACACAAAACTATATACATTATTTAAATTAATATTCTAGCCAAGTAACAAGCAAAAGAGACAAACAAGCCAATTCAACAAGCCTTGTCTCAGTAAAGTAAGCCTAATCACACCTGACTTCATGACGTCTGTAAAAATCCCCATGAGTTAGAGAGTGACGACGTATCTCTGTCATGGTGGAACATCAGCCTTATATTTGCGGTGTTAAGCACAGAAATAAAACCGTATTGAAATATTTAAAATATTATAAATAAAAAAATAATAATATAAAAATATGATTGTTTGTTTAGAGCATAATCACCAGGCTACTGTAAACTGCTGCATTCTGGAAAAAAAGCTTTATAATAATAATATTTTTAGCACTATCATCACCACCCGTTATCAACATTACAACAACAATAATAATCATCATCTTCATAAACAGCAAACAACAATATTTATAAATGATAACAATAAATGACAATGTCACACTGATGTCATCAGCTCAACAGTAAATAACTAAATTTCCGATAGTTTCTATTAAATAAAAAAAAGCCCTGGAAAGTAATTTAAGTCAAACTTATATTAGGCTATATTTTGATACAAAGTTACTACGCCAGTTATTTATACAAAGTGTCTTCAACACGATTACAGCACCAGGAGCGGTCACTGATATATTTCTGACCGAATTTATCTGTTTTTTACGGTCGTCAAAAACAAGGAAACAAGTGTTACTATATGAGGTGTGATGAGATATGTTATAGTTTTGAGAAGCAGCACATGATCCACTTCCTCCATGAAAGACGCGTTGCTCGCGCGCCTGTGATGCTGCAGAGACTCACCTAACTTTTGCGGCAACAGAAGAAATCGCATCATTCCTTAAATTCTTCTTCTTAGACACGGCAGTTCCCATGCTGTAGTGAAACGACCAGTGTGTAAAAACAGCTCATTCCACTCGTCACATCTGCAATGGAGGAAAGTAATGCACAATGGAAACAAATCATCCGCAGAGTGGAGATACGATCGCCTCCTCTCTTCTCCTTGATTCAAACAGCTGCTCAGGGTCTCTGTCAGACGTTCCGTTTGTTCCTCATGTTTAGGAACGCGACGTACAGCTGACCACCGTGAAGTTTATAGTGTCTTGTCAGCAGAGTTTGAGTTAGTACAGCAATGTGGAGGGTGAGCTGCCAGTACTAGAATGTGCTCGTGCGCGCCACTCACTTACAAACATTCTCTCTCTCTCTCTCTCTCTCTCTCTCTCTCTCTCTCTCTCTCTCTGATCCAGATAAAACGCGTGACGGAAACTAGTACCATATAAGGGAGAAAGTAGCTCAGCTTGTCCTTTGGCGTCAGATTAAAAGTGGACAAAAAAGAACTTTTTTGTCTTCAAAAGAAATTGAACATTTCCACCAGCAGCCTATTTTGCCTACACGTTGACCCCAATAGCGAGGTGTGTTGTCACTCACACAGGAAGCCATTATGCACTTTGCAGAAGCATTTAAACAGCCAGTTGCTGTTGTAAATAATAAAAATGTGTAAAATTCAAATAATATTTGCACAACAACAACTAGAATTCTACTTACAGAACATATTTTTTAGACTTTTGTCTGAATGTAGGCAAAACTAATTATATAAAACTATACTGTACACCATATTTATACAATTGAACTAGATCTTCACATTTATTTCCATTCAAGGGACGAAAACTGATATAAAAGATTAGGCTTAAAAGATTCCTTATCATGTGGCTTCCTCTAGTGGACAACATCAATATCACAGCCTTAATCTTTCAGAGGAAATTAATTAAATGTACATTGATTAAAGCTACAAAAGTTATTCAGTCAAGAGCAGTGAGTGATTTTCTCGTTTTTTTTTTTGTTGTTGTTTATTTAACATTAAGGATAGAGACAACAGTGAGTATTAGGCTGCTGTCACGTTAAGACCTTCCAAATGTTTATCTTCACTTAAGACATAACTGGTTTTGTTTATGTCAATATACTGGCCAAGACAGTTCTTCTTCACGGTTTCACGGATGAAAAGCTTCTGGAAGTTGCCCGCTCTCTACATTCCTAGAGCTGCAAAATATGTTCAGGCTGAGAAAGAATGAAGTGGGATTATACCGTAAACTTTCCAATGAACATATCATGATAGTACAATGCTTATTAATGGCTGATTGATGACTAAGAAATCATCTAAAAAGTGTCCCTAAATGAGAAGCATGTTTAATTTTGTGGAGCTCCAAAGAGGAAGCACAACATGTTATGTAGTGTCAACTTCCATTGGGACATCAAAATGTGAACCAGGACACAATGGAGGTTAAATTGATTGACATCGGGTGTGGTGCGCTCATGAAGAATTCAGCCTTCAAAGTCTTCCATGTGTTATGAACCACTTTGCTAATTCGCTCACAGAAACTCATATACTTTAAGTCATGTCAACTTGAAAATAATGTTTCTATTGGGGTCTATAAAAGTTAAGTAAACATTTATTGATCAAGCATTTAACAGATTTATATTGGCCTATGCTAATATGAAAGCCACATTTTAATTTACACATTGCATTGTATTGTGTTGCATTTTATGGTTAAAGGAAAGATAAAACTCTGTCTTTGCAGAAAAATATAATTACCTTTTCTGATTACAGTGTATAGAGCAGTGGTACAATGCTGAAAAGAGTAATAGAACAATATAATTTGAGTTAAATAGAAAATTCTATTTATCTATTCATTTTATTTTATTTTTAAATATTTTTTGAAAACCAGCATAAACAACCACCTCTAGATAAAATGTGCGTGTGTGTGTTAAATTTTATTACATTATTAAATATTCATTTAGAATCGTGTGTGTGTGTGTGTGTATGTTACATTTTATTACATTATTAAATATTCATTTAAAAACATGGGAAATTTGAGGTAAAGACAAATCTCCTGACAAATCAGGGGACAAGGGAAAATCACAAACTACTAGGAGACTTTTGTACACAAAGTACAGGGGGTTTCATTTAGTCACTACTAAAAAAATGTTTCAAATGATAAATTATCAGAAGGAAAAAGTTTTTTTGTTGGCATCCTTCATCTTTGACGAGGGGTTAAAGTTCCTTGTGTGTTCCTTGCTCAACTAAAGTTATTTCTCTTTAAAAGTGGTTGTCAGTATATAGAGCAAATGTCAGCCTCAACATTAGAACATTTCAAATTTTTTGAGGGCAGATGAAAGCTTACTAAAACCTTTACATTCAAAGACAAAGCTAGGACAAATAGCAGAAGATATTCTTGGTTGGCTTCCACAGTCCTGTTGCAGAAATACTGTATTAGTTGTTAATTGTTATATTTTTGTAAACTATTCAGGTTACAAGTTCTGGAAGCATATACATTGTAAAAACTTGTATAATGCACTTTCGTTTGCACAAAGCAAACATGAATATTAGACATAGAGAATTACATCAACATATGAATAAAGATTTCCTGCTTACTCAGTTTCATTATGATATTGTTGTGACTGGTCTGAATACTGACTACTTCTGGATCACAGTGCTTGAGCAGAAAAGGCATAAAGATCCCCCAAAAATTAAAAAAAATCAGCCTCTTTTGACCCGTCCCTCCAAGCTTCGCCCATCGCTGAGTATACAGCACTTGCAGGTACCTTTGCACACTCAACAAGGTAACAGAAAGCACACTACTGTAGAGGCTCCAGTACTTTACATACACACAGAAAAATGATGGGTTAAAAATAACACAACTTGGGTTATTTTCTAACCCAACCACTGGATCAATATTGCACCAGACCAACACTAGTTAATTTGACCCAGCAAGATGGGCTGGTCATTTTTAAACCCAACAGATTAGTTGAATATTCTGCCCAAATGCTGGTTCAAATTAATTAGAATTCTGGGTTGATTCAACTACATATTTGTTATATAGTGTACCCAAATGCTGGGTCAAATTAATTACAATTCTGGGTTGATTCAACTACATATTTGTTATATAGTGTACCCAAATGCTGGGTCAAATTAATGCATTTGCCATATTAATTCTAACACATTACAGTACAATTTAAGAAAATAAAATGCAATAGACTATTATTTAGACGAGCGCTTGGTGTGTGGACTCACTCTGGTGATGATGCGATGACGTTCGAAGCACAAACAACCCACGTGCTGGGTCAACCGATGTATGTTGGGTTGATGGATTTTGACTCAATGCATGAGTTGCACAAAATAACTCAAATTCCATATAATAACCAATAATGGGTAAAATGTTTCATAACCCAGCGGTTGGGTTGATGAAATAACCCAGCTGTTTTAGTGTGTAGGAAAATAACTAGACCTCTGCCAAAAACCCAGCCGTTCAGAAGGGCATAGATCCACACAGGCAGACAAATCAGATTCCGTAGATCTTAGACAGCCAGACTCAGCATCAGTAGGCGCGTTTCCATTACAGATTTGCGCAAAACTTTTGCGATTTTTTCTAAATGTCGATAAAAAACTATTGCGAAATGACGGCGTTTCCATTAACTGATGTTATGCGATAAAACGTCCTTTTTTTCCTCTCGCGATAAGTCATTTAAACATCATGACAACAGGACATTACACATCCACACTAGACATTATTATTATTATTAATGGAAGGAGACGTGCATAGCATTTATCCAAGCATTAATGGCAGGGAAAGACCCATATACTGCGAACGGCATAAGGAGTTTCTGGGTGTTTCTCTCTCATTTCTGCTCCGAGGTCTTGATTGTGGCATTTCTTTGAGGTTTAGAATCCATGTATTGCCTTAGCCTAATTATTGTTTCTTTTATGAATTTAATAAAGAACTCTGTCCAAACTCAGTGTACATTTGTTTCCATTCGTTTTTCCTTATTTAACCCGTGTTCAAAACGAAAAATTAACGGTGGTTGTTTTTTTTAAAATGCAAAGTTGAACACCATTTTTTTTAACTGTAGGCTACACAAATGCTGCGCAAAAATAATAATATATCGACTAAATTTCAGATGTTTGTTTATGACTTTTTGCCCCTTTATTAAACATTTATAATATTCCCAACTTAATACGAAAAAAAAGTCGATTGTAATGGTTTTCTAAGGCCAAATTAGAACCTGGAAATTATATTTTTCCCGCAGTATACTGAATGAGAAGAGCCATATTTATGTCTCTGGAACCACAGAATACAGAAAGGTGATTTAGGTAAGTTATAGGCTAATGATAATAAATGTCTCTGAAAAAATAACGAGGCATTTTAATTGTTTATTAATAAACTATTTTTTTCTAAATCAGTGTCGGCTAAAAACCATATCTGCTGAGGCGCGCCGCGCGAATGCACCAGAGAGAAATAGGCCTACACCTTTCATACTGATTACATAAGCAGAAGGTATTAGCTTTCGATTCGAATTTGTTCGTTTTAAAGTGGACATTTCAAGCTTTAGCCCAGGCTATACTTTGTTTCAGTTCTCGCGCTCCAGTTCACGGAGATCATGAAAGCGCATGATTGTTTTATTTTACAAAAGCACAACGATTTCTTGTTATTATGAGTTTACACAAATAAAATCATAGTTGCGAATAATGTATTATTATTTTCTGTATGACCAGAAGAGTATGCCTATTTTAAGTTGTTTCTACTGTTGATAGGAAAAAGCACTATTCGCGTTAATCGCATGCCAGCTCAGCAAACACTTGGATATGCATCAAAATCTTGTGTTTATTTGTGATAATCTTAGCCCTGTATTATTGTTGTCTAACCATTATGTATGACATTTGACGAATTGCTTTGTTCCTTTTTTGGATAAAAGCGTCTTCTAAATATGTAGCCTAATAACTGTTATAATAATGATGATATTTATTAGCCTAGGCCTATTATTATTTGCGTATATCACGGACCCCAAACACACCGCGTCTTCTAAGTCAGGTGACTGTTATTGCGCAAAAACTGTTTCCATTGCAGTTTTGCGAAATATCCCTTTTTCGAATTGCCTGAAAAACCTCCTCATGCGAGCGTAAAAACTTTTTTGCGATAAATGGGAGTTTTTGCGAAATTGACGTGTTTCCATTGAGCGTAATTTCAATTCGCAATTTCAATTTGCGCAATTTGAAGGGTAATGGAAACGCGGCTAGTTTTGGGGTGAAGCTTAGCTGCCCTTAAATGTTGGGTGAGCATGACATCACCACTAGATTGCCTGGTACACCCAGTGCAAAGCACAATCCCAGAACAGACGTTAGTACATCCACTGAGGTACGGGCAAATTGAGAGCCATTCGAAATGTTCTGATACTGCTTGTTCACCTGTTAATTGCTGATGTGAATATAGAGTCTGACTTTGCCCATGCATTAGGTGAGGATGTAGACTCAGAAAGTGAAATCGCAGAGAGCGATTGTGGGTGAGGCGTCTTGCTCAAGGGCACCTCAGTCATTTCCTGCCAGTATTGAGAATTGAACCCACAACCTTCATGTTTCTTCAGTGCATTAACAATGCCAAGAGGAAGAGGAGGAGACAAAACAGGAAATTGAGTTGGCTCAAGATGACATCACAGCAATTAAAGGGGAAAAACACTCATTCCTCAGGAAAGTAGACCAGATATATATGAAAATAAACCATTTTGTGTGAATTATAAACAATACATACATTTTAACAGTACACTTTCTGTCCTTGTACATTACCAGTCTGACTATCTAACCATTAGAGCACAATTGAATGTGCAGTAAACAGTAGTGCATGAATGTGGTGTTTGTTGTGGTGTAATTAGCATTTCTGACTTCCTTCAACATCTGTTAATGTTAATGCATTATAGTAATGTGTGTTTATAAGCTGAGTTGCCACATCTCATAAATATGCATCAGCTCTGTTCACATTTTAGTGGTGGTTAATGCTGCATGTCTGACTGACCTCACACACAGATGAGCACATTTCCCCTGGCAAGAAGCTAGTACGCTATGTGCATGCACCCCCACACTCTGAAATATCACTTCAACCAGAAAATGCAAGAAACTAGAGATGCACGGCACATCAGGTCCATAGAGGCCATTATTAGTGCTTAGTGTTGTTGGTTAATACAGACAATTGGGGACTATCTATCTTTATGATATACAGTATATTTATATATATATATTAGGGCTAGGAAAAAAATAATCACGATTAATCGCATCCAAAATAAAAGTTTTGTTTACATAAAATATGTGTGTGTATAATTATTTTGTATATATAAATACACACACACACATGCATGTATACATTTAAGAAAAATGTGTTAATATAAAAGATATGTATATTTATATATAATATAAATTATGTATAAATATATATACACTATATACATGCAAATATTTCTTAAATATATACATGCATATGTGTGTATTTATATATACAAAATAATTACACACACTACATACACATATTTTATGTAAACAAAACTTTTATTTTGGATGCGATTAATCAAGATTAATTTTTTCCCAGCCCTAATATATATATATATATATAAAATATATATATATATATATATATATATATATATATATATATATATATATATATATATATATATATATATATATATATATATATATATATTAGGGCTGTCAGTTAAACGCGTTATTAACGGCGTTAACGCAAACCCATTTTAATGGCGTCAATTTTTTTATCGCGCTATTAACGCGATCTTTTTGTCCTAGCAAACTTTGTAGTTTTCTTTCACATAGCTGCGCTATGAAACCCATTCATTTCAATGGCTTGCGCCGCGCAAATGGTTCGTCGACCAAAGCGCAAGCGGATCTAGACCGTAAACAAAACAACAGGCACGACGCACACACTCGTTTGGGCTTGCAAGCCGGCCAAATAGTTAACCTTTTGAGTGGATGACGAGCGCGAGACGCCGAAATGGATGCCAATAAGATTCTGAATGGAAGGTTTACTTTTAAAAAGTTGCCTAATGTGTCCATTGACAAGACCAAAGTGATCTGTGTGTTTTGTCGTTGTGAACTGAGCTATCATCATCGCAGCACGTCCAGTCTGAAATACCGCTTGATGATGGCCAAGCACACACACACACACACACACACACACACACACACACACACACACACACACACACACACACACACACACACACACACACACACAGCTGATGCGAATTCTCCGCACCCTCGTCAATATCAGGACCTCGTCAGTATTTATTTAACCTTTTTATTGATGGACAGTGTTACATTGTGTGAGAGATTATTTGCTCTAGAGATTATTTGCTCTAAGTGAGAATTTTTGTGTGAATTTGAGCACAGTATATGCCAATGTTGTTTTCAATAAAAACATTTGCACAAAGCAAGCCGATCCACTTTACCATGTGGCAACCCCAATTGGTTTTGTTTTAGCGTGGTGTTGTGTGTGTGTGTGTGTGTGTGTGTGTGTGTGTGTGTGTGTGTGTGTATATTAATTTTATTTACCAGTTACCAGCTAGCGAAAAACATTAGGAAACACTGGTTTATACCTGAAGCCCAACATTTCTGAAAATATATTAATTAAAATTTTAATATTTTATTTTGACACACATAAAAAAAAAGCAGTCTAAGGAAAGTGACATATAATTGTCCTCATCTGCTTCCTGTTTAGATTATTCATGGCAAAATCCTTTTAGCCAATATTAGACTTCATAAAAAACATTGCATATGGTTTTAAATTGAGATCGGTGATTCTAGTGCAAAGACTCCACTTGACTTTAACTTGCAGGTTATATTGGTCTTGCTAAACAACCTCCAGAAAAGCAAGCGGGCATGTTCTGATTGCTCATGCGGTTTGTTGGGACAGAGTAATGAGATTTTGTTTTGGAAATGAGACAATTTCAAATTGAGGCCTTTGTTTCAGCAAACATTACATTCTGCAGGACGCAACAAAACACACACAGCATGAAAGAGACACAGTAAACAAGCAGAATAAATTGGTGGCTGAGAGAGATGAGCTGTGGTTAGATTTCTCTGCAATAATGCAAAATTAATTTTCACTGTGCCAGAGATGTCTCTGGTTTACAGTTTACTGAACTGATATGGGTAGAATCCAGAGATAACTTAGTTATAATTTGAGACCTGAGAAATCAGATTATGGTGCACTTGTCTAATTTCATCAACAGAATGGAGTGTGACTTTTACCACGACCTTCAAGGGCAGAGCATATACACTGCAGGAGACTTTCAGATGCAATATATCTTGGCATGTCAACTTAAACACTTTCTTATTGAGCAAAAACAATTGATTGATATGCACGTCAATAACCATTTGAAGGGTGATCTGTTTGTTGGCATGACCATAATGATTGCTCTCATCACATGCTCTCAAGTGATTGGCAGGTGAGAAGGATGAGGCAGGGAAAGGCAGAGGCGGAGTGGAACAGATATAAAGAATTATGATGGAAAGTGGACAGACAAGAAGTAAACAGATGGACATGGAATGGAAAGAGGTGAAGGGAGACTGATGAGACAGGTGAAAGATGAATGAGGAGAGAATAAGGGAGTGGGCAGCAAATAACGAGTAACTGTTAATTGGATTGGTGGTACGGTTAATTGAATCAGCCTTCTGTCATCTTGTTGAGATACTGACAGATGGGTGTCAACGACATGTACAGTATCTGTCTATAGTTTGAACCACCTGACTGAATATAGCTCATGATCTTCAGGTCCTTGTGTACTTAAAGGGTACCTATTATGGATTTTTGAAAATTGCCCTTCATGTAGTGTGTAACATAGATCTAAGTGAACGAAAACATCCTGCAAAGTTCTAAACATGAACGTTCACCGTATACAAAGTTATTGTCTCTCAAAAGTAAGAGTCGACTCTGAGTCGCTGATATGAATCGATAGACGAACGATGCTTTTTCTCTTTATGACGTCACCTGTACAAGTTATTTGAATAAGATATACGCCCACTCATTGCGTTCGGAGACGCCAGGGAAAGCTAACATCATGTCGACAAGACGCTGTGTTTTGAAGTGCGACGCAAAAGCAAACTTTTTTCATCTGCCCAGTGAGGAGCATTTGAAGACTAGGTGGCTACAGTTCATACAACTATACCACAGAAGTATAGCCGAACCTTGTTCTGTGTTCGCGTCATTTTGAAGATGATTGCTTCACAAACCTAAATGCTATAAAGTATGGATTCGCGAGCCGGCTGATACTGAAGGAAGGTTCAATACCGAGTTTATTTGGATAAGCTTCCTTCTCCGAATCACAACCTGTAAGTATTATTAATATTAATTGTTGCTTTTATGTTTTATGTATCATGCTCAATAATTATTTTGTGTGTTGTGTACGCACAGCGCAGCTTCTAGGTCTTCAATGTCAATTGTATTGAAATATGTGAAGTCAGCAGGGCTCTCAAGTGTCACGCATTGAGCGTGACAGTCACTCATTTCGGTGTTTTGTCACGCTCTCCCGCCACACATTGTATTTCTCACGCTGAAAAACTATTTGTAATATATTTAATATGCCGCAGCGCCCAAAACTCTCACTGTGGAACCGGCAGGAATCAAGCGCGTCTCCTCTTGTGTTGTTCGTCTGGTTTTGTTAGCCAATCAGAAAATAGCACTATTGTATCTGGGTAAGATTTAACGCAACAACCAATGACACCCTGTCGGCTCGGTGTCACTCCTTTGGGCTATGGTAGCTAAAGGCTTGTTTGAGATGCGCAAAAGAGAACAATACATCACGGTTGTTTAAACCAATGAGCATTAAGCTGTGTCGTCAGCAAGTCGTTTCCCATCATGCTTTTGATCAGCGCAGTCGGTGGAGAGCAACTGCGCGCGACTGCAGAATCCGACACGTGCGCTTTGCGGTCGCAAGAGTTTTTTGACATACGTCAGCATGACATCCGAGCAAGGCAGACGGCTCTGGACACATTTCTAACCGGCATGCATCTCGCGGTGATCACCGGTGATCGGTTCTGCGCAGATTTTGCTCATCTCAAACAAGCCTTAACATATCACCGCAGATTAGCGTCACGTAAAGGCGGGGTTTGGAAAAATGACTCGCTAAACGATTCATATGGGAGTTGGTGAGCAAATCAGGTAAAATAAATACATATTATAAGACAACAAAAGTGTTTTTTGTCATTTCATGGTTGCAAAACTGTTGTTGGGGACTCCCAGAACAATATTAGGAACATTTTAAATGCCATAATAGGTATCCTTTAAGGTTTATCCTCAAATGCTTGAAATTAGCTTGTTGACAAATTTCAAGTTTCTTTACAAATCTATTTTGTTTTACGTTGATGAGTGAAGAAAAAGAATCCAGGAAACTCATTCAGTTCTGTTTAAAAATTATCCCAGTCCACATTGATTACTCGCATGTGACGTTGGTTGAGAAGAATCCTGTAAACAACAGGTGAGTACTTTAGTTTTTCAGCTTTACAATATACACAACATTGATTTATCTGTATTTCATAGGCAAAGTATTGATATGTATTTCAAATGTATTACCAGTTAAAAGTAGTACTGCATTTTTTGGCATGATACAGAAGTTACGATCGTCTTTCCCCCCACCCTATTGTGACGTACATCCAATTGTGAAATGGCTTCTCGAACAAGAAAAAAAATTAGGGCAGGACTTGATTGGATCGTTTGATCATTGTGGTTTGCAATTAGCTGTGATATCATTTTGAGTGACAGGTTGTAAGCACGTCATCAGAGAAGATTTGTTGTTGCGTGACTCTGGGGAAGTTATTTTAATTAAAGATTACAAGGGAACACAAATTAAGAAAAAAAGATATAAGGTGTACAGATAAATTATTTATAATAAATACCCCAATATTATATATATATATAAAAAAAACATTTTGTTTTCATGCCGACTTTAAACATTCAGAATATGTGTTTTAACACACCAAGTGCATGCTTGACATTTACTAAGAACTTGTATTTAGATAGAAAGAACATTAATCTCAATGAGGGTGACTAAATAGACAGCATTGAACTGAACTCTAAACACTCTACTCTAAAAACTACAACATTTATTAGTTACTTAAAGAACAACTATTTACACTGCATATATGTGTTTCCTTTTTGCCTATGTATATGGTCACAGTCACTTTACTGTTGGTGTAGAAAAGCAAAAAAAGAAAAAAGATTGACTTCAGACAAACAGCCCTTATCAAGTACCATCAGAGAGTGCTTGAGGAATGTGCCTCATCACAGTCCTAGTATCCACTAGAGTTTGCAAATCAAATAATCTAGAACATTTTCCAATCAACAGTAAACAAGCACCTCATTTTATCTCCCCGAGATCATGTTAAAAATATCCTCACTCCCGTTTTCACACTCTTTCAGTCGTGACGTGACACACTTGATCCCATCAGTTTCCTCTGAGTCATCAAACAGAAATCCCATGGTAGCTGATTGACCTAAATATCTCCAGGAGACTGGCAAAATAACAGGTGAGGGAGGGAAAAAGCCATATGAATGAGATTAAAGCTAGCCGGCAGGGTCTCAGACCTTACGGCCATTTTGGCTGTTTCATTTGGCCTGTGAGAAGGCAGAGCTGAAATTGAAACGCCTTGTGCACTCAACAAGTTTGTGTTTAGACGTTTTTTCTAAAAGAGCAGATATACATGTTATAGTATAACTATACCATGAAGCCGGTTTAGGTGGCTAGCCAGGTATGTTTCAGTTTAGTTTGCGCCAACCCTGGGTTTTAGGCACCATGAAAGTGGTTTGGCTTTTAGCTGTGTTCATCGCCATAGTAACTTAGGTTCCGGCTCAGGTCATGTTCTAGGTAAGAGGTTGCAAACCCGAACTTGGACCAATCAGTCGTGAGCAAAGTGATACATCTGTTGCGATAAAGTCACCTGTTTCTACTCCAAATTAAAGGTCACTATCAATTTTTAGAGACAAAATTGTCTGGCTTTTAGTAGCATGATGCTTATATAATAACTTATAGAATAATAATTTTGTATGATATAGATATTATTTATGTAAATATTATACCCATAATCAATCAAGTACAATTTTAGTTTATCAATTATTATTATTACGCACAGTTTAAATGAATAAATATATAAAGGTAATATAAATACACAATAAATCTTCACCGAAATATATAAAAGTTATGTAATGTCTAAT
The DNA here is from genome assembly GCA_036326025.1 of Chrosomus eos. Classification (NCBI taxonomy): domain Eukaryota; kingdom Metazoa; phylum Chordata; class Actinopteri; order Cypriniformes; family Leuciscidae; genus Chrosomus; species Chrosomus eos. The sequence continues at coordinate 37,307,425 of CM070820.1, read as the reverse complement.
AAATCAGTCATATGAACCACATTTACAGAATTTGTATTGTGCTTTTGTGTCCTTTTTGAAGCTTTAAAACATTCATTCATTTATTCATTCAACTTTAGTATTTCTTGAAAGAGTGTGGATGAGAAAATTATGACAGAATTTTGAGTTCCTTTTCTTTTCAGAGGACAAGCAGACCATCTGCATGCAATGAAAACTGTGAGAATGGACCACATAGATTCTCGAACTCGGTGAACTTCACATCCCCCACATATTCATCACAGTTCACACACAGACCTGTTGTTTGGATCACGTGTCTCAGAAATGCTGATGAGAAACAACCAGGCCACTGAGAGGTGTTTTAACACCTCCCACTTATCTCATGGTCGTCGCCCTTGCAGATGTGGGCCGTGTCTTAACTTGTACGGCAGTTTTAGTCACATCTCAGTATACGGAAAGAACCATGTGATCTTTTTGAATTCCCAACTCGAGAGATGCGCATTAGTGATGCAAGTGATGGTAGTTTTAAATACATTCTCATTCATCAGATGACCTTGAATAGAGTCTTTTGACCATATCTGTCATCATGTTTAAAATAGTAATAGCAAGCTGGCCTCTTTGAAATGTTTCAGTGGTGAATCCAATTTTGTGTTCTATAGTTCTTTTGAAACAGTCACCTTCGGGGCAAACCTCCAGGTTTGACTCATCGTCTGAGAGGAAGCTGCTGGTTTATCATTGGTAACAGCACTGTTAGCTCAGGTCTAGCACCATAGGATGACTTTAATGTTGGTGTCGTGTGGATTTTCACATTTCGGAGCCGTTTTTAGAGGTCTAGGTAATTGGTGACGCACATCAGGAGATTAATTCCTGTCTGCCCACCTTCGCACCAAAACATCAGTGCATAAATAGCAAGCTTGTATAGGTGCTATTATTACCTGCGACCTCTCCCCAGAGCTGGAAATGTGGATTGATCCAGCTGTCTCCCCCTGAGAAGCAATAGGAGGGCTGCAAGAGGTCAGGCCACTCTTTTTAATTGCATACTGCTCAGGTTAGATGGGATACTGATGTAAATGATCGGTTTAAATGGAATGTGGATCTTATTTGTTGTCATAAGTTTTATATTTCTGCATATTTGTACATGCTGCATAAGAAACGTTTAGCATTAATTTCTTGAAAGATGCCTCCTGCACACCAAGGCTGCATTTGTTTGATAAAAAAAATAACTTTTTTATGAAAATGGTTATTTTAAATGTAATTTATTCCTGTGAATTGTCAGTGGTCATTACTCCAGTCTTCAGTCACATGATCCTTCAGAAATTATTCTAATAAACTTATTTGGTGCTCAAGAAATATTTATTTTTTATCAATGTTGAAAACAATATTGCTGCTTAATATTTTGGTGTAAACTATGATACATTTTTCTTTTACATTTTTGATGAATAGAAAGTTCAAAAGAGCAGTATTTATTTGAAATAGAAACCTTTTGTGACTTCACTGTCACTTTTGATCAGTTTAATGCATCCTTGCTGTAAAAAGTATTAATTTTAAAACAAATTCTTACTGACTTAAGCTGTTGAACTATATATTTTGTCACTAAAAAAAGCATAAGTTAATTTATTTAGAAAGAAGTGAACCTTCTTATTTTCTTGCGTTTATGGATAATTTGTGTCATAAGCTAAACATATATTTTGAGAGATATAGATAAATAGAAGATTAACATAATTAAAAGAACTTTCAAACAGTACTCATGCAAAAATTTAAATGGTAGAACATAAATTATAAAGAGTTATTTATCTTTATATGAACTACAGTAAATGATCATGTTCTGAACCTTTCTAAACAAGTGTAATCATAATGTCATTGTCAGGGTTTGTGCAGGTGCTGAAGACGAGGACACGAAAGCTTCAATATAAATGTTTTAATAACAAAATGAAAACTTTCCAAACTTAAACAGGAACAAAACTCCAGGAAATCAGAAACACACAACCACACATGGACGACGATCGACAAACACTGAGGGAAAACACAGGGCTTAAATACACTGAACCAAACAAGATAATTAACTGAAAACAGGTGCAGAAACTGAACACAAACGAGGAGCGGGAAAACTAACAGGACTAAACCAAAATCACAAAAGACAGGGGAAGACAAGATCACAAAAGATTAACAGAACACATCAAAACGTGACAGTACCTCCCCCCTCCCCGAAGGCGCGTCCTCGCGCCGTATAACATCCAAAGGGGTGGGAGGGTGGGCGCCCTGGAGGCTGACGAGGGCATGGTGCAGGTCCAGGAAGCCTCCAGGGCGGAGCAGGCTGTGGGCGTGGCCACGGCGGAGCAGGCTGTGGGCGTGGCCACGACAGTGCAGGCTGTGGGCGTGGCCACGACGGTGCAGGCTGTGGGCGTGGCCACGATGGTGCAGGCTGTGGGCGTGGCCACGGTGGAGCAGGCTGTGGGCGTGGCCATGGTGGAGCAGGCTGTGGGCGTGGCCACGGCGGAGCAGGCTGTGGGCGTGGCCACGACGGTGCAGGCTGTGGGCGTGGCCACGACGGTGCAGGCTGTGGGCGTGGCCACGATGGAGCAGGCTGTGGGCGTGGCCATGGTGGAGCAGGCTGTGGGCGTGGCCATGGTGGAGCTGTGGGACCCTCGGGCGTCCAGGGCGGAGCTGTGGGACCCTCGGGCGTCCAGGGCGGAGCTGTGGGACCCTCGGGCGTCCAGGGCGGAGCTGTGGGACCCTCGGGTGGCCATGGCGGTGAGGACCCTTCGGGTGGCCATGGCGGTGAGGACCCTTTAGGTGGCCAGGGCGGTGCAGACCCTTCAGGTGGCCGTGGTGGTGAAGACCCTTCAGGTGGCCATGGCGGTATAGACCCTTCAGGTGGCAATGGCGGTGTTATCTTTTCGGGTCTCCGTGGATCTTTGGCCGGCCACGGCGAAGGCGTATGGCGCCCCCCCAAAATTTTCTTGGGGAGGACAGGCTCATGATCGGGAACTGACTTGACATCAACGGGCGCTGGGTCAACGGGTTCTGGGTCAACGGGCTCTGGGTCTGGGTCAACGGGCTCTGGGTCTGGGTCAACGGGCTCTGGCTCTGGCGCTGGGTCAACGGGCTCTGGCTCTGGCGCTGGGTCAACGGGCTCTGGCTCTGGCGCTGGGTCAACGGGCTCTGGCTCTGGCGCTGGGTCAACGGGCTCTGGCTCTGGCGCTGGGTCAACGGGCTCTGGCTCTGGCGCTGGGTCAACGGGTTCTGGCTCTGGGTCTGGGTCAACGGGCTCTGGCTCTGGCTCTGGCGCTGGGTCAACGGGCTCTGGCTCTGGCTCTGGGTCAACGGGCTCCGTGCTGGATTGGACCAGCATATCAGGAAACTCGGGGCTGGACGGGACCAGCATATCAGGAAACTCAGGGCTGGACGGGACCAGCATATCAGGAAACTCGGGGCTGGACGGGACCAGCATATCAGGAAACTCGGGGCTGGACGGGACCAGCGGTGAAGGCTTGATTGGGCTGGACGGGACCAGCTGTGAAGGCTCTGGGGGAAGAAGCTCTGGAAGGTCGTCAAACGGGTCAGGCTCTGGTGTGCATGCAATGGGCTCAGGCGTTGGCGTGCAGGTGATGGGCTCTTGCTCGTCCATCCCACTCCAAAACTCATGTGTCAGGGACTGCTCGTCCCAATTAGAGTGTTTTTTTTGTTATGGTCGATCGTTCTGTCAGGGTTTGTGCAGGTGCTGAAGACGAGGACACGAAAGCTTCAATATAAATGTTTTAATAACAAAATGAAAACTTTCCAAACTTAAACAGGAACAAAACTCCAGGAAATCAGAAACACACAACCACACATGGACGACGATCGACAAACACTGAGGGAAAACACAGGGCTTAAATACACTGAACCAAACAAGATAATTAACTGAAAACAGGTGCAGAAACTGAACACAAACGAGGAGCGGGAAAACTAACAGGACTAAACCAAAATCACAAAAGACAGGGGAAGACAAGATCACAAAAGATTAACAGAACACATCAAAACGTGACAGTCATACAGTATCATATCTGAAAGTTATTACTCAGAATTTAAATTATTGATCTGTGATTAATACACAATGATTCACTCTCTGCTTCCTTCGAGGCTTCACCCACAATGACCTTGGTTGGTTTATGTACACAATTCCACAGTTCCAATTTCTCACACCAAATCCACATTTCAGACCAAACCCAAATAGCTGCTGTGTTACTGTTTTCTTAGATTTCAAAGTCAGATGTTCTGTGCTGAATTTCTTTCACCAAATGTAATCAGTTAAATTCTAAATATAATTAATCAATTTATCTTTTTGATTCCTGGCATTTATTTATAGACCCAATAAACAAGTTTCTTAAACAGAATCTCATCTTTGTCCAGTCCATCTTAAAGTCCTTCTCATTGTTTTGTTTAGCATATCAATGTTTTGTTTACCAACCCATGCACCATGAATATGCAATGATATAAATGATATATAAAAACATTTCATCGCTCTGTTCATCTCGATTCTGCGATTTGATGTAACTTCAATTCTAGACACAACCAATCAGGTCAGAACTGTTTGGCAGAACTGTTTCTGTCAGAGCTCAGTTGGAGGACAAGCTCCAGTTCCCTTGGAGGATGGGGAAAGATCCATAAGGAAAACTCAATTTAGCTCCTCATTTTCACTTTTCTCCACCCTCTGTGCCACCTGTACGTCAGAAGGGGGCCCAGTGCTGGGTAAACACGTCAGGCCCAGCTGTCATTTACCCAAGCCTGTCTGCTGTGATCCCTCCATGGGCCACTTTAATAACTCACCACCCCCTCCTCTGTCCCTGTGCTGCATTGTGCCTTTTCCTCATGATATGGGTCACACAGCAGGTGCAGGTGCTGGTAATTACTCTTCCAGAATCCTTCAGTGTGTCCAACAGCATGTCTTGGCCCTTTTTTCATCTAGTGCAGGGCCTGTCAGGACCCAGATGACCTGCTTGTTTAACAAGGCTGAAATATCCTTCACATTATAAGCTAACTTTTATTAGATTTATGTAAATGAAGAAGTACAAACTAAGAACCATAAGAGTGAGATTTACATCCACATTTGAATAAATAGCACTTCCCTTGAATTACTAGCACTTCCCTAGAATGGCTAAATATTTTCAAATAGGAGCTTTAAAAACAATGAGTACAGTAAGATATACAAGAATATAAACAAGAATTCCTTATTCTTGCCCAGAACAGAACCATACCGCCAATCCAAACTTACTACATCCAACAACCCAACATTTTGACGTATCCTCTCGTAACTGCATCCTTGAACTTGGACTACAGAATTGCAGCGAGAAATAAAAATGGCGGATTGCTCAAAGTGTTTGGCCGGAAGTCGATGTCCTTATTTGGCAGTTCCGCTGCAAATACTTTGACGTAATAGTTCACAAAACGTCATAGATTACAGAAAAATCTAAACCGGTTGAAAAATGTGACCAAAACAGAATATAAAGATATTAACGAAGTTCCTGAAGAGACTGATTTCAACTTTTCTGTACTTATAAACACTCCAAATATACAACAAAAGGCATTTAAGCGCTAAAAAAGTAGATTTAGCATGATATGTCCCCTTTAAGTTACGTATCAATTACAAAGTATTACTACTGACCTATAAAGCCCTAAATGGTTTAGCTCCTGTGTAACAGACCTTCTATCGCCATACAATCCATCGCGCTCTTTAAGATCACTAAATTCGAGGCTTCTGGTCATTCCTAGGATAAGTCCACTAAAGGAGGGAGGGCGTTCTCACATTTAGCTCCTAAACTCTGGAATAGCCTTCCTGATATTGTTCGAGACTCAGACTGGCTGTCCCAGTTTAAAACTATATTAAAGACTCATTTCTTTAAAGTAACACCAGGTAGTTTTTTGCTCTCGGGGTCCCCCTACAGTTGGGAAACAGTATTGTCCTCTACTACTGTCGTAAACTGTCATCCTACATGCACGTGCATTTGTTGACAACCATGATAGCCCTGAACACTGTAGGAGGAGGTCACATGCAGCTGTTCTGCTTGCGTCGCGTGTGAAATGTCTTCATCCCAGGTACAGTGGCATATATTTCAGCATGTCATATGAATATAATTTCATGTGTTTTATTTTTTTTCTAACGACAAATGATCGCGATGATCACGTTTACAAGCCAGCCTCATTATAGCCTAGTCTATTGGTTACCGTTTTACTGAATATATAATTCAATGCAATGTTTGAGTGGTAGATAATAACCATATATCATCAATATTATAATATCAAGCTACCATAAATGAATCTGCAAATTTTACAAATCGATTTGCATTATAGCTTGAGGCAAGACAAATAATCATTACCTGATTCATGAAGATAAACGCAGGATAAGATAGCTTCCGTAACATAGTCAGGCAGACAAAAAAAACACCCCAGCCGACGGGGTGTCATTGGTTGTTGCGTTAAATGTTACCCAGATACAATAGTGCTATTTTCTGATTGGCTAACAACACCAGACGAACAACACCAGAGGAAACGCGCTTGATTCCTGTCGGTTCCACAGTGAGAGCGGCGCGGAGACAATGCTTTACATTGCTTTGAGACAATGTGTATTGTGAAAAGCGCTATACAAATAAATTTGAATTGAATTGAATTGAATATTGAACATTGTAAACAACACTTTTAATCAGTTTCTAAAACAGTTACACACACAATGCAAAATAAGTTGCTATTGACGTAAATTAAGAATAACAAAAGTTGTGTTCTCTATGGTAAAAAAAGAAGAAAAGAAAAAGTCATGTACCTGGTTGATCTTGACATCCCCTGTCAAAATGGAGCTGGGTCTGGGATAAAGATGTTTGGACACTGAAAAGAAAAATGTAAAAACATTAAATATTACAAATGTAACTAAAACAACAAAATTAATGAATCAAATATAACATTATTATTGGTTCTGCTTTTTGAAGATCATGAGATTACAATATTTTTTGTCAGCCATAGTTTTATATTTCTATTCAAATACTCTGATGGTAAGTATAAAAATATACAGTGCTTAACTTAATAGATTGCATATTTCCCAGATGTTATTTTACTCATTATGTATCATAGGCTACTCGTTTTTCACAGTATAAGTAGGTCTTTACACTAAAATATATCTGCCTTGAAAGGGGTCCTTTCCAAGGGGATCATTATATATTTGGGGGTCGCATAATATATTCTTTGTTCTAAACAAATCTGGTTTAAAATATTTTACATAGAGGCAGCCTATTAATACAAACAAGTCGATCACACTGTTTTGTGTTTCCTAAAAACATATTCAAGGCAACCGATGAGCCTAGAAAAAGTAAATATTGGTAATTTATTACACCCTGTGATTTCTTTGCTAATGTTAAAGTTAATTTATGGACTCGTTGAAAGCAAGAACACCCTTATTTAATGATAAAGATGTAATACACGTACAACACAACCAAAATGAAAGCATAATTGCATAAAACGAATCGGTTACCTAACGTAACCTCGGTTCTCTCTAGATGAGGGAACGAGTATTGCGTAAGCTAGCTTACGCTACGGGAAAGATTTCATCTTTCTGAGAAATTGAAGCCAAAAAATTATCCTATAATTTTGTATCCATTGTCAACGCAGTTCAGCTGCAGCAGACCATGAGAGGGCTAGCTAGCCGCTCATTGGTTCGCTCACGGAGAACTGCTTAAGCCTATGAGGGAGCGCGAGTGAACCCGCGACCAATGAGAGTTTGACTCGCTCTCATTACGTCACCGCCCGCCGAAACGGGTGTGGACGAGACTATAAATTCCCCGAAATAGGCTGATTACTCTGGTTTTTTCATATACTGAAGCGAAAAACGCTAGTAGCACAAGCACGGCCAGGAACGCAATACTCGTTCCCTCATCTAGAGAGAACCGAGGTTACGTTAGGTAACCGATTCATTCTCTTACGAGAGGTTCTCTCGTATTGCGTAAGCTAGCTTACGCTACGGGAACACCTGGTCAACGCCGTGCGTGCTAAGCATCCACTATTAGTCCCAGGGGGGACCCCGGGGAACTCTATAAGTGGGAATGAATAAATGTACCTGTGACAAAAGGCCAGCGGAGCGGGCCGGTGATTGTGTAGTACATAAGCACATGATAGAGAGGGACAGAGCGAACTCGGTCTGTGTAATTAACCCCCTATAGTGCAGCTCAACCAGAAGAGCTGAAAACACACTAGACTGCTAGTAGTTTAGCCTGCAAGGCGGGTACTTCCAGATTGTAAAATCTGACAAAGGTGGAGGGGGAAGCCCATCCCGCTGCCACGCAAATGTCGTGAATGGAAATTCCGCTGTACCATGCCCACGATGAGGCCATGCCTCTAGTGGAATGAGCCCTGATGCCCAGAGGGCATGGCAGGTCTTTAGATGCATATGCTGCCGCAATGGCATCAACAATCCATCTGGATAGGGACTGTTTTGAGGCGGCCAACCCCTTGGTGCGCCCACCGAACGAAACAAAAAGCTGCTCGGATCGTCTGACCGGAGCAGTGCGAGTAACGTATAATCTCAGGGCCCTGACCGGACATAGGAGATTAGAATCAGATTCGCTATCGGATGCAGGCAGAGCCGATAGGGATATAACTTGTGCCCTGAACGGGGTGCCGATCGCTTTGGGCACATAACCATGCCTAGGTTTGAGAACGACTAAGGAGTCATTAGGTCAAAACTCGAGACAGGACGCGCTGGTGGACAGCGCGTGTAGGTCTCCCGCCCGTTTTACTGACGCGAGCGCGAGTAGAAAAACGGTCTTTAGCGACAGGTACTTTAGGTCCACGGTGTTTAACGGTTCGAATGGGGGGACTTTCATAGCATCAAGAACTATGGAAAGGTCCCAAATCGGGACCGAAGGGGGGCGTGGGGGGTTCATCCTTCTAGCTCCCCTGAGGAAGCGGACGACCAACCCATCTTTGCCCAGTGACTGGCCGCGCCGGGGTTCAGCAAACGCCGCGACGGCTGCCACATACACCTTAAGAGTGGACGGGGATCTGCCCTTGTCCAGCATCTCTTGGAGAAAATTTAGCAAGGAGGGAACCTCGCATAACCGTGGGTCCAGACCCTTTTCGGTGCACCACTTTGAGAACACAGACCATTTTGACGCATAGAGCCTTCTGGTAGAAGCCGCTCTAGCCTGCATGATCGTGTTTAACACTCCCTCTGGCGTGTAGCGCCCAGCGCTCTGGGTGGGGATGCCAGATCGTGCCGCGAGCTTGGGAGAGGAGATCTGCTCTGACTGGAATGGGCCACGGCGCTGTCTGTGACAGCTGCGTGAGCTCCGGAAACCAAGTCTGACCCTCCCAGCGCGGGGCTATGAGGAGCACTGAGTGCTGCGTTTCTCTGATTCTCTGAAGCACCTGTGGTAGCAGAGAGATCGGAGGGAAAGCATAAAGCAGGCGGCTGGGCCAGGTCTGGGCTAGCGCGTCCTCGCTCCTTGAGAAAAATATTGGGCAGTGGGTGTTCTCCGCCGAGGCGAAGAGGTCCACCTCTGCTCTGCCGAATAAACGCCACAGTTTCTGAACTGTAAGAGGATGCAGGGACCACTCCCCGGGGGGAATGGGGTTCCTGGACAGGCTGTCTGGACCGTCGTTCAGATGTCCTGGCACGTGCGTCGCTCTGAGCGAGAGCATGTGACACTGAGACCAAACTAAGATGCGTTCTGTCAGCTGGAAAAGATTCCTGGATCTGACTTCGCCCTGACGGTTTAGATAAGAGACCACGGCTATATTGTCCGAACGGATCAGCACGTGGTGGCCCTGAATGCACGGGAGAAAAGGCATGAGCGCGTTCTCGACCGCCAACATCTCCAAACAGTTTATGTGTAGGAGGCTATCTTGAGCTGACCAGGGGCCGAAGGCCGGTGAGCCCTCGCAGACCGCTCCCCAACCCGTGTTGGAGGCGTTTGTCGAGATGACTTTTCGGCGTGAAACTGTCCCCATGGAAACGCCCCGCTGAAACCATTCTGCCACAGACCATGGCTGCAGAGCTGTGATAAAGGTCTGCGTTACCTTTATCAGCTGGCGACCCGTAGTCCACGCTCGGTGAGACACACGGCTCTTCAACCAAAGCTGAAGCGGGCGCATGCGCAGTAACCCCAGCTGGAGTACCGCGGAGGCTGAGGCCATACAACCCAACGCTCTCTGAAATGTTTTCAAAGGCGTGAGTCTGTTCATCTGAAAAGATGCGGCGAGACGCTGCACACGGTGCGCGCGCTGCGTTGACAGACGCGCCGTCATCGTGACCGAGTCCAGCTCTATACCCAAGAAGGAGATAGTCTGACTGGGTTGTAGTACGCTCTTTGTCCAGTTGACAGAGAGGCCCAAAGCTTTCAGATGGTCGAGGAGAACTGTACGATGAGACAGTAACTCTCTCTGATATTGTGCCAAAATCGGCCAGTCGTCCAAGTAGTTCAGTATTCGCAGCCCCTGACTCCGCAGGGGGGCGAGCGCCGTATCCATGCACTTCGTGAACGTACGGGGTGCTAGGAATAGGCCGAACGGTAGGACGGTGTATTGATAAACCTGGCCTTCGAAGGCGAAACGTAAGAATGGCCTGTGAAGGGGATTTATCTGGATCTGAAAGTATGCATCTTTCAGATCTAGTGATATGAACCAGTCCCCCTGGCGCACATGGGCGAGGAGTTTTCTGATAGTGAGCATTTTGAACGGTCTCTTCATGAGAACTTTGTTCAGAGATCTGAGGTCTAATATTGGTCTGAGACCGCCGTCTTTCTTGGGGACAAGAAAATAACGGCCGTAAAACCCCGACTCGCTCATAGCCAGAGGCACCCTCTCTATAGCCTTTTTGCACAACAGAATTGCTATCTCTGAACGGAGCAGCGTCACTGCTTCTGGGTTCACAGTAGTTTCTAGCCGCGCTCGGAAGCGAGGAGGGCGGCGGCGAAACTGTAATCGATAGCCTAGCTTTATTGTGTTTAACACCCACTGGGAGATTCCCGGAATAGCTTCCCACGCTTTGAAGCTTGACGCTAGGGGGTGAATGGCTACATGGTCCCCGTCGCTGCACTTCGCGGGCTGCGTGAGCGCGCTGATAGTGTTTACAACAGAGGGACTTACACTCGGAGAGGAGTTTATGGGCCCTGTAACAGAGTGAACAGAGGAGAGATGCGCTCACGGGCTTGTGGGCGCGCTTATGCACTCTGAGACTCGAGCGGGCCTGGCCCGCTTTATGAGAGTGGACTCTGTGTGAGACAGGGGAACTGAAGTGCTTTTGTGTATGAGTGAACACAGTGTTGCGGGCACATTTCGTACACAAGAGGCTTTTATGCTCTTTTTGAGATTTCTCTGGGTCGCCGTGAAAACGGCGTTTGTGCTCATGCAAGCGGGAAGGGAGACCGGCTTGGTTATGGCAGAAAACACTGCTGTAGTAGCCGCCTGGGCGGGGCGGGGACTAACAGAGGGCGAAACTTTGACGGCGGTCCGGCCGCAGCGGGAGAGCGCCGTCTTTTTCTTCTCAGCTGTGCTAGGCAGACTTTGGTTGCTCGGGTTTCAGCGCGATTCTAGGCCGAGGCCCCCGAGGAGGCGGCGGTCTGTGACGGCTGTCAGAGCGGGAACGCGGGCGGCCGCCCTGGCGTCGCTGAACAGTCTGGTTGTGCTGAGCTGTGCGCTGGGGTGGGGCTCGTGCAGGAGGCTGATCACGTGGGCGGCCTGCAGAGGAGCTAGCGCGACGAGGCAGAAAGAGGTTCATAGCCTGAGAAGCTTTCTGTACTTCGGAGAAGCGGTCGACGATACCCGTGACGGCAGATCCGAAGAGGCCGGCTGGAGAGAGCGGGGCGTTGAGAAAAGCGGCACGCTCAGAATCTCCCATGTCGGCGAGAGTGACCCATAGGTGTCTCTCAGACACACAGATGGCGGCCATGCATTTCCCCAGGGCTAGAGCAGCAGACTTTGTGGCGCGAAGGGCGAGGTCCGTGGCGCTCCTCAAATCCGCAACAGAAGGGGGATTCTTTCCGCTCTCATCCCACTCACGCAGCAAGTCACCTTGTAGAATTTGCAGCACGGACATAGAGTGAAGTGCAGACGCTGCCTGGCCGGCGGCTGAATATGCGCGGCCGTGAAAACTTGAAGTCGCTCTGCAGGCTTTAGAGGGAAGCACAGGTGATGAGCGCCATCTAGCAGAGGGCGGGCATAAGTGTGCGGCGACCAAGTGTTCAACAGGTGGAATGGAGAGATAGCCCTTCTCTGCGGCTCCGTCCACAACGCGGAGCGGGGAGCTCTGCGTGCAGCTCGGGCAGGAAGGGCGCAGCCCGTTTGGCAGCGGGAGTCGAGCGCTGGCGGAAGTAGCTGCCGTCCATGCGGTTGATGGTCTGCTCGGGGGGAGGAGACCAATCGAGGCCGAGGCGCTCGACGGCCTGTGTGAGGAGGCGCATTAGTTCTTCCTCAATACCAGCGCGAGTCCTGGAAGATTCACGGTTCGAGGAGGCCTGAGAACCGGACAATTCCTCACTGTCGGAAGCGAGAAGCGAGCATGTGTCCTTGATGTCCGCGGCGTCATCGGAGGCAACAGAGCGGCCACTCGGCGACAACTGTTCGTCCGGAAGCGACGGAGAAGGAGAGCGGGAGGCTACAGGCTCCGGCGGAATGAACGCTTCTTGCTGGGGCTCCGGCTGCCTCTGAGAGCGGCGTTTCTTCTTCCGCGGCGAAGTCAGAGGCGGCTTGGGAGCATTTTTAGCGGCCAACAGTCGAGCTCGAGTCGAGCCCGCAGGGTCAACATAGGCATTGATTGGCAGAAGTCGCAGCCGCCATCGGCGAGGGCGACTTCGGCGTGCTCCGGTCCGAGGCAGAGGGCGCAGATGACATGGCGGTCTCCAGCCTCGAGGGGAGCGCGGCAGGAACCGCAGGAACTCCGAGACATCTTTAAAAAGACGCTCGCTCTTTTAGATACAATAGGATAGAATTCTCTGAGTAAAGGATACACTCCGTCGGATGGTGCTAGCTCGCAGGACGGCTGAAGGTGGCGAAGACGGCCGGCTTCCTCAGTCTCCCAGACGCTCGCTAGAGATGCCTTCTCGACGACGGCGGCTTCTCTCTCAGGATCAGCAGATGCAGGTAGCGTCGCTGAAGAATGAAAAAATCAGAGTAATCAGCCTATTTTGGGGAATTTATAGTCTCGTCCACACCCGTTTCGGCGGGCGGTGACGTAATGAGAGCGAGTCAGACTCTCATTGGTCGCGGGTTCACTCGCGCTCCCTCATAGGCTTAAGCAGTTCTCCGTGAGCGAACCAATGAGCGGCTAGCTAGCCCTCTCATGGTCTGCTGCAGCTGAACTGCGTTGAAAATGGATACAAAATTATAGGATAATTTTTTGGCTTCAATTTCTCAGAAAGATGAAATCTTTCCCGTAGCGTAAGCTAGCTTACGCAATACGAGAGAACCTCTTGTAAGAGAACAGTATCTTATTTTTAATTTTTTTTGAAAGACATCATGATATTACTAGTTCACAATACCAAAATGTGAGCTTTGTTAAATAATTTACCTTTTTCACTATGGTCATGGCAAACATCATACATTTCAATTTCCTTTTTTTCTGAATCACTTGTTGTATTGATCCTGCAATGCATGGTCTTCAGACCAATTGACCCTGATGCAAGCATTTGGAATTGAGCAGAGGCTGGAGATGATCCAATTGTATCTGGGCACTGACCTGCTCATGCTTGTATTATTTTTAAAAAGTATAGGATGCGGAAGGAATAGCTTATATGACTGATCAGATACTGAATAGGCACCATGAAGTGCCCTTGGCTGTGTGCAATTAACTACGTTTTTTTTGTGTGTGTCCCATTTATTCTTTTTATACAAGTGCAGTTCAGTTCGTATTGGTCTGAGAGCCTATATGTCATGCCTCTTTTTCCACATTCCCGAGCATTTCCTCATTTGGGTAAATCATCATATCTGTCATCAATCTGGTTAATGTCAGGCTTGTGGAATATATTGATCTGTATCATGACCTGGTTTGCTCTAAGTACCTACTTAATCAAGGGTGAACTACATCACCCTGAAGGATTTCAGTCATGTTGCACTCAATTCACAGCCAAAGACATTGACTAGACCCATCTTTTGCTGGAATTGTGCCAAATTGAAGCCCCTTCACAATTTTATTTACCCAGTTTAAATTAAGCAAACATAAAATGTCAAACTGTTTAGTTTTTTTAAACTAATCTGAAAAGAACCCCCAGTTTCTTTCTTTTCCCGCTCAGGTGTTTTTTCTCTAATCATTTTTATGTCAGTGTCATTTTCTTGGATTGGTGGACATCAAGTAGCTCCATGTCAAAAATGCATCTGAAAAGAAAGCTGTCCCTCCTGACTACATGTCACGTTTTGGGTATTTGTTTCTTGTTCCTGGGTTCTGGTCTGTCATGTGATCCCCATTTTAGTCATGTGATCCTGCCTTGTGTTCCCTTGTCTGTGTCATGTTGTCATTGGTTGATTGTTTAAATGTTGTCCTTGTCTCGTCATTAGTCTGTATGTATTTAAGCCCTCATGTTTGCACTGTTGAGTATTGTCCTTGTTGAGTATTGTTTGTTCCATGCCCAGTCTCCGGTAGTCTTGTTCCCTAAAGTCTATGTTTGTGTTCCTGTTTTTGGTCAGAGTTTTCATGCCTTGCCGTGTTTTTGATTAAAGATAATGAGGGCACATGAATTTTAAAAAGAATGATATGCACAGATAAGACATTTATAATAAATACTGCAATAAATTGTCCATTGTGACTTTTAAAACACTGCGATCGGTGCGAGATGCTGAAAAGAGAACGTCCGGTTCCACAGTGTATTTTTATTTATGGGATTTCATGTTCTTTCCAGCTCTTCAAAAATAGTACTTGGGTTGAGGATGTAAGCCACAAATCTTTTCTACTAACAAACACGGAATGTGTGCAACAGATTTATTTGCCTTTCAACGCCCCACACTTTTGTTGCCAGACAGCTCGCAGTAAAGATTCTTCAGGCTCTCGTCTCATTGGCTGCAGTTCGGCTGTTCTTGTGCCAACTCCAAGTCTTCTTTCTAAAGCTTCAGCCTTTCAGTCCAAACATATCTCTTTCAGCCTTCCTGCACTGTTTAATAACCCTTTTAAAAGGGCTATAAACCATTGCCCTGAACCATACCAAAATTATGTCTTTAGAGGCATTATTTAAAATGTCCCATTATAATTAAGCACATGACTTCTCTCCTCACTTCATCATAACTGCTGAACTGTTATTCTCCCTTTTAAAAGGCTTTTGTGGTCTGGCCAGGGTCTCGTATCTGATTAGATTATGACTTTAAGTGGAGCTCTGGGCTGTGACTTTGAATATGTTGCCAGCCGGTTGTTAATCTTCAAGATAGCTGGAGGTGAAAGGGACAAATGAAGTAGAGGCACTTCAATACTAATCAGCTCAAAAGTCAATCAAATCTGAAGTCTCAGCCACGGGGCAAATTTCACAGTGATGTGAGGCAGATTTTAGAGGATGTGTCCTCGGGCCAATAAAGAACCAGCTTCTCATGCCAAACAGAAACATTAAAGAACCACTGCATCTACATCAATGGGGACCCTTACAAAAAAGTTCATTCAAGTGTGCTATTAGTATATTACTTGTAAACTAAAAATAAGAAAGTACACTTTCAGTCTGCATTGTATGTACTTCTCAGAAATATACTTTATACTTATTAGAAATATACTTAAAATTATATACTGACAGATAAATTCAATCATTTTTAATTCAGGAATGAACCGTCACTACTTTGTGTTGCTTGTTTGTTTGGAAGCAAAAATAGCAAATCATGTTTACTTTCAGCTGTTTGCAATGAACAAATCAAACAAAAGTAAACAAAAGCTCAACACAAAAAAAATGTTTCAAGTGGTTTCCCCAAATTCAACTGAAAATGCAACTTTTAATGTCTTCTGCATTCTCAAAATGATTAACTGCAGTATCAAAGGCCTCATTAGATGCACCAGGTGTGTTTGAGCTACAACCTAGAAAGAAAGAAAGAAGAAGAGAAGAAAAAGAAAGAAAGAAGAAAGAAGAAAGAAAGAAAGAAAGAAAGAAAAAGAAAGAAAGAAAGAAAGAAAGAAAGAAAGAAAGAAAGAAAGAAAGAAAGAAAGAAAGAAAGAAAGAAAGAAAGAAAGAGTCTCAAAAAAGTGGTGTGGTCAAGAGAGAGGTTTCCAGTTTAATTTAAGTTCAGATGGTCTCGCACTCTGAGGTAAGTATTTTGGATTTTCTCTACCTTTGTGATTCATTCCCCCTGCATTCTCCAGCTGCTCCTCTGTCCGGAACAGATAAACACAGCAAAGCACCAAAATTACTACTGCAATGATCACTGAAATCCTCATGAAAACAGAACAAAATCATAATTAGTGGTGAATACCCTAGCAACCGCCTAGCAACACCATATCAACCATCCAGAATACCTTAGCGACCACATAGCAACACCATAGCAACCAGCCAGAACACCCTAGCAACCACCTAGCAACACCCTAGCAACCATCCAGAATACCTTAGCAACCACCTAGAAACACCCAAGCAAACATCCAGAATACCCTAGCAACTGCCTAGCAATGCCCTAGCAACCACCTAGCAACACCCTAGCAACCATCCAGAATACCTTAGCAACCACCTAGAAACACCCAAGCAAACATCCAGAATACCATAGCAACTGCCTAGCAATGCCCTAGCAACCACCCAGAATACCCTAGCAAACACCTAGCAACACCATAGCAACCAGCCATTACACCCTAGCAACCACCTAGCAACACCATAGCAACCACCCAGAACACCCTAGCAAACACCTAGCAACCACCTGAACACATGAATAAGCCAAATCTCAGCACCAGAACATCGTACAGACATGTTTGTTGGCTCGTATGTAATCATGTACCACACCCTAGCGACTGAGTGGCGAGTTTTGCCACTGCAAGCACCACTTACATTTTCTTCTGGAAATGTACATTCTACTTATTACTGTTTTCTCAATATCAACATGTAACCATTGTGTAAGAATGTTGTTGGATAAGGAAAACAACTACTTATCATAGTTTATTCCCTAACAAACATTAACAAAGGTACTTTTCTGCTCATTGGAGTTCTTGTCCAAGGTCCTGAAAATCAACTCATCCTAACTGGACTGTCTGTGGTGCTGAAGTTTGATTAAAGAAAAATAAGCCCTGCAATTATTATTATTTTGTTTTGACATTCTTTATCTGATTCTGATCCTTTTCATCGTCATCATGCAGACATTTTAGCTTTAGCTTTTTTCAGGTTCTTCAGTCTCACTGCTTTACAAATACACTTTGAAATGATTTTCATTCCACACATTCCTTACATATGAAAGAAAGAAGCTGATTGTGCACATTTTCTTAATGGTGTTATGCAATGATCTCTTGTATAAGCATTTAGATTTTTGTACTGTAATTCTATGAACAAATATATAAGTAAAATGAACAAGAAAACTGAGGATTTAAAAAGCTATGCATCTAATTTTCACAAAGTTTTCACACGGTCAAGATGTCATAGTCGTTTATTATATTGACCTTTTAGTGTTTGATTACATAGTACATACTGTTTTAATAGGTATAAAATGAGTCATATGTTTGTGTGGCTATTTGTCATATTGGATAATTGTTACACAGTAGCCTACATAAGTAATATAATAATAAGTAATCATTTATATTACGGTAATATAAATAAGCTGCATTATAAAATGTTTAACCGTGCAACCAATTACTTATTCATATTAATTATGTATTAATTAATTTGTATAAATTATTTTATCTATACTGACTTGACTAAAACCATTCATTTTGATATTAAATGAAAATGAAATTAAATGATGAGAATCCAAAGCACATTTTTAGGTTACCAAATATAATATTTCTTAGAGTGTGGATAAAATTTCAGCTGTTTCATATATATCTAAACTCCTGAAAACAGGCCTACTGCAGGTTTCACAATTTGTTCTTGTAGTATAAAACTTTGGACAGTTTTCTTGGCATTAGGTTTGAAACACACACACATTTTTTTGCTGATGTAACTGTATAGTCAGCTGCATATTTTTGAAAAACAATCGTCAGCATACATTTGACAGACATCAGAGATGTCATTAACTATATGCTGAACAGCAATATAGAGACCCAAGATTGACTCTTTGTGGGACATCATAATCTAAATATCATGTAAAGTCGTCTTCTCACACTATATTTGCTTCTTAAATGCAATATCATGGTGACATCTGATGAAAAGTTAACGCGTTTACTCTACAACAAGTAAATCCACACTCTTCAACAGCGATGTCATAGAAACCGAAGTTCTACCAGAAAGACTCGGGAGATAAGATACTGAACAATAATCCATTTTATTAACAGCCCAGCAAGCCATATATTCAATAAAGTTCTTTGGCGTAGGCCCCGTCCGTAACTCGCGATCCGAGGGTACGGATTCTGCATGTCCTGCCTGAAGATGAAGGCAGGGGCGCAGCCGACCCCCCCCTTGGGGTTTTGGAAGGGACCGACCTGGTGGTGGTGGGGAGGATGGAGCGAAGACCGTCTTGGTGGAGGTGGGGAGGATGGTGGTAAGTGAAAGCGTCAGCATCTGCGAACTCAGACGAGTGTAAGTAAGGATCTTTTATACTTCACGTATTAGAATGCGATTGGATAGATGAGAAGGTAATAGATGACGTAACAATTGAGTCTTCCTGGCGGAACTTACGCTACGCTTTCATTTCAAACAAATTTCTAAAGATGGCTGCACGCTTGTTTCTCTGGCGCATAAGGTAGCCTAAGCTATATGATGCAATTATAGAACATGTAATATCAAAACAATGGCAACAAACACCCGAGCGTCTATAGAGTTCGAGTTGTCCTTGTGGGCTGCACGGAAATCTAACACGCAATGTCGTGTAGTCCAATTCACAAAGAAATGACCCTTATGAGCCGGTTCTTTTTATTGAATCAAAATCATACACGACATGTAGACGGACTCACGAACAAATGACTTTTATGAGTCTTATGACCTTCGCAATTGGCTCGGAATCCCACCAAGCTTCACGTCAGTAGGGCTTTACACCAGGTCTGGTCAGGTACAGCTACCCCTATCATCAGTGGTGGGAGAGTTCAAGGTGGCAAAGTGCCGGGTCGTGATGATGTACCAAGACCCCACTGATGAAAAAGTCAGAGAAGCAGGTGTCACTACGAGATCAGGACGCAAATGGGGGGCTGACACATCAGTGGCGCAAGCAGAAAGCGCATTGATGCTGAAGGACATCATCGGGAACCCATGCGTAGGGAGCAAGGACTCTGGACTCGGGTCCACACACTTCCAGCAGTGGGGTAAAGCAGACCCAAGGCAGAGGAGGGCCATGATTCAAGCCGAGGTCTGACACCTGGAGGAAGAAAGGCGCAGGTCTAGGGCCGTCGAACTTGGAGCACAAGTTGCCTGGACGAAGTGGGACCTGCCGAAGCGGAAGATCACGTGGCCTGAGATCTGGAGACTGGAGCCCTTTCACATCTCCTTCCTGCTCCGTTCAGTTTACAACACCCTTCCATCACCAACAAACCTCCACAGGTGGGGAATGAGGGAGGACCCATTGTGTAGGCTATGCGGTGGCAGGGGAACAATGGCGCACATACTGGCAGGATGCAAAACAGCTCTTAGCCAAGGAAGATACAGGTGGCGCCATGACAAGGTTCTCTGTGAACTGGCTGACATCTTGGAGCGGGAGAGGCAGAAAAAAGCGCCAGAACAGTACAAGGCCAGCAACATTCATTCAGTTCATTAGAGAAGGGGAGAAACCACCAGCCCCCAAGAGGAGGAAAAATAGCCTCTTGCAAGCAGCACAATCCTGGGATTGTGAACCTGGGATGGAAACTAGTCTTCCCCCAGATTGTGCAAACATCGCTGAGGCCGGACATGGTCCTATGGTCTGAGGAGGCAAGGAAGATAATCTTAATTGAACTGACGGTACCGTGGAAAGACGGGTGTGAGGAGGCCTATGAGCGGAAAGCCACCAAGTACCAGGACCTCGTTGAGCAGTGCAGGGCCAAAGGGTGGCAGACCTGGCTATTCCCGGTTGAGGTCGGGTGTAGGGGTTTCCCGGCAAAGTCTGTGTGGAAGACACTCACAGCTCTGGGTATAGCAGGAAGGGAGAGGAAGGCAGCTGTCCGTTGGTTGGGTGAGGCAGCAGAAAGAGCGTCTTGCTGGCTCTGGAATAGGAGGGAGGAGTTGAGCTGGGGGCCAGGAGGAGGTAGGCAGTGACTGGCCACCACTGCCAACTGGAGGGTGTTGTGGTTCAGGGTCGAAACACCCCGTGAAAGTTGGATGCCACCTGATGACGTCTTCTCCTGGCTGAAAGCTACAGTCATGCACAACAGTCAGTGACTGAGTTAAATAGCATCTGTAAAGATGTATTCAATAGTCGGTTCTTTAGTGAAGCGAGCAGTATACACTAATCCACTAAACTCTCTTCAGTCGATTCTTTTAATGAAGAGTTCACAAAGTCTGAAACACCACTAGCAGATAGAATTTCGTTCATTTGTGTGAAAAAAATGGACATAACTGAAATATAGCCTACTAAGGCCTAAATGAATTGTGATCAATGTGCAAATATGTATCGATAGCTATACTACCAAGGAAAATGGCTTATTTTTTTGAGAGGTGTGCGTGGTGCTGCTTTCTTCACATTGGTTCTCCTGATCTTGATGTTGGTCTGTACACCCTACTGTAGTAGCTATACCACACATCAAACACCGTATTTCTATACAGGTAGCCAGATTCCTATAGTCAGGACAGAAAGGCCATTTCTCCAGCTGAAAGCCAAGACAACTAGATGCAATGATGTGAAGATGAAAGGATACTCACAGCAATCTAATCAAATTTGCCAATCTCTAGTGGGCCAATTGTGATCTTTTATACTCACAGTAGTGGCTGTCTTTTAAGATGCATACATCACGATCTCAATTTTCAGACCTAGAGGATTGCAAGTCAAAAAAAGAGCAGATATCCACCTGTCTTCTTTATAATACTGTGCAAAACCTTCATCATCCTATTGCTGCATGGAAGTCTGAGTGGTGATTATCCAGAGACAAAAAAAATCATTTGCTTAGTGGCAGGATTTAAAATGCTCGTTTGAAGCCAAGTCCAGGTTACAATGATCATTAATTAATGTACATATACTATTTTTTACCTACACCTTCATCAGTATAATTAGCATAGATGTAAATGTCACAGGTCAATGTGAGTTATGCAACTAACAGCCTGCATAACCCTGTATTATTAATTTAATATTCAGTCATCAGTATTTCCCAACCTTCACTCTCTCTGCCAGTGTTTCCATAGCAGCCAGCCAGACAAAGAGTTTCCAAAGAAGGTAAGATCTATGTCATTCTGGCTTCTCAAGAGTCAACATAATCACCCCCCATTGAGAGAGCCACAGCCGCTGGAAGGCCTTGAGATGCCATTTATATTCCAGACTGAATTTGCTGAATTTAGTCTGCATAACTGCATAGCATAATTATGAAATTATGCAAAAGTTTGGGGTTCACTTGACTTTTTTAAAGAAAGAACTTAACATGTTTATTTGGCATGGATACACTGACTAGATTAACCAAATTGAAAAAAAAAACACACACACAAAAACGACGTTAGAGAATATTCCAAGTTTATATAAATGCTGTTTCAACAAAAAAAAAAATAAGCAGCATACGTGTTTCCAACTCTTATGAACTGCTCTGAGACACAAAGGTTGTGGATCCAAATGCAGAATTTATTGAACAGGGTAATCCAAAGATGTAATCCAAAGTACAGGCAGGGTCAAACACAGGCAGTCCATACAAACAAACAACAAGGCAGGGAACACGGGCAAAAGAGTAATCCACAGATAAGGGCAAGAAATCCAAAAAACCAAGAGACATGAAACTAGGGAGAATGCTCGGAATTTCAGTGTAACACTAAACAAGACTTCGCAGAAAATGAATGTGAAAACCAGTCTATAGGCTCCTTGCACATAGCAACCTGACGTCATATCCGCAACGGGTTAATACGGCTCGCTCTCTTCCTGTTTATAGGCGTAAATACACAACGTAGACATTTTCCGCCTACTACTAGAAAACAGTACAACATTATAACACGCATATTCTGTCAGCCCGGGGTTGTTTATTAGCCTAATGTAAGCTAGCAAACTAACGTAAGCCATAAAGTTTGAGATATATAGACTTACCTTCATATCCGTGGATATATGAAGAGGCATACATTTTAAAGCCATTCTCTCTAATTTGCTGGTAGGTGATTTGGAGGAGGACTTACAAAGGCGATGTACGTCCGTTATTGTAAGTTTCGGCAACTCTTGTAAACATCTCATCTCATAGTGTAGAATAGCGCCGGAAAAGACGAGGCCGCATTTCCGGTAAGGAAGTAGTTACGTGCAAGGAGCCCATTGAGTTAAACAAGGTAATGAGACACAGCTGAAAACAATCAGCACTGATAAGTCCAGGTAGAGAATTATGGGAGATGTAGTTTGTGAGGGAATGAAAAAATCTCACTGCCACATTTTTTTGACAGTAGATAGCTTGCAAAAATGCTTTAATAAAAAACTGATTATGCTTGACAATAAATTAAGTGTCTATACACCCATGTAGAGAATGCAATAATTAACATTACAGACAAACTGTGAGGATGATCCGTGAACATTTCACTAGCATCTACGTACAGTATACATCACAGCATGGCAGCAGGAGCAGGCAACTTATTATGGATGACAAGGGAAAGCAGGGCAGTAAATGGCCCCATCTCCCAGCAATGACGTCACCCATTAGGTCCCAAACCAGCCGTGAGAACCAGCAGTTCTAAAGGATTTAGAACTGGGAAAGGGACTTTGGTTGTAGAACAGATTTTAAGTCTGGAATCTATGCCTGCTGTTTGAAGATTTAGAAACTAGATCATCTTTTCTTAGATGCACATCCAAAGTGCCATAAAAGCAGACTCAGATCTTCAAAATCTTAACATCTGCATTGATATCTTAACATGTTAGCATAGCACTTTCTCACATGTAACTGTGTTCTAATGGATTTGTTTGCAATATCATATCACCATACAACATTTGTGGCAGCTGTATAGTTAAATACTATGAACATTTGATAAAATGAGCAGTACACAACAGAGCTTTTGCTGAAGTACTGTAGTACTGATGCAATGCACTTGACCTTTCATGTCCAGTGTGAGTGATGAATCATAAGTGAAATCAGCTAAGAGGTTTTACATCGCTTTCTTGACTTAGCATTTGATTGGACTGCCAAAGGTTAAGAAGACATTCCATTAAAATAACTATTACAATTTTATTTTAGTTTTATTGTAATCTAAGATTTCATAACATGTGCCAACTAATCACATAAACAGAAGAGTGCATTTTAGTTATTTTTCCTAAACAACTCACTTGAATTGTTGCCATTGCCAATGCAGTTTGACGGAAGCATCATCAGCAACTTGCAACAATTTCCATTTTTTTTTTAGCAAATTCAATTTGCTAAATTTTTTTCTAAATTGGTATAGTTCTGCTTATTTAATTTAGTCTAAGTTCATCTCCCTGACAGTGATGTTTATTCCATGATCATGTGATGCAGTCCTCCTGTCTGATGCAGTGCTGGGTCCAGGGAGCAAGAGAACAGCCTGAGGATATATCTGATTAATGTCGCTGAAAAAACAATCTCACCTGTCTAAATCTTCCACACCTGGTGCTGTGTGATGTTGTCACTAGAGCAAAGTGTGGCTAAGACAGCTAAGAGAGTATGCTCTCAGTATCAGTTTAATTTTTTTTAACGGTATGTCTAAATTAAAAGGGGATTAAGACCATGAAGTTAAGGTTTGGATGGTCAGCATGACCCAATTAGCCCCTGCTGGTTGATGCTATAACTACACCAACTTTCGCCACTTAACATGTAGTTTTGTTTTGTTTTATTTGATTAAAAGGGTTGAGACGAGCATATGAGACAGACACACACATATATATATTGAAATTAAACTATTTAAAGGAGGTAAATCAGTTCCTTGGCACTAACTTTGATGATAAGTGAAATCATCCTGTATGTGACCAGAGCGCCCCCCAGTGTCTGAACAGTGGAACAGATGAGATATATGGAATATATATACTGTATATGCTTTAGAAATAATTTCTTGGAATGTATTTCTTCATGTTCCTTGGAATGCTTCCTCATCTGTTCCACTGTTCAGACACTGAAATCTGGAATCTGAAATCAGGAATCACATTATGAAATAAATGTTTTTCTCCAAAACACATTGACCATAAATGGCACCCTTTTATTAAATACTTTTTGCAACCTCCTTTTGCCAAGATAACAGCTCTGAGTTTTCTTCTATAATGCCTGATGAGTTTGGAGAACACCTGACAATAGATCAGAGACCATTCCTTCATGTTGGCACTTCTTCTCCTCAGTTCACCCCATTCATTTTCAACAGGGTTCAGGTCAGTGGACTGGAATGGCAGTGGCAGAAGCTTCATTTTGTGCTCAGTGACACATTTTTGTGTTGATTTTGATGTTTGTTTTGGATTGTTGTCCTGATGGAAGATCCAATCACGGCACATCATAAGATTTCTAGCAGAGGCCGTCAGGTTTTGATTTTTTATCTGTTGGTATTTGCTAGAATCCATGATGCCATTTATCTGAACAAGATGTCCAGGACCTCTGGCAGAAAAATAGGCCGACATTTTTAAAGATCCAGTGGTATATTTACCTGTGGGCATGGGGTACTTTTTATCCCTTTTTGCACCAAACCCATCTGGTGTGTTTCCTGCCAAAAAGCTCTTTTTTAGTTTCATCTGACCATAGAATCCCGTCCCTTTTAAAGTTCCAGTCATAACTGACAACTGAATATGCTGGAGTTTGTTTTTGGATGAGCGAGGAGGATTTTTCTTGAAACCTTCCCAAACAACATGTGGTGATGTAGGAGTTGTTTGAATTTTTATTTTTTTTGTAGGCTTTGCGACCCCTAGACTCAACTAATCATTAAGAGAGTTTTGGGCCACTTGAACTCTCCTCCTCACTGTGCATTAGGCAAGAAACAACTTCTGATAGATTTAGTTAACAATGACTAAACTGGTTCAGAGCATCAACATGCAGAGTTATTCATGGAAAACCGATTGTGCTGTCAATAAAGGATTTTGTGGCAGGTTTTATAACAATACATTGTGATTTTTTTTGTTCCATTTGCTTTGAGCAGATGAATCAAAAATGTGTTTTTCTGCTTGTTAAGAGTGCATTTAAGCAAGTAGAAAATTATTCTTATTTAACTTTTTTTTTTGTGAAATCAACTAGACAAAGTTTAAGATCTTTTCTCAAAGACTGAACACAACAGTTTCTAGCAGCAATAATTGGTGTGCTGCCACCCAGTGGTGAAACACAAAACACTTTGACAGCGTTAGAGGTGTTTTGAAATTGTAATAAAAATCATTGGTCACAAACAAAACATTCTACTATTACATCAAGTTATTAATATATTTTATGTTCCTCTTATAAATAAATACATTTCAGAACAGTTAGAGTCTCAGTCAGCATTGAGGCACAGACACACTCCCTGCAGTACCCAGTGAGAAATGTGCTTGGTGGTGAAAAGATCCGCCTCAAACACCAGTCCAACACCCATAGCATTCCTCCTCATTGAGGTGGTGTAGACTGGAGTCTTCAGGGTGTTCTACAAAATAAGCCAAAGATACACTTTACTTACAGATCACACAGACAGATATTCTGAGATGTCATGAACTTGACCTATAACTTGAACTTGAACAATAAAAAAAAGAGTCGGTCTTGCCTGGAGTTTAAGGCGGCGTGCTTCAATGGGAATGATTTTGAGAATGGGAAGTTGAGACACTAGAACTCTGGGTTTGCTGCGCACCAGACAGCCCTGTTCAATGTCCCAGTCTGCCCCCTCCAGATACAGTCCTGATACATAACATCCTGACAGAAAACAAAGAACATCATGTGTTCGAGTCTCAATGTCCTTGTGTTCATTTTTTTTTATGTGCAGGATGTTGTGTGTTCTCACCCTGTCCTGTCCTCTCTTTGACCTCATCCTCACTCCTGTAGTGTGTAACCTGTGTGTAGAGAGTGGAGTGATCCAGAGGCCAGCCGTTCTTCCTGCAGGTGGCCTGGACCAGTGCTGTCAGGTACGATTCTGGGATATGCAAGCCTGACAACCACATCACGTAGGGCTCTCCCTCATCCACCTACATAAATGAAAAACAATATGAGATCAAATGTATTTATTTATTTAGAAGCACATTTGATAAATACAATTAGAAGTTGATTTACAGGAGCTGAGATAGTAGACATAACGAACATACAGCGGGGTTTTAAAAGGCCATAACAAATATTTAAAGTTCTGAAAATATATTGAAAATGTAAAAATATTTTTTTATAGATGTAACACCTCTGCTATTCAACCATTGCAAGTAATATTAAAAAAAAATACTGTTTATATTGTATTTTTGATCAAATAAAGGTAGCCTTGGTGAGCATGAGACTTATGTTTATATATGGTGTGATATTTGATTCTCACCCATGAGCTGTACTGTTCATGTCTTCTCTTGAAGTGGATCATCCAGTTCCCTAGAGATTTTAGAGTATCTGGTGCCAGTTTCCTCCAGATAACAGGAATATGCCCATTAAAAAGAGCTCTCGCCACCTCATCTAACTCGCTGCTCATTCCCACCTCGCCAGCCAGGGCCTTTAGACAGAAAGCACATATGGTCTACAGAAAAACCTACCTTTTTTTTCTCTCCATATTTTATGAACAACCAACGCATATCATAAACAGTTGTATTAATTGTTAGCTGTAATCGTTTTTGATTCTTTTCTTTCTCCCTGTCTTCATGTCACTCACTCGCTGTAGTTCAGCCAGAGAACGCCTCATCCTGATCGTAAGTTTGTTGAAGCGCTCCAGCTCTTGTAGTAGTACTACAGTTGTGGGGGAGATCTCCAGCCCCAACTTCTTGCGGATCACGTCCAGGTCAAACGCTTCGGGCAGTTTGCTCTGAATGTCCCGTGCCACCTGGCTGATGTACTCATCTCTACTAATGCCACCGCCAGAGTCACCTTAACATCATACATGGAAGTAATTGTATTTAAAGGCAGCAAGCATTTTAAAATAAAAACAACAGAGGATTGATATGATATATATATATATATATATATATATATATATATATATATATATTAGTATATACACACACTATATGTTGCATATTATTTTTGTCTTAATGCTGATGGTGAGGAATTACAGTTGCAATATCTCATAATGTACCTCAAAATGAGTAGTGAATCACTGAGAAACGTCCAACTCGAGTAGTTGTTGCGATGGAGGTTCGGGTTGAATAACTAGATGTTTCATCTTCGGACTCACGCTCAGATTAATATTGTAAAATCGACGTCATCGTTACTGTCTTTAGTTTACAGTGTGTACAATCGCTGTGCTGAGCTAAAGTTGTTATGGTAATAGTCGTTTTTGTTTCTGACAGGAGCTGTAAGCGGTAGACCAATCACAACAGACTGGGCCATCTGGCCAATCAGAGCAGAGTAGCTCGCGGAAAGGAGGAATTTGGAGAGACTGATTCATCCATCGAGTCTTTTGATAATCATTGAAAAATGTGGTGATGTGGAATGTATATTATGAGAAAATGTTATGGGAAGGTTTTTTGACATTTGATGCATGTAAACCTGTTGTTGGGGACCTCCAAAACAAAATTAGGAGACATTAAAATAGCATAATGGGGGCACTGTAAATGAAAATAAGAAAAAAATTACACATCTTCATACACATTTTTCACCTCTTGGCTCTCAATGCATCAGTGAATGTTTCCACATTTTTTAATGGACATTGGTAGATGTAAACATGTGTGGTCACAATTATGAATATGGGACTACTTATACAGCAAACTTGTATTTTATATATGAAACAAAAAATAATAGAAAAAAAATGTGTGGAGAAAAGGTTAGAAAGCATGAAGCTTGCGGTGTCAGAATGCCAGTCTGTCAGTCAAGTCTGAAGCAAGACGCAACCCATAGCTATGCGTTATGGCAATGACGTCTCAGAAAGTCTGACTGCAGATAAAATAAATGAGTTTCGAGTGATTTCTTACTAAAGTGTGCATCAAATATGGTAAACATGGAAGCTCGAACATGAGTGTGATGTGCTAGAATTGTTCTCTTGCATGCATATTTGAGCAGCTTCTTTTCCTTTTAATGCCGGTTGGCCACCTACTGCATGACAGCTGACGTAAAACAAAGGATCAAGCTTAGGGTTGACAATACCGACCAGTTAAAAAAGTGCATAATCTGCCCAGATATTGATCCTTGAGGTCGACTCGGGCCATCCCTATATTTCAGTAACATAAAAGTACTATAAATAAGGTACCTGTCTGTGGTTGTAGCTCAATAAGACGAGTCCACATGTCTCGGGCAGCCTGTGTGTAGTATCCGATCTCAGCATTAGGGTGCAAACCAAACACCTCTGCCGTGTTAGTAAGAGGCAGCGACTCTATCTCATCTGCAAAAAAGATTTAGAGTTTGAGTGTCTGTCACATTCAAACCAATGTCTTTCTGATGCTGATTCTAAGCAGCAACGTACCAACATAAACCTGTTTGAGTCCGTGTGGTGGGATCTTGTAGTCCACATCTTTATTATGAAAGAAGTGGAAAGGCTGGAAGGTGTCAAAGATGAAATCACCCAGATACTCATCCATGTAAACTGTGAGGATCCTACGATCAAAGCTGTCAATAGCCCTGCCACCATACATCACCTGCAAAAGGCATTTAAAATTATATGATGGCAAAGCTGAATTTTCAGTAGCCATTTCTCCAGTCTTCACTGTCACATGATCCTTCAGAAATCATTGTAATATTCTTATTGGTGCAGAAGAAACTTCATTACTTTTGATAAATTTCCGCAGTCAGCCTATAAAATGACAAGATTAACTTAATGTGATATTTACCTCTCCAATAAGGTATTTGAGACTTCCCCATGGTATCGCGGCATCTCCTTGAGTTTGGGCTTTGGTCAGGTAGGTGTCCAAGATTTCCATACAAACCTGAGAGACAATGAAACTACATAATCAAAATGCAATGTAAAGTATCTCAGACTCGACAATACTATCTGAGCACTACCTTTAAGGACCTTCGGATTAGAGAAAACTTACCAGGAAGTCGGACTCATTGAAATCATAAGGGACATTCCAGCCGATCTTGCCATACTTGCGTCTTTCCTGTACCACAGCATGGAAGAAGGCCAGCACATAAACCAGACTGCGAAAGGCAGGGTGAGCACAGCCCAGGAGCTTATCATGAGGGATCTTAAAATATGTCGCCCTCATGTTCAGCTTCAGCCCATTTGGAGGTTCTGTTACAACCTGCAGGTGAACACGAGAAAAACAATAGTTAACATGGAAATTAATATTCACATATTGAAATATTCATACATTACATGTGTCCTGACCTTGAGGGATTTCTGCAGGATGCCGATGGGGAAGTCTTTAATGGGATCTGTAGTGAGCCACAAGCGGAAGTCTGGGTGGGGTTTAGTGATTCTTTCCAGTGCTTTCTCTAGATCCTTTAACCATTTCACTAACAGGTGACAGTTTTGTAGCATCAGCCACTGGCCTCGTGCCACTGCGGTTTCCAACAGCTGCAATGCAACCTGAAATAAAAATATCATATTTGTATCTTTTTACAGACTGTCTTGTAGAGGTCAATTCCTAAATATGTCCGTTATGATATTGGTGGTGGTCAAGATGCAATGCACCACCGCAGTGCACTGTACTGGTGTAAAATATGAGAACCGTAGCATACACTGTAGACATGAGAACTGTAACATATGCTCTAGACTCTACCTTCTCCTGTCCCTGCCCCATGGCAAGAAATTTTAGTCTGTTGGTCCCAAAGCCAGAGCGTTTGGCTAATTTCATCAGATCATTGGCTGGTTCTGAGCCCGGACTCAGAATAAACACAATGGGAGAGTTTGGGGAGCTCTGGTCAAAGATGGCTTCAAAACTGATCACGGGGGGCTGTACGTATCTGAGTGACAGAGTGAAGAAGTGACAAAGAGAAAGTTAGAACTTCACCCTCTCGACAAAGACCATTGTTTATGATTGTCTGACATTAAAAAGTTTGGGCTTTTATTATATGAAAATTCAGGGCGAAATATGCTTCACGACATTTGCACACATTTTTGGCCCGGTATGCAGTGTAGAGGAGTCAAGAATAGTTGCTGAAAGTCAGAGCCAGTGTATAGATTTTGGGAAGTTTGAGTTGGATAAACACAGATTATGATTAAATCCAGTCCAGTCAGAGGATAAAAAAACTGGTTTGATATTTTGAATCGTTTTTAGAACACATAGGGCCAGATTTACTAAACAGGGCAAATTAGCATGAGAGCACAATTCCAAAAAAGCTCAGATGGGAGTGGAACGTTTTGCACGTGATCTACTGACGATGCACAAATAAAAGAACACAGACACAGCCGGATCATTTCCATAATGACCAAAGGAATCTACCACTTAGTATCTGGTTCAAGACGTGCAATTTTTGGGTGGTAAATAATGCTACAAACACCAGTAAATTGACAAACGCAAACCTTAGTAAATTACCTTGCATGATTAATTTAAATACTCTCCTCCCAAAAAATGTGCATCTAAAAGGGAAGCTCCTACAAATGCATGCAATAAGGTCAGCCAAAAAATAACTGTCCAAGCCTTTTCACTACTAATTTTTCACACTGGCCCATGGTGTTTTCATGGCACGTTTCTGCAAGAGTTTGTGTTTGGAATAATTTTTAAGTGTGGTTGTGTGTAATCCTCCGTCGTTTAGTGAATGATGCCCAGTTTTTCAAGTGTACTATTGTTTTAAAATTTGTTGGGATTTTAAAAGTTGTGTAGTGTATTCCAGCCATAATTTTCCCTCTGCAGTACTTAGTAAAGGTGTACACTTGCATAGTGCAATTTTCTGACAAATATTAATCAGATATATTTATTATAATAAGTCATGTTCATGTCATAGTTCATGTCTTATCCAAAATATAATTCTTAATCCATGTTATTTTTTCAATAGTAAAAATCCACCAAATCCAGTTGCCCTAACAACTTGAATTTGTATCCATAGCATATTTTTAATAATAATTAATTAAAAAATGTACACCCCTCTGATTACATGATCTGTTTGTAATATGCTGCTGTTTTATACAATCCATAAGGGATTTTTAGTTTCCTCTTACTTCTCTCCCATGGTAAGTGTGACGTAATCACTGACGGCACGATAGACTCTGTCCAGCCTGAAGCAGCGGATCAGCAGAAGCTTCTGGAAGGGAGTGAGGCTGTCCTTGTACTTCATTGGAAAGAAAGCCTGCTCTGGAGCATCCAAGTCATACCACTGTGTCAGAAACAGAAAGACAGATTCCATAAGTGATATACAGAATCTCACCGTAGGTTCATCTGGTGTGTGTTTGATGATTTCTGCCACTCACTTTCTTCCATTCCTCAGGCTTCTTCTCTATATCATCAGCTAAAGTGCCAAATTCATTAGGAAAGAGTTCCATAAGGCGCACTATATCCTCCCAGCCCTGATCAGGCAGCCAGTCGCACAGCTTCTTACGTTTGCTCTTCTCCAGAGAGAGGTTACCTGGAGAGAGGAAGAAGATTGGGTGTGTTTGTGCATTGCTATGCATGTTTATATTGCAAAAGAGAGAAAGAGTAGGAGACAAGTAATCCTGAAGCTCCTACCTTTCAGGAAGAACTCGAGTTCATCCTGGGGTGCTCGGCCATCTGCCTGCTCAATCTTAATAGTCAAGTTGAAGGAGAAGAGAAGTTTGTCTCTTTCAAACAGACCTAAACAACGAAGCAAAAAGACGTTTGGTTGAATTTGTAGAAGAAACAACAGTGATTTCATCTAAACTTTTCTTTGTCATCACTAGCTGCTAATGTTCATGGACTAGAAAATGTCTTAATCTGTTGGCATAAAGTTTAGCAGTTAATTACAAAGAAAAATAGCGGAAAATGATCGGAAACCATTAGACTTTAAAAGTTTAGCGGGCTCACCAGTACAGCCATAGTTATAGACATTCTGTGTAAGTGTGTCCATGATATTCTTCAATCTGTTGGGCAGGATTGTGTTGGGTAGAGACTTGGACAGTGAGAGGTCAAATACCTCTAAAAAGGAAGCAAGTGAATACTGATACATGCTATTGACCAGAGCCATCTCAGCCAGCACAAAGAACAGGACAGCTCCCCGCTTGGCAGCCGGACGGTAGCCGTCTCTCAGTGTGTCAATATCAATGGCCGTCTTTTCTGCCAGCTTCAGTTTCTCGAACACCTGTTGGAGTCAAATAATGTATGTAAAACTGTAAACTGCTCATATCCTGTTAAGTTTCATTAATTTTTTTGCTGAAAAAATATAACCACATAAATATTAAGCAGCAAAACTGTTTTCAATATTGATAATAATAAGTAATGTTTCTTGTAATGGCTGTTAAAATTCAGCTTTTTCATCGCAGGAATACACTACATTTTAAAAATATATTAAAATATGAAATATGAATGTTTTTTTTGTAATCATATTTGGCAATATTAGATTTTTTACTGTATGTTTGATCAAATAATGCTGCCTTGGTGAGCATAAAAGACTTCTTTTAAAACAAATTTTACCAACCCTAAAATTTTAAATGGTAGTGAGTTTCTATGATAAATATTTATGAAATAATTAGTAGGCCATTATACTGTACATGTGTGTAGTGTGCAATGAACTGACCTCGCTGGCTTTGGACTTGGTTTCCTCTAGAGTTTGTATCAGTTCTACATTATCCAGCATGTTTCCAGTGGATGTGGCCAACTCTCTCAACAGCGAGTCCTCCAGGTCTTTCAGCAAACGTTTGTTCTCACTAGTCTCTTGAATAAGCCGTTCTCTCTGCTCTTCCAGCTCCTTCCGCTCAAATCCCACGATAACACTCAGCAGCTGGTCTTCCAGGCCCTTCAGGGTTACTGAAAAACAGTTTTAGCAGAAAGATTAAATGATACTCTGTAAAATCTCAAATTAAATGCATACTCACACAAAGTGTTATTTGAGTCTTAAGAATTGTCAATGTTTTGTTTTTTTCAATGTTGTAATACAGAGAACAGTCAAAAATTGGCATTGGACAAGATATATTTATAATAAATATATTTGCATATAGACCTGTAGTGAATTGACATAAACTGGTGTGTATCGCATAAAGTTTGCTCTCACCTGTGTAGTTGATAACCATGGCCTTCCCAAATACAGCAGGAGAGAACTTGGGATTTGCAAGTTTTGTATTGAGGTAAAGTTTGAAGTTGGGATCATAGTCAACTTCCTTATCACCAAGTACAACAACCTGACGCCCCTCTGCCCCTTTTACATTCTTTTCAAGGACATTGTCA
The DNA here is from genome assembly GCA_036326025.1 of Chrosomus eos. Classification (NCBI taxonomy): domain Eukaryota; kingdom Metazoa; phylum Chordata; class Actinopteri; order Cypriniformes; family Leuciscidae; genus Chrosomus; species Chrosomus eos. Next base: position 37,273,987 of record CM070820.1, on the reverse strand, counting down.
ATAACTGGATCAATATATTCATCCACATCTTGGAACAGAAAGGGGAAGCCATACTTAATGGCCAACTCCAACCCCTTCAAGAAGTCTGGGTCATTGAATGACGAGATCTGCAAATCAGAAAATTTACTATAAAAATAGTCCAAGATTGATTACAGATTAATTGATTACTTTGTGCAGACTAAAGTAATGAAATGAAGGTAAACCTTCAGATTGTTCTTCTCCTCCTTCTTTTTGACCCAGTTGAGGGCTTGCTGCTGGGGGTCAATACACAAGGGGAAGCGGCTGGATCTGGTGGTCAGGATGCCATTCTGCACTGAAAGTTCATCTGGAGGAAGACCTTCAGACCCCCATCTAAAAGAATGCAGAGTTTTCCCCCCATAAACAAAATATACATGTAATATTCATTCTTCTACACATGCTTTGATGACTCACCTGCTTATCTCCACCTCATCGGTGAGCAGGTTTTCTATTCGGAAAGGCTGGCTCAGAGGAATACCTCTCTCCAAGACATCTGCCTGCCACACCTCATAAACCATATCCTTGCGGAAGTCCCAGCTGAATGCTCCCTCGTAGCTGAGGAAGGCAGCGCAGATCAGACAGTCTCCCAGAAGACGTACTCGCCGCTGCTTCAGCTCCTCCAGGTCCTCCATCCAGCTACACATAAATAGACATACAGTACATTCAAATATTACTAAAATGTCATTTATCTTGGTGATCTTTTATCAGTCATTCATATTCAAGCAAAGTTTTTAATGAGTAAGCTGACCGCTCATTCTCTGATCCCAGGCCTGAGATGAGTTTGTCTGCAGCAATGAGTCTTCTCTCCATAACCTCGGCCTCCTCCTGCAGAAGTTGCTTTTCTGTCATGGCAGCCTCATATTTGTCTCCAAGAGCTCTAAGCTCTTTCTGAATGGCACTGAGCTCATTCTGGATTCGCTCCAGCTCACGTTTGCTTTGGAAGAAATTCCTCTCCAGACGAGCTACCTTTAAATGTAATTTTGTGATTTAATTTCAGCTCATCTTCTTAAATGAGATGCATTTATGCATTTAAAGTCTCTATTATACAAGCATATCATACCTTCTCTCGCTTAGGTTTAATGTCTCTGGCCACTTCACAGTAGCCCATGACTGCCTCCACAAATCTTAGCATGCCAGAACCAGCTTTACTGATGGCTTGCATCTCCTCCAAACTGGTGTTGAGGTTCCTTAGGTAGGCTGGGTATTCAATATGACAAGGTGGAGGCATCAGAATTTCTATGAGTGGGTTTACGGATCTAGATACTTCATAAGTTGTTTCAAGGACCTGGGGTCACAGAGAAGCTTCAAGAATATTATTATATGGATGTTGGCTTACCCTTGACAGTCTTGACTTGACTGGAATTGATTGAGTCACAGTCCATCTCCATAAGCGAGCGCAGGAAGTTGCCCTCTGACATCATGCCCTTTGCTGACTTCCAGTTGATCTCTTTATGGCCCCGTATCACTAGGATGCACTCGCACACAACCTGCACCTGTTTGGGTGGCTTGGCGAAGGATCTGCAATACCGCAAACAAGAGGGTGGAGGAGCGTCAATACTGTTCTTACACTGTTTGTCTTACATGAAGCTAGTGGCCTTCATGTAACAAAAGAGGGGCACTTTTTTGCTGTTAACTATTTTCACTGGCCCCATCACAAAAAAACAAAACTGTAACTTTCCTTATTTATATACAAATTTTTCTATTTAATTATTAATTATTAACTGTACTTAAATCTCATGTGACAAATTTGAATTTAGTATTTTTTCATGTCATTACATTGTTAGTTTAGAGCATAAGAAACAAATGGGGAGAAGAAAAAAACATTTTTGAAAAAAATATATTTTATTTATAATGTTGTGTCCTCCGTAGTGGACACTAGGAATCACCAGTCATGAAATGATTGGTATAGGCTAAAAAAAAAAAAGGAATTTTTTTCCATTCACCAATAAATATAACCAAATGTTGTATAAAGATGATTATCAACTATGTTATGAAAGATACAACGGAATTAATTGATAAACCATTTTATTTTATGCAATATGTGGGTAAAATGGCCATAAATGGGTAGTCCCATTCAACACAATGTATTTATACACTGTATATAATTAGCATATTAATGTGTTCATAAAATACAATTTAAAAATTAGTCAGATTTAAATGATAATTACAAAAAAATATCATATTTCCATAAGAGTGCTACATTTGATCACTAAATTAATGTCAGTCATTTTTAAAGAGCAAGGACAAAAGTCTATTCCTGGGTCCCAGGAGGATTTAATAATTATAATATTTCATATAAAAATGTAGTATATTTATTTTTCTAAATCTGCTCAGCAACATACATTTTTTTATTGAGTCCTGCATATGATTCACAAGAGTTAAAATTGAATGCTTTTGCATTGATTTAGTCTTTTTTTGGTTTAGTGTGTTTTTGCATTAATTTAGATTGTAAGTCGCTTTGGATAAAAGCTTCTGCTAAATGAATAAATGTAATGTAAATGTCTAGAAGCACAGTGGTCGTCACCTGATTTCTGTGACATCAGATTTGTCAAGGTCTTGCAGGGCCATGCGAGCGGCTTCTAAAGCAGGAAGAGCTTCAGCTAGAGAGCTCTCAGCATCCTTCTTTTCCACCACTATCACTTTATTCTGCTCCTCTATCTCTTTAGCCTTCTCCTCTGCCAGGGCTTTCTTCTCCTCCGCTGAAAGAGAGTTTACAATCTATTTTTAGCAGTTGCTGTTCGATCCAATCCATATGGAACATCCTTTCTTTTCCCACTTTTTACATTATTTTAAAAAAAAAATGTGACATATCAACACATCTGTAACATGAATAAAAACCAACTTGATATTAATTACCCATAGCTTTACTGCAGAAATGTTTGTATGTGATGTTGTACTAACCAACAGCAGTATTAGAGCAGATCTCTTCTAGAAGGATCTCACAGGCTGCAGTCTTCTCGGCCAGCACCACTTTCTGCTCAGCTAGTTTGGTGTTGAGCTCTGCTAGCTGCCCACTCGCCTCCTTCAGCTTATCCAAACCCCCTTCTAGACGTTTATATTGTGCTGGAAAATACATACAGATCACTGTTATTCTGGGATTATATAAATACTATTATAGTTTTATTCATATTTTGAATTAGCGTTTAATTTTTGTATTTACAGTTTTCATTTTTATTTAATTTTTAATATTGATTTTGTTAGTTTTTGTAGTTTTTTTTGTAATAATAAAAAAGGCTAGCCAAATTTTTCAAATTTTTGTTTAGTTGATGTGATTCATCTAGATTTAGTTTTGGTTAACAACAATGATAACAGCACTGATATAGATGCAGTACATTATTTTAAAACCATAAACAAATGTTCCCAAACAGCTGAAGATAAATTTACTCTTACCCAGTATGTATTTATCTTGGTCCTCTAGTAGGTTGGAGTAGGTGCTAATAAAGTCCAGGTAGTTTTTAGGGGTGACGTAGTTGCTGCGGCGTAGTGTCTGCAGGAACAGTTTACTATACTCGCCTACAGAACTGTGCACCATACACACATGAGCAATAACCGCCTCTGAATGACACTCTGGGATCATTGGACTCTCGCCTGAAATGACACACGATACATAAACCAGCATGAATGGTTGTGCATTATTGTAATATATGCATGCACAGGGTTAGTTAACAATAATTTATAAACTGCCTTGAAATCTCTAGTTAACACATACCTAAAAAGGACTTGGCAACTGCGTGTAGAGCTTGAAGGGGCCATGGGGAGAACCAGTCGATGTTTGTATTATTAACCAATCCTAATGCACAAAAACACACACATAAAGAAATCAAGGAAGTAGGAGTAAGATCAAAAAATTACACTTATGATGCATTGCTCAAAGACCTGGGAAATTCCTGCAGCGTGTTCTGAGGGTGTCACCAACAGGCGACATGGCCAGCACTATGTGCAAGTTGTTGGCACTCTTGTTGACAAAGTATTGCCACACACTCTCTTTTGACGGACCAGAGCCCGCTTTCATAGCTTCATCTCGCAGCTGGTTTAGGACTGATTCCTTCTCATCATCAGGGAACAGTGCAGGAACCATCCCTGACAACACAAAGAAACTGCTGCTAGCATCTCTTTTTAATACAGTCCATAAAACTGACATGATTTGTTCATGTTTACATGTCATACAAGGAATTTAAACCTAATAGATTAATTTACAAATGTGTGTTACCTTATTAGACTTCATTAAGTCAGTTGTTTTAAATACCTGATGTAAGCATATTGTTGATGAGCTCCAGAAAACCTTCCTCAGCCACATGGGCATCAGTGAACAGGAAGACCATTTTCTTGTTCTCTATACCCAATTTAAGGTACAGAGATTTCAGATCCTCACGAAAGTTAGTCTCTGAGTACCCTCTACTAAGCACAATTTCAAACACCTACAAACAAACAGCATAAAATGATTCTTACTATTACTAAATTACTAATTAAAAAAAAAAGAAAATGAAAGGAATATATAAAATAAATAAAAGTAGAAAAAATACAGGAAATATTACATATAGAATATGAAAAATGATGAGTTACCTCATAACCTGCGGTGAAGGCAGCCAGCTTTGTAAGAGATTGTTTGCCTGAACCACCTACGCCAACCAGCAATGCATGACTACGGTCCATTCTGATGATGCGATGAATGACAGTCAGGTGTTCAAGAGCATCATCAAACAGCACCAAGTTCATTCTGGTCTTATTTTCATTATACTCCTCTAGGATCTCCTATAGGGGTCAAAGAAAAAAAAAAGACGAGTATGAAAAGTAAAATAATAAAAGCTGCCAAGCTTGTTTGTTTTCAGATATACTGATGGATTTCTGCTTTGGAAAATCATTTCCAGGTAATGCATGAATTGGAAAAAGAAATATATAGCTTGACTGCAACGCATGCTTTGGAAAAAATCATCTGCCAAGGGCATGAATATGAATGTAAATGTAAATGGAACATTAAGACATGTATGCACCTGAAACAGAGCTTTGGATGCATCGTAGTCCAGTATATCCTCATAAACTCTTGGCTCAGACTTCAGAGCTGTTCTGTAATCTCCAAACAGAATGGGGTCTCTCATGGCTGAATCGAGGTCTGATCTGAAGTGCTCTTCAATCAGATTCTTTATATGGCCCTGGACCTGTAGAGAGCAAAGCCAGAGCATGGGACGACATGCATGTCGTTTAAAATGTAGACAATAGCGGGCTTTTTCTAACATGCTACTTGGAAGCAAGCATACCATGGTTTTGTCAGTTTCATTGATAAGTCTGTCATGAAAGACCCTTAAGCATTCATTCCTCCATACACGTACGAACTGGGTGACTGTACAGAACCTGGAGTTAAATGAGAGCAAAACACACGATCATTATTAAAATAAAAAAGACACAAACTGGTCATAGTGGAGCATAGTGGTATACACTAGAGTACTGCATATGGCATAGAGTGGTGGCTCTCAACCTTTTTGATTATATCACAATATAATATAGCCCTCTACATAAAATAATATGAACATAAATATAACTATATCTATTAATTATAATATATTATGAACAGAAATTAGGAATGTCAATAGGTAAATTAATAACCCACAATTCATTTTGTAAATCCAAAATTGTATGTTCTTCAATAAAATCATTCGTTTTTGAGGGGAAAAAGAAATTTCAGTTTACATCTTGACTGTATGTTTTTTAAGCATTTTATTTAAGTTAGATTGTTTCAATATACTGTATTAATAATAATAATATATCAATTTAAATGGTTTTAAGTCATCCTGCAGACCCCTTGGAAGTTTGCTTAAGCGTGGGCCCCGGCCTCCTGGTTCAGAACTACTGGTACAGAGTATTGCAAACGTCAAATTAAAAATAACTTCCTCGGTCCTTTCTAATTAATTTAATTAATAATAAAACTCTTAACCTTTCAGGATTGGTCATTGTCAAGCCATTGTAGACTCTGGAGAGATCTCGCAAGTTAAAGATGTAGTGGAATTTGGAAGGTGTTGGCGGTAGGTCCTTAATTATGGTTTTGTACAACTCCAGAGTACAAAAGGTCAACTTGTCACAGATGTTTTGAATGCATTCCTCAAAGGGCTTTAAAATACAAGAGCAATAATTCTGATTAATGTCAATCATTCATTTCATGAATAAACTAGGGCTGGCATAAATACTAGGTAACACTTTATTTCAAAATGACGTAGTTCCCCATTACTACATTTACTTACTATAGTAATATCGTAACTCTATAGTAAGTAAGTACATGTAGTTAATACATATTTCTCAGTACTTATTTGAGTAAGTACAATGTAACTACGTCACCTTAAAATAAAGTTTAACCAAATACTAATACAATGATCCAAAGTGTCAACACAATACGAGTGAAAAAATAATTGCAATATATTGATGATTGTGTCATCACAGGCAAAAAAATAGAGATTTTAATATGAAAACATTAAAAAGCAAATGGCATTTGTTCTGATATGGGCAGTTGAAGTATTTCTCGCACCTTGGTGTGTCCTTTAAGTATGGTAGAGTAGATGAGGTGCAGGGACTCTTCCTCCGGGAAGGGGATGTTGAACACACTGAAGAGAGAGATGAATCGAGGGTCCACTTCATTCCTACCGCCCCCTGCCTTCCCCATGGCTGCAATGAAGCCCAAGTCCTTTATGAGTTTATAGTTAAGTTCCTTTCCTCTGTCATACATGCCTCCCCTGTCCAACAGCAGCTTTAGAAGAGCTATAGGCTGCTGGGTGCCATATTCATCCACCTGAGATCAAACAAACGACAAACCATTAAGAGCCTTGAGGTGAAGGTTCAATCTCAGATATAACCTAGAGTATAAATCCATTCTTACCCTTGGCATGTTGAGGTCATCCATAAAGACAAGGAGCCTTTTGCCCATTGGAGGACCATACGTGTCTTTGGTTCTCTTTTCAACACTTGCCTCCAGAGTCCTCTGCAGGTCCATAGATGTTGTTCTCGATGAGAAATTGATGGTCATCATTATCTGGGTAAAAGGTGCATATTGTTATCCTGTGTGTGAAGTCCATCTGGACAGCGTTCATTTGAAGTTTTAAATTTACAGAAGCAGCTTCATCAATATTCACAGCGATGGACTTACAGTTGTATCTGTTTTGAGATTACTCAGGAAGTTCTGTATGGTGGCTGTTTTAGAGGTGCCAGACTCTCCAACCAGCACCACTGGCCTTTTCACCTTCACCATCTGCTCCAACAGCCAGTTAGCACGAGTGGTGTCCACTGTCGGGACTGATGGAAAGCAACAGTTAAATAAGCTTTTATTGAAGCATACCGTACTGAATAAAAACAACTAGATTAGTAGAGAGAAAGGAAACGGTTGGAGAGGAAAAAACAGCAATACAAAGAAGGTGCAAAGAGAAGAAATAAGCTGCTTTACCAAGGATGTCGATGAATTTCATATCAGGGCTATGGATGTATTTTGATACCATGGAGCTCCAGGGAACCCACTTCTTTTGGGTTCCATCAAAATGAAAATCATAGAGAGTTGGCAAGTAAACTGCAAAATTAAACAAACACATAAAATATAAAAGAATTAAAAAATTTGACAATAACAAAGGATTTCGATTAACAATAATTTAATTTAATATAATAAACACATATATTTTTATGAGGAACACAATCATAACTTGTTTTTGTGACCGTTTTTTTGTGGCTGATCTTGTATATGGAGTTAAACAATATATTTGTTGTTTATCATTTTGATAAAATAATGTATACCGTTTCATGTGCACTAAGAAATAGTTATATTTTATTCATTCACTGCCAATACCAGGTATTGCAATAAGTTAATTTTGGATGCTGCTTCCACCTCACCTGGAATTTGTCCAGGGCCAGCAAGCACTTTCTCATCATGAACATTGTTCAGAGAGGACAACTTTTTGATAAAATCATCAAACTTCTGTCTGCCATTTTCTAGGAGACAAGCCCCCAGCGAACAGTAGAGTGCCTCCAGAAAATAACACTCCAGCTCCTCAGTAACAAAGTCCTCGTTCTCCAGCAGAGAATCTAGCACCACAGTCAACTGCGTCACCTACAGGAAAAAAGAAGTTTGTGCTACATGCTACAGAGATTACTTACACTCTAGTGTTGTTCATGTCTCTACTGACTCACTCACCATGTTTAAATCCGTCTGTAGGATCACCGTCTTCAGTTTCTCTGTCAGTTTACCATCAACCATACCATCCACTATCATATCAATGGCACTTGGTACATATTTTTCAAACAATTTGTGGAGTTCTGTCTTTTCCTGTTGAATGAGCAAAGACATGTTGAAAATATAATCGTATCAGTGTCAGAACAGTTTTACAATTTATTATTTACTACATCTATCATGTATTTTGTTCAATTGTATGCTCACACACACAGATATTATTCTATGATTATATCACTTCCTTAAAAATTAATGACAATAATCTTTTTCCTCCGAAATTTCTATTATACTTAATTTCATTTGGCCCCAAATAATGTTTGGTATGGCTGTCAACTTCTTTTGACATGTAAAGTACACACTCAGCTTTCTTGCTTGACGAACCGCTAGTAGAATTTTTTAAGGATAACTTAAGCACAGGGTAGAAATACACTTACTTTGGGGGCTCTGCCGTTGACCCATTTTTCCCAGAAGGGAGCGTAGCGAAGATTTTTGGGGTCCACAAACACCATTCCACAACGCGAAACAGTAGCAGGGGAGGCATACTGCAGATCTCCAACCTAAAATACATCACTTTTGTTTGCAAGTCTACAACAGTTACACTGAATTCCAGTCCTTTGACAAAATGAAGGGGTTGCATGATACCTCAAAGAGCAGAGCACAGTGGTTCTGTAGACGAATTCTCTCTCCATTAGCCAGCGTGAGAAGCCTGTTATCATCCATAACTGAATTCATGTTCTCCACCCATAGAGCGTCTACATCTCCATCGAAGAGGATGTACCTGTAAAGCAAACACAAATTGATTCTGTTCTGTTTCATCCCTTTGATATAAAATAGATGTAGAATAATTTTTAAGCCATGATTTCACCTCCTTTCTTTTTTGTCTGTAGGTTTATTGATGTCACGGAATATGTTAGACAGAATCCCATCAGTCCAATCTCGCGTGACCGGGTCCAGGATCCCATATAACTCAATCACACTTATCGCTTTAGGGTTCAGGCTGTACATTTTGGTCAGCAGGCCCAACCTACAGATACAATTTAACACTTATGTGTATTTGCCGGCGAGAACAATTTGTTTTATGAACATGTATAGACATTCTGCATGAAAAATAGTCATTGTATGAATATATTGTTATTTATGTGTAGACAAAGACCTGGTCTGTGATTGGCAGAGTGTGTTGATCACCACAGATTTCCCTCCTCCTGTCGGTCCAACCACCATGGTCGTGTGTCTGGTCATCATGGTCTCATACATTTGCACCACTTTGTCCACCTACATTCGCAAATTAGTCATGAATCATTTTGCCTAATAATTACAATCCTTTTAAAATGAGTTTGAAGGGAAGAATCACCTGGCTGGGCAGCATAATATACTTATTCTCCTGCAGGGTGCCCTCTACAGAGTCATTAAAGCTGGGGTAACGTACACGTGGGCAGTCGAGCCGGGGAACAGATCTGAGATGAGGCCCAGAAACAGAGGAACATCCTCAAATACAAACTTGGGCAGGTTCATGTCTCTCAGAGCCCTCATCAAAACCACATCCTAATAGGGGTAAATAAATGAGAAAGAGAGGAAAAAGGAAGTAAATTTGTGATGGCAGCTCATTAAGGTGTGTTGGAAGATGATGCAGAGAGATCAATACCTCACTGAGATCAGGTGAACCTCTTTTCAGCTCCCCTGCCATTACTAACACAGACTTCAGTGCTCTAAGCCCAAAGTCATAGTGTGACTGTTTAGACAGCTGCTCCCGTGCTAGTTTGTACAACACTGTCATCTTCTTTGCCAAAACCTGTAAGTAAACCATTTATGCAATTTTTTATTTGTATTTTGTTTGCCTATTCACACAAGGCTCTCTGAGGGTTATTGTTTAATGCTCATATGAAACTTTTCCATTAAAAACAATTAAATTGCATAATTTATTCTCTTTTCAGTCTGCTCCATTTAATCTACTGACAGCCCAGTCCTTATTTTCCCCACCTTAGCCAAAAGGAAGCCTTCAGAGAAGAGCATGATCTCACAGATCTGCTGCAGGTCAGGCACGATGACTACCACTGGTCTGAATAAAGTTTTCACTGACTCAGGAAGTTCTGTGCGGCCTGCATAACCAGGGTTCATCGTGATGAAGATCCCAATGCGGTTATCTAGACTGATTTCTTGACCTTCAAACTAAACAACACAAAAAACAAAATACACTCAGTGCCTTAAATATTTCCAACAACTTTCAGTATTTGACTATCAGAGTGACTCAACTTACAAACTTGTGACAAACTTACTTGAAACCTCTTGAGGTCCAGCATGAGAGCGTTTCGGATTGTTTGGATCTGGGATGAGATGACAGAGAGGACCGAGGCGTCAATGCGGTTGAACTCATCAAAACAGCCCCAGGCTCCACACTGAGCTAAACCAGAGAGGATTTTACCCACAGCCTAAAGGACAAGAAAAACAAAATCTAAATTAATAACATACACTCAAGGCTCAGGTAGATGATTTTTTTTTTTAAGAATTTTTTTTTTATTCAGCAGGGATGTGTTAAATTAATCAAAAGTGACATAAAGTATAATGATAATATTACAAAATATTTCACATTTCAATTAAATGCTGTTCTTCAAAGAATTCTGGAAAAAAATTATGTTTTCCACACAATTATTAAGCAGAACAACTGTTTTCAACTGTAATAATACTCATAATAAAAATTATTTCTGAAATCTCATGTGCGCTGAAACTACATTTTGAACAGTAGAGTATATCATATTAAAATACTTCATCTATCTATCTATCTATCTATCTATCTATCTATCTATCTATCTATCTATCTATCTATCTATCTATCTATCTATCTATCTATCTATCTATCTATCTATCTATCTATCTATCTCTCTATAAATTACAGGAACGTCTGTCTGTATGTCTGTGTGTGTGTGTGTGTCTGTCTGTGTGTGTGTGTCCGTCTGTTATTCGCATATCTCTCGAACCGTTAGTCTGATGAATTTCAAACTTGCCAGGTGTCTTGCTACGGGCACGAGTAAGTGCAGTGCCAAGTTTGACGTTGTTTGGATGAGAAATGCGAAAGATATCGGTAAATATATCGGTAAAAGAAGCACTCAGAAGGTTGTGGTTTAAAAATAAACATTCTGACATTAGAGAGGGTTGTGGTTTAAAAATTGTGGTTTAAAAATAAACATTCTGACATTAGAGAGGGTTGTGGTTTAAAAATTGTGGTTTAAAAATAAACATTCTGACATTAGAGAGGGTTGTGGTTTAAAAATAAACATTCTGACATTAGAGAGGGTTGTGGTTTAAAAATTGTGGTTTAAAAATAAACATTCTGACATTAGAGAGGGTTGTGGTTTAAAAATAAACATTCTGACATTAGAGAGGGTTGTGGTTTAAAAATTGTGGTTTAAAAATAAACATTCTGACATTAGAGAGGGTTGTGGTTTAAAAATTGTGGTTTAAAAATAAACATTCTGACATTAGAGAGGGTTGTGGTTTAAAAATTGTGGTTTAAAAATAAACATTCAGTCAGCTACACTGTATACTTCTGAATATTGTAGGTATTCAGAAGTAGTTCGTTGTCAGTAGTTAGTTATGTAGTTCAATTTTCCATATTTATTGTGTCATTATATTGTGTCATTATATTATATGTGCCATATTTATTGTGTAGGTATTCAGAAGTAGTTCGTTGTCAGTAATTAGTTATGTAGTTACATTTTCCATATTTATTGTGTCATTATGTCAGTATCACTAATCAGTATTTGCTTTCTACCATGCACAATTAAAAATGTCACTGAACTTTTGCAGTGTAATTGTAACAATGAGCACTTAAACACACCAAACCAACAATTACTAAAAACACACACAAAAACTGATTTTGCACATACAAACTGTCAATATATATATAGCCTATACACAGACACACATACATCTATTTATAAATTAGTCTACAGAACATCTGTCTGTGTGTCTGTTATTCGCATATCTCGGTAAAAGAAGCACACATTGAAGATGTTTAGATTATGTTTAGAAGGTTGAGGGTTGTGGTTTAAAAAATATCTGAATATTATATTTTATTCATGGCCATCATTTGTAGTAGCCTATTCACAAACTGTTTGCTCAAGCGTATAGCGTTTTCTCGGAGTTCCCTGTGTAGCTGCTCCCTGATTTGTCACGCTTATTCATTTGTGGATGTTAACTGAATCTGAGTCAGCAACATTGTTTACTTCTCAATATTATATTTAATTCTGGTGCGCTTAACGTTATCATTTACTCAGAGTTAAGGCTCCTGTGTAATAGTAGCCTATGCTATTCAGCAACTCAAAATGCCAAACCAATTACAAAAAACACACAACAACAGGTTTTGCACGGGCATTGCACTAGTCTATCTATAAATTACAGGAACGTCTGTCTGTCTGTGTGTGTGTGTGTGTCTGTCTGTGTGTGTGTGTGTCTGTTATTCGCATATATCTCGAACCGTTAGTCCTATTAATTTCAAACTTGTCAGGTGTCTTGCTACGGGCACGAGTAAAGTGCAGTGCCAAGTTTGACGTTGTTTGGATGAGAAATGCGAAAGATATCGGTAAATATATCGGTAAAAGAAGCACTCAGAAGGTTGTGGTTTAAAAATAAACATTCTTATACCTGTAAAAGAAGCACTCAGAAGGTTGTGGTTTAAAAATAAACATTCTGACATTAGGAACGTCTGTCTGTCTGTCTGTCTGTGTGTGTGTGTGTGTGTGTGTGTGTGTGTGTGTGTGTGTGTGTGTGTGTGTGTGTGTGTGTGTGTGTGTGTGTGTGTGTGTGTGTGTGTGTGTGTGTGTGTGTGTGTGTGTGTGTGTGTGTGTGTGTGTGTGTGTGTGTCTGTGTGTGTGTCTGTCTGTCTGTCTGTCTGTCTGTTATTCGCATATCTCTCGAACCGTTAGTCTCTTGCTACGGGCATGAGTAAGTGCAGTGCCAAGTTTGGTGTTGTTTGGATGAGAAATGCAAAAGATATTGTTAAATATACCTGTAAAAGAACCACTCAGAAGGTTGTGGTTTAAAAATAAACATTCTGACATTATGGTTTGTGGTTTAAAAATAAACAATAAACAAACACTCTCTGGATGTTAACTAAATCTGTAAGTCACGCTGTTTACTTCTTAATATGTTTATTTAAAGCTTTAATTCTGGTGCTTAATATGTTTATTGAAAGCTACGCTGTTTACTTCTTAATATTGTCCTATTATTTAATTCAGGTGCTTAATGTGTTTATTTAAAGTATTTAACAATTAGTATTTAACAATACTAATAACACACAGACAGACAGACGTTCCTGTAATTTATAGATAGATTTAATTCTGGTGCTTAATATGTTTATTTAAAGCTACGCTGTTTACTTCTTAATATATTATTTAATTCTGGTGCTTAATATGTTTATTTAAAGCTATGCTTTTTACTTCTTAATATATTATTTAATTCTGGTGTGCTTAACATTATCACTATCTTTCACGGGCATGTATCTGTAGTAAATGCTAATATATTACTGTGTCATACTTAACATTATCGCTATCTTTCACGGGCATGTATCTGTAATAAATGCTAATATATTACGCCGGTGTCATGCGCACTGAAGTTAGCCTATGTGATGTTTAATATGTTAAATAGTTGCCCTGCTTATTCAACAGGAGCTCTAGGCTACGCAGGCTCAGTTTCCAGTGAGACCCTTCTTTGCCATGACAGTGAATAAGTCACAAGGCCAGTCTTTGCAACGTGTTGGTGTCTTCTGCATAAGAGACTTCTTCGGTCATGGTCAATTCTACCTTGCAGCCAGCAGAGTTGGCAGATCAAGCAGACTTTGTATTCTTGCTCAAGATAAAGAAACAAACAAAAAGCGCCACTTTCTGAGCAATGTTGTCTATAAAGAGGTGCTGACACAAGAACAACATGTAATCTTCAAGAACAGCCAGTCTGCACTAACAAAACATAATTATCCACTCTAAATATATCCTCCAATGCATCATTATGTCAGTATCAGTATGCTTTCTACCATGCACAAATAAAAATGTCACTGAACTTTTGCTGTGTAATTGTAACAATGAACACTCAAACACACCAAACCAACAATTGCTAAAAACACACACAAAAAAATTCTTTTGCACGGGCATTTTGCACTAGTCTTAATAATTTTGTAGAACTAAACATGTCACCATGCAAAGCAATAATCTCTCAGTAGAGTTTTGAGTCCGCAGTCTCCTACCATGTAGTCCATGCCCTCTCCACAGTTGGTGACCACACACAAAAGCCCCAAAGCTTTTGCTAGATCTTTAGTGGATTCGGTTTTCCCTGTACCCGCAGGCCCGGCTGGTGCTCCACCCAGGAACATGGACAAGGCCTGAGAGCATCATACAATGTATAAGATGTGTACAAATAAAACAGCCCATTCAGGAAAGGACAACTGGTTAAATCGAATACCTGGGTAAGTGTGAGATAGATGCGGTCAGTCAGGGGAGTAATGACCAGCCGGCCGTTCAACCCCATGTACTCGTAGCCGTAAGAGAACTGAGCACTGCACTGCCGCACAAACAGCTCATCGGGCTCTTTAACCCAGTAGAATCTCAACTGACTCTCCCATTCAAACTCACGGGCATCTGTAATACTGCCCACAGAAAAAGTGTGCATTAGGATGAAAAATTCAACCAATTCTCAACGTTACAACCTCTTTTGAGGTGACAGTTTTCATATCTTACCTATCTCTGACAAAAGCATCCACAATGTCCCTAGCATGGACATCAATGATGAGGACAGTGTTGATTTTCCGTCTGTCATTCTTATTTAAAGGTTGCGTGATGCGCCTCACCAAGTCATTGATCTGCTGGTGCATTTTCTTTGCATACTGTTTCAACGCCTGCTTATCGCCATGATACATCCTTTTGAAGACATCTTCCACCTCCCAGGTCCACCACACTTGGTTTGCAGCCAGCACCACCATGCCCTGGTAGTCAAGCATCCAGTCCACCCTGATGGAAATGCAGGCAACCATATTATTAAATTCTCATAAATTCTAATTGGACAGAACAGCTCAATGAGATGGAGGGTAGTAATGTTCTCACCTAGTCTTTCGGTGGCCGTAGAAGTAAATAGCCTCTTTGGTGATAAGTCTGTTGGTTCTCCTCATCTCCAGCAGCACTCCAGTCATCCAGTCCTCCACACGGCCCTCTGCAGGGACAGGTTGTTTGAACTCCATCACCTCCCCCTCGGCAGACACCAGTGCCCTTGCCACCATCTCTCCATTCATTCCCGTATCAAAACGCAAAGCTGCAATGTTGTCATACATCTGTCGATGAGGAAAAACAAGATGATTGATTCATTTATGGTCTGTTGTGCACCTGTTATTTTTTAACCAGAATTCAGTTTATTTGAATGATTTTAATATAAGGTTGAGGAAGGCTTATACAGTAGAGCAGGGGTTTACAAACTGAGATTCAGGGACCCCCACAAAGAAGTGCTAGTGTGTCCGTGGAAAAGTTTAGAGAAAAGCTATGTAAAAATATTAACAAACAAGTAATACAAAAAGATTAAACTAATAACTAAATAAACAAATAAATTTGCAAATAAAATAAATTGATTAAATACATTTTGATTTATATAATTAAATAACTAACTAAATAAAAATATTTAATTAAAATAAATAACATTTTAAAATATAAAAATACATTTTGATTTAAATAATACATATAACAGTACAGTACTACAGAGTAGGGCTGGGCGGTATGACGGTATATATTGTTGGGGCGGCAGTGATTCAGTGGTTCACGTAGGTTGTCTACAAACCGAAAGGTTGGTGGTTCAATCCCCGGTTCCACCTGACCAAGTGTCGAGGTGTCCATGAGCAAGACACCTAACCCCAGCTGCTCCCGACTAGCTGGGTGGCGCCTTGTATGGCTGACACCGCCGTCTGTGAATGTGTGTATGAATGGGTGAATGTGACGCAGATATGTAAAGCGCTTTGGTGGCCATTGGGTCTGTAAAAGCGCTATATAAATGTAGTCCATTTACCATTTTTTACCATTTACCGTGGTAGAAAATGTCAACCGTAACAGATTGTTTTGTTGTTAACTCACATGTAGCGTGCATGAGACTGAGACACTGATATTTGTCAAAGAAACATGGAGAAAGCAAATCAAGAGGATCCACAAAGGAATTACGTTTTCTAAAGGGTTGTTGTTAACGTGATATTTTCAAACAGAATTAAGAAAACAAGACATTTCATCCTTTTTTCAGCATGCAAAATTACCTTGATCATGTGCTCCTGCACACAAGTAGGCTCACTGCTCCCCAAAATACTGAGCAGCTCATCGTCAGAAATGAAGAAAAAGCGTGGGAAAGCATTTCGCTTGGAATCGAGGTAATCGTTCAGACTCTTTTGACACCTCTCCAAACCATCGCTTAGGTTCTGCAGGTCAGCCAGACGATTTGGAACCAGACAGCATCTCTTAATTCCAGGGTCCTTCACTGTGTCGGTCATTATCTGGTGATATCCATCAGAGGATAAGGGATTTACATTCTTCACAAAAAACACATCTTTTATATTAGTTGTTGGTGCAGAACTCACCTTTTTGAACATTTTATCAATATTTTCGAATTTTTTGGCTTCCTCAGGTAGCTGTGAGCTAATGTCACCTCCAATGAAGATACTTTCCAGGTACATCCATTTTTGCTGCACTAACATCCATACCTACACATTTGAGAATAATAGTAAAGAAATGTGAACATGAGCCAGTGTGGTTTCCAAGTCGTTGATTGATATTGTTGGTTTCCATTGACCTCAATAATCTCACTAATGAGTGATAGATTCTTCTCCCACTGCTGCACGGTGACCAGGAAGGGACCTACAAAGTGGCTGCCTGCCATACTCTGCAGGTTCATGGCATCATCATCCAAGTGCTGGAGAATCTCATCCACAGCACCAAGAACGAAACCATGCTCCTGTGTGCCTTTTAAGAACCGCTGCACATTGAACTTCATATTTCCCCATGTGTCCTCCACTTCTTTTACTCCCTGCAAAAATGCACACAAACATATTCTGTAATCTATTAACACAATAATTTAAGGAAACGTACTATCAATGCCACAATCTCAATAAACTTGAGATTCTTTCTTGGGATTTTTCATCATCAACATAATTTACTCATGCTCTTCCAAATCTGTATGCATTTCTTCTGTGAAACATAGAAGACATTTAGTAGAATGTTGGTAACCAAACAGTTTAAATTTTCATTGACTTTTATTGTACGAAAAAAAATACAATGGAAGCCAATAGCGTTTCCACTGTCGGGCCAGGGCCGGGTCCTAACAGCGCACCGAGCCGAGCCAGTGGCCTCGGGCCTTAAGCACTGGGCTTGCGTTTCCACTGCCGGGCTAGTAGCCCCGCAGCACTGCCCTAAACCCCGCCCCTAACACGCCTTTCTGGATCAAACGTCATACAACCCAACCCATTTCAGCGGGTATTATGAATTTATTTATTTTTTAAATTAAAGGTTCTGTAAGCGATCCTGGGTGACATCACTTCTTGTTGACGTTCGAACTATTGTCAAACAAAACGGAGGCTAGCTAGACCCTCCCTCCTCCTCATCCGCGCACTAACCCCTCAAACCCACCCCCAAACCCTTCTTGTCGGTTATTGGCTGGAACAGTTTGTTATGTTTCGTAGAGCGGGTTGCTAGAGTTTGTTTTTGTAGCTGTTTGTGGAGCCTGGGGTGTCCGCAGAGACCGCGTTTTTACAGTGTGTTCAGGGGACAGGTGTCACGGAATGCGGATATGAACCCAAACGCAGACAGTAATAAATAAAACACAGACTTATTGAACAGACATAAAAAAAAGACCCACGAGGGGGCAAACGAACGTTGACAAGACTAGACTAATAAACTTGACAATAACATGAGACTAGAACTAACAGGCAGGATACAAACTCTGATCACAGGAATACACAGCTCACAGAACAGGATGACAAGATACAAAACGAACAAGCACCGAGTAACAAACACAAGGACCTTAAATAAGGGACATCAACAGGGCACAGGTGACACCGATGAACAATCAAGACTAACGAGGAGAACAAGGGGGTGTGGTAAACAACACAAGACAAACGCAAACACATACCCAAAACACAGGCCATGTGTTTGCACACACAACATAACTCGTGACAACAGGCAGCTAGCGGATAGTAAGAGGAGATTTTTTGCTGTAAGGAGAATTGATACGTGCGTCACGTTTAGTCGATAAAACCTTCCGCAAAGGATCACCCGTGTATCCTCGCTCATAGCTCCTTTGGAAGCCTCCTCACTCCTCGATCCTCGACTCCTCGCGGTGCAATTAGAGAATTGAGATGTCCTTCAAGATGGCTGAACTTGATCGGGTTTCTGGGTCATAGGATGGAGGACGAGGACGGAGGAGCGAGAGAGAGGAGGATATTGAAAAGCACCCCATGTATTTACTCACAGCCGTGCTGCAATAGTGTCCCGATTTCTCGCGAAGTCGCCACTAACAGAGGGAGCGTTGCACCGTCCCAGCACACCGTCCATCAAGTCGCCATGAATTCCTCTTCTACTGGGGTCTTTTGTCCATTGTCGTTTTAATCGCCTTGTACAATTACTGCGCCTGACTTTTTCCGACTTAAGCTGTATAATTTAGCAAACGAATTATTTGCTCGTTAAAAAGATGAATCTGAAGACTTGCCGCGCCATGGAATTCAGACGTTTATATAAAATAATGCTCTTAAATTTCTTCCCTAACACCGAAAAACTCCGCCTTTTACCTTGCCCACGCCTCTAGCCCGAGCTGGCCCGCTTTGGCCCAAGGTATTCGACAGGCCAGAAATCCTGGCCGTTGGCCCCGATCAAGCCCCGGAAGTGACCGTGGAAACGTGACTGGCACGCACTAGCACGGCTCGGCCCTGGCCCGGCAGTGGAAACGTGGCTAATGTGAACCGAAACTGTTTGGTTACCCACATTCTTCTTTCTATACTATCTATACTACTTTATGTTCCACAGAAGTCAGAAAGGCGTGCAGGTTTGGAAAGGCATGAGTAATTTATTGCAGGATGATTATTTTTGGGTGAACTTACCCTTTAACTCTAAATGCTGGATTTCAAACCATTACTATTATAAGAAGTGTAGTTGAATTACATTTTTGGTGAGATTTCTTACCGTCTCAATGCCAAGCTCCTTTACAGCTGAGGTGACAATGTCACTGATGACGTTCCCATACTTGTGCAGTTCCATGGAGAACATGTTCTCCAGAGTGAAGGTGTTTGGGTTCATCTCAAAGCTAGAACCTGTCCTCTCCATTAGGCCCTTCCAGTGCCTGCAGCAACCAAGTGAGCACTTGAGTCTCGTGTTGCATAAAGTATATCCAAACAGCTAGTGACCTTAGATTAGACTACCTTTTTGAAGATCACACTATTCAGCCCTTAATCATATTTACTAGCTGCGTTTAAAGGCAGAGATATATTACTTTACGTTAAAACATTATAAAACAAAAACTTTAAAGCATTTACCTGTCTCTGAGAGCCTTATTTTTTAGGTCCAAAAGGAGAGGGAGTGACTCTTTGAATTCTTTCATGCGGCCCTCCAGGAAGAAAGATACAGGAAGAGCTCTCACATCCTTCGGTAGCTTCCGCAAGCTCTTGATATGTCCTTCTATACCGTCCTGAAGGACCTTTATGTCCAGATTTACCCAAAGGGTCTGTGACCACTCTGTCTTAGCTACCTAAGGAATATACACACACCTGTGTCACAAATGTTCAGAAAATGTGACCAACATAATAATAAGTCAAAGTTTATGTAATGAATTGACATTCTAACTTTCTGGCTCTTATAAATCTCATAGATCTGTCTCAGGCCCCTCATCTCCTTCTGTACACTGAGAAGCTCTGGGTACATAGTGATGGGCAGGTTGAACAATTTCTCAGCTTTAGCCAGTTCCTGACGGCTTGCCTCTACCCTAGCCAACTCCGTCTCATAGGTATCCATGATCTCTAAACCTATAAGAGTACACATAAACAATGGTGATATAATACCAGGTGGGTAAGATATGAAAAACAAAACACATCAGGATAGTCCTGGTGCTCTTGCCTTTCTCTAGATTATCTCCCACAGCTCCAGGACCATGCATGTTGAAGCTCTCTGCAAATATGGAGATCTCCTGTTTATACTCCTCAATCTGATTCAGAGTGATCTGAGAGAGAAAGAGAGAGAGAGAGAGAGGAGAGAGGAGAGAGAGAGAGAGAGAGAGAGAGAGAGAGAGAGAGAGAGAGAGGAGAGAGAGAGAGAGAGAGAGAGAAGAGAGAGAGAGAGAGAGAGAGTAGAGAGAGAGAGAGGAGAGAGAGAGAGAGAGAGAGAGAGAGAGAGAGAGAGGATCAGGATCAGGATCAGGGGCCAGTTGCATCGATTTTTTTATGTAACTGACTTAAAAATGTTTTGACCTTGTAAGACTAGTCTAAGCAGTGTGCGCAACGGCCAACCAGCAAATTAAGCCTTACTGGTAAATGATTGGTACTACCTCTGCAAAAGTCTTCTTTACTTTTCCCAAACCGAAGTCAACCCGTCTAGACTCTTTAAAAAGTTCACTCCACAGATTGCAGATGTTTGCAGACAGCTGCACCTCCTCCTCTGAAGTCTCCAGAACAAAAGAGTTGTAAAGCAGATCAACAATCAAAGGAATGACCACAAAACGTTTAGTGCATATCGCATATTCAATATATGACATGTACAAAAACTAACAATAGTTTAGGTTAAGAAAGATTTTTTTTGTGTGTGTGTGTGTGAAAAAAAAGCTTTTATTCACCAAGGACACCTTAAAGTAATAAAAAGTGAGAGTAACTAAGTTTATTATGTCAAAATATTTATATTTAAATAAACGCATTTTTTTTTTTACGTTTTCAACATTTATAATAATAAGAAATACTCTTTGGGCATAAAATATGAATATTAGAATGATTTCTGAAGGATCATGTACACTGAAGTAATGACTGCTAAAATTCATATTTGCCATCACAGGAATAAATTAAATCTCAAAATATACTAATATTTCATAATATAAAGGGTTTTACTGTCTTTTTGATCAAATAAAAGCAGCATTGGTGAGAATAAGTAACTTATTCACAAGCACATTTAATCATCTTTCATTATAACAAATTGGTTTAGACTATTTGGTTTAAACATGTACTATTGCTCTACAGTCTGATACACTCAGGTCTACTCACCTCCACATTGTACATGCTCAGAGTTCTGTATCTCTCTTGAATATCATTGATTCTCATCTCCACTAAGAGAGACATATCTCTAATGTCTGTGATGGTGCCCAAAACAAATTTCAGGTCCTCCAAGGTATTGGGGTTCCTCTTCAAATGATCTGACAATTTCTGTTTGCAGTAAACACATTCTATAAGTACAGACTGTCTCAAAATCTCAACATTTCACTTACATGATTCTAAGATGAAGATAACATTTAGAACAGTGCAACAGTTGTCCTCACCAACAGCTCATTGCGCAGGTTGAAAAGCTCCTCTCGGGCCGAGTCATTGAGTAGCCTGCCCAGAGAAGTGACCCACGCTTGTGCGTTCTCCTGGATGGCACGGGCTAGCGGCTCCAGGTTCAGCCTGATTATGTGTTCATGCTTCATCAAGGGCTGCTTTGCCACTTCATTGCTGACCTTGACATAGAACTGAAACTTCTCATCATACATCACACATGAGGGCTTCTTGGCTGCAAACTTCTCCATGACAATAGCCTTGTCGAGTTTCCAGAGAGAGCGGTAGCTCATCCATGTTTTGAGGTAGACGCTGATTCCATTAAGGAGACGCTGCATTGTCTGGGAGACGGCAGTGACTTGCTCATTTATCTGTGGAAGCTGGCAAACTTCATTGTAAAAAGTGAAGACGAATGGTTTGTCTTCACCATCCACATACTGTGGAGGGCATTGGATGCAACTGCCGTGCATCCAGCGAACAAACCGCTAAAAAGATACAAACAGAGGAAAAGGTGACCTGAGTGACCAAATATCTAATTTACAATAAAACTGGTCTAAATTTGTGAAAAGTAATTATTATTTTCAATTGTCAGAGAAGCAATTGGTCAATGGAGACGGCGGTAGTATGTAGGTGTTTCTGCTGTTTAGATTAATATTTGCTGCTCGGATAGAGTAATTTGTTTACTTTTATTTGTACTTTCCATTTTTATAGTAATTTGTTATTGAATGCATTTATTTGTAATTAGAAAAATAGATTGTTATTAATAAAAAAAACATTTTTATTGCTAGTTACATCTATTGTGCTTAAGTCCTGAACTTTCCCCCAGTAGTTTCAATTTGAGCCATTCGCTTCCATGGCCACTTAAAGGTGCAGTAACACGATGTTGAAAATTTAAATACACACCTAAACAAAAAATTTTGTTTGTACATAGTACTGGCCATGTAAATAGGAGAAAAAACTAAATTAATAGTATCGATCCATGGAGCGCCAGAACACTCTTGTAGCCAATCAGCAATAGAATGCACAAAAAAACACAATTTACCACTTTATTTACAAAATATTAATCTCCAACGCTCTTAGTAGTCTTAGACTTAGTGTTGTAGTCTTAGTGTTCACGGGACAAACAGGTTAATTGATTGTAATATTCATTTTACAACTTTAAGTAAATTCTATTAACTGATTCATATATTCATAATCAATTGTGACAAGTTATGATTGATTATTAATATTTCTTTAGAGCTAATTTGCTACAGCAGACAATGTTGCATAAACCAGTTTTGGAGGGACAGAAAGTTCTCAGATTTCATTAAAAAGATCTTAATTTGTTTTTCGAAGGTAAACAAACAACGTATGGGTTCGGAATGATATGAGGTTGAGTAATTAATGACAGAATTTTCCTTCTTTGGGGAACTAACCCTTTAATCCCTCCCTGTTCTATCTTGTTGTATACTCTGAACGATGTATCCTGTATTCTGCCTCTCTAAGATTAATCACTTGTTGTATTCCTCATTTGAATAAATGTAAATGATTTGCTATCTATATTCATTATAATTGATTAATTTTGCAATGTTGACAGTTATTGAACTGAAATATATCAACATTGAACTGACTTGAGCTAAACATTACACTATTGTAGTGCTGTTTATAGCTGAATTGAGCTTGTTTGATAATTGATTAAATTTACACAGTTATTAAACTGAACTGACTTTAGCTGAATAATGACTGCTCTTTTTAGAGTTGATTTACAGCAGAATTTGAATTGTTTTCATATTTGATCATGTTTGCATCATTGATTGCTATTTTCCTGTTTATAACTGTTAATACTGTTCATAACATGCTAAATACAGGTGACTTGTCTTGACTTATGTAGCCTGCAACATACCTTGGTGCTCTCTACACAGTCAGCGACACTCTGTCTAATAAGCTTGTACACCTCACTGTTTTTGGGAAGCAAAGCAATCTCAGGAGCAGCTAGAATGGTGTCGATTTGAAAGAGTGGAGTAGTGCCCATCAGTGCGTTGTTAAAAGCTTGGATATTCCTGAAAGGCAATTGTAATGGTAAGCACAAAAGAGCATTAGACCTATGCGATCTATGTAAATGCATCTGAGAAACAATCAAATAAACCTACTGAAGCACCATCTTGGTAAGTGAATCAAAGATTTTGTGCTCCCAGTAAGCGTAGAACTCAGCCATGCGCTTGGCTTTGCCAGTGCTGGTCCCCATGATCAGACTTTCCATCTTGGTGAGGAGAGGACTGATAGCTGCATACTTATTCACCAGCAGGTTCACCACCTTTGCCCTCTCACTCTCAATGAAATCACAAAACTCTTTTATTCCTGGAACAACAGGCAGAAAACACCTTAACACATTGCCCCTTTGTACTTGATGTGTTTGCTTATTGTGAGTTATTAAGAGTAATCGAGTCATTACAAATACAGCCAATGAATACAGCCATTCTTAACCTGGTAGGTGTCCGGCTTTATCTGCAGTTGGGAACTTGAAAAGGTTTGCAGATTCAATGGATTTAAGTTTATCGTCAATGTCTCGTTCATTCTTCTGAATTTGGTTCACCAATGACTCAAATTTGGAAGTGGCCTGATTTCCAATTTGGATGAATTTTGGTAAACCTGTTAAATGAAGTTTAATACAAGAAATTACATTAAGAACTTTTAGAAGACAAAATAGTGGGGCAGCAACTACTAATTTTTACGGCATACCCGGCACTCAAAATATAATATTTAGACCTAAATGTCAGATTTATGTATTTAAATTGCATATAAAATTACATAGTTTTAACATAACTTAATATGATGTCATATATACTTGAAACAGGTAAGGTTTCTTCACTCAAAAAAATATTGGCATAGTTTATTACAAACTATTACATATTTTGATTTTATTTAAATAATCATACTCTCAAAATGCATGAATTTAAGATTAAATTGTTTATCAGCATAAATATGTTAATTGTGAAAACAATTAAATGTATTCAGTAAGAACATGGATAAAATATGTCTAGCTGTGGAACAAGTAATATTAAGTTAGTTAAAATGTATGGGAGTGAAACAAATTTGACTTAATTGTGTATTTAAAATAGATTCAGTTTATTTGAACTATTACCAAAATCTTACCAGATTCTTTCCTTATTCATTTACCGGTATGTATGACTGACAAATATGCATCCCTTTAAGTTTACTAGTTTATTTTAACACTGTAATCTAAATGGATGAAAATTTTAGGTTAAACTTTAGGTTAAACTTTAGTATCCTTGTTTCAATGTGATTATACATTTAAGGTCTGAATAACATGAATTAACTACATGAACTTACTATAGGGTTAGGGTTAGATTAGGGTTGTTTAGGTTAATTTAATAATTGTAATAGGTTAGGCACATGATTTATTATAGTAACTACATGTAACATGTAACAAGGTAAAAGTAAAATAAAGTTTTAACTAATTTTATATGCACTTTTAATACATAAATCTAAAATTTGTGTGCAACTTACCCAAACAGTTCCAGTTGATTCTTTTGCACCCAGAGCTTAGCACTCGCCTCAGTTCCTGCACCGCATCAGCCAGTAGTGAGAACTCGGCATCATTTAGATTATCCATCAGAGAATGGTAATGGTTTACTAACTTCTTCAGTTCAATTTTGTGCCTGCATGCGTAACAGTAAATAGTAACAAAAGTGTCAAAACACACTTCAAGAGACATTTTAAGGAAGTCTTTTTTAGGTCAAATGTCATGAAGGTTCAGTAAATTAATTGTAGGAATTAATTATAGGCAGACTACCTGAGAAACCTGTCTTCCTGCAGAGCCACATGTTGTGCCTCATCTGGTAATAAGATGCCCAAGTTATCCAGATATTTGGCCTCAGATATGATCTCTTGCAGTTCAGGGGCAAATTGCACAGAATAGCGCACATCCTTTTCCAAAACCCTCACTGAGCCCTGAGCAGTCTGCAATCACAGCCATATTCATACATAATAACATTAATGTTATTTCAAAGCACTGGTTTAAGTACATAGTGGCTATGGAGTAGAGGGAAACTGACATCATTAAGATGACTTATTCTCATATTTCCATGCTATAAGGACCATTATCAATTTTGACCATCTTTTCCTCACAGCTAACAGACAGGTTTCCCTGTCACTGCAACGTACGGCATTTGGCTGCATGGAGTCTTCATAGACAGTCCCAGCACTGTTGACCATTATCAGCACACTTCTATTCATGAGAAGGGGCAGAGTCTGAGTAGTCTCTGCTTTCCAATGGTTATAGAGCTCCACCTCATAGTCCCTCATATGCGAAGTCACCTCTAAAAATTTGGATTCCACCTGCAAAGGAAAAAAATAAAAGAGAGTCAAAAAATTTTATTCATAATAATGCAAATATGGGAGAGCATAAGCATATGCAAAGAATACCTAAGTTCAAGTTTGTGAACTCTGATAGGTGTAGCAAATAGAGTATAGGGATGTGCAAAACTACATATTTTCAAAATTGGGTTGCCTGAATGACTAGTCACCCTGAATAGAATAATTGCATTGGTTTGGGTTCTGTGATGTAGAGGCTGAGGCAGTTAGACCCATTTGCAGAAGTTTATTAACACAGGTAACAAAAACCAGGAAAACTGACATAAACTCAAGCTGGCAATAGAAGAGAACTCAGGCAGGCATAAGTAGAATACTCAGGTGGGAATTAGTAGGGGGGCGATCCAATATTCAAAGTGAAACAAAAGCCAATGTCAGGCCAGGCAGCAAAGGTACGAGAGTTCATCAAACAGTCCAGGTCAGAGATAGAGGGTCCAGAGATAACAGAGAAACGTGCGACACAGACGGATTGGCAAATCAATACTTCACAGAGAACAAAAGAGTAAGCAGTCCATATAAAGGGAGGATAAGAAGCAACAGGTGATAATGCTGAAGATGACAAGGGAATTCAGCAGAGGTGGATGGTGATGAGTGCAGAGAGGGGAGATGTCTTAATACTCAGGAGAAAGGGATCGAATGACGCCAGGAGGTGTTGTAGAGCATTCTGTGACAGGTTCACCTGACCCTAATCAGTTTTTGTGAATCGTCACTCGTCTCATGATTCAATTCGATTACGTTTATCATGTCAACGGTTCGCACGCACGCCTTACACGCTGTAAATTTTAAATATTTTTTACACGCTGTAAGTTTTAAACAAACACAAAATTTAAACCTCCCTCTGCCATTTTACGCTAGCGCGAGTAGTACGCATGTGAGAAATGACATCAAAGAAATGTCAGTATGCTATAATAGATTATGGTCTATTAATGCAACGATTCATTTACTTAAAGCCTACACTATTCCTACAGTGTTCGTGTGTTCAAAAACTGTCAAATTTTGTAAAACAGAATGAAACAGAATGCAGGGGTCTCGAAGTTGAACTATTTTTTTAACACACCATCTTAAAAATAATAAACATTAGTGGGACACTCAAAAAACAATGTAATGACATTCATCTGAATGTGTATGGATGTATGGGTGATGAAATATCATAACATAATATGATTTTAAATTTTAAATGTATTATTTATATATATGCATGTGTATAGAATTATTATTATTACATACATTTTTATCATTTATTATTCATTAATATAGATTAATCTTTGTAATTATCCATTTTGATTGTCAACACCAGTCCCAATCCCACTGAGATTGTATATCCTTTTAGAATGAACGATGTCCACAGACAAGGTAGAGTATGTTACATGATTTCATGAAAGGATGATGTATTGCGACATCAGAAACGAAGGAAAACGAAATAATGACTATTGTAGCGCTTGACGTAAAGCAGTCGAATTTTGTAGTTTTTTTTTGTGGTCAGGTTCCTACCCAAACCCCGAAGTTACATAGTGACAGTAAAAGTGATATAGACCCCGTCAGGCTATGGCAGAAGTGCCTTTCACCCTGTTACGACTTGAACCACTGATAAGATTTTGAAAACATTATTTTAAGGTAAACAATGTTACATAGTGTTGCTTTAATGTAGAATGCCTACAAGGTTTGACACTCAGCTCATCATAATAGTAACAAAATTTTTTACTTAGTGACAATGTGGGAAGACTTACTACTTTGCCCTCTTCGCTGTACATCAGCTCACGTGCCTCCTTGAAGCGTTTAATGGGGTACTTAATGCGGTCTAGCAGGAAACGCTTCCAAACAATGGCTCCTGCCACAGGAGGATGATTCTTATTCAGAGGCGGATTATCCTTGAGTTTCATAAATATGTCATTTAGAAGGTCCATCTAGGCATCAACAACACCAAAGAAGACACTTAAGAACAGCAAGAAATGCAATCTTTGTATTACCACGACAACATTTAAAAATCTAACATGTCCTAGGTTTTTTAGTAAGCAAGTCATGAGGCACCTCTTTGCAGTACTGAGCAAGAATATAACTAAACTTCTTCATCAACTGATTGTTGATAGCATCTCTAGAGCGGATGTGCTTGAATTTCAGCAGCAGGTCAAATGCCGCAGATGAAGAACGCAGCGTCTTGAAGGAGTGATCAATGAAATTGATAGCTTCTCTTTCAATGGCCTTAATAAAAAGAGAGCATTTAATACACCAAAAATATCAACAGAGGAAAACAACTGAACACTGACAATATAGTTGCTGCCAGATTTTTACCTGGACGCCAGTTTTAAATTCTTGTATGACCAATTTCCAACTGCTCATTTTGCAGATGTCAAAAGGGTCAAAGGTAAGTTCCTCAATGGGTTCGACGAGGCAGTTTACACGGTGTAAAACATCATCTATTCGCTTTGGATCACCCGTCACTGCTTTTAACTCCGGTCCAAAGATAATGTAGAACTCGTCCAGAGTCTATCAGTGAAAATTCATTTGTGAGAAGGTTACTGTCTGTGAGGAAAAATGTCTTCATGTAAAATTGAAAGTAAATTAAATATGCTTAATCTAATTTGGCAAACCTGCAAAATGTTATACAAGTCCTGACAGACTGAAGCCATGTAGTCTGTCTTTTCAAACAGTTTTTTGCGATTGAATTCCCAGCGGGGATCGCGGTCTGATTTCTCAATCACTGCACGGACCTCAAAATAACTGGCCTTCCACCGTTCCAAGACTTGCTTTCCATCCTGAGCTTTGGCTTTGGCCACCACTCTCTTGTCTCTGCATTATATCAATTAATGAGGGAATTACAATCATTATAAATTAACATTGTGTGTTTTAAGGTAATATTATGTGAAACTTCTAAATTGATTAAACATTTAATAAAAGATTTCCACATCAAACAAAAGTCACTTCAAATGCAACATGTTCACCTTTTTGTGCTGGCTTGTGGTTTGACTTTTACAGATTTTGCTTACTCACTTAAATAGAACACGGACATTTACGACTCTCGCAACCCGTTCAGATAGTTCCCAGGCAATGCGTTCCATCAAAGATTCCAAGCGCTCATCTGTGTTGTAATGCCTGGATAATATCCAGATCAAACGCAGCCCGTTTATCAGTTGAGGAATAGTTTCCAAGACCACTTTGAAATCCAGTCCTGTGACAAGGTTCTGTAAATAATAAAACATTGATGAGAAACTATATATTTTTGAGCCATGGTGCTCTGCTGGTGGGGGACCTCAGAAAATTCTGGAATTATCTAATTTACATACAGGTTCGGAACGATATAGAGATTACTAAATAATGATTTTGTTATTGGTATACTTTGTTGAAAATGGAAAATACTGAAAATACTGAAACTGAATTTTTGAGACACTCACACTAATTTTTACTGTAAAGCTTGCTGAAGCAAATGGTATTGTACAAAGCACTTTATGAATAAACGTATTCCTATTCCTAGACCATGTGGGGCAGCAACATAGGAATGGCTACTTCTCACCCTGAAGTGTCTCTCCATTGTGGTGAGGAATTGTACATTACTGGCGGACTCCTCATGGTATTTTCCAAGCTCAGATGTCGTCTTTTCCAGCTCCTGCATTATGAATGAGTCAGCATGGGTCATCACATCTAGAATCTTCTTCACCACAGGCAGGTTCAGCTGCTCACTCAAACTACTCAAGACAGCAAACCGTTCACCGCCAGAACTCAATCTCTGCCAAAGGACCAGGTCCCTTCAGTAGTGAAAAAACAGTCAGTCAGTTAATCTTCTTGATTAATTATCTGTTTAGGTTAGAGTAGAAAACTTAACAACAACAAGAATTCCATCTTGATTCATTCATTTGAAATTTTACAAACCTGTGGTTGCTTAGTTTTCTGCTCTTCGATGACAATTGTGATTTGTGTGTGCCAATTCATCACACACTGCTCAAGTTTATCCACCATCCCTGGATTAGACATGAGCGCCTCCACTTCTCCCTCCAAATCAAGATCTGGAATGTGAAATTTAAACTCACCTATAACACAGAGATCAAAATGTTAAGCAATATTTTCAACATTGATAATAATAAGAAATGTTTCTTGAGCACCAAATCAACATATTAGAATGGTTTCTTGAAGATTGGAGTAATGGCTGCTGAAAATTCACCTTTGCCATAACATGAATAAATTACATATTATATAATATAATAATATTAGTTTTAATTGTAATCATATTTCACAATTTTACTGTTTTTACTGATTTTTGATTAAGTAAATTAAGCTTTGGTGAACATAAGATACTTCTTTCAAACAAATTCAAAAACTAGCATACCTTCAAGCTGCAGTAAGGTTTGGTCTATGACCTGCAAGAATTTATGTGAGCTGTGGAGAAGATCATCTCGGACCTCAAAAGCTCCACGGGATTCTGCAGGCTGCTGTTTCTCTTGAGAGTCTTGAGAGCCAGCAACACCATAATAGCCACCATCAGTGATCCTGAGCTGGTTCACTGAGAGAAGAGGAACATACACCTGCAAGGAAAAAGCTCAGTCTATATATTGCAATGTAAAATTAAAGATAATTCATTTTTAATGGGAGTAAGAGGTTTAGTCACACACATAGTTGAGAAGCCCTCTAAGCATCATCAAGGGGTTGTCATTCATTATGCCAAACTCAATAAGTTTGGGCATCAAATTATTAGCCTCATGCATGTCCACAGGTTCAATGATGGTTTCTGGATAGGATAAAACACCAGACATATCAGTTAAATGTGCAAATTTTGGGAGGCACATTTTGAGAGTTCTCCCCCTACCTTTAGTGTTCCTCAGGAAGTAGATGAAATTGTATTTCTCGAACCTCTCCGGGATGTTGTTCACATCCACATGAAGCTCTACATGATACACAATCTGAACCTCAGTCTTATGATGGGGGAAAAAATGTCAAAGCATCATAAAACAATAATAATAATAATATATATATCAAATAAGATCTCATACACATCTTGATTAATAATAAACATATTTAATCATTTGATAAAATAAATAAAACGTATTAAACGTATTTGTGAATATCTCTTTCCTGTCCTTAAACAGAATATATATATATATATATATATATATATATATATATATATATATATATATATATATATATATATATATATACTGTCTAATTATCATATAATAGATTGAGAATTACATTGGGAGGTGGTTTATCCACATTTGTTGCCTCTGACAGGCCCTCAACTGTAAGATCCGGACTCTGAGAGTCTTCTGAGTTTGAGGACTCCTGGCTTTTTCTTTTTTTAACTTTTCTTCTCTCTTCAGACATGTGTGAGCAATGGAAAAAAAAAGAAAAGAACAACTTGTAACTTTGATTAATTTCTTTCTGATCATATTAATGAGGACTGAGGAAGCAGACTCACTGTCAGCAGGGGTTTTCTCTCTATCTGAGAGGAGTGTCCCTTCAGAAGAAACAGATGGACTTCTCTCTGAATCATTCTCGGTACTTTCTACCGTATCTTGGTGTGTATGGACTGGGAAATTATGTATTATTAAACACGTAAATAATTCGATACCATTTTTTTTTAAATAATAGAATTTAATAAAAATTCACTTCTTCACAAAAAACACTTCTTATCAGCTTAGTGAACAAAATAATAACTTATTTTTAAACTTAATATTTCAAGCATTGCACGCGCTTAGAGAACGTCGTTAACATAACAAATGTAGCTGCTAACGTTAGAGTAAACTGTGAATAGTAAACAGATAGCTGCTAAGTTAACAGTTAGGCCTAGTTGCGTTGAAATAACGTACCGACAGGAATTTCTACTTCAACCTCTTCTTCTCGTATATTCTTGAAGAAAAAGAGCGTTGATGGCGCCTCTTCCTCTGTGACTATGTTTAAAAAGCGTATGATTTTCTGCTCTTCCTCTCCATCACCGCGACTGAGTAACTCATCAAAACAGCCTGAATCAGGCAAATCAAACAGCACACACACTGCGTTTTTAATCCACTCGACTCGAGGGTCGGGGTGAGCCATTCTTGTAGTCGTTTGGGTGAGAATAACTATATAATAAAGTTTGTAATTTGCATGAGAAAACTGTTTACTGTAATTGTCGCAACCGAAAATGCGCTCTGGTTTTAGTTGACGTTGCTATAACAACGAGCGTCACTCGGGCAGCCGGGCACTGCTGGTGTGTTGCCAGGTCACAACAAGCGCGCTACAAATTAGAATAGTTCACCCAAAATGAAAATGTTGTCATAATCTAAGTTACTCGCCCTTAAGTTATTTCAAACCTGTATGAGTTTCGTTCTTCTGCTGATCACAAAAGAAGATATTAGGAAGAGTGTCGGACCAAACAGTTGACGGTAGCCATTGATTTCCATAGTATTTTTTTTCTTACATAATATGGAAATCAACAAGGTCCATCAACTGTTTTGTTACCCATATTCTTCAAAATATCTTATTTTGTGTTCAGCAGAAGAAAGAAATGTATACAGGTTTGAAAAAACTTGAGGGGGAGTAAATGATGACAGAATGTTCAATTTTGGGTGAACTATCGCTTTAAGTATATTTAGCATTTATTTTTGGTTGTGTAACCCTGTCACTTTTACATAATTGGCTTTTGATATCTTGATACGTTCTTTGCTGTCCAATCTGCTGTCAGTGCTTCCACCTTAAAATTTCCACCAGGTGGTTTTTTATCTCTCGTTTTACGAGCTCCACATGTTACACTCGATATGGTAAAATTCATTAATTATAATAGTTAAAATCATTATCATTTTAATTCTAATTTACTATTTTGACTGCATGACGTCTTTGATGACGTTACACAACACCTGTCAAATGTGAACTCACTCACGTCATTATAAAAGCTGTACGAGCATTATAAAAGAAAACAAATATAATACAGACACATTGAGGAAATAAAAAAAATGACAGATATGGTATATATACATAAGAAAAATGTATTTATTTACACATTTTGTAGGTTTCCACAATCAAACATATCTGATTAAACTCAACAGCTTGTTTGTAGAGACTCCAAAACTTGAAATGGGTCAGATAAGAATCAAGAAAAGTTTGTTTTGTACTCCCTGACGAAGTCTAAACAATCTAACATGCTTTCCATGCAACACTTTAACCCTCTTTCGGCTCAGATTTATCCAATGTGTGGTTAAAATATGGCTTGTAAACGGTTACAATTAATGCAGCATACTCGATGTGTGTTACCATTGAAAAATGAAAGTGAAAGCAGAAAAGATGGTGACACCATGGTACCATATTTGTATCTTTTTTTTAGCATACTCTTATGATAGTAAGTTACATCAAATACTTAAACTTGTGCATTCAGTGATTTATTAAACTTCTCTCTAATTTAGGCTACTTTAACAAAAGTACTAGAAACAAGATTTTCCAGGTGATATTCTGAGGCATTTTAAACACAACTTCACTCATCTTCTTGTCAGCTGGCCTATCTTCTAGCCTTCTCTTGGTGCTTCTGTTGATGGTGTGGCTGGGGGTGTGTTTTGACTGTCCTCTCTGCTAAAACTCACTGCCATAGCCACAATTATGCCAAGAACCACTGCAGCTACAACTGCCGCTATTATCACTTTGTACTTAATATTCTCCCAGCGCTTCTTCTGTTTCACTTTAGTCGCAGTCTTTGAGAATCCTTTGCTCTGAAAAGAAATATAACAACTATTTAAATAATTGAATATTACAAAAAATATATTTTTTAAAAAATGTTAAATTATGACAAAAAATTATATATATATATATATTTTTTTTTTTCAAAATTAAAACAACATTTTGAAAACAATAAAAAAAAAACTGTTACAGAGACTCTTTATATGAAAACCAAGGAAAGGACAAATATGCAAGTCTTTGTAATGGGCTTGAAATGGTTTTTGTTTTCCTACCTTTAATTATAATCTTAGTTTGAACCAGTAACACCAACATCACACTGTGCTCATTTCACATTCTTGCAAGAAACCAAAGTGAACTTGTTGCCTTACCACATGGCACATCCTGCATAAACAGCCTGTCATACTATTACACAAGTTTTTGTTCATTTCATAACTAAAGGAAATAGCTTTCTAAAATTAACATGGTAAACTAAAGTCAGGATGCAAATCGTACACTCTTTTTTCCGTACACACCTAGACACTATTAATAGACTCCAATATGACATGCCTTTGCTTTCCCTATAAACACTTGAAATTCCGGAAAACCAGTTTATGGTCACCAGAGTCCTCAATGAGCCATAAAACATGTTCATGGGACAATAGAATGAGTAAATAAGTAGGCAGGCTTTTTTGAAAAGCTGTTTTATGTGCATGAATGTAATGCTAGTTTGTGTTGTTATAACTTAATAAATATCACACAAACTAAGGTTCCACCTCTTCCAGTAGTTGTTCCGCTCTGTTGTCCAGATCCAGGAGTTTAACTGTTCGCTCTTCAGACTTGTTTAGGTTATCCAGCATGATAAGTTTAACTTCCTCCACATTATCCTGGGCCTGACGGAGGCAGGTTTGCCCATTTTCCTAAGGACAGATGAAATGATTTATTAAGAAAATAAATCATACAATAGCATCCATACATCTAGAGGTACTAGATGATATTGAATGTCCCTCTAGATTAAACACAAGAGAAATGCAATACATGAACCATTAAATGTAAAAAAAAGTGGCAATGAAGACTTCCTGGACGTCTCCCATCATAATGGCCTAAGAGTTCTGTTTACTCCAAGGACTGGGAATGGAATTCTGGAACAGTGCCTCTGCTCTTTCACAGTTTAACTAGGAACAGCACAGGGGAGAGACGGACAAACTGCATTTCTAGAAGCCATTGCATCAAAACCCACAATGAGGCCTTTGTGAAAACAACATGGCTGAGTGCAATGAAATAGGGCATTTATAGATTGTGACCTTCCTGACATTAGCAGTCTCTACAGCATCAGACATATAATTTGTATATCAGCTGATTCAGACTGTTGATTCCTCTCTTTGTGCTCAAAAGGATGCAAGTAACTTGAGGTCAAGGTTTAGTTGATGAGTGGCCCATCATAGAAGGGAAACTGTCAAGCAAAGATCAATGAAATGATTCATTTTACAGGAAACACCACTTATTTGTCATGCCATCTCACAAAAGAACCATGGACAATGGAACAGTGATTCTCAAACGGTGTGTCACGGCCCAAAAGTGGGTCGCAGGGAAAAAAACAATGCTAAATTCAAATAGCCTACTAAAATACAAATTCTAAAAAGGTTTATCAACTTTCAAAAGGGAGGAGAAACACACCTATTTTGTTGCTGATGCTGAAGGCTATGCATCTATATTAACAGCATGAAAAAGATTGTATCTACTAATAATAAACCAATGTTAGAATGTTATCATATTGTTTAAATTGTACAAGAAACAGTAAATCAATAAACAAATGTGTATATGAATAAAAAATCTAAATACGAGTGCTTAAGAAAAACAGTGATGGATCTAAACAACCTCAGCAAATATGATTTTAGTAAAATATCACCATAATATGGGCCATACACAGACAGACAGACAGACAGACAGACAGACAGACAGACAGACAGACAGACAGACAGACAGACAGACAGACAGACAGACAGATAGATAGATAGATAGATAGATAGATAGATAGATAGATAGATAGATAGATAGATAGACATCTTTGAAATCAACAGTATAGCATTCTGATGATCAGTTTATCATCACTCATATGAACAGAGGACCACAGGATACACATCTCTTTTTACATCCTTTCTTTGCCTTCTTCCTTCCTCTTTCATTGTGACTGTTATAATGAATATGGAAATTCCTTGAGACAAGGCAAAAATCCCCTCTTGTGTTTAAATAAACACTTGTGATGTTGTCATTTCAAGCCACCTGAGACTAGGCTAACCAGCAATAAGGGTTAAAGACCTTCTAGATGACATTCAAATGACACGTATCATGAAAAAAAAAAGGTAGGCCTATGTTTCAAATTCAAACAGCTCATAAAGAACTAAATGATACTGTAAACCGCAACCCGATGCGTATCAGCTATGCTCTTTATTTGTGCCATATTCCTCAACTAAATAAAGTGAATTGAGAGCTGCTACATATAGCTTGTTAAAAAAATCACTGTCATCAAAATGAAAGTTAATTTATAACATCACTTGCACAATTTGCAGTGGCATACACATAATGAACCAAACTAAACGTGCTTGGAGGGCTTATAGTCCAGTCATTTTAAGCCAAAATGGGGGTCAACCTTGAACAAATTGCAACAGAAGCAAACTCAACTGATTTTGTATCCTCAATATGTCCTGTGTAAGGGGAAAAAAAGCCCGGAAGAATCTCATTAAGGGAAAATTTAGAAAAAAGATCCAAATATAGCCTATTCATACGCCTATTCATTTCTTTTCTCACATGAAAATGGTAAAAATTTGAACCTTTAGATATCACCATGAAAATTACTGAGTTGATTACTTACATCAAGACAAACAAAAAATGTATTACAAGTTTTTTTAAATGATTTGTTTACATGGACAAATGGTACATAATCTAATTACGTATGTGCTAATTAGCATAAATACCCAAACAGATCTAAACGTTGTGTATAGCAGGTGAAAATGTCTTGCTGAATCTTGACGACATATAACAGTAAAAGACTTAATGTTAAGGTCTGAATGGAACCCATTTAGGCTACCCATGAGCATTTAATACATAGAGGCATGAAGAAGTACTTTAGAAAGCAGCCTTTATTAATTATTATTGCAGAGATGGGGTTTGGGCATTAAGTGCATTGTGTACGTAATTAGATTTTTTTTTTGATCCAGACACTTTTTATTTGACCTACCTTTTGTCTTCTGCATTCTCCTTACCCTTGTCTTCTTCCCTCAGACTCATCCCCCAGAAACAGTCCCACTGACCCAGCCCCAAACCCCATCTCTGCAATAATAATTAATAAAGGCTGCTTTCTAAAGTACTTCTTCCTGCATTAATGTTCATGGGTAGCCTAAATGGGTTCCATTCAGACCTTAACATTAAGTTACATATGTCATTGTCAACAAGATTCAGCAAGACATTTTCACCTGGCTACACCCAATGTTTCGATCTGTTTGGGTATTTATGCAAATTAGCACATACGTAAT
Source organism: Chrosomus eos (assembly GCA_036326025.1). Classification (NCBI taxonomy): domain Eukaryota; kingdom Metazoa; phylum Chordata; class Actinopteri; order Cypriniformes; family Leuciscidae; genus Chrosomus; species Chrosomus eos. The sequence continues at coordinate 37,236,753 of CM070820.1, read as the reverse complement.
TAGCTTATGCACCGTTTGTCCATGTAAACAAATCTTTTTTTTTTTTTAAACTTGTAATACATTTTTTGTTTGTCTTGATGTAAGTAATAAACTCATTTATTTTCATGGTGATATATCTAAAGGTTAAAATGTTTACCCTATTCACGTGAGAAAGAGAATGTACTTCCCATAGAGGTACTTCCCCTAATGGGATTCTTCGGGGCTTTTTTCCCCCCTTACTCAGGACATAGAGGATACAAAATCACTTGAGTTTGCTTCTGTTGCAATTTGTTCAAGCTTTTTTCATAAAATGACTGGACTATTAAAGGTACGTGCCACATCATTACACTTAAAGGAACTGTTTGCAGCGTTTACATCGAGTTATCTGTAACGTTATTTATATAACAAAGTTGATTTTTGTTTATAAGTTGATTATAACAAGTTCTTGAGCCTTTACATTGCAATGTTTTTACTTTAATATCTAATATAATATAATAAATCTAATGACAGCGTGTTAAATGCGAAAACGAAACAAAAAGACAAACTTACTGTCATTTTTTTCTGTCGCTTTACCACACCAGAAACGGTCACCGAATATACTGCATCTGAAAGAGACACCAGCAGCTGAAGAGAAAAACAATACAAGCTCGATATCTATAAAAATTAATGCGCGTGTTTAAACAACTCTTCCAATCCAAGGCTTTAATGTTCTGCCTTGCTGCTGTAAATAACGCCTGTTATCTGGGCGGGTAAATCACACTGCGCAGCCGCATGGCAGTCTATGTAAACGCCCATCTCCTGACTTGCTAGTTACACTGCCTGCCAGTAACTTATGATACTTCTTGGTTGGTCATGTTCCAAATGTGCCATTTAAAATTAATGCACGCCAGTACTTGTATTGTAATGTATTTACTAAAAGTTCACACAAGTCAAGCTGCCACAAAAAGACGGTGTCCGATTCAAAAACATCATTTAATCAAACGATTCTTTTTAAAGAATCATTTAAACCGATTCACAAATCAATCATAATAGAAAACTTTTTGCAGGAAGTCTGATTCTGGAGGGGAAAGTGAGCTGCAGCTGGTGTAAGAAAAACAATATAAAATCACAGCTGGGGAAAAAAAACTTGGCTTGGATGTAGCCTACTTGCTCTTTTTTTTAACCATTTTTTAATGTATACAGTTAGAATGAATACAATCCATTAATTTACCTCTGGCTATGCCCATCACTTACACATGCATAACTTAGTCCTCCTAGGCAATTGCAATATCTAAAACTTTTTTGTCCCTCTCTAGAGATCTACTGCATGCTAGATAGTGGACATGGGAAATTAAACACAAACCCAACCGTATTTGATCATTGTTTGCCATTAGTCTATGTACATTTCAAATGAGAGGATTAAAAACATGTCAAACTCATCATTAGCTTTATTGAGAGATCATGTTTATTTACAAAATATTGCATTTCCAGGCTGTTTACATTAATAAGATTCAAATTCAAGGCACTTGATTGAGGATTCAAAATGATGACAAAAACTTAAATCGATTAAACGTTTTGATTACCAATTTTATGTTTAAACATATGTCTTTGATTAAAAGGTTTGGTGGAGAATAATACATACAGTGTGATGTTAATGGAAGCTACACAAGATACAGTATAAGACTTTACAAACATTCAAGTCATTCTGACTACAAACAGATAGACAGGCATACAATGCCTTAACCTCTCCGAAGCAAAAGTGCATAAAGCTACTCAGCAGATTATAAGACCAGCCAACTAAAACTATTGCAAACTGAAAATGACACCACAGACTCTAAAATATTCCTCCTTGATCGGTTTTCTATACAGTAAAAAGTTACACTTTGGGTTTCAGAAAGCTCCCACATGCGATAACAAATTATGATTACAGTACTGACTGCATGTGGTACAGTGCAAGTGTTACACTGCATATTAAATTCAATACAGTGATTTATAACGAGGAGGATAGAGAAAAAAATGGTGCTTTCTATTGTCAATCTAAATGGCCTTGTTCAGGTGCTCGTTTCATAAAAATCTTTCATTCATTCTATAAGAAGAAAATCTGTTTCTCTGTTTTGAAGCATTGCAAATTTCAGTAAACATTAAAGATGGGGGGGGGGGGGGGGGGGGGGGGATCGAAACATCTTACAATATAATTCCTTAATGAAAAGGTGTGTTTTGGATAATGCAATAGTTTTAAGAACACATTCTGGTTTGACCTTTTACACATGACATACATAATTGTGGAGACGACAAAAGTACAGAGTACAAAATAGAGACACTTGGAGATCTTAAAAGTATTCCTTAATTACACATAATATATTATGTATTTTAATCTAACAGTCTTAAATTTACATCATAGCTCAATAGAGATAACTTTTACCCATTACCTTTTCTGATTCAATGCCAGTATATAATTATTTCAAGCATACCTTCGGTATGAACAATATTGCAATATATTGTGGCATTTTATCAGGCTTTAGAGAATCATAAAGGCAACCGAAGTGGCCATTAGGATGAAGTTTTAGGAGGTGAGAAGTATGTAAGAAACAAGACAGCATTCTTTCTATAAACTACTTAAAATCCTTCATTTCAAAGCTGTCATAATGGAAGCTCCTCGTAATAAGCGATACCATGATATATGAAGGTATATGAGGGTATATGAGCAAAATGTGCAAAGAACGAGTATGTGTGTGTGTGTGTGTGTGTGTGTGTGTGTGTGTGTGTGTGTGTGTGTGTTATATGTGTGAATTCTTGAAAGTTTGACTGTTGGTATGTGGACATGGTTGCATATTTCTGTGTGTGTGTGTGTGTGTGTGTGTGTGTGTGTGTGTGTGTGTGTGTGTGTGTGTGTGTGTGTGTACTGACAGAAATCCTAGGGTGGTGTGGTTGGTTTGGAGGTTGGGATCACACCAGTGGCAAGGAATATGATAACCAGCACAATGACGAGGACTATCACAACAATAAGCACAATCAGCTTCACGTTCTTCCACCAGTAAGCGCGAGCAACCTTCTGAGAGGTGTGCTTGAAGTTCTGGGCCTGAAAAGCAGAAAACAAAGACCAGTACAATGTTAACAAGTGTGGGACTACAGTGCATACAGAAGCCTAATAGTTCGTTATGTTAGATTGATTTCTGAAGGATCATGTGACACTGAAGACTGAAGTAAAGGCTGCTGAAATTTCAGCTTTGCCATCACAGAAATAAATTACATTTTATATATTAACCCTCTATTGCATAGCGTTGCTTCAGGGTAGCATACCCATTTTCCCTTAAATTCTCAGGCTCACATAATCATACACCAAAAAAAAAGAAGCTTATTTTAATCTGGAGGAAGTATGAAAAGCCTATAGAATGCTTGTATTTGATCAAATGACTTGTCCAACCCCCTTTTTAATGTCTCTCTGTGTGTGTGTGTGTGTGTGTGTGCGTGTTGTGCGTGTGTGCGTGTGTGCACCAAATGTTCAATCTGCCTCCAATATTTCCAGATACATATAAGAATTGTGTAATTATCTTTTTCAGTGACAATGAACATAACATTCTATGGCAGAAAGAGGAGTAGGCAGTGGACACTGTTTTGGTTGTTCCACGTGATTTAATGAGAATGAATGCATAAAAATAATACTCCTTTGTTGCGCATTGTTACTTCTAGGTAACAAACCCCACTAAGATGGTAACTGGATTTAACTGTATTACTTTTTCAGCACAAATGTTTTTTTTTTTTTAAATGAAGTTGATGTTGAAGATCTTTCATAAAATGTGTTTTGTTATGAAATAAAAGAGATATATATTAAATAGACTGCACTTTTTGTTTTTATTCCCATTATTGCATGTTGTTGCGCCAAAGTAACATACCTAGATCTAACCCCTATTATTATAATTTTTGTAAATTATGTGTTGAATTGTTCAATGTGCTCTATGACTGGTAATAAAATGTGTGGAAATATTTTTTTTCTCTATTATTTCATATATCATGCAATAGAGGGTTAAAATAGAAAACAGTTATTTTAAATTGCAATATTATTTCACAATATTACTGTTTTTACTAGCCTGGGTTTCCCCATGCTGCCTTGCGCACAACGCAATTTTATTCACGTTGCAAGCCAGCCTGGATTCCATGGACAAGATTTTCGCCTCAGCGAGGGGACCAATCACAGAAAGGGGAGGGAGCAGCAAGACTAGGGTTGCCACCCGTCCCTTAAAATACGGAATTGTCCCGTATTTACAAGTAAAATGATGCGTCCCGTATCAAATCAATAAGGGACGCGATTTGTCCCGTATTTTACATAAGGCCCACACATAGCCTAGTTGGATAAAAACATAAGGATTTACTATAGACTAATAGCAAATAGCCTATAAGAAATCAATTTCGCAATAATGTTACATTATGATTAGAAGCAAATGAATTTTGTCCATTTTCTAAGCTTAGAAAATGCACATTTACGGGCTGAATTTTATAGGCCTAAAATATTGTTTATTAATGCTGTGAATTACACCAAAGTAATTACCCACCGACCGGATGAAGAAGGGTTGGCTTTCAGTCTCCACAGAACAAAATATTCATTTTATTTTATTTTATTTTTAGTGTTCGCATTTATGAGGAAAAAACAATGTTACAGACATGATGACAGTTCTCCGTTACGGACATGAGCGCTCTGAAAGCGGCACTAAAATATGCTTTAAAACTTTCACAGAGACATCAAACAGAAAGCACAAAACCTTTCTTTAAAATGAATTTCGTTTTGTATTAATTATATCTTAATTTTAATCAATGTTTCATCAACCAATTGCCTGGATTTAATAAATAAGAAGTAAATATAGCAGACGATAGATAATCACGAAACGGAGGCGCCGGCGAGTGAACTGGAGCTCATCTCATAAACCGAAACTCTGCGTATAAGGTAGCCTAACCTGGCTAACGTTACTTGCCTCACAGACATGTCTACTTTTAAACAGAACCATTCAAAACGAAAAAAAAAAAACAGACTACAGACTGCTCTCTGCTTATGTAATCCGTATAAAATGTGCATTTCTCTCTTGCGCGTCTACTGCGAAGATCGCAAATCAGCGTGTCCCCCCACACATTCGGGGGTGAATGGGTCCCCTATTTTGCTTATTTTGGCAACCCTAAGCAAGACGATGACGATGTCTATAGCCCCTTTCACACAGCACTTTGAACCCGGCAAATTGCCGGCAAATTGCCAGAACGCCTTCTGTGTGAACGCAAACACGACCGGGATTGATGCCGGGATCGATCCCGGGTTGAGGACCTAGTAACATTGCTGTGTTCAGACCCGGAACGCGCGCTGTGTGAACAAAAGCCAGAACCAATGCCGTAAGGGGTGTGTCATAGTGATGACGCATGTGCCATCGCGCGACTCTGTTGCTCTTAGAAGAAAGTTTGTGTTCGTCATCAACAAAGAAAGAACGAAAAAATGTCTGCAAACTGGAATGAAGCAGAGACATGAGCTCCTCACAATCCGCGGCGAAGCTGCGATCGTTCGCCAGCTCTGTGGAAAGGTGCGCGGGTGCACATGTTTTTGACGCGTACGTTACACGTCTCATCCTGACGTCACACGGCTTTCCGGGACATTAACAGATTCCGGCAAATCATTGGTAGTGTGAATGAACCGAAATCAAACAATCAAATGCCGGGTCACATTATCCGTGTATTTTCCAGAATCTCTGTGTGAAAGGGGCTTATGAGACACACTATCCTCGTCTAATTTCTGTCGCTCTACATACGTCATCTGGTATAATTGAAACGATTGGCTATGAGCTACATTTGATAGACATTCGTAGCACCCAATAAACGGCTCTGGGCATCCGTAAACCACGCCTCAAATACGAGAAAATGAGCATGTGGTTCCCAGACCCAAGTCACAATGAGATGAGGTCTGACGTTAGCCAGGCTAGTTTTTACTGTATTTTCAATCAAATAAATGCAGCCTTGTTGAGTGTAAGGGACTTCTATGAAAAACATTAGAAAATCTTTCTGAACCCAAATGTTTCAATGGTTGTTGGATAGTAAAAACAGTGTGCCAGGCTTAGAGCTGTAATATGGGATAAGAAACAAAGTTTTTGTACTTAAAGACTCACCCCAGCTTGCAGGTCTTCAGATTTGCCCATCAGATCATCCAGTCTTTCTCCACGGGCCAGGATCCGATCGACATTCTGGGTCATAATGTCCTTGACCCCGTCCACTTGAGACTGTAGAGATTGAACTGGATCCACCGCATGTGAAGACTCTCCTTCTCTAGGCTCCTGCACTCAGAAGAATTACAAACCAAAACATGATCAAAATGGCACAAGCACACAGTTATGCAAAATAACTCAAATTGTTGTCAAAAAGAGGAATGGAAGGCAACAAAAATCTATACAATTAGATAGAAACTCATCATGATAAAGCAGTTTGAAAGACTGGAACATTTGTAAAAACAAAGTACTGTTGCGCAACAGCCAGCATTATATCTATACTCATAAATATAAATTATAGCATGTAAGGTTTATAAGTATGCAGAAAAAATACATATATTTTTTGCGAAAACTAAAATACTCAATAAAATACATCTGCAAGCATATGTTATTGAGGTTCAAGTTGAAGTGCATGTGAAAAAAAGATATGTATTATTTAGCAAGCCTGTAAGCACCTAAATCAGAGTGGATTACAGAACTTTACAAAACTAAGTTCTGAGATGAAAAAATAATTTTCAGATAGCATAATTTACCATAAAAATCTAGTGTCTTTAACGTTTTTAACTGTTGTAGTGCCACCTATCGTCCAATCTCCATACAAGTTTACAGACTTTTTTGGAGTTATGTGTCGCATGTTGTTACCAAGTTTTTTAAAGTTCTGAGGATTCTGTTTAGGAATTATAAGATATGTTTTGGGCACATTTCATCACCCATATTTTTAATGACCCAGTTATAGCCATTCAAATACTATGTTTTTAATAATTATTGATCTAGACAGTTCAGAGATGTTGTACTACAGTGAGTTTGTTGAGGATGATCAAAAAACCTACAGCTAGTTCACAAAAGTTTTTAAAAAATAATAATCTCAAAGATGTAGGCTAATTAATTATTTAATTGACAGAAGTGGTTGTTCAGTTTGAGGAGATTTAACATATGATATGAATAATCATTTTGGCCCAACACTGGAAGAATGTATGAATGTGTAATTGCTACAATACAGTAGCAATACAAAACAGTAATTGCTACAATACAGTACTGTAGGCCTAAGACATCATTTATTTCATACCATGATCAGAGAGCTATTATAAAAAACTGCTCAGTAATGCCTTTAGATGCCAATGATTAGGCGTGACACCTTAAGGTGTGATATTGACAAAAGCAATATAAAAAGATAGCTTTACCACATTCACACATCAAAACACCAACTGTTAAATGCAGTGCAAGAACCTAAATAGCCGTCTTTTGCACAGTTCTCTGTGTCATTTGGGCATGTTTAGTCATGCTAAACACCTTTAAGCCCTACTGATACTTCATAAACAAAAGGTGTTACCAGGAAACCAAAAGCAAAGCTGCGTCACTACCTGTCCTACCCTTTCCATTCTAATCAATGGCTGTGTGAGTTGGTGTCACAAGGCCTGCAGAATGGCAGAAAGCTATTAGGTGACATCAGATACTGACAGCCAGAAGTATCATCATTGTGGAGAAATGGTTCCATGTGATATCTATAAGTATGTGATATGGCAACAACATAATAAAAAAGTAAAAATGTATGCATCTGGTTATTATAAGATTTACCAGTGTGCATTTGTTTTGAAAGTTTATTTCTAAACTTTCTTTCTAAACTGCTTTACTATTAAGATATAACATATTCATATTCAATAGGCAAAACATATTCTTGCTTCCTTGAAGTCTGTCTAATACCAGTCTCCAAATGTTTTCAAGAACAACCCAACTAATTGAATACAAGTCAAGTTCAGTAATTCAGAATACTGTCAACACACTTTATTTTAACAACAGTGCCACATACAAAAAAATAGGATGTCTAAATGATATGCTGTACTGTTGAAATTGTTAAACAAAACAAATGGTTGACAGTTGATCAACTTGATTTGAAGCAAACTAGCATGAGATCTCTCACTTCTGGTTCACTTCAACAGTCAACAGGGGACGTGTGAAGTGATCAGCACATTTGCCAACTGTAGTTGAAACATCTAAACCAAGTATCCATGCAAAAAGAGTTGAGTTCAACAGTCGGTTTTGTAAACCGGTTATGCTTCACAGCTCATGGTAAATTAAATCCATCTATGTAAACAAATCTGTACAACAAAGTTGCAATACAAATTGGATAAAGCTTAAGCATCAACGTATTATTTAAACAGCACATTTGTTTTAGTAATCCAAGCAAATTGTCGACGTTAACTGACAACAGGAACGTAGAAACTAACGAAAACTTGAAAAACGAGCTTCGCCCTGTTTTGAGTAGCAGCTAACTAACGTTAACGTTACGCCAACTTACATCAACCGGTAAAAAATAAAACAAAATAACAAATCAACCTGTTCTAGTGGAAACTTTTTCAGGACAAAAAAAAAATGCTTTAAGTTAACGTTACACAGTTACCGTTAGTAACTGAGTTCACACAGCTAAGTTAGTCAGTCTACTTTTAAACTCAACAAGCGATGTAACAAGCACCTGCTCGTTCAGGTCACAACTTACCGTGCTATTTGGATCACCCAATCCCATGATTTCAATTTGATGTTTTTATTTACTCCACGAAAAAAACCTCAATTTCAATATCTTTAGGAGTTAAAATGTTTGTAAATGTTTCTTCGAATGACCAACAGATGTACACCGTGTCAACACTTCCTGGTCTCTAATTCATTCTCTTCCTCCAGCCGCGATGATTTGGCTTTGGCCCACCTCTGTAGCGCCACTTCCCATAGCATCCTCCAGAGGGCGCTGGATTCATGACGCATATAAACACCTGAAAGGTGAGAGCGCAGACTATTATCAAGCCATCAACATTTCAGGTATGAGAAGATTGTTCTGGTAAAAGGCCTGACAGGCTTGTGACTTTTTCTAAAATTATTGATATGTGATTAAACTCAGTGTACTTTTTGTAATAATTTTTTGTTTTTAACATGCTTGACATTATAAGGGCAAAACAATTAAGACTCCTATGCACGAAACAGTAAACTCTTTTCTTCCACCAAGGTAACAATTGGCTCCACCTAAATGCCTCTGGCATTATATGTATTCATGCAAAACATTATACCATTCCAAAATGACCTTATACTAGACACAAAACATCATGTACAAACAGATAATAAAGAATTACCCAACAATACTTGAATAACTTTTATTTTTCAAAATCAGATGTAGAATATACATCTAAAAGAAACCTCATAGTTATAAAATGAATTTCCACAATTTAAATAAAACATCTTTAAAAAAAGTGACATTGACAGCAGTAACTTTACTGTAGCTGCTAAAGCAATCATATTATACATGCACTTCACACTGCTGGTTTTTTTCCTAGTTCATGCTTTTGACATTTTTCAGTTTCACTCAAATAATTCTGTGGTAGTTTCCTGTACAACATTTTTAACATGATCCTGACATCATCTTTCTCTCGACTATATTGTTTTGGCCCCACATGGGTATTTTACAAACTGGATTTACATTTTGGTTAAAAAAGAAAGAAAGAAAGAAAGAGAAAGAAAGAAAGAAAGAAAGAAAGAAAGAAAGAAAGAAAGAAAGAAAGAAAGAAAGAAAGAAAGAAAGAAAGAAAGAAAGAAAGAAAGAAAGAAAGATTTGTATCAGTTTTCAGTGGCCTTGTTTAATGATGATATCGGTCATGCAGTCAATCTTGTGCAGCTCCAAGTTCTGTTGATGAAATAAGAGCTTTTAGATTTACAGCAACCAAATGTTCTGATCTGTCATGAGATCACAAATAATGTGAGTTATATTAAATAATGTGAGCATGTAAGTTTCAGTGCATAATGCAAGACAAGTAGATCTTTAAACATAACATGCTAATAAAGAAATATTAACAAATGTCCATCTACAGTAGTTTTTGAAATCATTATATATAGCAGAAAGTAGTACTCACTTTCTCATTAGCCAAGTGCAGAAGGGCCACAAAAGCCAACGGTACTGAGAGATTGGTAGCCATGGTGGAGGGAAGCCTGGTGTGGCAGGAAAGAGAAATATATGTACAGTATATGCATGAAAAATGTCAATCCTTAGACTATTAGATGTATAGCACCAGGCCTTAAAAAACGGTACCTTTGTACAAGATTCCTGACAGACTGGCTGAATGATTTGTCTCCAGGTACTTCTGTTGTCTCCTCACACTCCACCTGCTGTAAATGGTAAAAGCATTAAGTCATTAAAATCTTTTTGTAAATCAAATGACCACAAGAAATGCTGAACAACAGAAAGTTAAAAAAATTGGGTGTGGTTTGTGACACAGTGAAGAGATTGTGAACTATTTTTGGACAGGTTACAGATGCTCCAAAACGCGGATTGTTGACAGGTACTCGAAATATGACCACATTACCCCTGTTTTAAAGGTCCCCTGACATGAAATTTTCTCAGACGGGCTGATCTTGAATCTCCTCCGTATGACGTCATAGGGAGGAAAGGTTACCTCCCCTTTCTCTGCTTTGCCCGCCCAGAGAATTTGGCTCGCCCATGAGAAAACAAGCTAGGAAGTACGAACGCGCGCACGACTTTAGTTTTTCCTAGAGAAATATCATGGCGTGTGAACGAGCGAAGCACAACAGTTGCTCAATATTTGGATGCACAAATGATCACCGAAGTATTTTTTTTACTTCCTTCATCCAATCCCCAGAAGAAGGATCAATGAATTAATTTCATTTACTCTGGAAATGCACCGACACAACACACCAAAGTTTTGCATGTCTGCGCCAAACATTTCATAGACAACTGTGTCCACAACATGGGTCAATTCAGAGCTGGGCATGCTGAACGTCTGAAACTAAAGTCTGGATCAGTGTCTCTTTGGACTCTTTGGCTCAGTTACAAATCTCAGTCAAGTAAGTCAACTAATGATATAGAATTGTGTTGCTTCACTATTTATGGTTACCTAGCTTGTTACACGTAGCTACGAGCGAAGAATGGCAGTTGCTCAGTGTTTGGATGTACAAATGAACAAATGTATTTTTTTAGTTCTTTCATCCGAGCCTCTGAAGAACCAATGAGTTATGTGAATTTCTGATGTGTAATTGTTCAAGTTCAGACAGATAATCTTTCTCTCAAAATCGTTCAATACGGTTTATGAATCAGTAAATCAAGCCAGTGACTAAAAATGTCAACTTCACATCGTTTCTCTTAGTTGGATGAAAATCGTATTTAAACTGATTAAAATATATACCAGGGTTTCTACAGGTATCTTCAAATGAAATTTAATGCCTTTTTAATGCCTTTTAATGCCATTTTAAAACGTTTTAATGCCATATACGACCCATGACTAACCACGTTATATATATATATATATATATATATATATAAAATGTTTTTTTTTCTTTTTTTCTGGAACACATGGGTGTAATTTGCGGGTGGGACATGTCGATTGTCCCCACCATTTTTTAAACATCTCGTGGCGTATAGGATGGGTCGCAGGAATGGTGGTGTTTCATTAGTGATATTATTATTAGTGTTTTTGTTGTTGTTATTAATAATTGCTCACACTTGCAAAAGAGAAGATTTGACACATGGCACTGACAATTCAACCAAATACAAAGTATTCTCTTCCTCTTCTACCGGCACCATCTCCTCCTCTAATGGGCCTGTTTCGCCACCTTCTCTTGGCCAGCATCCTCTAACCTGGCCTTTTTAGGGGGTTTTCCTCTCTGGGCGGATGAGAGGATGCTTAATTGCTTTTTACCTGACATCTTTGAAAGACAGATGCAATGATTAATGCATCCATGGCCCGGATATAATTATAAAATATGACATGATTTTAAAAGTGACCTATAACATCGACTATGCAATACACTTTAATTTATTTAGTGCTTATAAAATTATTAAGCCTATTTGGAGAGAGAGATGTTTATAATGTTACAATATTTTAGTTATCGTGTGATGATGAAAATATGACTAGGCCTAGACTACTTGTTGTCTAAGTTACAGACACTCATAAAAAAACTGATGCTAATTATCTGGGAAACGTTTCTCTAACAGAAGTCAAGATGCCATTGTTTGTGTCAAACAAGTTGTGAATTTTTTGTAACATTAAAACAGGAGATCATGACTTATCTTGAATCTTACCCAGATACAATAGTGCTATTTTCTAATTGGCTAATGTGTAGACCCTTTCTTTTTTTTCAGAGGAGACGCGCTTGATTCCTGTCGGTTCCATAGTGATAGCGGCGCGGCCAGAGACATTTGGGGCGATGCGGCATATTCAATATATTATAAAGAGTTTTTCAGCGTGAGAAATACAATGTGAGGATGACAAAAGACCAAAATGAGTGACACTTAAGAGCCCTGCGTCAAAGAGTATAGAAGAACAATATACGTCATTTGCCTGCGTTCTGTTGCGGCTCGTGCACAACACTTCTCTCGGTCTCTCGCTTCAATACGTTACGGAGAGACTCTCTTTTTGTTACAAAACATAATGCACACAAACATGTCAGTGCTTGATATACAACCACTAATAAACAATCGGTTTTGACGAGGAAAATTGTCCCATTGACCCCAACTTTAAATGCTCTTTTACAAACACCGCAAAATCCTTAAACATTTTTACCACTAACGGACTGCAAGTCTGCAACAATGTCTTAAAAGTTTTGTTTTCTAGGCACTTTGGCTGGAATTTGCACTTTCCCATTTTTTCAAGGTTCAGACTAGACCGGTTCAGACCCAGCACTTTTGCTCCGGCCGGAAGCAATTACCAAACTGGTTCCGCGTATTTATCAGATGAACGTACATATTTTGCAACAGCAAATACAAATTATTAATTATGAAGGCTATATTCAAATAAATTTATATAAAATTCTCTTCAAAACTATAAAAGGCCTTAATTTTCGCAAAATCCATTTAATGACTTTTAATGCTTTTTAATGCCCCGCGGAAACCCTGATATACAGAAAGCGATCAAAGAACAAACCCTTTCCAATCGCGCAAGCTGTCAATCACACAGCGCAAGTTTATCTGGATACTTGCCAAAATTAGTTATGAAATCAATGACGCCGTAACACTGCACAACAAAGCTCTTACTGTATTTACATCATGTTTGCATTGGTGAAAGCATTAGTGAGTGCAGAAACTGCGTTGTAATGATAAGATCTTTATTCACGCGATCAACAGTGTGTCATCTGCTCAATCATCACTGCAACCTTTTATGTGATGGGAATAGGTCTAAATACTTAAAAAAATTCTCACGATTCGTTAATCCCGATAGCTGTAATAGTAAAAGCGTATAATAGCTGTAATAGTAAAAGTTTACGAGAGAGTTCCACATGTAATGCTAGCCATTTCATATGCATGCATGTCAGCCAATCACAGCAGTGGGCATTTACACTGAAGTCTCACAGCAGACACGCCCCTTTAAATAGAGCATTCAAATCAGAGGCTAAAATCAGGCTAGGAAAAATGCCTTTAATTTCTAAATTATGACAATTTTTGATAAAAAAAAAACATACTAACATCATAAGTGCAAACCAGGAAACATAAAATAATGAAATAATCCATGTCGTGGGACCTTTAAGATCGCTACACTGGTTAACAGCTAATTTCAAGATTTTTCAACATTTATTTTGAAATCTTTGGTACAGCCCCTCTATATATTGCTAGCCCGATTCACGTTCACAAGTCAAAGAGATCAAAAATCTCATGTTCTTAGGTTTAAACCAGAGGTGAGTGTGCTTTTGCGTTGGCCGCCCCAAGACTATTGTATATTAGCTTTTGATCATGTATGAGTGACAAGGCATTGCTGCCACAAATACTGGTCTTAGGTTTTTCTAAATTTGTTGTTTTTATTTTATTATTTCAGTACATTGTACAGCACTGTGGTCAACACTGTTGTTTTATTATGTGCTTTATAAATGAATTGAAATATTGAAAATACTAATCAACGGCCCTGCCTTCAGTGATCTGAATGACAAATTTATAGCGTAAAAGAAAATTTAGTTTTGTGAGAAAGGATTGCTGTTTGATTACTATTACACCAAGTTCAGTATGCAAACGGTAACTTCTAAACTTACCCATAAAGATGCAGAAAAAAAGTAAACAAAAGAGCTTTACTAAGGTCAGAAAGATAAAGTTACAAACCTTGTCTGATTTTTCAGGACTTTCTGTAAGGAGACCCCACATAGTGGTCTTCAGCTTCTTCATGTCCATCTTCTTGGCCATTTTGGCATAGTTTATCTCAATAGTGTTTACCTAGATGAGCAAACAATTCATGAGTTATCTATGCAAAACTACTCAAATAAAAACTAATAATAACTGACAAATAACAAAGAAAATCTCACTTCATGATCATAGTAACCCAATATCTGTCCTCTCATCTTACCTTGTGAGGCTCAGGGACAAGACAGTCCTCTCCGTATGTAGAGATGTCATCTGTGTCCAGAGAGAAAGGGGTCGGTCGGTCTGTTTGGGAGTCATCAGATCCTCCAAAGCCTTCAGCATCCTCACTGTCCCCTTCCTATTCACAGAAACCACTAAAAGTTAACAGAACATCTCCATGCCAACATATGACACGTAACAGCAGTGTTAAGTGTACCTGAAGACCAGGACAGAAGTTGGCTGTGTCATTGGCGTTGTTGTAATCATACTCTCCTATGTCCCCACCCAGCTCTCCCGATAATCTCTTCTTTCCTTCTGCACTGAACTAAAGTGAGAAAATAAATTGGTCAAATTTGTAAGATGAACAAAGCAAACCAATCCAGCAGTCAATCTCTTGTACAGCTTTATTCTAATGATGTTGTAGATTTGCCACAACCAAAATGCTGAAGTGCACATAGTAATGCAGACAGGAATATTAAACATTCATGCTCTTACTGTGTTGGTGGGTTTGAGGCTGAGCTGTGACAGGTTACTGGGTGGATACTGGAAGTCTGCTGGAAGTGTGGTTTTCTTATTGCTGCTGTTCAAAGCCGATTTACTGATAGTGGTTGCTGCCTGGAAATAACAAGTATTTATTTGTTAAATTGTCACCAATTGATCTCACTAACTGACTTCAAGGTTTGAAAGTTTTTGGTAATGGGAATAAAAAACATTGTATGAATTGCTGTTATGAAGCATTTGTCCATTATGGAAGTCATGAAAATGAATTAGTAAACAGGAACTTACTCTAGTTGTTCGAAAGTAATTGTGAAAGTTGATATCTCCTTTAAAGTCAATAACGAGAGGATTTTTTGGTGCTCGTTTCCGAGGTTCTTTGTCTGGTTTGTGATCCTCTAACAAAGGATAAATTAGAAATTTAATGGGACAACCACTAAGAACAATTGAGAATGCAACATTGAAAATTAAATTAAGAAAGCAATAAAATAAAAAAAAATAGTTAAACACTTCTAGTCTAGTCGATGACTTACGCTTATGTCCAGGTTTGAAGAGCCAGTAGCCGGGTCCGACCCAAGTGGCCATGGTCCTGGGACTGAAGTATGAGTACTCTCTGGGCTGATCAGACAACTGCAGACACATGGTGGTAATATCCACCTCGCCAATAGGAATAACACCTCTGTTAATAACGCAAATACACCTCACAGTGAATGGATATACAAAAACAGCACCTCACAGTGAATGGATATACAAAAACAGCAAAGAATCATTTTTATTCAGAGACATAAAATACAACACAAAATATAGTAGCTAGCTACGGTCAGGCTTAGGTTTGACAGACTTTGGGATGAAAATGCACAATATTAAACTGCCACAACTATTCACCTATTGTGAAGCAGAGCCTGTTTGTAACTCAAAAATTAGCAAACACTTTGGTGCAATACATTTCTTAAGTACTAACCGTCCTTTCTGGGGGCTCTTTGAACAAGCTTCTCTGTGTTCCTTAAACTCCTCACAGTCTCCTGGCCTGCCCTCATCCACATCTGCATCAAAATTATCCCCAAAATCTGGACTGTCATCATTATCTGGCTCAATGTCTGCATTGACGTCGAATGCATGCTCTCCCTGCTTCATGTTCTCAAGCAGCTGATTGAGGTTTGTGGTCTATATTGACAACATGAAAGATGATCACATCAATATAAAACACACCTAATATTGCACTCATACTACTGTTGAAAAGGGGTTAATAAGTTGTTGTTTTTTTAAAGAAATTAATTTTAATTCAGCAAGAATGTTCTTTTGATTTTCTATTATTACAGTTTCCAGAAAAATAAGTAGCAAAACTGTTTTCAACATTGATAAGAAATGTAATGGCTACTGAAAATTCAGCTTTGCCATTACAGGAATAAATGACATTTTAAAATATTTGGAAATAGAATAAATAGGAAAAAATAAGTTATTTTTAATTCTAATAATATTTCACAATATTACTGTTTTTGATAGAATATTAAAATAAATGCAGACATGGTGAGTATAACAGATTTTAAACATTTCAAAATCTTACTGAGCCCAATTTTTTTTTATTGAACTGCAGTGTATATGGCTTATAGTAATAGCTTATAATAATAAATAGTCATCAAAACAGTCTCGCCTGCTCAGGAGTCCATCGAGTAAAAGAGAAATCCTCTAAGGATGGACAAATTAGCCTGTCCTCTAGTGTCTTCAGATGACCTGGAAGAATCAAAAAGGTATGATTCAATGGACTCACATTGTCAAACGACTGTTACTCACAACACATGCAGAAACATTTAGGTTCTGAATACTGCTCAGTGAACCCAAGAGTAAACTGTCCTGTAACTTGGAACAGAGTGTGATGTGCAAAGTCGGTTTACCTGTAAATGGTGAGGCAGGAACGTTCTGATGGGGCATCTGCACAGGAGGTGGCTGTGTCTTCAGCAAGGTCATATGTGAAGGAAAGCGCAGCTCACAGCGACTGTCCTCACTGAAGAGCACAGAGAGGAACACTCCTGCTGTACTGTTCTCATCAAAGGAAGCAGCCATGCGCTGGAACATGGGGTCCACCTACACAAAGATTGCTTTAGGACAGGTCTTCCTGTAGGTTCTTACGCCACATGATTCATGGGGTCCTCACAACACAAATCAACTTGTTTAAAACATTAAAGAAACAGTTTTCAGTATATGTACTATCTAGAAAATCTCAATTGCATGATTGTTATGTGAAAATTTTTAAACTATATTTACAACCAGCGATATATTCAGTTAATCATACATCCTATGATCCTACATTACCAGTATTCATATAGTTTACACACATAAAGCAACATATACTAGGCCCTATATACACCAAATCTCAGCTGTGTGATTGTTATATTGTTTCAAAATGTAACTATTATCACTCAGCTCTTTACATAAAGTTGAATAAATAAGTATGTATGTTCAACTTTATCCACATAAATACAGTCTACTCACAGAGGGTGATATACTATACAGGGAGGGCTGTACAGTGCGACATATGTCGAGTACGAATGAAATAGATATTACATTGCGTGTGTACTTATAATATGCTCTCAACACATTATTTTGGGTTAAAAAAAAAAATTCTCTGGTTTAGAGAAGTATACAGTAGTTTTTTTTCTCTCTCAGAGGATGCATAAGATTCCCAGTCAAAAATTAAGAAATTAGTCAGATTTTTGTTATCATAATATTATTTTTTACATTAGAAAAATATAATAATCATAATAATTGTTTTGCAAATAAGCATGTTGATCGTTATTTGTGCAGACTGACCAAGTAGGGTACAAGTTAACCTCATGGAATCTTTTAAACGTGAAAGTAAGAAATTGATCGATGGAAAGAACTTAAATTATAGACATGTTTGCTAACGAAATAAACCAATTAAAATCCATTTGTGTGGTGTGGCTTTTGTGTTCATGGTTAAGTGCTAATCTAATTTGCATTCCCTCAGAAAAACAAGCATTCTAGCATGAAAATGTTGCCTATAAATAGTGTTGCGCGCCGCCTTATCAAATTCACATGATCAACCTTTCCTCTATTTTGCTTGGGAACTAATGTGATTGGAACCAAAGTTTACTTGACTGCGTTCTCTGGAATCTTCTCAAATGGAGTACTTCTAAAAAAGATTTTTGGTTGCCTTGCCGCCGAACCATGCCAAGACGCACCGTGCCGCCAGCTCACATTGAAAATGAATGGCTTCCAGCCACTTTGACAGTCGCCGGCGGTAATCGCACAGTAATTGTGCTACAAAACTTTCAACCTCTAGCACCAGTACTATGTGCAAAAAAAGTTGATTGATTGTATCATCACAAAAGGTTAATATATTATCGCCCAGCTCAATTCCACCAAAATCAACTAAGGCATAAGGGGATTATTACCAACATTAACATCAACATTAAACTGATTTAAACCAATGTGTATTATGAAAAGTGCTATACAAAATGTTTTACTTGTCTCAATCACACACACACAGATATTCACCTCACACTTCATCTCTGATTCAGAGAGATTGATGTTATTGAGGTTCTGCTCCACTGTCTTCTTCTGAGGTCTTTTCTTAGTCTGTTTAGCAGCCACCTGCTCTCCCTGATCACCCTCGGCTACTGCCTCCTCGATACCATCTTGACCTGAAATGAGATAGGATTTCAGTAAAACTGTGCAGGGTCCTGAGAGGGAATGACACCATCAGTACACCATGATGACAATGATTACATGACACTCTCTGACCTACAGCACAAGCCATCTATGTTTTTTGTAACGTCAGCAGACCCATAACTTGAATATCTACATACTCTCTTTTGGTTTGGTCTCAGAGCCCAAGCCTCCCAAAACTCTGTAAGCATCAGCATGGACCGCATCCACCCTCACTGCATAGATTTTTGTGCTGGCGTCCAGGGTACCCGCTGCAACCTAGATCAACACACAAACACACAGTTACAATATCATAATTTCCGAGAATGCATGTCAACTTTGTCGAAGTGGAGCTTAATACAAATTCGGCAGGTTTCTACCTTGAAGTTGAGCTCTGAGTCCTTCTGCTTGAGAATGTCTGCCATGTAATCAATAAGGTGCAGACCAAATGCATTTTTTGTGGTAATTTTCTGCAAAAGGAAGGTGACAAGTAATAGCCCTGTTGCATTTTCAGGAAAATGCTGACAGTAAAGTCAGCATACATTGATTTTAACTCACATTTTCAGTGGAAAGCTTGATGCAGGTTGAATAATGCTCAGATATCTGTGCTGATGACAGCTTAGGGACAGCAGCGGGTGTAGCTGTAGAACTATGGAGAGAGAAAAAACAAGATTGTAACTTACATTGTGCTGTCTTACTTTTGTTTTTGTATTTTAATGGAGCTGAGAACGGGGTTTCAACCAACCTGTGGCTACCGGCCTCGTTGATAGAGGAGTCGGTAACTCCGATGACTTTGGATCTGCGTCTTTGACGTCTCTCCTGTTCATCGTCGTTTCCCTGGATGTTATCCAGCAGAGGTGTGCTAGTGGCTGACAGAGCGGCTTTGTGTCCTATTGCCGGGGACGACCACTGCCGTGGCCGGGAGGTCGGGGTACTGAATGTGCTCATTATGAAACTATGGGGCAAGATTGATCTGTCATATATCCATACACCACTAATATGCAGCTTTTTCCATTACGTGCAGTCTGCTAAATAGTGCATTTGTTATAGCGCTACGTCAACACTGGTAGCTAACGTTAAATCCAGAGACCTTGACATGTAAACAACGTCAAGTAAAGCTAACGTTTATTTAGCTGCTTAAACAAACATGTCAACAATAAACGTTATATAAGAGCAGATGTTTATATCCCTGGAGCCAATTCCCAAAAGCGAAATTCATACATGCAAACACTTTAGTTTAGCCTTTTATTAAACGCCTGTTGTTAGCTAACGTTAGCGCTAAACACACTTCTGAAAACATAACAGATCAAATTATACACTGTTGCTTTGAAAACGTATCTTACATGAAGTACAAACAACAGAAGTTCACATTACCTGCGATGAACTGATGATTTATCAGCAGTAACGTTATAAGTTAACTGATCCAAACTTTCTTTATTCCGTCTGTTCAGACGACCATTTGAAAATTAGCGCCCAACGGTTACACGCGTCATCAATGAGGTCATACGTACATACGTAAAAGTCAGATTGTGCGTTTTTATCAAATCAATGTACGTTTTATAATTATATTCCAAAAATAACTTATTATGGAATAAAATAATAAATATTGGTAATTAAACTATGTTTTTATGACATTTAATTGATAATATATTTGTTTTGTTTTCTTAAATGTGTAAAATACATTACGTTAAACGTCAATTATAAAATATATCTAAAGTAATATTATTGAACAAAGACCTTTATTTAATTTCTACAAATTTCAAAAAGGTAATACTGGAATTCGACATTAAATGTGTAGATGATCTGCGTAGATCACGTGGATACCTAGTTCCTCATTCGACCTCTCCAAACCATAGACATAATATAATGTATTATATTATATTATGTCTATGCTCCAAACACGTAGGCACGCCCGCCATCTTGCAGCGGTCAGCGTGTCGTCACTCAAAGCAATGATGCCACATTATTTTGCAGCTGCTGGCTGTGAAACTGCCGCGATTTAATTCCCGAATAAATGGGATAACCTTTTACAGGTTACGAGGTGAGAATGTGTTCTGTTCATTTGTGTTTTATCAGGTTTTTATATATAGTAGGCCTAACTACTAACAATGTTTTAAAAACTTGCTCCAATGTAGCGGTCGGTGTCTATGAATATACATCTATACCTAGACTTAAAAAAAAACCCGAACGGTTTTTTTGTTGTCCACTAGAAGGCAGTAAAGTCGCAGAAAGTGCAGAAATGTGATATATTGCCGTTCACTAATGCAAAGTCGGACTCGCGTTTCTGTCTTTATTCTACAGTGTGCTTTAACTATAGAATCAACCCCCAAACAACAAGTTTCCAAGCCTAATATGTCTGTTGGCAGTCTAGTCCTGAAGGTCATCTAGGCTAGTTTCTTTGCTGAAAAACGTTCTTCCTGCCTAAGATTATATACATTTTAGTCTCTATCTTGTATTGAAGTTACTCGGGTTTCATTTAAAAAGACAATTGTGTCGGTGAGAAATGGAATTTCCATCGAAATCTTTTTATTGAATTGGACTGGAGTCGTGGATAAAAGCACAACTGCTCAGTTTACCTCTATTTAACAGCACAGCAGATAAAAGAGTTTTATCTAGCCTAATATTGCACCTCGAAGTTTGAATAACTTGACTGGATAAGAGGCAAATACGTGGTTACTGTGATAGGCCTAAATGGACTGCTCGAGGAATCGAATCAAGAGAATATCTTCCTCCAAAACTGGAAAACCAAACAGGCTGGTGAGAGAGAATGCACATGGGATGTGTAGCCTTTATCATGGCATTTGCACAAGCACATAAATGTCAGTAGCCTAGCCAGAGACGGCTATTCGGCTGATCATGAATGAATTTGCTTATAATGCAGCTGAGCGCAATGTGTCCACATAAAGAGATACACCTAATTGCTTACTGATTTGTCTTTTCTTCCCTTGCTTGTGTTTGTTGTTTGTCTTCTGTCTCTCTGTCTTTTTGTGTTCTTTCCTTAACATTCACTTTCCTGTAAACTATAGTGGATTAGAGCTCACCATGTAATCAAAATGGACTTTTTTTTTGTTGTATATGGAACATTGTAGTATTTATTATCAATTATTTATCAGTGCGCATACTTTTTTTTCTTAAATTCATTTGCTCTCGTAATCTTTAACCAAAATCACATTCCCCTACTTGCAGCAACATCTCTTCTCTGATGATGTGTTTACATGAAATCAAAGCTATACACCATACGTTCCAATCAATTCCTGATGGACGAAATGAAATCCTGGATTACATTTTTTCTTGTTCGACAAGCGTTTCACTTGGACATTAAGATAGAAAAGTCTATTGCGACTTCTGTTTCATGCTGACTTATAAAATGATGTGTACACGTTGGTTGCAATACCCCTTCATAAGGGACCCAACTTCGACAGTCTTGCAGATAAAGATATATTGATTTTATTTATGAATATCTTCAGAAGGGAATGTGCCTCAAGGTCTTTCCTTTGTGAGTTGACCGGTGGCAAGAGGTGGGTGACCTCAGCCTTGTGATTGACATAAGCATTCATTATACTGCCTATATGTTGCAATAGCAAATCTCCAATGATGCATACTGCTAATATATTAATGCAGGAGAAGATAATGAGACCACAAAAGATCTGCAGGGTGAATCGAGGCTGGCAAAGTTTTTCACATTGTTGAAATGTTGTCCCTTGAAAGTGACAGAAAAAAACTTAAAGGCAGTCACAGCAGGTAGGAGGAGAAGATGAAGGCCTTGAACTCCCAAGTAGCACCAGGCAGGATTTTTTTTACACCATTCTAGTGGAGAAAGCCTGTGGTTAAAGGTGAGAACAGCATGGAAAATATTTCAGAAGTGTTTGTGATGGGCATCGTGCTCTGATGACATGGCCTTCAGTTAGTCCAGGATAATAGCGAGATGGCCTTGAATCTGGTATTTGATGTATTTTTGTATTTAAGGTCTTAATCACATGGAATATCTTTATACCCAGTGTGCTTAACCTTAGGCACCAAGCAAATGATTTAAAAACAATGGCACACTGTTCTGTTTATGTAGACTTGTGGTCAAAAAGTTAGAAAACATGGAACATCCTAAAATTCGCTGCAAACCTTATGTTAATTACATAATATAATTACTTGTAAATATTGTTGTTTCTTTATTCTGGCTTCAGTAATTTCCTGAACAAATTTCCTGCTCAAGCTCTTCCTCTCTTTTTCCACTGAAAAGCTTCTGAAAAAGGGATATTAATTATTTTGAATAATTTAGAACAATAAACAGTCATTGTTTTATAGAACGAGCTATACCTAAATAAAAAAGATTGGTGGACATACTTTATTTGTTTCAATGAAACATACTGCTATTTTAGGTGACACTTTCTATGAAGACCATGCATATAATTAAAGGTTCTCTAAGCGATCCTGGGTGACATCACTTCTTGTTGACGTTCGAACTATTGTCAAACAAAACGGAGGCTAGCTAGACCCTCCCTCCTCCTCATCCGCGCACTAACCCATCAAACCCCACCCCCAAACCCTTCTTGTCGTTATTGGCTGGAACAGCTTGTTATGTTTCCTAGAGCGGGTCGCTAGAGTTTGTTTTTGTAGCCGTGTGTGGAGCCTGGGGTGTCTGCACTCTGCAGAGACCGCGTTTTTTTTACCGCGTTCAGGGGACAGGCAGCTATAATAGCGGATAGTGAGGAGATGTTTGCTGTATGTGACAAAAAATGTTTTGGCCTTAAAAACGCGTGACATCGCGCCTTTAATTATAACTCCATTTATTTAGAAGTATTACTATTCTATGATATATATTATAAATACTTGTGTTCTTATAAATACGTATTGTGATTGATAATATACCCTCTATAAATGCATCACTGATGGCTTTGTAAAAGTGAAAACAGGATGCAATTTTCCTAAAGCAAATGTTAAGATATCACGAAGATTTGCTCATTATACATTTTAAGATGTTTCAATAAAATGATGGGGGGAAAAAACACAGAAATCATTAATAACAATAGTTACATTGCATAGCCTACTAGCAAAACACTGCAACAATATTTTTTACAATTACAAACTATTATAAGGAGATAGATTTTTAACAAATCAAAATGACCATTCATGAACTCTAAAGCAAACATTAGCCATTAAAGACACAATTGATAATTAATTGGTGCAGCAAACAAGTGTCTCTGGATATATTTAATAATTGATATATTATAAATCAGTGTATAATGGATTATGAGCATGCATATTGAAAAAAGAAAATGCATTACTTATAAGTAATTAAAACAATAATTTAAAAATAAATGTAACTGTTCTTATAAAGCAGTAGGCCTTAACGAGTCTTTATAAATATATTTATAAAATAGTAATATTTACTTATAAATAAATATTAATTGGGCTATAATTCATTAAGCATGGTCTTCATAGAAAGTGTAGCCCTATTTTATTCCTTATTCATGTTTTCATAGTTAACCAATTTTCATCTTCAAGGATGTTAATTTTGATCTGCATGACTTTGTCAGTCTTTCCAGAGAGAAAAAGAATAAAGAATCCAATAGCCTATTAGGCTTCTCATCAGCGATTTTCCTCTCAGGTGAAGGGTTACATCTTGATTTCAACAGGCTCTTCTGCTGTGTGCAGAGTTAATTAAGGGAGAGTCTGAAAGAAAGAAAAGTCATCATGCCCCGTGTGTCCCCACCAACCAGCAACATGCCATTTTTATCAGACAAATTGATCTTATTGATATTATTGGACCGTGGTGAGCTGAATCTGAGCTCGGTTTTTCGGCATTGAAACAGACATGATAAGACTAAGATTTATTTGAAAAAGGATTGCTCGAGTCTAAAATATAACTTAAAAAACTTAAGCATTGAATATATAAGTCGTTGAAAACACCAATGTTACTCAAACCAATCATCTTCGGAATTGTTGAGTAAACCTTGCACATTTTTATTCCTAATATTTATTCTTTTTCCTCCCACAATAATGTCTTCCTCAGAACTGAGCACTGGAGATAACTATCCTGCATGACACTGTCTAATATTGAACGCTTTTTCTGTTTGCTTTTGTACGTTGCTTGGCCTAAAAGTTTACTTTCACACTAAATTTTGCAGCAGATGTTTAATCAACATAAAAAGAGAGTTTGTTTTTAAAGTGCCGGAAAACATTTTCTTTTCCAATGTTTTGACATTTAATAGCTTTACTTACTGATATATTTTTTATTTTTACTTTTAGCATTTTTGAATGACTGTGATTTACTGTAAAAAAAAAAAAAAAAAAAAAAAAAACCTTTGAAACATCTTGGAACTACTTTACCATAACCGTTGGTTATTTCAGTCCGCATCTGTAAATTTTGGATGGGCAATAATTCAGGTTCATTCAGCTGTCATCTTGCTCTCATTTCTGCTTTATTCAGAAGAAATTGTATTCAGTTTTAGATAATGGAAATTCAGTTTGAGAAAGGATCTCTTTGCGCAATGTCTTCCTGTTTGAAGGGGTAGGTTGAGGGGATGGGTTGTGCTTTTGGGGATGAAAAGACGTTCAGACATACATATGCACGTTCACGGTCTATTTCTCACTCTTTCCACCTTTTCCCATTTCTTTTCATATTTGTATTTCATGTATTATGAATACTAAAAGTTGGTCTACAAGATTTTTCTTTTCTGTCCAGACACTTCTACACTTCTAATCTCCTGTTCTCACTTCCCCTTTGCTACCTATCTACTTATGGATTTATAATGTGGGGCCATTTATTAATGTGAGAATATTGCAGCCTCCTCTACATGAATGGAATCACTCAATCTGCTGTCATCCACCTCCTCTCCTGCGCTCCGTCCCATTTATGTCCTTATGAAGCAATTATATAATTCCTGTAACTATATGTAAGGGTTAGAGTGGAATATTTCTGGAGACTCACTGGCAGAATGCACTAAATCAGAGGTGTAGGGGTCACCCTGTCCTGCTCCTGGCTTTTCTTATAGCCCAGAGCACATGTACTGATGGATGGCAGGGACGCTGCCTGCATGTGAGGAGACACCACACTGCTTTTTGCGAATCACAGCCGCTGACACCTTATATCTGGCAAACACTGACAAAATTCAAAAGCAAGCTCCCAGAAATCACCTAGGCAACAGGACCATCCTGAAATTCTGATTTGGAGTCTGTTTGATAAACTGCAAGAGCTTCGCTGTTGCACTTAAATACACATGCTTCTTGTTTTAGCTTAGGTTTGGATGCGATCGATCCACTCCTTCATGTGAAGGGGCCTTTGAAAGTGTTTATTGCATCCCATCATCCACCAAAACCTGCTTGCCAAAGTAAAATCTAAACAGATCAGTCCTGCATAGTCTATTGATTAATGCAGTGACATGTGAAGGTGGATCTGGGGTTTCTCATGACTTTTAGTACTATCTTTTAAATACAGGCAAATATGAGAAGCCAAATAAACAGACTTTGGTTTTCGATCTTCTACAAACATGAATGTAAATTGGAACATTACATTGAAGACTGCAGATGTCAATCAAAACCTACACGACAAGAACTTTTAAGATAAACATGAACATTTATGACGTGTTTTTAGAGATAACATTGGGTTGCTATGATTCCTTGTTTAATTTCACGTTTCTCTTTCTCTCTTTGTTTTCCAGACTCATGGAAGTCATCACAGTTAAAACAGAAGGTTTATGGAACCGTTTCTTTAAACACTGCAATGTTTTCAGCATGATATGTCGGTGCTGTATCTTTAATATTTTATCAATATAAACAAAGGATACTGGCAAGTATTTCAATATATTAGTAAATACCTGCCTTGAGTAGTGGTCTGTGTTGACCGGTGCTGTTTTATTGGATGTTTTCGAATAGTTTTGACTGTGGGCTTACAAAATGGCCCTTTTTATGTCATTCTGGATGACATGAATTAATTTTGTTCAGTCTTTATCACAACACTGTTGAGTCTGTTATCTCATAATATTGGTATAATAGCAAGTTATCTTTGTGTGTGCACAGAAGAAGAACTTCATATTCATGACTTTGGATAGGCTACTTTTTCATTTCCGTTCCACTCAGAAAATCGTTGAGCACAGTAATAATGCGTCTCATTCGCTAATAATTTCATACAATTTGCATGTTTATGTGTGCATAAGTTCTCATGCCATTTACATCAGACTGATATGAATTTGCTCACTTCTAATGTTGATGAATCAATTCTAAATGAGCCAGGGCGTTCCCACGGCTAATAATGTGCATAAAACACACCCATGTCCTTATAACGACATTCTGTACAACTTCACCTCTCTCGCTCACGCAAAGACACATATTAAATGAACATGTTTATGGTACGTGATTAGGCAGTTAAAAAAAAGGTTTGGTTTGGTGGTCAAAAATAAATAGAGATGATGATGAATGGTGGAGTTACAGAAAGATTTCTGTCAAAGGCCCCCATGAGAGGAGCTGATTAACTTCTATAAAGATAATTCTGTGCGCAAAACAGAGAAGGCAGGTAAATGTAACCTCAATGGTGTTAAGGAATGATGCAATCCCATAAAAGGACTTGAACCCTGTTGACAAAGAAGAAAAAGGAAAGATTGTTCATCTCTACTTTTTTGAGCAATGTTTTTATTGAATAATATACCTTTCCATGTTTTCATTTTAAAATTCTTATATCATTTTACAGCTTTTTCCCAACTGGGTTCAGTTTCAAAGGAGGTTCAACGGACTAACAGCTTTGCTAACTCATTATTAATAGATATTATTTCTCTTCTTCCTTGGCCCCAAGATCCTCATTAGCCATGGAAGGTCTGCCATATCCAGCCTACCTGACCCCGGACCACCTGCTCTGCACGCTTGCTCTCTGCTCATCTGTTTGTGTCCTACCACGCCTGTCATCATCATACGTACGTAGTCTCCCCATGACAGACTCTTGTTGACCTCAATTGTCATCACATCACACTGTGCTGAAAAAGCTACTTTGAAACTGTAACTTTCCAAGCAAGCAGCTCATAACAGTTCAACTATGGGCTGACGTGCTTGTCTACTCTTCCGCTACATACTCAAAAGTATGCACTTTTTCTTCACAAAAAGAGTACTTT
Source organism: Chrosomus eos (assembly GCA_036326025.1). NCBI lineage: Eukaryota > Metazoa > Chordata > Actinopteri > Cypriniformes > Leuciscidae > Chrosomus > Chrosomus eos. The sequence continues at coordinate 37,208,992 of CM070820.1, read as the reverse complement.
TAGGGCGTAGTACAAGTAGGTGAATTGAGACGCAGAACATGAAGTATCCAACGTTCCACACTTCGTTTTTTCAGTTTAATAAGTGCATCATCCGGGTACTTAACATGCACTTTTTCTTTTTTGAATTTTCAGTGTGAACGCACTACTCACACTATTTACACTACAAAAGGGTGTAGAATAGTGCATATGATTTGGGACACGCCTATAGTGTCAGGTGTGATTTTGCTCCCTCGCATACGTCATTATGCAACAGGAAGCTTCCTGTAGTGAATGCGCTCAGGACTGTTTGCCCAGACCTCAATGTATCGTCTGGAGCCACGTGTATTAATTTTGTTTTGCCTGTAGGCCTAAATGTTTTTTTTTTTACTCTCGAAGTGACGTAACCATGACTGGCAGTGAATGAATCACAAAGGACCATAGTTTCAGCTAAAAATCTTCTTTACTGTTCTACTGAAGAAAAAAGACACCCACATCTTGGATGACAAAAATTAAAATTAACAGCAATTTAAACATTTTAGGTGAACTATCCCTTTAATAAAAGCTGGATGACTTTTGTAGCTATGTAATTCATTCTAAAATATATTGTATGGTGTAAAAAATGCTGCATTACTGTTACTACAAATAAAGCTCTATCTGAAAGTTGCTTTGTTTGCCATTTGACAAAATAGTGTTGTCTCTGAGGCATTCGAGGTAAATCAAGAAAACAAGAGATTTTAATAATATACTGCATTGTTGAACTATATGATTCGTTTTCTGTGGATAAAGGTGTCCAAACAGTTGCTCGTAAAGTGTATTTGGTGTTTTCATGGTGTTTTCATTACTCTGTTACTCTTTACCTCTACCGCTATATCTTTCCCAGTCTACTGGACAATTTAAGTTCCTTATAAGGTGGCTTTCTAACTCCAAGCAGTTTTTTAGTCATTGTTGATTGGAGGTCAATAATTAATATTGTTTAAAAAATCTTTGAGATATACTGCAAAATTATGTGATACAGTAATCTGAATTGAACTTAAGTAAACACATGCACAGAGAGAAAAACCATGAGCACATGTTCAAGTGCAAAAATATGTGTGAATTTGAAAAGAAAAAAATTCTGAAGAACACCAGTGGTACCTCACACATTTGCATGTGTGTGTGTGTGTGTGTGTGTGTGTGTGTGTGTGTGTGTGTGTGTGTGTGTGGTGTGTGTGTGTGTGTGTGTGTGTGTGTGTGTGTGTGTGTGTGTGTGTGTGTGTGTGTGTGTGTGTGTGTGTGTGTGTGTGTGTGTGTGTGTGTGTGTGTGTGTGTGTGAGAGAGAGAGAGAGATCATGCCTTTGGTCTAAATTTAGTTAAGGAAAGTTTTAAACAAGATGACACGTAAGTTGCAGTGGGTGGAATGAGTTGATTTCATTCCACTACAATGAACTCTATTTTGAGAAAGTAGATGACAGTGGTTAACGGTATGGATTATACTTTACTAAACATGCTCCATAAAGCAAACAAAAAAGATTAGCTTTAAACTGCAAGCATTTAAAACACTCTTGCTTATGGATATTTGTGAGAGGAGAAGAAGGAAGAAAGTGAGGTCATAGTCAAACCATCTCATATTCACCACCAATCTCATAAAACTTCTATCTCATAAATCTGCCATTGAATTGTGTAGCCGTGTATTTAGTGTTTATTTACATATAACCCTTTTTGGATTAGGTATTGTTTTAATAAGTGTTCTGCTGGAAGTATATGACCCAGTCTTGCCCCCTGGAAACCATTTTGCTCTTAAATCCCCAGCTATTTACATTATTTCATATTTCCTAACAAGATTTCCAGAACAGAAAACCAGAAATCTGATTCCCCGAAATCAGATTCAGGGATTTAACTTAGCGATTTAGCTGGGTGCTTATGGCCTCCAGCCAACCTTCCAAGCGTCTTTGGTATGGCGGTTTTATCTAATTGTAATTTCAGAGATTTTATTATCTCAGGATGCAACATCATCTTGCAATTATCCCATTGGTATCCTTGAAATAGGTTTTGCCTTTCATATTATTCTCCTCAATGCACACTACTGTTCAAAAGTTTGGGGTACGACTTTCTTTACAATAAGGTTCCCTTTATTAACATTAGATCTCTGGATCACGTGACACTGAAGACTGGCTGCTGGAAATGCTGAACTTGCTTCAAAAACATAAAACATTATATTGACCCCAAACATTTGGAAATCAATGATGACTCATTCAGAAATTTAAAAGTGTCAGGGTTTTCTTATTAAAGGGATAGTTCACCCAAAAATGAAAATTCTGTCAGTAATTATTCACCCTCATGTTGTTCCAACCCCGTAATACTTTCATTCATCTTCGGAACACAAATTAAGATATTTTTGATTGAATCTGAGAGCTGGATCACTCCTCCGGCTTCTATGGGATTGAAACTTGCCGGCCCAGAAAAGTTATTAAAGACATTGTTAAAATAGTCAATAGTTCAGTGGCTCAATCTAAGTTTATCAAGCGATGAGAATACTTTTTGTACGGGCCTCGAGTCAAGTCAAGTCAAATATATTTATATAGCGCTTTTCACAATACAGATTGTATCAAAGCTGCTTTACAGTATCAATCAAAACAACTCAACAATGTTTGTTTATTACTGGAAAAAAAAGGACATCCAAGTTTGGTAGAGTTGATCAATGGTATGATTGGTTAATTAATTTGAATATCCCCAACTGAGAAAGCCAAAGGCAACAGTGGCAAGGAACCGAAAAACTCCATCAAGTCACCTAATGGTGTCCTAAAACTCCATCAGATGACCCAATGGAGAAAAAAAAAACCTTGGGAGAACCCAGGCTCAGTCGGGGGCCAGTTCTCCTCTGGCGTTTATGAACTAGAGGCCGAATTTACAGTAACTTTAAGATAAAAAATTTATATGAATGCCTGGCTAAATAGATGCGTCTTCAGTCTAGTTTTAATCTGGGAGAGCGAGTCTGAGCAACGAACAATTTCAGGAAGGCTATTCCAGAGCTTCGGAGCTAAATGTGAAAATGCTCTGCCTCCTTTGGTGGATCTGGATATCCTAGGAATGACCAGAAGCCTCGAATTCAGTGATCTTAAAGAGCGCGATGGATTGTAAGGCGATAGAAGATCCGTTAAATAGACTGGAGCTAAACCATTTAGAGCTTTATAAGTCAAAAGCAATACCTTGTAATTAATACGGAACTTTATAGGTTACCAATGATGTGATGATAAAATTGGTGTTATATGATCATATTTTCTGGATCTAGTAAGAACTCTAGCAGCTGCATTTTGAACTAACTGTAGCTTGTTTAGTGAAGATGCAGGACAACCAGCTAATAAAGCATTACAGCAATCTAGTCTCGAGGTCATGAATGCATGAACTAACTTTTCTGCATCAGAGACTGATAGTATATTACGTAGCTTAGCAATGTTTCTAAGGTGGAAAAAGGCAGTTTTTGTAACATATGAAATATGCTTTTCAAAAGACAGGTTGCAGTCTAATGTAACACCCAGGTCTTTTACTGTAGCGGATAAAGTAACAGGGCATCCTACAATGTTAAAGTCGTGCTGTGAAAGGTTGGGTGGACGATTTTTAGAACCGATAAGTATTACCTCTGTCTTATCTGGATTTAATAAAAGAAAGTTACGCGTCATCCAATCTTTTATATCTTTAACACAATCTGTCAATTTGGATAATTTAGCGTATTCATCTGGCCGTGATGAAATATATATTTGAGTGTCATCAGCACAACAATGGAAACTAATTCCATGTTTCCTTAGAATATTACCAAGTGGCAGCATATATATTGAGAATAATAAAGGGCCTAACACAGATCCCTGCGGCACTCCATAGTTTGCCGAAGTCATGATAGATTTTTCTCCATTTAAGTAGACAAAATGGTAGCGGTCAGATAAGTATGACCTGAACCAGCTTAATGCTTGTCCTTGAACACCAGTGTAATTTTGTAGTCGATCTAAGAGTATTGTGTGATCTATAGTATCGAACGCAGCACTAAGATCAAGTAAAACTAGTACTGAGATACAGCCTTGGTCTGAAGCTAAAAGTAAATCATTTATGATTCTAACAAGCGCAGTTTCAGTACTATGATGTGGCCTGAATCCAGACTGAAACTTTTCATAGATGTCGTTTTCTTGCAAGAAAGAGCCGAGTTGAGCGGACACAACTTTTTCTAATATTTTTGACATAAATGGAAGATTTGAAATGGGTCTGTAATTTGCTAGGTTATTTGGATCTAATTGTGGTTTCTTAATGAGAGGTTTTATAACTGCCAGCTTGAACGTTCTTGGAACATGACCTAAAGATAAAGACGAATTAATAATATTGAGAAGAGGCTCTTCCACTATAGGTAACACTTCTTTCAGTAGTTTAGTTGGTATAGGATCTAATAAACATGTTGTTGTTTTAGATGAAGTGATACGTTTATTTAACTCTTTTTGTTCTATGGTTGTAAAGCATTGTAATTGTTCTTGCGGGGTGATAATTGCGGCTGAATTATAAGGCGCGAGCAAAGATTGAACGTTTACGATTTTGATTCTGATGCTTTCAATTTTCTCGGTGAAAAAGTTCATGAAATCATTACTACTAAACTGTAACGAGGTATTTTGTTCAGACCACTTCTGTTTATTTGTTAGTCTAGCCACGGTATTAAATAAAAACCTTGGATTATTTCGGTTGTTTTCTATTAATTTGCTGAGGTGCTCAGCCCTGGCCGTTTTAAGGGCCTTTTTATAACGTGACATACTGTCTTTCCAAGCGATTCTGAAGACCTCTAAATTAGTTTTTTTTTTCATTTACGCTCTAAATGACGGGTTTCTCTCTTTAAAATATACGTAGTATTATTGTACCATGGTGCTTTACTTTTTTCTCTGACCTTTTTTAATCGAATGGGTGCAACAATATCCAATGTTCTAGAGAGAATGGAGCTCATGGTGCTAGTTAATTCGTCTAGTTCATCTGTTTGTTTGGGTTCAGGCAGCAGCTGAGACAGATCAGATAAGCTATTTGAGAAATTATCTATGGTGGATGGAAGAATTGTTCTACCTGGTCGATAACGTGGCGCAGCATGACGTATTACAGCAGTACGTAATATGCAAGTTACCGTGTAATGGTCAGTGACATCATCACTTAGTGGAATGATATCTATATCGGTTGGATCGGTTCCATATGATATAATTAAATCGAGTGTATGATTAAGATGATGAGTTGGTCCGGTGACGTTTTGCTTTACCCCGAAGGAGTTTAATAAATCTGTAAACGCAGCCCCTAACGCATCATTTAAATTATCTATGTGTATGTTGAAATCTCCAACAATTAATGCTTTATCGACGTTGACCAAAAGATCTGATAGAAAGTCAGCAAACTCTTTTAGGAAATCGGCGTAAGGCCCTGGAGGTCTATATATGGTAGCCAAGGCTAGAGATAATAGGGATTTTTTTCTTACATCTAACAGCGTAACATTTAGCACAAGTACTTCAAATGAATTAAACCTATGACGAGTTTTCTGAGTAACATTAAAGATATCTCTGTAGATTGTTGCAACACCGCCGCCACGACCGATCAGACGGGGCTCATGCTTATAACAGTATCCTGGCGGAGTAGACTCATTTAGACCGAAATAATCATTTGGTTTAAGCCAGGTTTCAGTAAGGCACAGAACATCGAAATTATTATCTGTGACCATTTCATTTACAATAGCCGCCTTAGGTGTGAGTGATCTAATGTTTAGAAGACCTAGCTTAAAAAATTGTTTTTGTTCACTAATAGCGAGAGTTTTTGTTTTAATAACAATTAGATTTTTTCTAGATCCCGCAGTAGATTTATTATTTGATCTTAGTAAACGAGGAATAGACACAGTTTCTATGCAATGTTCTACACTAGTATTAATATCAATTAAATTTGTGCAGTAGAGACTGTGATTTGGATTTTTGGTTACTAGTCAAACGGTATTTAACATCTTGGAGTGAGTTCACGTAGTGTAACAGCACAGCGCTTCTGTGTTGTATGTCACACGGATTACACACATGACCAGCGTCGGCCAATAGTGAGCCTATGTGTGACGTACAACACAAAAGCGCTGCGCTATTACACTACGTGAACTCAATCGAGGCCCACTGAGAAGAAAACAATGGGGGGGGGGGGGGGGGTTGCGCACAAAAAGTATTCTCGTTGCTTGATAAACTTAAGATTGAGCCACTGTAGACACTTGGACTATTTTAACAATGTCTTTAATAACTTTTCTGTTCCGGCAAGTTTCAATCCCATAGAAGCATATGGAGGAGTGATCCAGCTCTCAGATTTAATCAAAAATATCTTAATTTGTGTTGAACGAAAGTCTTACGGGGTTGGAACAACATGAGGGTGAGAAATTACTGACAGAATTTTTATTTTTGGGTGAACTAACCCTTTAATGTAAAATATTGTTTAAAGTGCCAAGTAATAAAATTAAAGACATTTTCTTTTGCCCTTTTTTAAAGGACACTGTAGAACAAAACAGTGCATTTGATCAGCAGTTACCTTTAATATGACAGGTAATTTCTCACCAAGAGCTGAGAAAATAGACAAAATTATCTAATAATGGGAAGCAGTATAAGCATACTTTGGCCTAGCAAAAAGACCTTTAAAGTTTCCATGTATATTTGTGTGTGCATGCATGTGCATGCGTATATCTTCGTGAATGTCAAAGTTGTTTTCTATATTCTGCGTCCAGCTGGCAGGGATCTAGCAATATAGTCTTTTAATTCCATTAGTGAAGGAAGGGTGAAATGCACACAGAGAAACAGGTCCTCCATCAATGTGTCATATCTGTTATATTAACAACCACTGGCTACTTACACATACTCAATAGAACTCCAGCTGTCTTCCAGACCATTGATTTAGTCATAGGAACCCACTCTGTTCCTCTCCCTTTGCGAAATGGCTCCCTCAAGACAATAGTTTTTCTTCGCCTTCATATTTGCCTTTGGATCACGTCTTTTTATAATACGACGCTTATTTTCTCGATATATAGATTGTGGTGGTGATGCAAATGTAGTACACTACTAATTCATTACCAGGCGTAAAATGGCAGTGGAAAATGCTAATGATATGGGTTTATGCAGTGTTTGCAGCTTTTAGTTTCCATCATTACAGAACATTTCAATGCATAAAAGGTACTTGATGCAGTACATATGGTGTCTGTATCTACAGCTGTGAAACAGAACATAATGCACCTGCCAACATCAGTGTGGTCGTTCACATTATTACAGGCTCTCACTGTTTTTGTTAAGTAATGTACTGAGACAGTTAGCTGTGAAAATGCTAAAGAGAAAACAAATTACGCTATAAAAGCACTATATATATCGACCACCAAATCGGTATCGGCTGATATCTCTTCATTTTTAATGTTATCGTTATCGGCCTGACAAGAAAAATTGGCGATATATTAAAGCCGATAAATAATAGATTATTTCCTTCAGCTGAGACACTTCAGATGCAAATGAACATGCATATGAACAGTGTGTTCAACATGATGGTTTTGAAATGCTTGAAATATGATTTGAATCACTTAAAAAAAGAAAAGTACAGTAAAGTGCAATGTGCAGTGCAAGTCTGTCATATAGGCTATAATTATCATGAAAACACATGTTTGGGACTTGTATTTTAATGGTGAGACTTAATTATCGGTTAGCGGCCAAAATTTTCATATTTTCATAACGATCACCAGCTGGAGTAGCCTGGCTCCGCCCTCCTAGGCACTTCCGCTCAATTTCATTTTCCTTCAGTACTACGTCTGGGATTGTGCTGTAGACTTTGGTTTCCAGAAATCAATTTTTTGTAGGACCAATCAGCGAACAGAGGGAGTGGCTGAGAACGATGACGTTGATGTCGACTCGTGCGTTATTTTGAGTTGTAGTTCAAAATAAGAAAGATGTGAGCGAAGCCATTCGGTCCGTTGTGGCAACGCTGCCGAATATCAAGAAGTTAAAGCCGGAGCAAGAAAAATCTTTGCTTAGTTTTGTGTTTATGGCCATCCTCCCACGGGGTTCGGGAAAAGACATACGTCACGACCAAATGTTAGCGATTGGTTATGGCAGATAGAGTGACTCAGGTCAGATCCAATAGTTTTAGACTTCAATAGAATACCCGCCTACAAGGAAGTTAACGCTTGTCAATGGAGCGGTGCCAGACTCTCTGTACAAATGAAATGTACAAGAGTCTGGTAGAACCAGGCTACAGCTGGAGTGCCCTTGAGAGCAACCTGAGGGCCCTCCACATCAGACTATCATTCCCTCACAAACTACATTTCCCATAACTCACTGCCCAGACTCTTCATCCATTCACATTCACCTGTGTCTCATTATCTTGTTTAGCTCACCCCTAATCTCCCTGGTTTCATTGTCTCTCGGATCTTTGCCTGTTTCTTGGATTCTGTTTTTGCCTCTGACCCCTGCCTGTTTGTTTGTTTGTTTGTTTGTTTGTTTGTTTGTTTGTTTGTTTGGACTGCCTTCCTGTGCTTGACCCTTTGCCTGTGTTTGATTACGATTCTGGATAACTCAAATAAACTGCATTTGGATCTTAAACCTTTGTGTCTCAGAGCAGTTCGTGACAATATCGGTTCATCCCTACAAAAAAGAAGTAACATTTATTGTTAAAAAATAAATAAAACAGCAGCTGTGGTTGCCAGAACTTTACTGTAAATATGATGGTAGCAACATTTTTGATTTCATGAATTGAACTTAAATTTACAGTAAAAAATGTATACCATACCAACCATTATACCTTTATAATACACAACAACCACCAAAAACAAAGGTGGTAGTAAGAGAGCCACATGTATCAAATGACAATAGCTTTTCCACAAACTGAGGTATAAATACTAATATAAAGAAACACAAAACACCATAATGCAACAATCATTAATCTAGCAATATAAGATATGAAACCCTAATGTAAAAAATTTAGAGTGTATTTTTAATACACATTTTTATTTTTAGTGTAGTGTAATTTTAGTGTAATTCTCTAGCAGGGAATTCACCATAAAACCTCACTGGGTTTTTGGCATGGTGGTTTCACCGGGTTGAGGAATTATAATTGGTAGGGGAAGCAGGAAGAGGCTAATGCAGGCGTTTCTCATCCTGTGCTCCACTACTAAGGGTCATGGTCTCGGTGGGGGTTATCCCACCCTCCTCCAGGCTGGAATGTCAACATCCCCTCCTGCAGAGAAAGTGAAAGATAGATAGAAAGGGACCGAAAGGGGATGAATGAGAGCAGAGAATGTCAGCCCCTTACTGCTTTCCATTAGAGGGAGGAGAGACCTTCAGTCTTTGTCATGAGCAGGTGAAGTCTGTCTACCGTGGTTGAGGATGCCACATTCACTATGGTCTGAAATGAGATTGGAATCATCTCAAAATATTAAATAAAACACTACCTCTATTTACACTGCCGTTTAAAAATTTGGGGTCGGTAATTTTTTTAATATTCTTATACCAATGCTGTATTTATTTAATATAAATACAAAGTTATGGCATGAAAAACTCTAGATTCTAAACTCTAAATAGGTCCTTTAACTCAGTGGTTCCCAAACCTGTCCTGGCGCCCCCTCAACACTGCACGTTTTCTTTGTCTCCCTAATCAAACACGCCTGATTCAACTCATTAGCTCATAATCACATGGGTTAATGAGTAGATGAGTTGAATCAGGTGTGTTTGATTGGGGGGACAAAGAAAACGTGCAGTGTTGAGGGGGTGCCAGGACAGGTTTAGGAAACAATGCTTTAACTCACCTGTTCATAAACACATCGTTATCAATAGGGCACAGCTTATTGGTTCCTGCCATATCAGTAGCCAATGAGCTCACTGCTCAACCTTTATATACTTGGATAGCATTTGCCTGAGCAGTGCAGCACGCTTTCAGAATCCCTCCACCGTCCCCAGCTCCACCTGTATAGATCTGCTACGGGTAATTCATGTATGCTATTGTTCAGCAGCAGCATGTCTTACTTGCTCACAGCAGCGTGTCATGTATGTATTAGCAGTAGCAAGTCCCTTATTTGCTGTGCCGCAACAGCAGTAACCTACAGCAGCAGGAGCAATAAAAGCAGCAGCAGCAATAACCTATAGCAGCAGCAGCAGCAATAAAAGCAGCAGCAGCACCAATAACATATAGCAGCAGCAATAACTTATAGCAGCAGCAGCAGAATAACATATCAGCAGCAAAAGCAATAACTTATAGCAGCAGCAGCACCACCACCAATAACCTATAGCAGCAGCAGCAGCAATAACTTATAGCAGCAGCAGCAGCAGCAATAACCTATAGCAGCAGCAGCAGCAATAACTTATAGCAGCAGCAGAAATAACTTATAGCAGCAGAAGCAGCAGCAATAACTCATAGCAGCAGCACCAATAACCTATAGTAGCAGCAATAACTTATAGCAGCAGCAGCAGCAATAACTTATAGCAGCAGCACCAATAACCTATAGCAGAAGCAGCAATAACTTATAGCAGCAGCACCAATAACCTATAGCAGCAGCAGCAGCAGCAGCAATAACTTATAGCAGCAGCAGCAATAACTTATAGCAGCAGCACCAATAACCTATAGCAGCAGCAGCAATAACTTATAGCAGCAGCAGCAATAACTTATAGCAGCAGCAAGCAGCACCAATAACCTATAGCAGCAGCCGCAGTAATAAAAGCAACAGCTGCAGCAATAACATATAGCAGCAGCCATAACTTATAGCAGCAGCAGCAGCAGCAGCAGCAGCAATAACACATAGCAGCAGCAATAACATATAGCAGCAGCCATAACTTATAGCAGCAGCAGCAGCAGCAATAACATATAGCAGCAGCAATAACATATAGCAGCAGCCATAACTTATAGCAGCAGCAGCAGCAGCAGCAATAACACATAGCAGCAGCCATATAGCAGCAGCAGCAGCAATAATATATAGCAGCAGCAATAACATATAGCAGCAGCCATAACTTATAGCAGCAGCAGCAGCAGCAATAATATATAGCAGCAGCAATAACATATAGCAGCAGCCATAACTTATAGCAGCAGCAGCAGCAGCAATAACATATAGCAGCAGCAATAACATATAGCAGCAGCCATAACTTATAGCAGCAGCAGCAATAACATATAGCAGCAGCAATAACATATAGCAGCAGCCATAACTTATAGCAGCAGCAGCAATAACATATAGCAGCAGCAATAACATATAGCAGCAGCAGCAATAACATATAGCAGCAGCCATAACTTATAGCAGCAGCAGCAGCAATAACATATAGCAGCAGAAATAACATATAGCAGCAGCCATAACTTATAACAGCAGCAGCAGCAGCAGCAGCAGCAATAACATATAGCAGCAGTAGCAGCAGCAGCAGCAATAAAAGCAGCAGCAGCAGCGTAGCAGATCTATTCCGCCAAGACCAAACATACAACAATTTCATACCCATTACCATGTCAATCACTCCGAGTTGTCATAACAGAAAATACAGTAATATTATGAAATTTAAAATGAATATATTTTCAAATGTAATTTATCCATGTGATGACTAAGCTGACTTTTCAGCAGCCCTTACTTAACCCTTACTTACTTAGAAGAAACAAGAGTTATTTTCAAGAAATAAGAAATTTCATATTATTCATTTGAAAATGACTGTTTTCAACTTTTTGATAACTAGAAAGCTAAAAAAACAGCCTTTATTTGAAATCTTATTATAAATCTTCTGTAAATATAAATGTCTTTACTGTCACTTGACAGTAGCCTATAATTACTGAATAATTAGGCTAGTACAACAAAAACAAAAATCCATACTGACCCCAAACTGAAACTGAAGCTGAAATCTGAAACTGCTGATTTTGAACTGATGTATTTTATATGAAATGCACTGAGGATTAAAAATAATAGTTTCATTTCTTTTATATGGTGAGATTGATTACGGAGCTGCTGTTTGTTGCAGAATTTCAGCTAGTCCTTTGTGTTTCTCCACAACCTGATGTTAGCATGAGATTGAGGACAGAAATGCCGTTTGAATCCAGATGAGTGAGAGATTAACGGTGCAATACTAAGGGCATAGCGACGTGGGAAATGAAATCTACTACAAATGCAAGAGAAGGATAGAGAGGACAGAGAAACAAATCCAAAATATAAAACAGAGAAAGAGCTAGTTTTACGTGTCACAGAAAAAGAAAAATCACCAGCACATTCTTCCTTGTTCCACATGCCCTGTCAACAAGAGGCAATTTAATTTGTCATATCCAATGTGTCCGCTGCAGGCCAAACACATCATTGTTGTTATTATTTAATCACGTGTGGAGAGCTTGATGGGAAACTGAAGGAAAAAGATGTCAGGAAAGAGAAACCAGAGGGGCAGCTCCTTCTCGAGTCCTCCTACAAACCCGGTCTCCGGAGGCAAAGGCTGAACCGGGATTTAGAAGGTTATTCTCGTTCTTCTCTCTAATCTGGATCTATTTAGATAACAGTATTTTCACCTATCTGTCCTGTTTCACTCTTAAACATAAGACAAAGTGTTCGATATGCTCTGAAAACATTAATTTATGCACCGTGTGCAGCATATGGCTTTCAAACAGATGTTATGTTTTTGGATTAATCCTTTATATTTTGTACGTTTTTAAGCCACATGCATGCCCGCTCCTGACATTGACATGGTCCCTGAAGTCTCGAGTGTCAGCACTGATTCAGCCTGCCTTGATTTGTGAGAAAGAGAAGAGTGAGACATACAAACATAAATGCCAGCACACATCATGTTTCTAGGCAAACAAAAAGGGGATAGTTTGAATTCTCTGCTCAGCACACTCTCAGATGCAGTTAAGACAGCTACTTTTGATTTAAAAACAATTTATAACATTTATTGTTTTTAATGCAGGTAACATTATACTTATAATAGCATTTTTGCTTGACTCAACAAAACAACTTAAAGGGACATAAGCGACTGGTTTTCCAATACCAACATTTTACAATCGCACAATGAGGGAAATAATACTGTAACATCTTTTGAAATTGAATAACTACACATTTCACCATTTATTAACTATGCAGACAGGCTTTTAAAAAACAAGAATTTGTATTCAGGCACTGATTTCATGTGAATTCACAAATGATTTTACTCCCAATCTCACCTATTTTAAGAATGTGCACATATTTTCTCTTTCTAAAAGAGAAGTCACTTATAATGAGACTGGCATGTTTTTTTGTGAGCTTCAAAATCTATATTTTGCTTATTTAGCATCTACAAGACTGTGAGAGCTGAACAGAGGCACTGACTCGGGTGGAAGAGAAGACCACCACCATCTTCTCTTTCTATACCACAAATGATCAGGTAAAAGACATGTAAACACTGTTATAATTCAGAACCATCCTTGAAGTGGCAACCTCATTGGAAAAAACCTCCTCACAGCCTCTGACTGGCTTCAAGGTCCTCTGAACTCTGAGTTCATAGCAGGACATCCCATTGAATCATTGTGAGGTCTAGCTGTCTGTCATACTGTTTCCCTCAGAGAGATGCTGCTCTTGAATCGAAGAGCAAAAGGGGAAAAAAACCTACACTTTGGCTTCCATGAGAGTTGGAAGAACTAGACTTTGTAAAGTCCTAATCTTTGTCAAGCCCAATGATCTCTGCTTACATTTTATCTTGCCTGCTCATTTACTCAATGATTTGGTACCTTGATTGTTTTATTCAGCCAGTTTTTACCCGTTTATAAAGTCTTAGCTATAATTTACCTTTTTTATCGATTATTTTTCCTTTAATGCTAAAAATTTTGTCAGTCTCATTACACTTTGTTGTCCCTCATAATTTCTAAGTTCTTAGCTTAATGCATGACATTAGGGATGCACTGATATAAAAATTTGAATACATAAGCCAATAATTTTCATGTTATATGACTTAAAAAACTGATGAATAGCAGACATTTAAATTCAATACTTTTGTGTCTATTATATTACAATTTAACACACAAAAAATTCATTCATAGTTTTAAATGCTAAGTGATATTAGGCATAACAACATTATACACAATATGAAAAATGGATATAAATGTAAAGATTACATTGACAGTGTTATCAAATTATTAGTGTTTCTAAAGGTCAACAGAAAAAGTACTATAATGTAAAAATAAGATCACGTTCCTAAAAATAAGTGCATTCTAAAAATAATTTTTTAATTAAACAACATGTAGCAACAATTTATCATTTTAAAATGATACAAATGTAATATAAAATAGCATTTTAAAATTGATATTTCATTAATAATTTAAGCTGTAAATGCAGATCTCGAAGCCAACTAAAGCACTAAGTATAGCCTAAATTAATTCTTTAGATATTCACCACAAGTCTCAAAAACCTTCTTAAGAAAAGAGAGTGGCAAGAACAGATTTAGATTAACTCTTTTTGACAGCATTCGTAAGAGCAAAAAAGATCAACTCTGCTCCGCAGACGAGGGCACAACTCAACATCTGACCAGACAAACTGAGCTGAATTTCAACGAGACATTGATAGCTCTGCCCTACTGTGAGACACAGACTTTTGTCTTTCTCTCTGCTTAATAAATTCAGTGGCTCATTTTGTGTCACAAACAATTAACATGATCAATCCTAGCTAGCTGAACTTGCTTTATTTGCTTCACGACTTGTAATGCCAAATAGATATGTTCAAACTCTTCCCTTCAAAGCACACACAGGCCTGAATACAGATATATTAGACAAAGTAAAAGCATTCAAAATCATTTACAAAAACATTCATTAAATGAGAGCAACTCATCACAACATTGAAAGCAAAAGTGGACAGGCATTATTTTAGTTACAACTTGGCCCGTAATGAAAGTTCAGCTTATTCTCATTTGATTGTTCAAGATGTTGGTGCATGTTCAGTCTTGCAATATGATGAACTACTTCTTTTTAAATATATTACAAACACATATTTTTGGAAACAACTGCCAAAAGCATATTTACAAAATACTATTTAACTTGGTTAACAGGCAACATAAGGTTATTAATAAGTCATATTGATTGTTGATGTACTTTCAGATATGAATATATATGAAAATATATGAATCAAAAGTTGAATTACATTTTTTACTTTTTGAATATACATAAAATAATGATCTGTACACCATTTTGTAATATAATAATGTGTAAGGGATCAAATTGTCCTTGATCTAGCTAATTACATTTTTTCTATATGGAAACATAAAAACGAATAATAAAAGGCATAAAACTTTGATAAAAGATTGCACCTGAGGCACCCTGTCCTTCAGAAGGAGCTAAAGTTTATACCAAGGTCCCTGATCATTTCGATCTGACCTTAACTTGAAGTGCGCAGATATTGTTTTGTGAACCTGTCACATTGTAATGCAGGCTTTGCGAAAAGTGTTTGTATGGATCAGCGCCAACTCTATTAGACAACAAATTCCCAAAACAGGACACGAGTAAGCAGCAGCGCTGTTACTCTTTTCACTAAGAAAGAGAAACACAGAAAACCTAAAGGTACAGCAGCGAAACTTGACAAATGAAAAAGTTCTGAAAAAGGGGAAAATGGTCATAAAAACTAAATTTCAACTGTGCAGGAAAAAAGACTTGTCATGACCCCTTTAATGTCACTAATGAAAGTGTTGCCAAGAATTCTTGTGATCAGAGTCTTATAGGACATTTCAAACCAGCGAAACCAGCAGCCCAGGCCTCCTGTGCTGGATGGAAATCAAAGCGTGTCTTTCTTTCTGAATTACTGATGAACTATACCAGCTGGACTCATGAAGAGGTATGTTTAAACGGACACACACTCATGCACTCTGTTTACGTACAGACACAAATAATAACTTTGAGGGAAATTAAGCAGCCATGTAGAAAAGCCTTGGGAGGGATGTGAGGAATGCTGGAGGGTGGTGAGTAGTGTGTGGATGCTTTCATACACAGCTGTTGTTCTCCCATCTCCCCTTCTCTTGGGTAATTACTCTGATTATAGAGAGATAGAGCTGATGAGAGAAAATCCTCCTGTGCTCACACACATAGATAAATATGGTCCAGAGGTGCCACAAAACCCAAACGGGGGGTATGTTCAATCTTCTGTCATCATTTACTCACCCTCATATCGTTCCAAAACTGTATGGCTTGCTTATTATCTGTGGATCATTTCTGAAAATGTCTGGTCTTGTCCATACAATGTCAATGGGTTTTAGCATTGTGACTTCAACATTTCGGGCCCTATCTTGCACCCAGCGCACGATCTGAAACGCAAGTGTCAAAGCGCAAAGCGCAAGTAACTTTGTGGGCGGATCCTGGCGCTGTTGCTATTTTCCCGGCAGGATAAATGCCTCTTGCGCCTGGCGCAAATCTAAAAAGAGGTTGGTCTGAAGTAGCTTCATTATTCATAGGTGTGGTTTGGGCGTAACGTGAAATAAACCAATCAGAGCGTCATCCAACATACCCTTTAAGAGCAGGAGCGCATGTTGCATGGCGGATTGTTATTATGGCGCGCGCACCAGGCGCGCTTCAGAATCGGTTCACAGCCGAGGAGATCGATGTTCTCGTCAGGGCCGTAAAAGAAAGAGAAGTGACATTGGGGATGGGACAAACCCACCCAAATCAATAAAAAAAAAATATGAGAAAGCTCAACTTAACTGGTAAGTTAAAGAGTAAGGTTTTTAATGTACTTACATTATGGTAAAGGTGATTTCGCAGTCTTCAGATTTTTTTCCCTAGTTCTTGACGGACAAACTAATTTATCAGATGTCCTATATATACATATGTGTCTTGCCACTATTGGGCAAACAGGTCTGGGCCCGGTTTCCCGATAACGCTCACTCTTAGCGCGCTAAGAAGACTCTTAAGGTATAACTTAACTGAAGGTATACCATTTCTAGGCGTGTTCCCCGAACTATACCTTAGAAAGCTGCTTAAGATATACCTTCTTACGTGCGACGTTACCGGGTGCTGTCCGTGGCGATGGTGCTGAATCTGTTGATATCGATGACTCGAGAATCAATTATTCTCTTGTACAGGGGCTGTTTATGTGAGAAAACGCTGTTCTTTATAAAAGAAGCACTTCAGAAATAGTTGAAATTGCTTTTACAAGGACTCATGGGATATTATAAAAAATTATCCAAACTATAACAGCCTATAATAGCCTTGCCTACATATTTTAAAATTGCATCATATATTGCTGCCATAATAACCATTTAAATTTTTTATGTGCTTTCTTCTCTTTCCCATTTTTGAGGTGAGCTACGATGAAATATTGTTCTTGTAAATACTTTCAAGCATTTCAGTAATAAAAGTGTACGTCATAGCTACGGTGCACGGTAGTGATCAAAAAGGATTTAAACAGTGAATTTTGATTCTCTTCTTGTAAACTCAGAGATGTGGATTCAGACGGCAATTCAATTACCACACGACCTGTTTGTCAAAAATCAGTAAGTACTAATTTGCACAGAGATTTTTACGCGGGTTGAGTGAGAAAAAACACTGATATTATGGATTCGGACGGTATTAAAATAACCGATTTACCCCTGTAAATGTTTTAAATACCGTACGAGCCCATGATAAACAATATTAGCGTCCGAATAGGACTTAACTGACAGTACCCGCCTTTAAAAGCGCTCTTTAATTAAAATAAATGTATAAAATTGTATTATTGCCTATATAATAATATAATTAAAATTCTAACAACAATCAGTGTAATGACAATTTTATTCTTTGCATGAAAACACTTGAATTAGCCTAATTGAACACTGTCTGGGTGTATTAAAACTTCAGAATTATATTCATATAGACATTTAACAGTGATAAGGTAAAGCTAAGAGTGGTCCAGACCAACCTTCCGAAAGTATGACTTACAGAAGGTATACTTAACTAAGAACGTTTCGGGAAACACGTATTAACGATAAGGTACAGCTTAAGGTGTAACTTAAGAACGACGTAGCGTTAAGAAGGTTTCGGGAAACTCCTGATCCGTCAATTTGCCTGAAAAATTACCAATATACACTGGTAAATGTGTAAGCTAGATTTATGCCTATTTTTTCACATCTTCATGGACACCACACTGATTTCCCTCGTATGGTAATATATTTCCTTGTTATAATGTATGATTTGCAAAAATAAAAATTGCTGCATCTGTGTTGATGAGAGAATCAAAGTGTGTGCGCGTTGTGCACCCGCTACATTATGGCCATCATGCGCGCTTAAAATAGCATTATGAACAACGCGCAACGCGCCACTGACTTTAGACCAGGTTTTTTTTGGTCAGTGGCGCAATTGTTTTCTGGAACTGCAAAATAGCACTAGGAATGTTTGCGCCGAAACACGCCTCCTTTTTGCGCCGACCCGCCCAGGGAGCGCAAGTTCATTTCCTAGTTTACCAACGTGCGTCTGTGGAGGGAAAAGCCCGCTTTGCGCGGGTGCAAAATAGGAATGATACATGCGTCGGTGTACAAAGTCAATTGCGCTGGGTGCAAGATAGAGCCCATCGTGTTTTGCATTTATTTTAAAAATCATAAAGGTTTTGGATGACCTGATGGTGAGTAAATAATTACCATATTTATATAAAAAAAATTATGCTCACCAAGACTGGGTTTATTTGATCAAAAATACAGTATAAACAATAATATTGTGGAATATTATTACAATTTAAAATATGTGTTGATAACACTTTACAATAAGGTTTCATTAGTTAACTACATTAGTTAACATGAACTGCATTTCTTAATCTTTGTTAATGTTAATTTCAACATTTACCAATACATTATTAAAATCAAAATGAGTGTTTGTTAACATTAGTTAATGCACTGTGATGTTTTAGTAATTTCATTAATATTGTAACAAATGTATTGTTCATTGTTCAGCTTTGGGGAGCATAAGTGAATTCTTATAAAAGCAAAAAAGTCTCAACTAATCCAATCTTTTGACTGGTCATAGAATGGGCCAAACTCAAAATGGCTAAGCTTTTAATGGACTTTTTGGTCAAGAAATTATCAAATTTAAGCAAATTCCCTACTTAAAGTCCATTGCTGTTTCAGAAAAACATCAAAGATTTGGGCAGAATATGGGATGTTGTGATGTTGTGTGTGGAGTGGTGAATCACAATGAAACGAGTCGCATGGTGATGCTGCAGAACAGTGTCTTTGAAAATCTGTTGAGAAATATAATAATAATTGCACCTCCACCACATGAAGCATGTAGAAAGAGGTGTCATTGTGTGGGGAGCCTTTTTAGCTGCTGGTATTGCTGAGCTACTTCACTGTGAAAAGTCATTTAATGCTTTGGAGTGCAGGGGAATATTGCAGAATGGCTTGCTTTCCACAAATGAAAAGTTGTTATCTAAAGAGGAATGATCAGATGTTATTTTTCAATGAGACAATGATCCTGCCCAAATTGCAAAGACAACCAAGAAGTGACCATCAGGCTCATGTTTTGGCCTGTCCAGAATTGAACCCTTTAGTGAATATTTGGTCTCACATTAAACTCAAACGAACTGGGAGACATTTTGAAATGTTTGACACCATTAACATTGAGAGGAACAAAACTGACTCTTCTTCCTGTAAAAAGCTTTCTGCAAGTTTACCCACTCAGCTCAAACATTTAAAGATAACAAAGGGGAAGGCTATTCCATGCTAAGTTACTTTATCTACAGTATTTGTGCAATTCTTGCAAATTTCCTGACCAGTGATTTAATTAAAATTTTAAAGACCACTAAATAGTTTGCCATTTTTGGCTTGGCACACTCTAGAGTGACGGTGACTGTGCAAAAGCATCACTGATGGTTCTGAATTTCTAAAATAAAAATTGTACATCAAGAACATACTGTGGCTCATTTACTCCTGGAAGCACCACCTGCCAAACAGTCAGGGACATTCAGATCAGTCATTACAGTGCAATATGTTCAGAAATATTCTGAACATATTGCACTATAACAAGCCTTCTGCCTCTGTATGAACAATGAAGCACTGCCCCGCAATCATGCTTGCTCCTCCGTTTTGGAAAACAGACACCACTCGCACAATCCCAGCAGCAGGTGTTCTTTCAACCCCCCATCCCACAGCCCTTGCGCAACTTTTAAAACCCCCTCACCACTTTTGTCCCATAATCCTGTGTACCTCAGTATCATATTCCTAGGCTATGACTGTATCCAGGGAGGTGCCTGAAGAGCTAATTTTACTTTGGCCTTGTCCAGTGTGAGGGAGATGTGTGCGCACCAATGCTTGTACAATAGGCCTATGTCACAAAAAAAAAAATGAAGACCGGAAGTACGTCTTTTAGTAGGGATACGGCTCTTCCGGTTAGCTTTTACAATGGTGGAGTCCGATAGATACCGCTGGACCAAATCTCTCCGCAACCTGCCTGAAGTCACATATGACAATGTGGTTCGGATGGTAAATGAAAACTTTCAAGTGGTTGGTATAGTATTGGCTTTAAGTCTATGCCGACCACTTTCCAAGACGTAGATGCTCTCCTTTTCAAAATGCAAAATGCAAACTGCTAACGAAAGTGCTGCCCCGGAGAATATTAAAAGAAGACCCTCATCCCTCCTTATTAACCTAACCCAAGATTTGCGGAGTGTTTCGTCCTTCGGGAAAGCGTGAAAGCTGAGGTATGGCTGTCTACGTCCTGATGTAGATCTACCCGGTACACTAAAACAACAGCTTCGGGTGTTGCCTGCCATTGTTGTTATAGCTCTAGCCGTTCGCCAGTAAGGTAAACGTTTCTATGGTAAAAGCGAGTTGGACCAATCAGCAGACGTTGCTGCTACGCTTAGGATTGTGGGTAGTGCCGTTTTTTTTTTTTCATAAGATCGCAAATAAAACATGTTTTTTTTAAAACAAGGTTGATTTCATAGGTTGCTGAAGTGAAATAAATGCAATATTTGTCAAATACACAGAGGTTTCAGAGACATTTTCATTCAAAACTTTATGTGCTGCTAATACAGCATCTGTTTGTACAAGAATAAAGTTCAACATAAACCTATACTATTTAAATACCAATGAAGGGTCTACAGTTTTAATTTGATAAACATTACACAATATAACATCGCCACAACATGAATAAAATTTGTAATGTTATAAAAACAGAGATTTGTGAGCATTAGTGGAACTGAAGGCGTCAGAATAAACACGAAGCGCATGATCATCATCAGATGCAGTCACTCTTGAGATGCTGTGCCGGCTTCTGTCCTCTGCTCTGCTCTCAAATCGCTCTTGCGGTAACTTACTTTAAAGGAGTAGTTCACTTTTTAAAAAACTTTTGCTGATAATTTACTCACCCCCATGTCATCCAAGATGTCCATGTCTTTCTTTCTTCAGTCGAAAAGAAATTAAGGTTTTTGATGAAACATTCCAGGATTTTCTCCATATAATGGACTTCATTGGGAACCAAACGGTTCAAGGTCCAAATGACAGTTTCAGTGCAGCTTCAAAGGGCTTTAAACGATACCAGACGATGAATAAGGGTCTTATCTAGGACCCTTCGAGTCATGACTCGAAAAAAGATTTGTTAATTTTGATGAACGAGTTCGAACAGGAGAGTCCCGAACGCTAATCACAGAACAGAGCAAGGCGAGCATTTGTGCTTATAAAACTTAAACTTTGTTATTTATTTTGTAAATGAGCGATGGTTTCGCTAGATAAGACCCTTATTCATCGTCTGATATTGTTTAAAGCCCTTTGAAGCTGCACTGAAACTGTCATTTGGACCTTGAACCATTTGGTTCCCATTGAAGTCCATTATATGGAGAAATTCCTGGAATGTTTTCATCAAAAACCTTAATTTCTTTTCGACTGAAGAAAGAAAGACGTGGACATCTTGGATGACATGGGGGTGAGTAAATTATCAGCAAATTTTTTTTTAAAGTGAACTACTCCTTTAATGCCACATCACAGTAATGTGATGTTGGCGCTGTCTCAAGTCGGACAACATTTCTAACCAGCATGCACTGCTTCAAGTCAGCCACCGATCAGTCTACGCAGCGCTGCATGAAGTTGAATAAGCCAAAAGCCTATATGAAACGCATAGCTGTGCAGCTCGAAAGGGACAACTCAAAATCACAGCACGACTTCGGAGGCGCAGGTCAGTGATCCCTAGCTCCAGTGATTTTCGAACTCCTGGCCGACTGAGATATTTCACATCTCTTTTATAAGAGCATGGAAAAGTACCTGGATGACATACTACTTCCGGCGAGATTCTGAGTGTCAGTGTGCAATCCTCTTCCTTTGCCTCATGGGATAATAAAATGTCCATATCATCGGGCTGCGTTTCCCAAAATAGCCTAGATTTTAGAGTGTATTTTTTTCTATCTACTTAGGTTTATGATGCTTTTAGAAAGTGCAGTCCATTGTTTAATTTTAAATTAAAGAATGCGTCTTTAACATTACAGTTCTTTTATTGTTAATGTTTTCATTTGTTCGTTATAAATGAGGCTTTTTGCTTTCAGCTGACTGAGAAGCTTTTGTCTCGATTCTCACTAGCAGTCTCTGCAGTTTATCACTACGTGATTTAAAGAAATGCATATATGATTTGTGATGTCAAAATTAATTTTAGCCTACTTCAAAATAAAATCGAATAATTTTTATCACTTTATGAGCAAATTTCACTGATAATCACGCTGCTCATCTCAAATTAATTTTCCAATTCCATTTACATTTTTCTGCTTGTCTACAACAGCAACAGTATCCAAGGTGGCAACAGTAACCAAGGGGCGGAGCTTAGTGAAGGGTCTATTACGAAAAGAACACAAAAAAAGAAATTAAAGTAAGCATAGCAAATGGGGTGAGAGAATAAAGAGGAGGAGACCGTTAAAAAAAAACCCTAGTATAAAAATTCTCTGCACATTTTCCCCCAGATCTATTCTTCAGAGCAGCACAAAATCAGAGCTTTCACCAAAATGCATTTGTGTTTCCAGGCACACCTTGAAAAGTCATCTAATTTGCCTACGGAGGTTTTTATATTGAAAACTGACATGGTTCATGTTCATTTCACAGAGAGGCTGAATCATTGTTCTTACTGACCATGAAGCTCCCGTGTCATTTTCAGTAATATAATATCTGCCCTCTGCCCTCTGTTTTGTTTTTGTTTTTTTCTGTCTCAGCTTAAGAGTTTTTGAAGGCAGAATGTGCTTGCAGTGAAAATATGATGTGATGTCTCAAACTATCTCTTCAATCATTTGAGCAAGGTCGGCAATCTTGGATGATTAAGAGGGGTATTTTTTTTTTTTTTTTTTTTTACATTTTTTACTTATTCCGGTTTCTATAGTAGAGACCAATATTAGTGGTCATATTCAATATATACAGTATAATGACTCATTGTTCCACTGCATCTCATATCCATTAATGTAAACTTTTAAAATGTATTAAGTGATTGCAGGATCAATAAATCAGTCTCTCTCATTTAAGTCAGCACAATGCAAAATGTCAATTACATAACTTTGGTAAGAAAGCATTACCCAAAAAACTCTATGTAAATGTTCCTCTAATCATAATCAAACCTCATGAATCTGACAGGAATGAAAGATGATGGGTCATTTGAAATGAAAAACACTTGCTGTGTGTGTTCAACCAGCTAAAACACATCTGCACACACTCGAGGTAATCCTCAAGATTTACACTGGGGGGAGAATTTAAGACATTCGTCCTGCTTGACTCCTGTGTTTCTGTGCTCTTATTCCTGTAGGTTATTACTGGAGTAAAAGCTGGAGGTCTCCGACACGGTCTTGGAAATACTGCGAGAGGACGAGCCATTGGAGGTGAACTCCCTGGAAGGGCTGTGAGTTGCTGGCCTCCCAGCAGCCGCTCTGATGCTCCCAAAGGTAACCTTGTGGCCATCTTCACACGGCTGGGTCACGCAGGACACGCTGCTCTCCACTCGACTGGCCCTGTACAAACTGGTCTGGGTCTGAAGGTACCGGGTGGACTTGAGCTCTAGACCCTCGTAGGATCCCTCAGGGACGCATGGACAGCAGCGGAATGCTTGCTTAAATCCGGCCCGGAACCTGGGAAGGATGCGTGCAAAAATGTAGGAGAAAAATAGACAGATGTGATAAGGATGAGTTTAAAGGTGAAAATTGACTAGAGGATATTATTACTTTGTCTTTCAAAGGCTTTTGTAATGGATTTTCAGCATCTGAGTGAGGCGGTAAAAACCGGGATACATTACAGAATAATACATCACAGCATTGGGCTGTATTCTACGACAAAGATGGATCATTTCGAACAATAATGATATTATAGCAAATATTACAGCGACTCTGGAAAGAGCTAGATGTGACTGTGTGTGTGCGTCAATTACTGTGTTTTCACTCCAGGTGAAATTACCTGTCATTGAGGCAGCAGTAGATAATGGGATTGTACATAGTGGAGCTCATTGCCAGCCACATGATAGTCAGATAGACCTGCTGAATGAAGGGATGCTCAAACAGGTGCGGGTAGAACTGGTAAATCAGGAAATAGACATGATAGGGGAGCCAGCAAACAGCGAACGTACATACCACCACAATCATCATCTTCACCACCTGAGGGTTAGGCAAGAAGAGAACATTTCAATATTGGTTATACTGCATGCCTATAAATACAGTGTCTGTCCTTCAGGCTAAATTTCCTGGGTTTTGCATGCTGCCCACATTGTACGAAAACTGACATCATTTTCTCGACATTAGCTTTCAGGTGGTCCAATGGCTCAAAGCCACCACCAGCAAGTAGCATGCAAACATGTAATTAAAAATGAAAATTAAATGTAATAAATAGAGAGCTAAAAATATGCATTGTGCAGAAGCCATGTATCAAAGAGTCAAATTTCAAAAACAGCTTAAATTAACATAAATTATATTTTAATGGTCATTTTTCTCTGTTTAACATGTTTTCCCCCAGCTTACTGTAATGTGAAGTGACAATAAGGCATATGCAGGTTGATTTCCCCCCAAAAAGTGTAATCATTTGTGTGGCAACATGACAGACACATTGGGTCAAATAATGCCATGAGTTTAGGTGTAACTACTTGTTGAGGATGATGAGGAAAGTATTTGGGAAACCTAAGAATTTTTGCAATTTCATTTGGTGCTACTAGTGGTGCTAAAATCACACACTACAGCTATAAAAGGTACACTCAGTAATTTTTTTTTAATTAAAAACAATTGCACATTAAGAAATCAATACCCCTTTTGAAAACTATGTTTAAAATGAGATAAACTCGCATAAAAAGAATACATTCATATCAGTAGCCTAAAAGCTAAAAGTCGTATTTCACATGCAGTGAGTTGCATCATGATGGTTAGCATCTCCAAAACTGCTTCATCTGGAGTAAAATCTGACAACAATGGTATTTAACTCTAATTACACATACAGGCTGGTTTGGCCAATGTCCATGCACATTCACGAGTGAACAAACAGGCAACTGGCTTTTTTAACTGTACAGGACTACAGCGTTACGTTTTTTTCCCATTCATTTTTATACAAGTTGATGTCTCATCACCTTAAAATGTCTCCGGAAACATGCATTTCTACAATGGCATCAGTAACCTCTTTTGTGTGATGCTGCATCCATGCCATTTCGGCATACTTCCAAAATGTCACCCATATTGGCCAAAATATTTTACAACATCAAAAACAAAGAATTACTGAGTGCACCTTCAAATAACAAATTTTTCAGCAAATGCATTTTATGTTTTCCCTACTCTTTTTTTGTTGTTGTTGATTTGCCAGTGTTGTTCTACCACAGAAAAGTTGCCTTTAAACTGCAGTCAATAAGCTGCACCTGTCTGGACAAGGTCTGTGTCAAATTCCTTAAATATAACACTGGAGATTCCTGATCCATCTACAGCTTGAAGTGGGCCTGAAATCAGCATGAAACCCACCATGACACACACTGCCAGAAGCCAGAGTATGTTGTAGCAAATCACTGTAGTCACCAGCGGACTGTCACAGACTCTTTGATGTGTATGAGGCTCAAACCTAAAACAGGGACATTCAGGCGCTCCGAGGTAGTCACATTGTGTCATCTACCAGCAATATGTGCTAAGAAAATAGATTAAGATATTTTGCGTAAGGAAGAAGAGGAAAATGTTAAGGCAAAACAATAGCAATAGAATGTAAAGTAGATCGTGGAGAGAAAACGGTATAGCTTCACTTCACATGCTTCAAGTGTGGTGAATGGGGCAGACATACATACACAGAATACAGATGAAAAGCAGACAGACCTTCTACCCACCGATGAGTTTCATAGTGATTATTTCATGCAGCCCTGTCTGACCCTCCTCTCCTTGCGTGTGAACTCTGTCTGCTCTGTTAACTCTGAGTTCAGTGTTTGACCTGGACTGTGTGTGTAAGCAAGTGTCATCATGGGCTTAAAGGATGATGGAAAAAGGAAGAACAAGAGGATGATGTGATGAAGACCTTGCGTTTGGCAGTCAGCTGCTCTTGGTAACGGTCAGACGAATCTCCTGGGATCTCACTGGCCCACAGAGTCAAACCCACCACCAGGTAAGCACAGCCCATCACCAGGAGAGGGAGGAAGTAAATCAGCACCGCTACACACACAAAGTACCTTCAAAAAGAGATAGATAGATAGATAGATAGATAGATAGATAGATAGATAGATAGATAGATAGATAGATAGATAGATAGATAGATAGATAGATAGATAGATGATAGATATAATTTATATATTAATATAACTCAAGAATTTCTAGATGTAATCATTATTTTTGTACGCAATTTCAGCATTCTTATTCACTAACTGCTTGAAATCCAACCAACCACTATGGTTTTGTGCTGCCCCCTGTGCATATATATATATATATATATATATATATATATATATATATATATATATATATATATATATATATATATATATATATATATATATATAATGTGCTTATAATGGACTCCACTTTTACATTATAATTTTTTTGTACAATTTTAGTATGCAAATTGTTAGCTATTTTATATATTTGTTTTTTTTATCTCCCATTTTTGATATTCTTTAATATTTCTTTGCATATTAAAAGTGCAAAACCAAGATGAAGAGTAAAATGAGGGAACCAATTTGTAAAACATGGCTGCAAATAAATAAGTCTATTTTCTTTTCGTGCGGGGCTCTGTAAAATGATTTATTTCTTACTGAGGGTTATGGATTGTTCATGTTTGTGTCCACCCTTAGTAGTTGTAAAAAAGGGGGAAAAAAGGAATGTATACTTTTATTAATATTGCTGTACCCTTTTGTACATTCCATTAATAAAAATCTTTTTTTTTTAAATATTTATTTCAATTAGAAAAAAATCGGCATGTAAATGTAATCATACCTTTAGTAAACTGGATACTAAATGCAAATGCAAACAGCATTTGCAAATAAATGACTCTATCAGCAGGTGCAATTCAATCTCAGTGAATTCCTCCTGCAGATAGTAATGTATAATAATTTTTTTTTGCCACTCTCAAAACATTTTTGCTTTAGCCAAGTCATTTTGCTTGTCTGTAAAATCAAGGCCCAGCTCATTCCTTACCCCTAATACACTGGGTCTGGCAAAGAGCCAAGATCATAAATCAAATGCAGAATGTCAGACATGTAAAGTCAAAGATGAATATATTACTCCATATTAATCTCTCAACAGCAATTACAAAGTGAAACAGACTGCTTAATGCGTATATTATTAAAAAAACCAGTAACTGAAACACAGCAATCAAATTGCATCATGTTTTCCTTCGGTTTACAGTCTTACTTATTAGAATGCACCACGCATGTTAAAATCATAATGCTGACTTGCAAATCATGACCAAATAATAATACAGTGTTTCCTTTCTTAATGGAACTGCTTAAAAATGTTTCTACATCCACAGATGAAAAATCACTTTTCTGAATGAATTGGAATGAATGAAATTATGTATGTGGCGTCAGAATGAGTGTTAGAATATGAGTGTTAAGGTGGGTATTCAGGAATAGTTTATCTAAATATTAAAAATATGTCATCAAGCAGAAGAACGCTGGAGTCTAACAACACTGTACCTCATTGACTTTCATTGTGTGTGTATATATATATATATATATATAAAACACTGAGACATTAGTCGAAATATATATTATGTTCACAATCTTCACATCCCTTTTTAGGACAACTAAACAGCCAATTAAGTCAGAAAAGAAAAAAATAGAAATAAATTGAGGCTGGAACTGTCAAAATTCACATAAATTTACAATTTCAAACACAGTTTGAGATATGTTGCAGAAATCCTTTTTAAAATGTTCCTGATGTTCTTTAAAAGCAGACAGTAAACACCTAAGAGCCAGACTGAGAGATACTCATAAATGCCACCTGCCAATCTGAAGACAACACAAGAGGTCTCTGTAATATTGTTGCTTCCAGTTATTCTCTCCACGAGGGAGCTGAAAAACAAGGCCATGATTAATTATACTACGATTGTTTCATATTCCTTAGTGACACAGGTGGAATGCAGTCATCAGGAGAATTGTACTTGGCCCCATTCACCCGCCCCCGTCCTCTAACTAACAGCTTCTCCATGGCTGAAGTTAAAGGGTCATTCCACCCATTTCAACATTAATCTTTATTGAAAGTGGGTCATATATGTAGTCGAAATGTAAAAGAAATTTTGAATTTGGTGCCATCTTGACCGAGAAAAGACAGAAAATAACTGAAGGGCGCATTTGTATGTAAGACAACAACTCCCACAATGCACCACATTGCACAGCTCCTCAAGCCACTCCCACTAATCCAGAACAGCGCAAACATCAGAGAAATCACTCTTCCTTCTACAAGGCTAACGTTAGCTGCCAAAAGAGTTTGAAATTCATTTCACACAAAATGTCTAGTTAGTTGGCTGTGGCGAGCAGGACGAGGGCGAGGGACGTGAGAGGACGGCGCGAGTCATAATGAATGACACCTGTGAGACGCAGCGGTCTTATATCTCTCACGGAGGAGCGGAGGCATAAAAGGAACAGGCCTGATGTTATGTTATGTTTTGTTTCTGTTGTGTGTGGCCAGCTGGCTTAAACTTTTGTTTTGTATTTGTTTATTTGACTATTAAAATGTTTAAATGTTCGCCGGTTCCCGCCTCCTCTTACCACAACAACGAACCCGTTACATTGGCAAACTCATTAGCGAATTACTCCTCGTTTGTATTTCTTTCTATATGGTGAATTATTGCATGATACCTGGATGTTCAGTCAGAACATATGCGGTGCGCAACTAGGACGGTTCACATCACAACACAAACGTCCGTGTGCTCGTCTGATTTAGAAATTTTGTCCAGGAGAAATTGCCATCGTTGAAATTCTCTGCAGCAGAGCAGACGGACTCTATCTGTGTCCGAAGCGCACAGCGACAGCACAGGCACCAGCAGTCCGCCTCAGCTCGAGCCAGTCCGGGCTCAGTCCGCGACAAGCAGCCGCCTCCTGTTCCTCCATTAGCCTCAGCTGCTCTTCACTATACTGCGGCTCGTAAAGATAGCCACGAACATCGGATTCGAGCAGCAGAATTTCAAAATCCTCTTCTTCCATATTATGTTTAGTTTATTCCGTCATTGTCGTAACTTCCTATCTCCACAGCGCTTGTTAGCTTAGCTTATAAACAAGATGGCTGATATCAAGTGGCGGGCCGTGCATTTCACACCTAGGCCTTCTGTCCTATCTGAATAAATAACTTGTAATAGTGTAGCAGCGCAAAAACTCTCTATAATTTTTGTTTTTATTTTGCACCGGCAGTTATAGGGTTAATGCTGTGAGTTCGGGAAAAGCCGGTAGAGTTCGGCTGGTGCGTTTGTGTACAGCAGTGGTTCTTGCGTTCCGAATCCGATTATAAGTTCAGAAACGGAGCCTCCCTTATCTTGTCGTTCAAGGGTTACAATAGTCCATTTTCAGACGTTACAATAGTATGAATGTTTGAAAAAAATTACGTTTCGATCATAAATCTAAAAGAAAAATTAAGAAGAAAATCATATTCACCACGGGGAAAAAAGCATTATACTCACCAAAACTACTGATTATTTTTTACACAAAATCCATCCTTATTTCTTTCCTCAAGAAGACTTCAATTATTGTTGTACAGGTTCTAACTGCGTTGCAGTTCCAACAATGTCGTGTCTGTCCCGTCATATTTCTAGCATAAGTTTTAATTCGCTTTAGGGCTGAGAGTGTCTGCTCGACAGAAGCAGTGGACAGTCACCGTAAAACATGACGATGTGTACAGCTGCCCCATGCTCTCACACAGAGTTTAAAACAAAATCAATGAGATCAGCGGGACTTTCGCCTTCAAAATCATTCGTGGCATAACTTACATTAGTCTGTTCTGTTTTTACCCGGACAGATCGAATAGAGTTCCGTGACTCTGCGTTTAGCTCAGGTTGAATAAGGGATTTTTTCCGGTTGGTTTGAACCTGCTGGGGGTCGAGGAGGGAAATAAACATTAATTTGTGGGTTGAAAAACTATCAATCTACAGGAATATATTTTAGTTTACGCAGTTCGCTACAGATGCGGATACTACCACCAGTAATAGTACGCGCTCTGAGCATCCAATCAAAGAACGAGAAAATGCAGACGTTATTGAATGCCTGCTAGATGGCCCCGCTGCAGTCAAAGCGAAATCTGATTGGCTGATTAAATCTGACTGATTATCTGATTGGTTAAAGCAACAGTTTCATTGCCATTCATTTTAGCTACAGACGCCCGCACTGTCGATTCTGAAGGCCTCCAGGCAGATTTGTTTGGCCATGGCAACGCATGATGGCTGAAATATGATTGGATAAAAGCTCTAACATAAAAACACACTACTGGAAGCAGCGCGACCAAGAGAAAAGCTATGAAATTAAGAGAATGAACTATTGGGAATAATTTAATACTAATATATATCTAAAAAATATATATATAAAAAATATATTAAAGTGCAAGTCAGTAATTCTGATAGTGTTTAGGCCAGCAGAGAAGGCCTTGCTGGCCCTGACGGCCCACCACTGGATTTCAGTATCTGCAAGTGAAGTCCCACCCACTGATCTGTGATAGGTCTGTTAGTGCATTAGGTCCAACCCCCTATGGGCGGGTTTGAAATGGTGCTTGTAGTCTTTACAGAAATTCCCCCCTCTTACACTTCCTCCTACAATGACGTAAAATGATGATTTTTGCGTCATTGTAGGAGGAAGTGAAAAAGGTAAATAGTGGATTTCTCTCGTCTCAGGGGAAAATGAGAGAGTGTTGCACGACCATTCAATAGTATGACTGGGTTTCTAACAATGGAAAGCTTAATGCAAATGGGTGGAGTGTCCCTTTAAAGAACACAGCACAATAAGGTACAGCACAAAGGAATTCTGATGATTAAAGCCAGGCTGTCCAGGCAGGCACCTCACATTGACCACAGATTATGTCTCGTTCATCATTTCTCTAGCAGTTGAGTGCAATCAGGAAAACAGGAGTAGCCTAAAAGAGAAGGCGAGAGACTGAAAAAAAATAAAAAGAGTGATCGAGAGATGGGGAGAGACTGAGGGGCTGTTCACATGACACCGTTTTCAATGAAAAAAAAGGAAGACTTTTCATTTACACGACAACGGCATTTTGGGTGCCTGAAAACGCAAACTTTTGAAAACGGGTTTCTGTTGAATCTGTAAAAATGATGACGTCATGTACATGCGTATTATGGCCTGGCAGCAGAATACAGCGTTTTTAGTCGTTTACGTGGATCTATGACGCGGATCCGTGTGAATGGGGATCGTTTTGACAGTGGTGTCGTCTGCACGTGGAAAACTCAAATGAAAGACTTCTCCGTTTTAAGCATATCGTTGTCGTGTAACGTACCCTGAGATATGGATAAACAGATAGAGAAGCATCTGCTAATAATCAGTTAAAGGTGCTCTATGTAGCTTTTCTTCTAAAATGAATCCTTTTTTATTGCCTGTGTGTGAAGGGGTTGTAATCACACATTACAATGATCCACTTGTCGGGTTTTGCTATTACCTCTCAAGGCCAGTATTCCTATTTCTATGTGAAGGCTCCGGGTCGGATTTACCGCGAAATCCATCGGATGTGACGTGCCTGCGCGTTCCCGAGCCTCTCTCCTTATATACAGTCTATGCAACCGACGGCACTTCAGCTAACGACATGAGTTTGAAAACACCCCAAAACGACCTGCCTCCAGCACAACACACACTCCAACACAAACTCCACATATACAATATAAAAATATAAAAAACAAAAAAAAGTTTTGTCAGCTCGTCAGGCCAAACGTGAATCGGATCAACTTCAGACGAAGACACGGATCAACATCGACAGAGCGTTTGAATTATGGAGAGACCTCCGCTTTGTTTTAGTTATAAAAACAGACCAGGAGTTGGCTTTCATCCCTATTGTGATGCTTTCTCCGGTGTGTTGAAAGTCTCAGTGTGGCCGGTACCATGAGTGCTCGCTCTTGAGTTCGAGCACGCGCACGAGCGCTCTTGTAAAAAATTGGTTGCAATCTGAAACATCACCGCTAGAGGCAGCTAAAAGCTACATATAGCCCCTTTAATAAAGATAGGGTAACATTTTCAGAACCTAATGTTACTTAAAACAGGTAATGCCTTTTGCCCCTGGATTAAGACATATGTAAAACTTTTTTAATGAGGAAAAAGTGAAGGAGTGCACATTTAAATAAATTATGTAATAAGAAAGCATGCAGTGTTGAATAGACTGAAAAGAGTATAAAATGTAAGGAATAAGCTTACATCACTAGCCTCGTGTAACTTATTGCTTTTATAGAATGGCTACCACACAATACAAATATTAAAGCCAACAAATATGTATCAATGCAACTTTCGTGAAGTAAAATCACTAAAAGCCTTCTCCGCTGAAAAAAATAGTCCCCGGCCATTATTTTGTCATTTGATGGTGGCAAATACTGTCTTTATGAGTGAATCAGTCAGTAACAAAGACTTTTATATTGAAAGGACTGAAACATGTCGTGAACACGGAAGAAGACGCAACTGACCAATGCTTTGACCAGGCATGGGAAAACCCCTTATAGGACAAGATATCGCAACGTACAAATTGATTTTTTTATTTTGAACATATGCCTGTAATGATGCTGTATCTAAATGCAGGTAATAAACTAGCTCACTCCATTTCTCTCTCTCACACAATACTCTAAATAATACAGTAAGCTTCAATGAACCATATCAATGAGAACAAACAACATATGTTTATGTTGCTAAGAGTGGTTGATAAGGGTGTAGTGATACACAGAACTGTTGGGTGAAGGGGTATAGCCGTGTTTTATCGTGAATAAAACACACTACAGCTATTGACCAATCAGAATCTAGGACTGGAACTAACCATTTTATATTTATAATTCGATTATATATAATTGCATCTTGATGTTAAATTGTTAAATCTCAGAATTCAAAGGCTTCACACAAAAATGAAATTCTGTCTACATTTCATCATTCTCATTTCATTCCAAATCTGTATGACATTCTTTATTCTGTGGAACACAAACGTAGATATTTAGAAACATTTCTTTGTTTTTTCTCTATACAATTAAAGTCCGTGGGGTATTATGCTGTTTTGGACCCCTGAATGGACAAGGTTCAAACATTCATCAGAATATCCACAGAAGAGAAAAAATTATATTTCTCTCTTCTCAAATGATGACAGAATTTTTGGATGAACTATCCCAAATGAATTCTTTTAACTACAAAGATTTAATCTTTTCAATCAGTTTATTAATATTAAAAGCTATATCCAAGCAAATGTAACATTTTCTTTTTAATACGTATATATATATATCTATAGAACGTCTACAAGGTTATACAACTCAAGCACATCTGCACAGAACATCAATTTAGTACATAGTTGAATTGTACAAAGGTTTGGCTCATAATTATCAATTACGTAATGCGGCTGCTGGATGGTTTAAGATTACCTAACGACAGGAAAAGTGAGTTAATTCATATTAATGAGCAACGGTTGTGCCAAATAATGACAGCACAACCGACCCACCTTGCTCCATCCGACTCATAACACTCATTCGGATGCCACGTATTCAGACTAGCAAGGTCAAATTCCAGAGAGAAAGTGATTTTTCATCTGTGGCTGTGGAAATTTCATCAACAAAATTGAGCAGTTCCTGTATGAAATATTATAGTAGTTAAGTGGTGAATTGTGGTCTTAAGTTATTGAGTAAATTAGAATGCCATATGTCAGAACAAGTGGACAATTCACAGTCAGAGGTAATCAAGAGATGCAGCAATATGCCAGCCAGACTGATTCCTTCCAGCGTCAGTCAAGATTTTTTTTACTTGCGCTATGACAAAGTGTCTGACAGAACTGTTGGAGAAAAAGCATCCCAGTTAGAAGCGATGTCTCATGCAGCATCACACTTCCAAATTGCACCTTTCACAGTGTCTGTTTATTACCATGAGTGAACAGTGTGAGGGACTTTCATGCAGTAGCTAACTAATGATAAAAATACAAGTTCCAGCACCAACTTTAGGGAAAAGGATCATAAAGAACATCACAATATGTCTGTGGTAAAAGAACATTGGCTTTTTGAACAGATAGAACTAATGCCCAAGGTAGAATGCTTTTAGGTACAAATATCTATGTGGCTTTTGCCAGCCAAGAAACAGCCTAAGCTAATAGTGGAGGACATTTGCAGTGGAGGGAGAAATTGGCAGTTATTTAATTTAAATAATCAATTTAAATCAAGCCCAGGATTTGGTAAAAGTTTGCAAAGTGACTACCAGATGGAAACCTAATTATAAAACAAATAAAGGCTGTGTTTTATCATTCTCACCTCTGCATGTCTTCTAACATCTCCATTAAAACTCCACTGCTCTCTCAGCTCGAGGGGAACATTTGCAAAAACAATCTTTGAAAATGTTCTTTTAGGATTTGGACACGTCGGTCAAATATTGGAAAAACAGGAAGGGAGAGAGACTGGAACATCTGATATGGTTTACATGTGTCGGACGGAGTGATTATACCTTATTTAGCATTGCTTTGCATCATATCGCTACCACCAAATGCTTGACCAATTATGGAATTTCCCAAATTACTTTGTGACAAAAATAAGTTGGCCAATGATGTACATGGGTCCAAAGGAATATGTATTCTTTGAAATAACTTTATTTTCGTTCTATGGAAATTATTGAATTGAGCTATTTTAATGGTTTGTTGGTTCTCTTTAAATGCTTTAATTTTTATTATATTTTTTATTTTTTTTTAAAGTTAATAAAAATAATGTTAAACAATAAATTAGCATAATACAATAGGTTAATAAGAGTATATTGAGAGTAATAAATTCTTTTTTAAAACATTTATTATGGTGTAATTTGTGTTCTAGACAGTTGTTTTATGCATTTTTATTAGTTTGTAGGGAGAAAACAAATGCTAAAGAAAATGTAAAGAAATTTATACTTTTAATACGATAAAAACTTTTAAAATGTTACAAAAAGCAGATTTAAAATAAATGCTGTTCTTTTGAACTTTCTATTCATCAAAGAATCCTGAAAACAAATATCCTGGTTTCCATAAAAATACTAAACAGCACAACTGATTAATATTAATTATTAATTAATCATATTAATGTAATAATAATGATTAATTAATAATAGTAATACATGTTTCTTGAGCAGCAAATATTATAATGATTTCTGAAGGATCGTGTAAAACTGAAGACTGGCGTAATGGCTGCATCAGCATAAGAAACTTTAAAAACTTAAGATAATTTTTAAAAATCTTTTTATCATTTCAAAACTTTTTTGCACATTTGCCCCTTCTGTGGATCTCTCTGAATGTGACTTTTTTTCAGCTATATGAGTTGTTCTGTCTTCAGACGCCTTATTAATATTTCATATTAGTTGATATTTGTACATTAAAACATGGCTAGCTGCGAGTTCTGCAAGTGAGTTCTTCTGTAAAATGTGAGTTTCATGGCAATTTTCTGAAATCAGTGCTGCACAGAGCGCACCCTGTCAGAATCCAGACCGAGGAGAGCTCAATTTCCCCTTTTCTCGCAAGAGCTGAGAAGGAGAAAGAAAGAGACGGAAGGAGAGAGAGATGAAGCCTGTGGCAAGTCTGTGGGTCGCCCAAAAAAACATCTAAGTTCCAGGCTAAGTAAACTGTAACAGACTGTCCACATGCTGTTAGTGAGCTGTCAATTGAGGTGAGTATGGTGGAGAATGTATTATCTGTGAACTGCAAACAGAGCCAGAGAACACGATGAAAGGCTGCTGAGATAACATCATACATTTCTGCATTTTTGTGGTCGCATTGAATTTAATTTTTATAAACCTTTTTTTTTTTTAGTAACGTAAGATCTAGCTAGCTGGACTTAGTAGGTATATTTGTAAGTCCGTGTGTGTAAAACTGCCTCTGTGTAAGTACACTTTTGCAGTATAAAGATTGTAATTGCTTCGCATTACAAGTTTGAGAAGATGGTTGATGCATGTTGCGTTTCCAGATGCACGCTATAAGCGACCCAAAGTTGGAAGCGACTCAAACTCAAAGCAGATTTAGAGATTAGTTTGTGTGGAGCATGCTCATCTAAATGAACAGTGCCACGCTTCACTCTGAAACACGCAACACATATTAATTCAATCGCACCAAGCCATATCACGATTATGAATTTTTTTAATCAATCGTGCAGTCCTACAACGGGACCTAATGTTGTTCGAAGCCCAACTTTCTTCAAAACATATATATTTTTTGTGTTCTGCAGACGAAAAGTCATACAGGTTTGGACAGACATGGGGTGAGTAAAATATTACAGAATATTTGGGGTAGACAATCCTTTCAAAGTCGGCTTGAAACTGAAGTTTTCTTCCCTATTGTGACATATATCCAAGTGAAACGTCTTATCGAAAAAGAAAAAATGTAGGACGGGACTTGATTCTGTCTATCGGGAATTAATTGGACCATTGGATCGTTGTGGTCTCATGCACGTGACAGGTTGTCCCATTTCATGGTGACTTTAAATGAAACATAACCATTAAGTCTTTCTCTAAGCAAAAAACATTTCCTCTGGGTGGTCTGCATGTATGTGAGAGCAAAAGTATACTGTATGTAAACGTGTGTGAATGTTGTTTGAGTAACATACAGATAATTTGTCAGCACTTGAACATAAGCATGTGAGCTCATGTCAGGTATGTCGCATGTGAGCTTTCATAACACAACAGACTATTTATACTCTGGCATGTGTCTGCAGTCTATTATAACATCCAGGACGGCAAAGCCATGAATAAGAGCGAGACAGTGTGTTGTCCAACACTTCAAAACAAATTCAAGGGCTGTAAAACAGACCTAATGCCATTTCTAATGAGACATTATGTTAACGCGAGACAGGTCTCATCTCAGTTTGGCGCACTTAACCCATCTGTACTAGTCATTATGGCTTCATTATGAAAATAATAAGTGCTACATCCATTCAGACATGCTATCCGTTGCTGACTGACTCAAAAAGTAGTTTTACAAAAGAGCATTTGAATATGAGGGGATTTATATTCGTTGAATGAATTTGATATTAACAATCAATCGTTACAAGCTGTGTATATTATAACTGTATTTATGTGTGTGAAATTTGTGTGAAGGTCTGAAGAAAGTATCTCATTTAAGACAAACAAGAAGACTGCAGTATTATGAGTCAAATCTTTAAGCTGGTGTTGATGAATGGCACACAGCGTACAGTGCTGAAGACAGTTTGTTCTCCTGCTGAGTGCATCCAACCTCATGTGGCTCTAAAGATGCTTGTGCTCTGTTTTTACTTCTTGCATGGTTGTGAGATCAGAAATGCTGCTAGAAGTTACTGGTACATTGCTCAATATATATATATATTTCTATATATATTTCTTTTTGGCTTGGATTTTAGTTTAAAAATACCTCAATGTCTAACTCTGACACATTTTCTAAAGAAGGGGCACCTATTAGACCTTACTATTAATTATTTTTTAGCTTAACTAGACAAATTAAGGGTACAAATTAATATATTAAATTTTCTGAGTCTTATTTACTCCCAGAAAAGTTTATTCCCCCAAATCTACTTTAACACCTCAATGGAGTTTTACCCCATTGACAATGTTTTTATTATTATTATTGTTTGATGTGTAAATCTAACAATATTTTGTGATATTTATCCTCAAAAAAAAAACTATTTGCCAATGAGGCAAGAAACACAAATCTACTACAACATGTATTCCTGTAAACAAGTCCAAGTTTACATGGTTTTAAGATTATCGGCGCCAATCACAAGTGGTCAGTCGAGACGCATTAGCATTTCCACCTGGTATTAACATTCATTTCAAATGCGTCTCCTGTGACCACTTGTGTTGGAGACACTCTCTTCTTATTTAAAATACATCACTTTGCGGGAATGGAATGGAATGAAAAGAATAATGAGGGCGGTTGCAGAACGGTTGAGCCTATAAGCCGACTTTTCACCATCTCTGACAAACAACAGACAGGAAGTTATTAATTTCCAATGGAGAATAGTATGGGATCTGAATGAAAGCCTTTAGAGTGTACTGGGAGTAAGAATTATAAATGTTCCTTGCAGTTTGTGAATTGGAAATTATAGAGAAATATGTTGTACGGTACAAAAATGGATGTGTTAGCTACCATACCCTTGTTAGAAACACCAGCAAAAAAGTCTTATATCACATCTCAACTGGTGTGAAAGACACGGTAATGGAAGAGGGGGAGAGAGAGAGAGAGAGAGAGAGAGGAGAGAGAGAGAGAGAGAGAGAGAGAGAGAGAGAGAGAGAGAGAGAGAGAGAGAGAGAGAGAGAGAGAGAGAGAGAGAGAGAGAGAGAGAGAGAGAGAGAGAGAGAGAGAGAGAGAGAGAGAGAGAGAGAGAGAGAGAGAGAGAGAGATGTTAGGGTGCTTAAGGGAACAACTTCTCTGGTGCCTTAGAAAGCTAACTAACACAAAGACTAGCACTTCTCACTCACTGCAATAAAGGCAAAGAGTAGGAGGAATATAACAAGTACACCAGAAAGTTATAAATGTTGTACAAAACAGAATATGAGGGAGTGGCAGAAACGAGGGAATGAGAAAGAGAAACAAGGCTTTTAAAGCAGGGGGCAGGGGTGATAAATGATAGTAACACCACTTTTGTATGGTGTCTTTCTCTGCAAATATATCTAATTAAGAAGAAGAATCTCTAATTGTTGAGCAGTTTGTTACAATGAGTAATAATCCAGTGCTGGAAATTGTTCTTGTTTTGCTAAGTGCTCATTGTAGTTGTTTATAACTAAGGTGGTGTCAATGTTCTCTTCAGCACACAGTTCTCAGATACATGCTCTAATCTATCACGTTTTGATTGCAATAATCTATCAAAAGAGCTGTTTAAATTACATTAACATATTAATCTCGATTTACTTTTCAGTTTTAACTTAGAAATGAGCAAACACTCCACAGTAGATACCTGATATCTGAATCACATCACATCCACTATTTATCAAAACAGTTCTCCGTTTAGCAGAATTATTTGTGTATAATCCTATTTCGTGAGCTAAGCGGATTTGTGACATCATTACAGGCACATCTGTGCATCCCCCCCCCCCCCCTCCCCACCACAACTGTCCTCCCTGCATTTTAAAACAAAGTGATGCCCATGAAAACTCTTTGCAGAATGATCCTGGCTTCTAATGGACTCGCTGGACTTGAACCCTACCGGACGACAGCTTTGTGCACCATTTTCACAGCACATTATTAGACCTCAGCACTTCAGATTAATGTCAATCTGAATACAAGCCAACTTTTTGAGAGTATACCCCACCGTTCGGAGGAGTAATAGTCATTAGCGTATGCTCTTGTAAAGTCATTGTGTTTACCCTTGGGCAAGATTTCCAATTATGTTTGCTTTAATAGTCTTGCACTTTTTCCTTTACTCTCTCTTAGGACCATGACTTTCCTGTGTTTAATGTTTTCTTTAATGAAGCTCCTTTCAGTTGTTATATAAGTAAACACTAAGGGGGAAAGCAGCACTGATTTTTGATTACTCCAAATTAGAGAGTCATAAAGGTAATATTTCCAGCAATATCCGGAAACGTTGGTGAAATTCGATCTGGAAAAGAAATTCTCTGAGCCTGCACCTACAGCCATAAATCTGTGAAGCACATATTAAACCTAAATATTTTCTATTATCAGCAAAATGCAGCATGGTCGATAAGTATGTTGATTAGTTAAAAGTGAGATGCTTACATCTTTTTGAAGTCCAGGAGAGTGTACTCAGGCCAGTCGATGTAGCAGACCACCCTGCCCGGCAGCTGGTCCGTGTCAGAGTAGTAATACTGGGGGAAGGCCAGCAGAAAAGCCAGAACCCAGATGACCCCGATGACCACCTTGGTCTGTGTTGCAGACATCCTCTGCTTCAGGGGATGAATGATGGCCATATATCTGTGGAAGAACAAGACAAATGTGCTGAAAGCACCACATCTGTTGTATGCTGAGGTATTTATTTACTGGCATTTACTTTAAGCTTATTTCCAGTTGAACTTAAAATTAACTATTATTTAATTCATAAAAATAAATTGTGAATATTCAAAATTAACCAAAAAAATACTAATTATGATTATTATTATTATTATTTTAAATTAATGTCCATACTTTAGTGGTTCAGTAAATATTGTGGTGTTCTAAATGTACCTTACACTCTTAAAAAAGGTTCAGTTGGGATCTATATAGAACCCTAGGGTTCTTGACTCAATTTTAAAGAATGCTTTTTGCTAAAAGGTTTTATACAAGGAGAAATTTCTTAAATTATTGCATAATACTTTCATATTTAATGGGTCATTTACATTTTTTTTCTAGTGATAAAGTTTTATTAAAACTAAAACTGAAAAAAAAAATATATATATATATATATATAAACAACCACCATCAGCGGCCAATTTACCATCAATGAACAAATCTTTTTTCGAGTCATTTCGTTCGTTGAATGAATAAAATGACTCGAAAAAAGATTTGTTCATTTTAATGAACGAGTTCGAACAGGAGAATCACAAACGTACATCTCAGGACAGAACAAGGCGAGCATTTGTGCTAATAATACTTTAACTGTTTTATTTATTTTCGAAATGGCGCATCGTTTCGCTAGATAAGACCCTTATTCATCGTCTGGTATCGTCATTTGTCATTTGAAGTCATTTGAAGCTGCACTGAAAACTCATTTGGACCTTGAACCGTTTTGGCCACTATTGAAGTCATTAATTTCTTTTCGACTGAAGAAAGAAAGACATGGACATCTTGGATGACATGGGGGTGAGTAAATTATCAGCAAAAGTTTTTTAAAAAGTGAACTAATCCTTTAAGAAACCCACTCTAAATCTAGCACATCTAGAAAATTACAGACCGGTATTCCTTCTTCCATTCGTCGTGAAAACACTTGAACAAGTTGTTTTCAACCAGATCTCTTCCATTCTTACACTGAACAACCTCCTGGACAACAATCAGTCTGGTTTCAAAAGCGGACACTCAACTGAGACTGCCCTGCTCTCAGTAACTGAAGCTCCGAGACTGGCAAGAGCAGCTTCAAAATCCTCAGTTCTCATTCTGCTGGATCTGTCTGCTGCCTTTGACACAGTTAACCACCACATCCTCATGTCAATCCTAAAGATGAAGGGCATCTCAGGAACCGCACTCCAATAGTTCAAGACTTTCCTCTCAGGTAGGTCCTTTAGGGTGTTGTGGAGGGGTGTGGTGTCTAAGACCCAACATCTAGCTACTGGAATGCCTCAGGGCTCAGTGCTTGGACCACTCCTCTTCTCCATCTACATGACATCACTAGGATCTGTGATTCAGAAACATGGCGTTTCCTATCACTGCTACGCTGATGACAAACAACTCTACTTCTCATTCCAGACTGGCGATCCGACGGTAGATACTCGTATCTCAGCATGCCTGACAGATATTTCTGGCTGGATGAAGGACCACCACCTTCAACTAAACCATGCGAAGATAGAGCTACTTGTGGTCCCGGCCAACCCAACACTTCATCACAACTTCACCATTCAGCTAAGCTCCATGTCAGGAACCTTGGTGTTCTAATTGATGATCAATTGAACTTCACAGACCACATTGCTAGAACTGCCCAGTCATGTAGATTTGCCTTGCACAACATTAGGAGGATCAGGCCCTTCCTATCAGAGCATGCTGCACAACTCCTTGTCCAAGCATTGTCCTATCCAGACTGGCCTATTGTAATGCTCTCCTGGCAGGTCCTCCACATTGCACTGTCAAACCTCTGCAATTGATCCAGAATGCTGCAGCCAGAGTGGTCTTTTACGAGCCGAAGAGAGGACACGTCACTTCTCCTCACAAAATTGCACTGGTTGCCAGTTGCCGCTCGC
Source organism: Chrosomus eos (assembly GCA_036326025.1). Lineage (NCBI taxonomy): Eukaryota > Metazoa > Chordata > Actinopteri > Cypriniformes > Leuciscidae > Chrosomus > Chrosomus eos. Next base: position 37,166,701 of record CM070820.1, on the reverse strand, counting down.
ACTAAATTCAAGTCACTGACATTTGCCTACAGAACAACCACGGGCTCTTCTCCCTTTTAGCTAAACTCATTACTTCAGGCTTATGTGCCATCCAGAAACTTGTGCTCTGCAAGCGAACGTCATCTTGTGGTACCATCTCAAAGAGGCACAAAATCTCTTTCTCGGACCTTTACCCTGACTGTTCCCTGCTGGTGGAATGATCTGCCTAACTCTACCAGAGCTGCTGAGTCTGTAGCCACTTTCAAGAAACGGCTGAAGATGCATCTTTTCCGGCAGCACTTGATCGAGTAATACTAACACTTTTTCTTCTATTTTTTATTATTTATAAAAAATAAAAAAAAATAATTACATACACTGTGTTAGATTAAACTGAGAAGGGTCATAGCACTTGCATGTTGTTGTCTGACTGTTAGTTTGACTGATTCTATTGTTCTCATTTGTAAGTCGCTTTGAATAAAAGCGTCTGCTAAATGAATAAATTGTAAATGTAGATATATAAACTACAACTAAATTCATAAAATGATCCCATGATGAGAATTCCTAAGATGCTCTATAAATGAAGCGCCGGACAGAACAGTTTAAGGTTCTATATGCCTATAATGTTTTCTAAGAGTATAGAAAACCTTGGTGGTGTAAATGAAGACAACCTGTCTGCTTGTGGATTTGGCTCTCAGCACATATTCACTCTTTATTTACAACCCCACTTATTTTCCCACTGTGATCTTCATTCATACGTTGCAGCTCGGGCTGTGCTTGAAAGCAAGAGATTCTGCTCTGCACTCTAAACTATTTAAACAGTCAACACATCAGTGACCTCATCACGTACACACACACACGTCTCCGACCAGCAGATCTCAGTGGTATCTATAAATCCTCTTAAATCATTTGCTCCAATATGGAGCTGTATCATTATAAAATGGAATGAAGCCCAGACAGTAAATCCCTCACACACAGCATACAAATCTATTGAGTACATACAATAGTGGATTTGTGTGGTTAGTAATTTTGTAATAAAATGAGCTCTGCAATAATAAAAAGGATCTGTTCCAGTTATCAGTTTTATGAGCAGTGAATATACTCTTGTGGCAGGAATTATTTAACTTTATTTAGCTGAGAGAAACCATCCAGCACTCCATGTACCACTTTCAGACTGTGAGATGGTATTGAAGGTCAGGCTTTGTCAGACATTTCTTTGTTTCCCTTAGAATCTGTGTCTGGTGTGCATTTTTCTTGTGGTTTTAGCCACACATACAATGCCTTGAAAAATATAGAGACTCCCATTCTGAATTCCAACATTACAAAATGTGTGGTCTCTACTACACGCTCAGAAGAAAAGGTTCTATACAGAACCTTAAAGGTTTCAGTCAGGAGCTTCATATTTTTGGGGTTCCTATCATGAGATAATTTTATGAATTTAGTTTTAATTATTTTTTAATATGATTTTATTAATTAAATAGCTTGTAAACATATGTTAATACATTTATCCTTATATAGAACCTTATTGCAAATGGTTCTTTAAATTTTGCTAAGAACCCTATAGTTCTATATAGAATATAAGAGTGATACTCAAGAGTGATAGGGTTGAGAACAGAGAAGCGATTCTTATTTGAATGATTATTATGTTAATATCCCACTTATGTTGTTTTATATAGGCTAGTAAATTGTAGAAACCATAAACAAAACATATTCACATTATTTTCAAAGGTACATAACAGGGGAATCACAGTAGTGGCTGATTTAGATTTTAAAACAGCAAATTTCACAATTGCATTACTGATTATTGAAATTATCTCAACAATTGGCAACACAATTGCATTTATGTTTTAAATTTTTCTACATTTTTCTACATTCTCAAAGAATTGTTAATAAAACCTATTGGTCAAACTTCAGGCACGGCAGTACTTTTGTGACGTCCTTCCATGTGAGCCAATGGGAGCTCTTGATACGGTTGACTGGTTCACTTTAATCCCTTTATTGGAAAATTGACTTGACTATCTCCTTCAAAGTGACAACTGGCCTCTCAGTGACTTCATTATTAAGTCTCTATCTGGGCCGGGTTTCCCGATAACGATGTATCTTAGCTCTTAAGAGCGCTCTCTACCTGCAAGGTTACGAACGCTCGCGGCAATTCCACACGCGTTTCCCAAAGATGCACTTAAAGGAGTAGGTTCACTTTTTAAAAAACTTTTGCTGATAATTTACTCACCCCCATGTCATCCAAGATGTCCATGTCTTTCTTTCTGCAGTCGAAAAGAAATGAATGATTTTGATGAAAACATTCCAGGTTTTTCTCCATATAATGGACTTCAATGGTAGCCAAAACGGTTCAAGGTCCAAATGAGTTTCAGTACAGCTTCAAATGACTTTAAACGACACCAGACGATGCATAAAGGGGGTCGCACACCGGACGCGCAGCTCGGCACCGCGCCACGCAGCGCCAGGTCTTTTAAATTCGAACACATTATTCTCTATGAGAGTACACACACCGGCGGCGCCTTTCGGCGTCTGTCCGCGGCGCCCAGCAACGGCTCTGGACCGTGTTCAAAATCCTGCAGCGCCACACGGCGCCATTTACATAGTTATATATTAAATTTACATTTATGTGTCTCAAATAGTAGTAATGTATATACGGACTTAGCCCTGTGCTGGAATATACATTTAGTTTTATATTTATTTAAAGAAATCAGAAAATTGCTGATGTTATCAGATTTTCAGGTGAGAGTTGTCCTAGGCGTGGCGTGGCGCTGAGCTGCGCGTTCGGTGTGCGACCAGCTTAAGGGTCTTATCTAGCGAAACGATGCGGCATTTCGAAAATAAATAAAACAGTTTAAGTATTATTAGCACAAATGCTCGCCTTGCTCTGTCCTGAAATGCACGTTCGTGATTCTCCTGTTCGAACTCGTTCATCAAAATGAACAAATCTTTTTTCGAGTCATCGCATCGTTTTGCTAGATAAGACCCTTATTCATCGTCTGGTGTTGTTTAAAGTGATTTGAAGCTGCACTGAAACTCATTTGGACCTTGAACCGTTTTGGCTACCATTGAAGTCCATTATATGGAGAAAAACCTGGAATGTTTTCATCAAAATCATTAATTTCTTTTCGACTGAAGAAAGAAAGACATGGACATCTTGGATGACATGGGGGTGAGTAAATTATCAGCAAAAGTTTTTTAAAAAGTGAACTACTCCTTTAACATGAACGCGCGAGAACGCGCTCTACGTGCTACTTAAGCATCGCTGTCCATTCGCGAAGTGCTGAAATTTAACCTTATATGGAATCGTATTCTGAACGTTTAACCTAAAAATCGTCATTTGTTGTGGATTAGAAATCAAGACAAGTCTAAAGTACCTATACAGGCGGAGGCACTGACACAATGGCTGAAAAACAAAACAAAACAAAAAAACAACAATAGAAGATACCTTTCAAAAAGATAAAAAATTAATGTCCTTTTAGAGTAGATAGAGCGAAACAAGACGTTATTTTTAACAGATTTAAAGGACACCATACAAATAAGGAAAAACAAAACATCAGGGTCAGGGAGGACATTGCAAACTAACTGCAACCAGCGGCGTTCAAAGATCAGGGAAGGAGGTCCGCAAGAAATGCCCAATGGCTGGTTTTCGTGCACGTCAGCAAGTCATTGACAGATTTTTTTTAATTCATCCCTATTTTGCCAAGTTTTTAAAACATAATTCCCGCATTACTTCGTTTATGATTTTTTTTCATTCATTTAATTTAGATGTGTATTTCAATTTTTTTCTTCCCTTTTTAATTATTTCATTTATAAATTAATTTAAACAAAACACGAGTACAATAATAAAGTGTTGCATCTGTTAAATCTAGATAAAAGTGTAATCTGCCTGTTGTCCTGCAGGTGACCTCATAACTCTGTCTTCTTACGATGCACTTGGGGATTTACGATTACTCCAGAGCACTCGTAGTTCTACGAAGATTTTCAAGTGCTACTTAAGTTACGATGCTTTTGGGAAACAGACCATAATATTAAGATCAGTCGTACGAACGTTTTTACGATCAACTTAGGCTTACGATGCTTTTGGGAAACGCAGCCCTGGTTTGTGCAGAGAGGAACAAACTTTTCTGACCAATACATTTTTTATTTCCTTCTTCTTATTATTATTTTTTAATCAGTCTCCAACTTCCTGGAATGCCCTAGTCTTAATTTTCACAGCTGTCTTTTAGATTCACAACCTGAATAATGATCAATTTATTTTAATAAATTATAGGTTCAGACCAATTGTTAGGCAGCTCAGACTTAAGCATTTTTCTTCTGTGCAAATTTTGAGTCCCTGCATGGACTGTTATGCACACAGAATATCTTTGTTGTTGTCAAGAATACCAATGTCACATTGAAATAATGTAAAATCTGTCATATTTTACTCACTCATGTTGTTCTAAAACCATATGACTTTCTTTCTTCTGTGGAACAAAGTGAATATGAATGCGAATCTTTCACTTTTATTATATAGAAGAACATGCAGGAAATTGCCTGCTCTATAATAAAAGTGAAAGGAGAAAGATTAGTTAAAGTTCCAAAATGACAAAAAAGCACCATAAGCATCGTGAAAATAGTGTGAAGAACAGACAAAAATCTGTTGTTATTCACTGGAAGTTTTGTCACATGCAAAAGCCCATGGTATCTGGCAATTAATAGATTTAATGTGTCATGTGACTTTTGACATGCATTTTTATAGCTTTTGGCAGGGGGGAACTATTACTAGATCTTTTATGAGGTTTTTATGGTGCAGTTTTGTAATTTTGGAGTTTGACAGATCCAGTCCCCTCATTATCATTACAGAAAAGAGTGAGCAGGATATTCTTAAAAATACCTCTTTTTTTATGTTCATACAGGTTTAGAAAAATTTGGGTGAGTAAATGATTAAACATGTTCATTTCCGGGTGAACTATTGCTATTTGAAATCTAATTCCTTAAAGCATAAAAATAAAACATTAAAAAAAAAAAAACGTAAATTTAAAATTCATAATTTAGTCAAATGAGAGAACTTCCACTCCACTGATAATGGGAAAACCTTACAGCTGAACCACCACCAGGCGCACACACTTAAGCTTACACGTGATAGACAATCCAACAAATTTTAAGTAATGCCCTGAAGAAAAGATGAGTGAGTAAATGAGGAACTGACAATGAACTCATGGCACACTCTCCAGCAGGTGAAGAGTTCAGACACATGCAGCACCCATACATTCAAGCACATCTGTTTGACATGAGTGGAGCTCGGGGAAAAAGATCATCGGTCTGAACAGCGGCAGGGCTAAATCAATAATGACAACATGCTAGAGAGAGCGGAGATGGACAGTGTGCTTACACAATTTGATGCTTGCAGTGCTTTTCCTTCATATTTAGCTTTAGTCCTGTAATTTTATTAGGAATCCTATTCCTGCCACACGTGACAGTTTGAGCCTCTGAGCCATGTGCCGTCTGACACGCTGATTGTCAGAGAGCTAATTGACACACACCCATTGTCAAGATGATCCGCTGAAGTTCAAACTGAGCATCAGAATGGGAAAGAAAGATGATTTAAGTGACTATGAAAGTGGCATGGTTGTTGTTGCCAGATGGGTTGAAAATGCTTTTTTTCACATGCTATTTCAGAAACTGCTGATATACTGGGATTTTCACGCAAAACCATGGCTAAGGTTTACAGATAATGGTCAGAAAAAGAGAAAATATCCTGTGAGCGACAGTTCTGTGGGGGTTAAATGCCCTTGTTGATGCCAGAGGACAGAAGACAATGGCCAGAATGGTTTGAGCTGATAAAAAGACAACATAAACTCAAATAAGAACAGGAATTTGAGGCTACAACTCACACAGGCTCACCAAAATTGGAAAAACGTTGCCTGCTCTGATCAGTCTCAATTTCTGCCACGACATTCAAATGGTCGGTTAAAAATTTGTCGTAAACAACAAAGCACCTTTGAAATGTGGGGGAATGGGAAATTTGCATCATGGATGTGCAGCCGACATCTGCTGCAACTGTGTGATGTGATCATGTCAATATGGACCAAAATCTGTGAGGAATGTTTCCAGCATCTTGTGGAATCTATGCCATAAAGAATTAAGGCAATTCTGATGTCAAAAGGGGGTCCAACGCGGTACTAGCAAGGTGTACATAACAAAGTGGCCTGTGAGTATCTATACTTACTAAAGCGTATATAACGGCTTTGTTATTGTGCCTTTCGTCTGGAATTTCTTAAAGTCGTAATGAAAGTAGACCGATCTTTTCTCTGTATTGTGACGTACATCCGAGTGAAACTGAATATGTGACCCTGGATCACAAAACCAGTCTTAAGTAGCACGGGTATATTTGTGGCAATAGCCAACAAAACACTGTATGGGTCAAAATTATCGATTTTTCTTTTATGCCAAAAATCATTAGGATATTAAGTAAAGATCATGATCCATGAAGATATTTAGTAAATTTCCTACCTTAAATATATCTAAATTGTATTTTTGTAAGTGGATGCAGCACAATCACCAACAGAAATGGAAACCTTTAAAGGCGATTTTCTCAATGTTTAGATTTTTTTTGCACCCTCAGATTCTCAATTTCAAATAGTTGTATCTCGGCCAAATATTGTCCTATCTTAACAAACCATACACCAATGGAAAGCTTATTTATTCAGCTTTCATGTGATGTATAAATGAGCAGGGACATCTGGGGTTCTGCCTGATTGTTGATTGGATGGAGGCAGATCTGATTAGTCAATTGTAAGAAAGGGGCGGGGTTTAAGCAGACTTAAAGGGTTAAAGAATAATCACCAGAGAGAATTCTATCATTTTTAACGTAGATCGAGTTATGACATTTTGATAAAAAAATACGAGTAAAAAGTAAATAAATAAATAATTGCATGAATAAATTGTTGAATGATCACAATGATCAATAAAATGCATTTTGAAAAATGGGATAGGGTAAATTATCATTTCAAACTGACTTAACGGTTTCATCTATATAAAATAATTTGAGGTTTATCAGGAGCAAGCATTCTGAGAATGTTAATTAAATTTTACTACTACGTTACATCTTTAAGCATAATTCAATTTTCCAACCTCGAATTGCCCATTAGTTGATAATAATAACATCACTGCATGACAGAAATCAAAACTGGCTGAAAATTAAACATGCTCGAATTCTACAAAATTATACTACTTCTATAACTACTTGGAGTGCTTAATGAAAACCTCTAGACTCTGTGACTGTCCTCTTAGAAAAAATCAAAGCATTGCTCTCAGTTATTTGTTATTTGTAAACCCATAATTAATTTGCTGTGTAAAATATGTCTTCAGAGAATGTAATCTTGGCTTGCTTTTTTAAAAAATATATATATATATGAAGAGTTCAGATGCAAAAGCCTCTAAATGCCATCTGAAATTTTCTTCTAAAATGATCATTTTTATCAAGCTCATATATTTAAGTTCAATAATTTCACTTAAATGGCAAGAAAAATTACCCATTAATTGTCATTTAAGTGAAATTACTGAATTTAAATATACGAGCTTGATAAAAATGATCATTTTAGAAGAAAATTTCAGATGGCATTTAGAGGCTTTTGCATCTGAACTCTTCATATATTTTTAAGATAAATAACCCATTATTGCTCTGACAATATTTCCTCTAGAAGGACCTGAACACAGTGCAGTCTTCACAAGAAACCTGTCCTCCATCTCCCCCACAGGTCTCTCAGGTAATAGAATTTTAAAGAAGTTCATGTTTCTGCATAGATAAATGTAAGCAGGCATGTTTTTTGAATATTAGCTGTGCTGTGTCAAAAGGTTGGAAACATGACATCTTACAATTAGAACGGGGTTATGAAAGGTCAGACATTAACTGAAATCTGGAACTTCTTGTAAATAATTCCTGCTACAAGGCAACTGATGAATGAAGAAACAAAGCAGACACAATCACCTCTCAACAACACAAACACTAAAGAAATTAGGGCTTCTAAATGATGACTATGGTTGGCTATGAGTGGGATGACAAATAACCATCATCTTATGACATCACAGACAAATGACCTCTGTGTCACACTTGTGTTCACATTGTGAAGGCAGAACTAAACATTGCTAAATGTTATAATATTAGCAACTACATTGTAACCATAGTTTCTGGCAAAAGTAGGGTACACTCTTAGAAAAAAAGGTCCAATGAGGTTTATTATAGGAACCCTATACACTCAATTTAAAAGAGCCATGTATGCCAAATGGTTTTATATTGAGGAATGTCTTAAATAATTTGCCTTTTTTTTTATTTAACATTCCATTTTTACTGATAAAGTAGGCTACTGTGGGCTGTTTGCGAGCTGTTTAATTAATAAATGAAAAATTAATTAAAACTTAATTTATTAATTAAAACTAAATCTATAAAATGATACCGTGAACCCCCCCCCCCCCCCCCCCCCTCCCTCTCTCTCGAACAAGATTGCACAAAATCTCATCTCAACACATTTGATCAATGGCTATGGTCTTCTTCTTTTTCTTTTACATTGTCATTTCATCATGATTTAAAGATTTAGTCATTCGAAATAACTAGTTTTTAGGTTAATCTGTGATCTGACTTAGTTTATCTAGATAATAGTGATCTGTGGCCTATTATACCATGCAATGTCTATAATGTTCTTATATTTGTGGAGTAAAAACTATTGAACTGAATATAAAATTAGACCCTCCTTGACGGTGCGGCTGATAAGAAATGACCACTGTTCTACAATCAGGAGGAAAATATAGAAGTTTTTTGTAATGGGCTGTTTTACGAAAAAAAACAAAACAAATAGCCTAAGTCTTTTTTTAAATTTGAACACATTTATTTAATATTCCGTCCTTTATATTTTGTACAACGACAGAACAGGCAAAAGCACAGCCAGCCAACGAGAAACCCATGTCATAGCGCGTGTCATTGTGTGAATGGGAATGAAGGAACTTACCTGTCGAGCGCGATCGCGCTCATCGAATATATGGAAGCGAAGACGGCGGCTATAGGAAAGAAGTTGTGGAATCGGCAGTAATAGAGTCCAAAATACCACTCGTTGTGCACGGAGTAAACAAAGTTTATAACGGTGTTAAATGCAGACATTGACGCTTCAGCGAACGCCAAGTTCACAAGAAAATAGTTCGTCACGGTTCTCATTCGTTTGTGCGCCAAAATGATCCAAATTACCGTAATATTACCTAACACGGAGACAATGACAATTGTGCTGTAAGCCACTGCCCAGAGCACTATCCTCCAAGCAGGTTGCACAAACTGGTTCCAGTATATCTCGGTTTCATTTTGTGCGATGGAGTTGTTTGTCCAGTTACTTTGGAAGTCATTGGAAGTGATGAGCGAATCCATTCTGTTAAGTGCGATTTAAATATTGTTTTGTTTTTCTTTTATGCTGGATGTCGTAGGCTATTAATGTTCAATCGACCATGTTCCCTTTCGAGAAAAAAGGTCAAATTGTTGAGTTTATTGCATGGCGCAAAAGGTGTTCCGAACAGTATTCTTCAATTGTCTTCTCTGATAAGGGAAGATTATCCCTGTGTTCCTTCAAACGAGACAGGAGAACAGATCGCAACGGCTTGTTCCTTCACTTTTCCTCATCACGAAACCAATTTTAGCTCTTGGTTACACACACCTCACTCCTCTGAGCGTCACTGCCAAGTGCGCAGCGCGTGCCAAAAGAGAAGTCGCGCGCACACATGAGCAGATGCTGCGAACACGCGGCTCTGAGAGGAAACGAAGGGACGAGACCTTTCAAATACAGTCATCTCTTTTTAATACGATATTTATTCTATTCTGCATATGTAATTCAGAGCGCGCCAGGTGTGCCACGCAGATTGAAAGATGCTTTTTTTGTTCGCGCGCATGCGAGCAATCAAGGGGTTGGTAATCCATTTCTTTTAAATATGAATTGCGATTCATTCAGAGCTCACCTTGTATGCAAGTTGAAATATGTTGTTTGGTTCTTTTAGATTGGACAGAAAAAGCCCCAAAAAATAATGAATAAAGCCAAATAGGCTTGGCTACTAATAGCCTACGTTCAAACCTTTGACATTGATAACGGTATAAATTGCACTTGGAACGTCTTTTCGACATCAAATCAATGATTTACCAACACCAAGACCCAGTCATTTCATTTTTGACAAGTAATTCAATGAAAGTTAACGGTCTCCCCCTGGTGGTTCCAACTGAATGCGCGTTAAACTTAAGCTCAATCAGCCAGTCTGTTAATACAATATAGGCTACATGACGGACAATTATGTTGAGTAAACACAACTTTTATTATTTTTCTTATTGGAAATGGACAACTAAAAAATCAGTTGGAACACTAACTGCAAGCCAACGTTTGCCGTCATCAGTTGCATGCCATACCTAGCTGATGCTCCGAATGGCCACAAATCCCTATCCATGTTCCAACATTCAGCGGAAAGCCTTCCAAGAAGACTGTAAGCTGTTATGGCTGCAAAGGAAGGGATTAATGCTTTTTTCCATGTTCTAAACAAGATATGGGAGCATCAGTGTGATGTGTGATATGTAGCATGACACTCTGTTCCACTTCATCCTAAAGGTGTTTGGTCAGGTTTTGTGGAGGCCTTTTTCTTCCACATTAGACACAGTAAATAATTTCTGAATGGATGCCGCTTTGCAGAGGGTGTTTTCATTCTTTTGGACATAATTTCACTGCCATGCAGCACATGAATACATGCATTATTCAAGAATGTGTCCACATAACAAAGGGATGTTTTGATACTAGATGACAAGGACTAAGGGAACTGCCATTTAAAGAGTAATTTTTCAGCATTTTAGTGAATCATTCAATTTCTTTATTTTTGGATTATAATTTATAAAGGTTGCTTTAGATTTGTGATAATCTGAGTGACTTTTTTTTTGCTGACAGGTTGTTATTTGCCTTGTTTTTTCTGCTTTAGAAGTGATTGGTTTCTGTAGCTCTCTGTAATGATTTGAAATAAACCCCTTTTTAGATAATCTCACACCAAGGAAAAGATTTATGGTGCGATCTTCTTTTCACGGTTAGAAATAGTTTGATTTCTTCTTGTATAAAAAAAACAATCCATAACTCAATGCAAGTACTCCACAGGCATGCAAATTTCATTGTTGTAGCCATCAATTCAATGGGTTTAGGCGGTGTGTTGGAAAGTCCATCACATGCATTAGCTGAATTTCAGACTCCTTCAAGAACCTCTATGGGACTTAGGGACGCATATAATTGGGATGTGCAGTTGGAACTCATCAATGCTAATTAACCATGTATCATGATAGCATCTGGGTTGCTGACAATATGGATATAGTTTTTATTTCCTTCTCAGCTCTTTTTGCATTGTTTTTGTTTTGTTGACTGTATATATTTTCTGTTATTAAAAAACCAGTCAAGATTATCTGAAGGAAATTGGTTAACTCAAAAGATTCAATGCATGCAGAAAATATAGCTTGGCAATCCTTTTTAATGCTCTTATCTTTTTTTCAGTCCTGTGTGCACTCACTACCTTCTTTTTGATTATAGCAACATGTAATATCCTCTGGCAAGGAGCTCTGCTCAACAAATCAAGATTTGGCTGACCACTGGTTGTCCACAAGAAAGAAATCAGAAATATAATTTCACACACCAACTGTCATCCTCATTAGTTGAATTTAACTGGAATGCGCTTAAAGGTGCTATCAGCGATTGTGGGTAACGTCACTTCTGTTTGTTTTTGAAGCGAGATCCCAAACAAACCAAGTTAGCTCGCCCCTCCCTCCCGTTGCGTGCAAGGATATTTTCACACAAAGTTCACATCCAAAAAATTCAGCATTAGCAGCTACTCACCTGTCAAGAAGAAAGTAAGTTTAATTTTTTTAATTCTTTTATTTCTCTCCACCTTTCAAAAGCCTTCCCGATCACTATTCGTGTCTGTGAATAACTCCTTTTGGGGATTGACATGTTCACATTCGGCAGTTGATAGACGCTGGTTTCTTCTTCAGATCTGCCTCCAACTTCGCGTGCAGCCGTGCACGAGCGCAAAACCTCACAATACACCCCCTGTCGGTGATTGGTTGGAACACTGTTTATTTTGGTTTTGAGTGTTGGTGAAACCAATTGTTTTTGTGTGCAGATTTCAGAGCCTATGCTGCCTACAGAGACGCGGTTTTTGGACGCATACTGATGGGGCGAGCAGCTAGCGGATCGTTAGGAAAGATTAGATGAATGTGAACATTTATTTTTGGGCCTGAAATCGCTGATATCACCTTTAATGCTTAGTCCATGTAAAGGCAATTCTAAAAAAAATCTAAACACATTATAAATGTTAGAAATGTATTGCTAAAACATATTACAAAAACTGTGAACTGTGAAGTAGGCTATACTGAATTGTGGCGTTAGACCGTTAAACAGTTTTAGTCCAGTCATTTTAAGCCAAAATGGGGGTCAACCTTGAACAAATTGCAACAGAAGCAAACTCAACTGATTTTGTATCCTCAATATGTCCTGTAACATGTGTCTGTCAACAACAATTAAATAATTACCAAAGATGTAAAGCAAATGGAACAACAAATTATGATATAGCATCTTCTTTTGGTCTAAAGGAAATTACGATTTTTTTTTAGCTGAAGGAAATGATGTATAACTATGATTACTGCTGATTGGCCAACGCAGTTGCCAGGAGGAAAGTCCTTTCACCAATGAGAAACATTTGCCACGCCCCCTACCTTTTTCCACGCCCCTACCTTTCGACACGCCCATTACTCCAAGCTGCAGCTACCCCTGTCTCGAGATTACTGCTCATTTTTTCAAGATTTTGATAGCTTATTTTATGTACTTGCTGTTTTTTTTATCATTCAAATTTGGCTTGGTGTCTAATAACACATTTTTCTGTGTTGTGACAAACTCAGATCTTAATTTTGACTTTACAGGGACTTCCCAACACCTTCTTTTGTTTTAAAAAAATATATTGACTCTTCTGTGCCTCTTGATAAATCTGGGCATGTGTGTAACTGAATTCAAGACTTTGAATAAAAATAAGTGATTTGGTTTGTATTGTCCATCTATCCAGTGTTAACTGAATCTAATATAGAATGTGGAATGGCAGAAGCAGAAGAAATGTAAATTATGTTTTATTAAAGTTCGGGAGGAGCACGTTCAGATAATTAACACGGGTAGCACTCAGCAATCAATGATTAAAATGTGTATAGACTCAGCAGTCTCACCTCATTTCATTGACAGTTTAGCAGTGTCCCTCCACCACCTCTTCTCCAGTACTCTGGGTTCGGGCTGAGCTCGGAGCCCTCCCCCCGGACAGCACGCCAAGTATGCATTAAACTTTACCTCCTTTAATTGTATGTAAGTGTGAACTCGTTAAATAATAATTGTCAATATGTTCCATTAAATTCTACATTAAAAAGTTTATTTTGCAAATCTGTGCCATATCGCATCTGGTTGTTCACTTTTCACAAAGGTGTTTACTAGTCCATGAACACTGAATAGTACACTTTTAAGAGTGAAGTTATTGAATTCCTTTTTATATAGATCTTCTGAGATTTTCCATGCAGTGAAAAGCTGGAGGGTTTAAGGACTCTATATTGTGAAGAAAAATACTTTTGAAAAACGTAATTACAGCCACAAGCTACCTGAGAGATAGCCCAATCAATGTCTGTGAGCATGATGTGTGTGTACCCCTGAAAAAAAAAGATTTTCCATGATGTTATTGTCATCAGAAGTGAACAACAAGTAGCCTACTTCTGAGGATTAAAGCGATTGTGACAAATCTTAAAGAGATACTTTCTTTGGCATGTTTCAGAAGCTTTGGTTCTTCAAACTAGACAGCCTAAATCTTTTATAAAACAGATATTATCTGTCAACTGGCTGGCATGGGCTTGTAAAGTCAACAACGAATGTGTCAAGATATCTTTTTACATGGAAAGCTATATGTGATCTGTCTGTCTAAAGTTAATTCTGTGCTGGCCCTTTAAAAGGATTGTTTAGCATGTTGTTTGGCATGGCGGAAGTTATTGTTGGGATACGAGTTACACGTACCTTACAGCTGCTGATGTGTTTTTCAAAACAGTTCAGAGGAATCGACAGCCAAGTTTAATACTTGACGGAAGTGCTTATTATGTATTCGGACGGGTCTTAAAAACAGTCTTCTGTCTCTAAGAGCTAAGGTTCATTGAGCCTTAGCGCCATCGGCTAACATCTGAATGCACGGAAAGCTCGAATAACTGAACTCAATTAATGCTGTCACCATGCCGTCTTACGAAGAATTGAGAAAAACCAATCACTTCTATTATTTCGTTAAGTTCTCTCTAAATATATATTCAATGCTATTCTCGGTAAGTGTGCGTTTAAACTGAAAGATGTTCTACTACGTTAGCATTTCTTTGTTTCTCCCTCCCCTCACAATAGACACTTGCCTTAAATGAGTACGCTCATGTGTTTGTGTTGAACGTACAGTAGGCTATAGGTAGTCGTACTAACTTTGACCGTGTCTACCTGGTAATTTTGGGATGCATATTAGCTTCACTTCTGTAAAATTTCACAGCTGAGCTTTGTAGCTCAGTAAAGGAACTACTAGACATGCGCTGCTGGCAGATTTAAAGGCGCAAACGCTGTTATTGTTGCTGTAAATCTTAGAATGGTTTCACTTTATATATTTGTTTTTTTAATGGTTCTTGTAAATGATTGGCTGTAATAGTATTGAAACAATAGACTTAAACATAATCTATTTTCTTGTATATTGTAGGTAGGCTATCTATTATTAACGTAAAGTGATAGTGATTTGGAAAACATGCATTTATAAAAGAGTGAAGAGCTCATTTTAATAAATAAATATAACTATTTATGAAGGTTGATGTACTTTTTTTTTCTCTCCAAAAATTAAAATAAAAAATAAATAAATTATACATCATTTCATGTACAATATGCGGTCTAAAAGAGATGGCACCCTAAGAGAGAGAGAGTGTCGTTAAAGGGTTCTCTAATTAAGGCTTTTTTAGAGACTATCCCTCTTGGTTTGAGTTTTTTTTTTTTTTTTTTTTTTTTTTAATAGCCTAGTTTAAATATGAATCCATCCTTTATAATGTGCATATAGTGATGCCTACATTTACTTTTATTTGAATGTTTTTACTATATTTCATTTATTTTTTTAAACAAAGAATTTTAGCAGTTATTGGCCATAACAGGAAAATAATTATTTTCTTATCAGTATCGGAAAGAATAAAAAAAATTGTGCATCCCTAAAATCTATATATTTCTTTGTTTTGATGTCTGGTTTTGATATTTTAGTTTTCAGATCTGTAAGTTATGTGTTGATTCTCAAGAATTGGCAATCATTTGCTTAATAACCAGCAACCATTAAGATTTATTTATTGAATTCAACAAGGAAAACAGTATTCTTCTTGACTCACAGCCAGTGTGTTCTGTCTTCTTACAGGAAATTCAATAAGTCATTGCCTTATGGGAGTATCTTTACTATTATAACAAACATGATGATACAAGCATAAAAGCCTTTCAGGCTACTCTTCAATTCTCTCTCCATTTATTTCTTTCTCTCTCTCTCTTTCTTTACTCTTAAGCTTGGCTTGCAGCCTTTACACTTGCACATCACTAAAACACCACCATCTATCAATTAATAGAAAATAATTGAAGATGTCAGGAATCTGAAATTGACGGATGATTAATCAGCCAAACAAGACTTATTAAATTAACCCTCAAGAAAGAACAGTCAGGAAGAAAATGGGAAATTAAGTGGTTTCGGTTAGCATGCTTTGTACTAATGTAGTCTTTTGTTAGGATACAAATTGATATTAAGGCTGCTACATCAATCTTCTTTATGATTTGCGTCATTCCATTGACATTGTTTGTGCATTTTAACTAACCACTCTGAGAATTACATCTGCATCTTAGGGATTAATGTGAGGAACACAAATGATACAGTACATTTTTGGATTTTACATCAGATGACTTCTCTACATGGCTTAGTTGTGCATTGAAACATTGATTTCAACTTCATATCTTAGTTACATGTCTAATCGAATCATGTAAACGTAATGTTGTGGAATTATGCAAGCTGATGTGACTTGTACAAATGTTTTACAAAACCAACCACTGCCCCTGTTCCCCTCAGTTGCTCGGTCTGTGCGTGCTATGTATTGGAGTGTATGCAGAAGTGGAGAGACAGAAGAATCGCACCCTGGAGGGGGTGTTTTTGGCTCCTGCTGTGGTTCTCATACTGCTGGGTCTCGTCATGTTTACCGTGTCTGTTATTGGGATGGTGGGATCTCTCAGGGACAACAAGACTCTGCTGCACATGGTGAGTGTTGCTTGTCTGAACATATCTATGTGTGTCAAGCTTATACCATTTTACTGGTGTTATTTTTGGTTGTGACTTTAAAGGATGTTTCACCCTAGAATTAAAATTCTGTCGTCATTACTTACTCTCATGCCTTTTCAAACCATAAGACTTTTGTTTGTCATTAAATGAAGACATTTTTAATGAAATCTAAGTGATTTCTGTCCCTCCATTGAAAGTCCCGCTCATAAAGAGATGGTAAAATAAATCCATATGAATCGAGCGGATTAATCCAACTCTTCTGAAGAGACATGATCCCTTCATTGAAAAATATCTTCAATTGTGTTCCAAAGATGAACAGAAGTCTTAGAATGACTGATGACTTTTATTTTTGATTACCTAACCCTTTAAATAAACCTCTCCATGCAGTTCCTGTGTGTCCTGTGTGTTTTGCTGGCTCTCCAGGCTCTTGCCCTCATCATTGCCCTGATCTTTGAAAAGACGGTAAGACATTGAGAGCAGAGAGAATGTTGTTGTTGTTATACGGTATGGTTACGGTATACGGTTTGTTTTTAATGAGTCCAAATCTTCTCTGTCTTTAGACAATCAAATTATTTCAGAAAAGTATACGTGAGGGAATCAAGCACTACTATGATGACCTGGACTTCAAGAACATATTGGACTACGTGCAAGAGAAGGTTGTTTACTTAACTGTTTTATTACTATAAGTGCATTATACACCAACCCTAATATGGCCTACAAAACATCAAGTCAGCCATAAATAAAGTCCATCTTTCTAGCAGAAACATAGTTTGTGTCAATTAAGATCCCTTTCATCCCTGTAATCTCACAAAAATGACTCATAGCAGATGTCACAACACAGTCACCTGCATCATAAATGGTCAAAACTTTTGAATGGTTCTGTAATCCAGCTTTATACACATTTTAATTTGGCATTTAAAAAAATAATAATTAATACTTTTATTCAGTAAGGACACATTAAGTTGATCAAAAGTGACGCGTACAATTTCTACTTCACAAATGCTTTTCTTTTTGCTCTATCTATTCATCAAATAACCATGATTTTTTTTTAAACAAAAACAGCTGGTTTTAACTTTGGTAATAATAATGTTTCTTGAGATAAAAATCAGCATATTAGAATCAAATGTTTTTTTTTATTACGACTTATCATGTGACACGGAAAATTCAGCTTTGAAAGTAAAAAGGTGAAAGTGACATTTGAAAGCCATACTTAGATTTTGTACTCTGTATTTAACCCATCCAAAATAGTGCACACACATTAGGAGTAGTGCACACATATTAGGAGTAGTGAACACACACACACACACACACACACACACACACACACACACACACTGCAAACCTTGGACCACACTTCAAACACACACACACACACACACACACACACACACACACACACACACACACACACACACACACACACACACACACACACACCTGGAGCAGTCATTTTGCTGTGGAGCAATTGTGTATTAAGTGCCTTATATGTGCCGGTATTGAGAATAGAACCCACGACATTCGGGTTACCAGTCTGACTCATGCCACGAAAATAGAAAACCATTATTTTTAAATAGTTTCACAATATTACTGTTTGTACTGTATTTTTGATCAAATAATTGCAGCCTTGGTGAGCATAAGTGACTTGGTGACTTTTTTCAACCACAACAAAAAAAAAATCTTACCGAACACAAACATTTTAACAGTAGTGTATTGTTTATTTATATTTTATATTAAATATTTTATTTGAAATATGTATTTATAAAGGCTTATATATCTATTGTCATGCTAAGAAGAGAACTGTCACTCAAACTTATAAATACAATTTCCTTATATAATGACTCTCTTGGTTTGTCTTTTCAGTTTTCTTGTTGTGGGGGAGATGAGTACAAGGATTGGGAAGTAAACCAGTACCACTTCTGCAATGGCACGAGTCCTTTGTCCTGCGGCGTTCCCTACACCTGCTGCATCCGTCAAAGTGTTAGTCATTCCATGTTCTTCTTTCAGTCATGACACATTAATTATGCATATGTCGGCCCTGCACGCGGCAGTCTGACTATAAAAGCTTGTGCCATAGGGGGGGGGGGGGGGTTCATGATTTTGCTAGTAATCTTTTCTCTGTGAAGAGAATGTACTTTTTGTATTTTCTTTTTTTTTGCAGTGGAATCAGTCTGACCCACAGGTCTGTTAGAGTAGGGAGATGATTTCTGAGCTTTTTTTCTGGTGGGTTAGAGAGCTTTCTAGTAAATGCTGTTCTATATGAATCAGTGGAGAGTGCATCATGATGGAGAGGATTTAATTTGCCTGCCCTATGCTGCAGAGAGTCTCTTCTGCTGTATCTCACTCACTCACTCACTCACTCACTCACTCACTCACTCACTCACTCACTCACTCACTCACTCACTCCTCACTCACTCACTCACTCACTCACTCACTCACTCACTCACTCACTCACTCACTCACTCACTCACTCACTCACTCACTCACTCACTCACTCACTCACAGTTCCGGAGTGGTCTGGGTGCGAGTTGGAGTAGTGTGTGAGCGTGACTGGAGGGCTGTGTGTGAAGCTATTTTCTATTTTTCCCTTGTTCCTTTTCTTTTCTGATTTTTTTGGTCTTTATTCGTTGTTGGGCCATGTGTGAAAAGAATGAATAGTGCCATTGTAGTGTTTCTTAATAGCGTGGATAGTCAATGAAGTAGTTGAACACGGAATAGTCATTGGTGGTGATTTTGTCTCTGTTTTTCCCCTTTTCATTGCCAGCTAAGCGAGTCACTGTCAAATGTTCCACCGTTTGTAAGTCATGAAATTTTGACAAGCTTTATCTCGGTATGGAAAATGGGTATCTCCGATTAAAAAGATCCCAATCAATAGCGGGTCACCTCTGTTGAAACGCATTGTTTCGTTCAGGCGATTCACTTAATATGCTTATTCAGGATGATGTTGAGCTAGACATGACCCTCAGTTTAATGTGTTAAGTCATAACACTTTGATAAGTGGGGGAGTTGCCATTTTATTTACAAAGAATTTAGTCCTATCTCTTATGATGTTGATGAAATGGTAAAAGCTAGGCTTTTAAAAGTTAGAGCTGTTTTTGAAAGTTATGTTTATTTTTATTTGTGTATATGTTCCAACTGCACCAGTTGAAAGAATGTTTTTTTTTAGACATGCTGTGTTCAACTCTACAAAACTGTTGCCCTGAAGACTTCTTGTTCCTAGTTGGTGATTTCAATTGTACTGAGCTCAATCTAGATCGAAATCACATTGAGCCTCATTTGGCTTCGCGTAAACGTTTTATTCATATTATTAAAAAGTATGATTTATGTGATATTTGGAGATCTTTAAATGGTAACGAGAGACAGTACACTTGGGTTCACGCACGTGACAATGTTATGTCATTAGCTAGGCTGGACAGATTTTACAGTTTTAATCACCATCTTAGTATTTTTAATAAATGTTATATAACACCAGTAAGTCTTACAGATTACAGTATGGTGCACTGTAAGCTTATTTTAAGCTTAATAAAACCAAAAAGTGCATACTGGCATTTTAATACTAATTTGTTAAATTATAATTTGTTGGGAAGTTCACAGAACAATGAAGTCTTTAACAGAACTGCAACAGTTGTGGGATGTTGGTAAGATACAAATAAGACAATTTACTCAACAGTACACTCACAACGTTACTAAGGAGTTGACTCGTTCTTTAGAGTTTTTGGAAAAAGGCTCTGGCCCGTTCATACTTTCAAAGCATTAATCAGATGGATGCACCATCCCAATACTTTTTTAAATCTGGAAAAAAGGAATGGTCAGAATCGTTTTATTCATGCATTGCTCTCCGAAGATGGAGTGTTATTATCATATCCTGTTGGTATTCGAAAGTGAGCTCAAGTCAGGGTGTTGTGTGGAGAACGTTTTCCGAGACAGCCTACCAAAGGTGTCAGAGGAGGCTAATAACGATCTTGAAGGAGTGCTGAACCTGGAAGAGCTCTATAAGGCCCTGCAAAGCATGGAGTCTGGGAGGGCACCAGGAGTAGATGGCCTCCCAGTTGACTTCAACCAAAAAGCCTTATAGAAGTTGGGTTTAGATCTGCTGGAGGTACTTAAGGACAGCTTGTCGAAGGGCGGGTTGCCATTGAGTTGCTTAAAGCTGCAGTAGGGAGTTTTGAGAAAACGTTGACTTAGCCTGAATATTTGAACAAGCACAACTTACAGGTCCCACCACCTTGCTCTCTGCTGCGCTATAGCCCTCCCTCCACAGCTCGTCCTCCACAGCGGAGCCTGTCGTGAACGCGCAGGCTAGTAAACAGGGCCATCGATGACGGCGGATTAAAAATTAATATATCACATTCACTAATAGGGACTAAACGTCAACAATATGCTTTACATTGACTATGGCCTGCCCATACTTTGACTACAAACTTGGTCCTCAAATCATTATGTATTTTGCAATACATGTAACTTTATAACGTTGCACTCTTTCTATAAGTTATAAATAGCTAGTAAGATAACGTTAATATAACGGTAACTAACGTTACAGTATGTAAGTAATTATTCTAGCGATATATAATGCTAGATAAGGTGTGCTAGTACATTATTTTAGCAACATGACAAGCCAGTGAATTAGCAGGTTTCAATTGTTGCTTAGCAGAGTGTGTGACATTTTATCTACATGTTATGCGGCTAGAGTTTTGAAACTGAGTCAATGGGCTCTGTGTAATTCTTTCTTTTTCGCTTGTTTATCGTCATCGGTCTTTTCCCTTTACCTCTTTGTTTTATGAGCAGGTGTCAGTCGAGAATTGGCACAGCTGCAGCTCGCCGGCAATCTTGAGTTTGAACGACAGTACGCGCTCCGGCGCTCGCGCTGTGCAAGAGAGGGGTGTGATCAGCGCGTACACGAGCGTGATTGACACTGCTAAGACATTCCTCCTGGCTCTGATTGGTTGTTTCTGACCGGGAGCGTGTATTTCTGCAAATGGCAATAGGACCACTGGGAGGAGCCAGAGGAGCTTGATTTTTTCACAGATTATCTGTCTCATATTCTACTGTCAGGACATAATGACAGTTTTAACAAATTTGTAAAAATTTTTTTTACAAAAGTTACCTACAGCAGCTTTAAGAGCGGTGATCACTCTTAATTCCAAAAAAAAGGGACCTTACAGATATTAAGAACTGGCGCCCTGTCTCACTTCTCTGTAGTGACTATAAAATGCTTTCCAAGGCATTAGGGAACAGAGTGGCTGGAGTGTTGGGTCAGGTTATCCATCCGGACCAGACATACTGTGTCCCTGGTAGATCTATATTCAACAATATTTCTTTAATTTGAGATATTTTTTACGTCTCTAAATTTTTACATTTAGATTGATATCTTTGGATCAGGAGAAGGCATTTGACCGAATAAGAGCACTCATATTTGTGGAGTGCTTTAACAACTTTGTAGACATGATTAGAGTACTCTATTGTGATGTTGTATTTCAGAGTACACTGAAAATAAATTGTTCCTTATGTGCTCCTTTTCAGGTTCTCAGGGGTATCAGACAAAGTTGCTCTTTGTCTGGAATGTTGTATTCCTTAGCTATTGAGCCATTGCTTCAACAAATAAGAGGTCAATTAAGTGGTTTGTTTTTACCAGGTTGTAATAATACGATTTGTTTGTCAGCCGATGCCGATGATATTGTGGTGATGATCAACAGACAAAGTGATGTGCAGACTTTACTTAATTTAATTGAAGAATTTAGACTGTTGTCTTCTGCCAAGATTAATTGGAAAAAAAGTTAGGCTTTATTGTTGGGACAATGGACTGGTAAACCTTGCCTTCCTGATGAGTTGTGTTGGGGAAATGGGGGTATAAAATATTTTAGTTTATCTAGGGGATGACAGTGTGTTACAGAAAAATTGGGAGGAGCTAATGGAAAAAGTTAAAGGGCGCTTGGATAAGTGGAAATGGTTATTACCAAATATGTCCTATAGGGGGCAAACTCTCTTCATCAACAATCTAGTGGCACCTTCACTTTGGCATAGATTGGCATGTGTAGACCCTTCACCACAGTTTTCAGCAGAAGTTTAAGCTGCTCTTGTGAACCTTTTTTGGGACAAACTGCAGTGGGTCCCACAGAGTGTTTTATACCTCCCCAAAGATGAAGGTGGGCAAGGTTTGATTCACTTACAAAGTAGAATGGCTGCCTTTCGGTTACAATTTTTACAAAGAAAAAATTGACAAAGATTACTTGAAGTTTCTACAGATTTCAGCTGGCGTGCTGCTAGTTGCACTATTTTGCCCACTATTGGGGGAGTTGGACTGGATAAATCCCTCATTTTAATGGATCCAACCAAATTGGGTTTATCAGAACTGCCTGTTTTTTATCGAAATCTTTTTAAGGTGTGGAGTTTTTTTCGTGTTCATAAGACTGAGAACTCATATTCTCTCCACTGGCTTTTGCAGGAACCACTGATCCTTGGGGCCCGCCTGGACATTGCTACTACTCACTGCTATTTGCCGGGTTTCAGCACCATATTTCAGAAATCCAAGGTTTTTACTTTGGGACATTTGTTGACTTTAACTGGGCCTCGTTTTGAGAATGTGGATGTAGTATCCAAACATTTAGGAATCAGATCTGTTTGTTTATTAACTCATTTTTTGGTCAAACTTAAATCATGTTTTAAAGGTGAAGATCATCACCTGTTGAGTTTGGGGTTTGTACTCACTGTGATGTTGAGGATTCATTTCCATGTTTGATTAAACAACACAATTTTGAAGAGGGTATAGGTTTTTTCCTAAAGATTTCTTGTCAAGTGATTTCTTGTCTTAGATTTCTTGTCAAGTGAAGGAAAACTGTATAGAGCCTGCGTTTTGGTTTTTAATAATAAAATGTTACAAAACCTGATACGCCATGGCGTTCTTTTCTTAAACTGAGAAATGATGTAAAACCTGAATGGAGATCATTATATAAGCCTCCATTGTCAAAAAGGTGTGGTGATATACAATGGTGAATTTTCCATGGTGCCATTGGTGTCAACTCTTTTATTTCGGTGTTGAATCCAGAAGTTAATTCTGCTTGCCCTTTCTGTTTTCAAAGGGAGACTGTTTTTCATCCTTTCATGCAATGTTTTAGATTAGAATCTTTGTTTATGAGATTAAAATAATTATTTTTTAGGTTTAATGAAACTTTTTGTATTGGGACTTTCATTTTGGGGTTTAAGTACTACGTCAGAAAAAAACGTTTCATCTGTCAGTTGTTGAAATTTATTTTAGGTGAAGCAAAAATGGCTATTTATTTATAAAAACAAAGTGGAACAAAGGTGTAGCGATGATGTGAACGTGTTTTTTAACTTAAAATCTAGAGTTTTGATTGAATTTCGGTTTTATAAAACTATGGGAGATCTTTCAACTTTTGAATGGATATGGTGTAGTCATGGTGCTTTGTGTGCAGTTTGTGAAGGTGATTTTGTATTTTTCTTTGTAATTTCATTAGGTATTAATATCCTCTGTGTAATTTTAGAATGTATTATATAGTTTGTTTATTGGGAAGAAATGCTGTTAATTTCTACATCAAGTTTTTTCAAAATTCAAATTTTCTCTCTCTCTCTCTCTCTCTCTCTCTCTCTCTCTCTCTCTCTCTCTCTCTCTCTCTCTCTCTCTCTCTCTCTCTCTCTCTCTCTCTCTCTCTCTCTCTCTCTCTCTCTCTCTCTCTCTCTCTCTCTCTCTCTCTCTCTCTCTCTCTATCTCTCTATTTGCATGCTGGGGGTGTGGGTTATGGGAGCAACAAATGGGTGAGTTGTTGTCACCGCTTGTGTCGCAATCTGTAAGAGTCACGATTTCGAATGTGCCCCCCTTTATATTTAATAGTGACATTGAAAAAGAATTGTTGATGTTTGGAAAAATGGCCAGTGAAGTGAAAATGATTCCGTTGAGGTGTAGGAATGAAGCATTGAAACACGTGTTGTCTTTTAGGCGTCAAGTGTTTGTTTCCTGACCAACAAAAGCTATATATTTCTTTCCGAATCAAACATGAGGGTAAATCATACAGGATTTATGCAAGTTCCGGAAACAAAAAAGATTTGTTTGTCGCAGTTAACTGATGCTGATGAGCAAGATGACATGGAAGATGATGACAAGTTTTCAGAGGCATCGAATATTCCTTCTCAATTTGGTGAAGACCAATTGTATACTGTAAATGTTTTAGATTAGAATCTTTGTTTATGAGATTAAAATAATTATTTTTTAGGTTTAATGAAACTTTTTGTATTGGGACTTTCATTTTGGGGTTTAAGTACTACGTCAGAAAAAAAACGTTTCATCTGTCAGTTGTTGAAATTTATTTTAGGTGAAGCAAAAATGGCTATTTATTTATAAAAACAAAGTGGAACAAAGGTGTAGCGATGATGTGAACGTGTTTTTTAACTTAAAATCTAGAGTTTTGATTGAATTTCGGTTTTATAAAACTATGGGAGATCTTTCAACTTTTGAATGGATATGGTGTAGTCATGGTGCTTTGTGTGCAGTTTGTGAAGGTGATTTTGTATTTTTCTTTGTAATTTCATTAGGTATTAATATCCTCTGTGTAATTTTAGAATGTATTATATAGTTTGTTTATTGGGAAGAAATGCTGTTAATTTCTACATCAAGTTTTTTCAAAATTCAAATTTTCTCTCTCTCTCTCTCTCTCTCTCTCTCTCTCTCTCTCTCTCTCTCTCTCTCTCTCTCTCTCTCTCTCTCTCTCTCTCTCTCTCTCTCTCTCTCTCTCTCTCTCTCTCTCTCTCTCTCTCTCTCTATCTCTCTCATTTGCATGCTGGGGTGTGGGTTATGGGAGCAACAAATGGGTGAGTTGTTGTCACCGCTTGTGTCGCAATCTGTAAGAGTCACGATTTCGAATGTGCCCCCCTTTATATTTAATAGTGACATTGAAAAAGAATTGTTGATGTTTGGAAAAATGGCCAGTGAAGTGAAAATGATTCCGTTGAGGTGTAGGAATGAAGCATTGAAACACGTGTTGTCTTTTAGGCGTCAAGTGTTTGTTTCCTGACCAACAAAAGCTATATATTTCTTTCCGAATCAAACATGAGGGTAAATCATACAGGATTTATGCAAGTTCCGGAAACAAAAAAGATTTGTTTGTCGCAGTTAACTGATGCTGATGAGCAAGATGACATGGAAGATGATGACAAGTTTTCAGAGGCATCGAATATTCCTTCTCAATTTGGTGAAGACCAATTGTATACTGTAAATGAGGTTAATGATTTCCTGGATGCGACCTTGGAAAAACAATAGGGATTAGAGCATTTTTTCCTGATGCAAAAAACGTTTTTTTTTCTTTTCTTTGCTAACCCTTCTTTTTTTCTTTCTTGATCTTTCTTTTCTTTTGATGGGAAGTATTAAGATGGGAACAATTAATATTAACGGAGGAAGGGATGGTAGAAGAAGAGCAGTGTTGAAAGAGTATATTGAAAATAAGGATGTGGATATAATTTTCTTACAAGAGACATATAGTGACATGGCTAATGAGAGACCAAATGGAAAAAGTGGTGGGGAGGCCATATTTTCTTAAGTCATGGCACTTATACTAAGGGTAGTGTTGCTATTTTGTTCTCGAAGAAAATTTGTATAGCTTTTTGAATCAAGTGATGAAATAGAGAAGGGTCGAAGAAGAGCGAAAGACTGATTTTGATGATGTTGTGCATTGGTGGGATGTAGGAAAGGCACACATCAGGATCTTTTGTCAAAATTACACAGCTAAAGCCAATTTATGTTTTAAAAAATTTTATGGATTTGGAAAATGAAATGAAATCAATTGAAAGAAGTCTATTTAACCAAAATGGTGAATCAACTGAAAGACTGAATGAAAAAAAAGAAAGCTTTGGCCTCACTTTTTCATGAACGAGCTAAGGGAGCTTTAATTAGAGCTTGTTTCCTCTCTCTGAGAGAGATGGATGCACCAAGTTCTTTCTTTTTTAGTTTTGAAAAACGGGAAGGAGCGCGGAAATCAATGCTACATCTAATGAAATCAGATGGAACCGAGACAACTAATCCTAAAGAAATGAATGGTCGGATGGTCCCTTTTTAAAGATTTACCAACGTTGACTAATAAACAGAGGAATCAACTGGAATTTGAAATGGACATTGCTGAAATAACAAAGGCTTTTAATCAGCTATCCAGTGGACGTGCACCGGGAATTGATGGACTTCCAGACGAATTTAAGCAGTTTTGGGACTTATTAAAAGATGATTTATTTGATGTTTTTAAACCATCTTACAGGAAAAAAGAGCTGCCAACAAGCTGTAGAAGAGCCGTTTTGTCTTTTTTTACCAAAGAAAGGTGATCTTGGTCTTTTAAAGAATTGGAGACCAGTGGCAATTTTGTGTACTCACTAAAATCTTAGCGAAATGTCTTTCAAATAGATTGAAATTGTATTTAGAACATATAGTAAATGATTATCAAACTTATTCCTAACAGAACTATAATGGGTTATATTTTTCTTGTTCATGATATCATTGATATTGCAAAAAGGGATGGTGACAATATTGGAATATTTACAACTGATCAAGAAAAGGCGTTTGATAGAGTCAGTCACCTTTATTTGTTTAGTTCCCTTATAGCTTTTGGTTTTGGTGATCTTTTTATTTCATGGATCAAACTGTTATTCTGGTGTCTCTACAATGTTGGAGGAGGGCTAAGTCAACCGGTGTCAGTACGTAGAGGTATTAGACAAGGTTGTCCTTTGTCAGGAATGCAATATTCTTTAGCCAATAAACCTTTGCTTCGTCAATTGGGGGGGAATTTTGGATGGCTTGCTAATTG
The DNA here is from genome assembly GCA_036326025.1 of Chrosomus eos. Classification (NCBI taxonomy): domain Eukaryota; kingdom Metazoa; phylum Chordata; class Actinopteri; order Cypriniformes; family Leuciscidae; genus Chrosomus; species Chrosomus eos. The sequence continues at coordinate 37,139,570 of CM070820.1, read as the reverse complement.
AAGAACAAAAAGTTAAACCTAAGTTTTCTGCCTATGCTGATGACGTTAGTGTTTATCAAAAGAAAAAGAGATGTGATTGTTTTAGAAGTTTTAAAGAAGTATGATAATGCTTAATGGTAAACTGGGAAAAAATTGAAGGTTTTATTTTAGGAAATTGGTCTGAAGAAGAGCCACCAGTCTTAATATTGGGTATTTATTAAGGAACTGACAAATATATTCAGAAGAACTAAGAAGGAATGTATGATAAGATTTTTTTAGGAAAAATGTTTTATTAATCTTAGTGAATAAAGAGTTGTTAAAGTCAAGTCTCTCTCTCTCTCTCTCTCTCTCTCTCTCTCTCTCTCTCTCTCTCTCTCTCTCTCTCTCTCTCTCTCTCTCTCTCTCTCTCTCTCTCTCTCTCTCTCTCTCAGAGTTAATGAATGTTGATTGGGCACTAATGCACCGTTCTCCTTTCGGTATGACAGCTTATTATGCAGTGAGTGAGCACAGGCCCCTTTCAAGCTAATGAAACATCACCAACATAATCAAGACTTACTTAGAATATTCTTTACATCCTGTCTTATTTTTTCCATTCTCATCCTAGGTAATTCAGATATAGTTACACTTGTGAGACAGAATTGTTTACCTTATCAAGTACAATCCTCTCTAAGTACAATTACAGGAATCTGCTGATTTCCGTAGCATTGTTTGCTGAGGGTTTGAGGGGAAAAAATGAGTTGTGCTCTTATTGTTTGCTGAAAGCATAATCAGATTATCCAAAATATTTATGGCATAATGGGCCTTAAAATTCTGTGTAAATCTGTGGAACTGACACTTTCTTCACCCTGTACCCTTATTAACGAAGCCCCGCTGGTGTTCTCTATTTCAAACCACATCATATTATAATATGGCATCTGGTAGCTGTTGCCGACCTGTTTTGAGAAACAGAGGTGAAGTGTCACATGGTACGGAATGAATGAGAGGAATTGGACCGTGCTTTTGGGGGCAGGCAGGTTTACAGTCTATTTGTAATCTGATTAGATGGGCTCTCCGTTCATCAGTCCTATTACAGATTCCATCACTGCAGTGACCCTCTGCTTTAATGGTACATCAACATGATTATAAGTGTGTGCTGAAATTCCATAATGAATATGAAATTCATTTTAAGGGTCAAATGTCATCAGATCACAAATTTTAAAGTTCCCCAATACTCTTCTGCACCAACAGCGTCAAGCTGACCAAATGCCACTTCTCACTTGAGAAGATTTTCAAACACATAATATGCAAGTTACTAAGTAGTCCTGTGTGTGTTTTTTTTTTTTTTACTAGGTCGGAGAAGTTGTGAACACACTTTGTGGCTACAAAACTCTAAATCAGCAGGTAAGTGGAGCTCTCGGGGGTCTCATTTTAAGTCCACATTCTTGTAATGGCCTGCAACCAGCCATCACTGGCTGATTTTAAATGACTTGTGTCATTTTACATAATACTCACTGTGATTCATTTGGAGAGAATCATTTGCTGGACCTTGACGCATGAAATGATCTTTAAAGGAGAAGCTGGGACAGGAAAACAAAAACCTTTGATAGCCATTTTGAGTGCAACCATCTGTAATGGTTGCTTCATTCCTTTGTTTGATCCATAGATGAAAACCAAGCAAATCACATCAGAGCCATTACGAGCACCACCTTTATTATGCCATTACGATGGACTTTAGTTGTGATATTTTAATTTAGTTTCTGTCATAGAATCATTACCATTACCTGCCTGTACCGAATTTGTTTCTTTCTCTCCTCTGTATTACAGCGTGAAGCTTTAGATGGCATAATTCATGTGCGTGGCTGCATACATGCTGTGAACCTGTGGATGGGGGACAACATTGGCGCTACTATTGGAATTTGCTGTGCGGTTGGACTGCCACAGGTTTTGAAAACATTTTTCCCTTCTTGTGCTTCCTGTTTATTACTTTTCTTATCCTGAAATTGATGTATCTCTTTTCCCTACATTTATTTATCTCTTTTCCTTCTGCACTTTTTATCTCCCCTGCCATTCCACATTTCCATTTTGATTGCCTACTACATATTCTGTTTGATTCTTCCCTCATTAGAGACTCCTCTTCCAAACAATAAATTATAGAAAAGGGGCATCTGCACTGACCAATGCAAATACCCAAAAGAGGGGTGCATGACTTGGAGAAACTTGAAAACCTTTATTTTCTAAAATAACCAGCCTGCTCTCTCTCTCTCTCTCTCTCTCTCTCTCTCTCTCTCTCTATTCTCTCTCTCTCTCTCTCTCTCTCTCTCTCTCTCTCTCTCTCTCTCTCTCTCTCTCTCTCTCTCTCTCTCTCTCTCTCTCTCTCTCTCTCTCTCTCTCTCTCTCTCTCTCAAATTCAGCCTCATGTCTGTGCTGCCACATTCCTCCAATTATGCATTTATCCTCAAATTAGAGCGGAGGTACAGACCACTTACACAAATATGATGGAATGTGACAAAACACCTGTCTGGTAAATTACGGTATGGCTGCATTAGGGATCTGCTTCTATGTGTGCACAGTAAACTGTATATTGTATCATATTTTTAATAAAAATACCTAAAATGAAAGATATAAATGTATCACTAATACATGCACAAGGTGACATGTGCTTTGATCGAAATAATTAAAAGTATAAACAGAGTTTTTACACTACCGTTGGGGTCGGTGTCAGTAAGATTTTAAAAAATGTTCTTGAAAGAAGTCTCATGCTTACCAAGGCAGCATTTATATGATCGAAAATAGCGCAAAAAAATTTGTGATTATTACTTTAATTTAAAATAACCTTGTTTTCTATTTTAATAATTTTAATCATCCTTTACTCCAGTCTTCAGTGTCACGCGATCCTTCAGAAATCATTATCACCGCTGGAAACATATTTTTGTGGAAACCGTGTTAGATTTTTTTCAGGATTCTTTGATGAATAGACAGTTCAAAAGAACAGCATTTAGAATTTTTTTAAAATATAAATCTTTTGCTACATTATGAAAGTCTTTCACTTTTGATCAACTTAATGTGACCTTGAATAAAAGTATTTTTTTTTTTAAATTGATTGATTTCTAACTAATAAATAATAATAAAAAAGTATGACTTTTTTTGCATTCATCAACATGCAGTAACATACTGGGGGTGTCACTAACTACCTGTTTCATCTGCAGATTAGGTGTAAAGTAAACTATTTTTTTAGTAATCCATCTAAAAAAAACAACACTAATGTTTCTTTCAGCTTCTTGGTATTCTCCTGAGCTGTGCCTTCTGGAATCTTTTGGTGGAGATGAGTGAGTCTGAAGACATGGTGGACTTTAAATTCCTAAAACGTGGTTTCGAGTACAGCGAACTGGACCTCTCGGGTGCTGGATGGTGTATGTGTCTACCTCGTGACCAAGGGTACCTGCCTGTACCTGTAGCAGACCCTGACACCTGGACTCCAGACCCTATCCCTTTTGACCTGGAACAAGAGCAACCCAAAATAGCCTTTACACATTCCCAACTAAAGAGCCAAGGATTTGTGTCAGGTGTGGGAATGGATGAAGTGGACAATCGAGCTTAAGAACCACAAAGAAAAGAAAGTTGCATCTTAAGCATATTGTTTTTTTTAATTGTTATTTGTATATACAATGGTTTGCCCTTGCACTGTGTTAAGATAAAATGAGTTAGTTGCACTACATGTTGGTAAAAATGTTTTAGGCATGAAAAAAAGAGAGGTTTGTATAAAACATTTGGTAATTGAGGGAATCTAGGTAGGAGATATCCACAGGCTTGTATTATCAAAATTTTAAGGACATATCACTTCAAATGCTGTTTACATAGTCTGTTATTTTTCACCATTTTAATTCATTCTGTCTTATGGGATTAAGGGAGTTTGACTTGTTTTACTGGTCATATTATCATTTAATAGTTTATCAGGTGAATGATTAATAGAAAGGATTCTATTAATTAATTCTTGGCAATCAATTTTTAAAATGTTTTTAAAAATAATTTATTATGTCCTTTAGGCCTATATTTCAATGAGTTCAAGGAAATTGGTAGTTTTGGAATTCGTCAAAGATTAAGACTGTTGTGACTGGCAGATGAAGCTGGGCATTTATCTCTAGTCTATGCATTGTTTCTAAAATGTTTTATATTCATGTTTTTAATTGTTTTTTATATTACACTATTGTCATGAACCCAACTCTCAGCGAATAGAAGAAACATAGGAATATTATGGATCTTCTTTTTCTTTTAAAAGAGCATGTGGTTTGTGTAATGCCGACATTTTTCATTAACGTTAATAAGTACCAATTAAATTATTATTTATTAAAGTGTTGCCTTAAGTACATCAGAAGCTTTCTTACCTCAGGCTATTCTGGAATAGCCACATTTATTTGCAGGATTTTTTTGTTGTTGAAAAAGGGAGTCCTCCTGGCATTGTTTAACACTACTTGAAGTTTAATTTGTCTTGAAGTAAGGCTAAAAATTCATGTTTAGTTGTCATAAACTGCTGTTTTAAATGTGTAGCCCATGTTTTATCTTTCTTAGGTGTATAAAAAATAGAAAAAAGTTTGGCTTGAAGGATGTCATAATTACAAGACTCTGCCATAAATGTACAAAACCCACCTTTTAGTTGTAGGTAGCCATTTTGAAATACCTCACGATCACACCCCTTTGCTAATAGACAATTTGATGATTTTGTTAAAGTTGACTGCTGCGCTCCAGCTAATGTAGCTCTGGTTTTGTAGTAACATTAATGTGACTTTCAATAAAATTGGCTTGAATTAACTTTTTAAATGTCCTGCAGGTTATTTTGTTGAATAAAACACAATTCTGTTGGATAAGTGGAGATGTGAAAACCTCTGAGGATATGGGCTTGTGGGTTCTTGGAAACTGGTCAACTGAACCCTTGAGCATCTAAGCCGTTTTTTCTAGTGCATAATCACACTTTCAAATTGTTCTGAAGAGAGAATGTTGCATCATGACGTCCCAGTGGTTCTGTAAGACTTGTATTTTTCAAAGAACTCAAATTCATTTAAGGACACTGATGTAAACTTGGCATATATTTTATTGTTTCTTCTTTCCGTGCATCATCATAATACATCAATTATATTAATTCCTGTGCTGAGTGATCTATCTTCAACCTCTATCCCATTATTTCCTCAATGCTCACGCCACTTTCCCCTTCATGGTGATGGCCATCAAAAGGCGGCATGTGGAATAATTATAGCTGGTGTCTCAATGGGAGGAAATGAACTGCGCACCGAAAATAACACTTCATGCGCTGAGCAGAGAACAAAATGCATCCACACTGGTGTAATTATGATAATAATAACAGTAATTAACTATTGTTGACTTGAGGGACGCTCAAGGATGGCTTCTCGGTTCTGTGAATGAGTGCATCAAAAGAGGATAAGGCAAGGAGATCAAGTGATGCACTACAGATGAATAGTCAATGCTCAAGTAGATGTTCTTTCCCATCTGGAATCTGAAAAAGCTGATGGGGGTTGGGGTGAAAAGGGAGTCAAATCCAAATATTCAAGTTAAGAAGCTAGAAAATCTGGTTATTTACTGATTTACTCTTGATAGTTAAATAGAGCCACTGCAGTGAGCCAGCAAGGGCAAAAAAAATCAGTGCCATGCGAAAGTATTCATACCCGTTCATTTTTTTTATATTTATGCTGCCTTATGTTAAACTATTTTAAATTACTTTATTCCCTATCACATCATTTTTTTACACCATACACCATAATGACAAATCAACAACATAATGTATTAAAAAGGAAAAACTGAAATATGTACATTGCATAAGTATTTGTACCCTTAACTCGGGTACTTGGTTGAAGCACCTTTACAGTCTTTTTGGGTATGTGACAAGCTTTGCTGATTTGCATTTGGTAATTTTTCTGCCATTCTTCTCCTCAGATTCTCTCAAGCTCAGTCAGGTTGGATGGGGACCATCGGTGGACAGACATTTTAAGGTTTCTCCAGAAATGTTCGATTGGGTTCAAGTTTGGGCTGGGCCAATTAATGAAATCCACAGAGTTGTCCATAAACCGCATTGTTTTAGGGTCTGTGTGCTTAGGGTCATTGTCCTGTTGAGGTACACTGAGGTACAACAGTCCATATAATCTTGTTTCTCACAGTCTCAGATTGTCCTTTAGCAGGTTTTTTTTTTTTATGTGTCTTCACTGAGTTCAGACTTGAGTCTGGCCACTCTGCCATAAAGCCCAGATTAGTGGTGTGTGTGGGCATTTGGCCTTTTCAAATTAATCCAGTCAAAGTGTAGTAACATCTCAAAGATGATCCAAACGAAACTGGAATGCTCCTAAACTATATTTTAAGGCCTGGTTTCACAAACAAGGCTGAGATTAAGCTAGGATTAGGCATTAGTTCAATTAGGATATTTAAGTAGCTTTTATAAACGTGCCTTAGAAAAAAAAACATTACTGGTGTGAGTCTTGATAAATGCTTTCAGTTAAAACAGCTCAAACATGCATTTTAGCCTGGGACTATAGGCTTAAACCTTGCCTGTGAAACCGGGGGGTAAGTGTCCCAGAAAGGGATATGAATACTTAAGCAGTATTTTCAGTTTTTTATGTTTAATAAATTTGCAAAGTTATCACAGATCTTTTTTTTTTTTGCTTTGTCATTGTAATGTAGATTGATGTGGGGGGAAAGTAATTTAAAGCAGTTTAGCATAAGGCTGCAATAAAACAAAATGTGGAGTACGAATACTTTCGGCATGGGAAAATGTCGTTTTTCTCCTCCCCAAGAATTTGATGCGGTTCAAAATTGATGTAATTAGGCTTATTGGTGGATAGAAGTGACCAGAATATCAACATTTTCCAACTCTGAAAGAGTAATATAATATTAAAATGCTGAAGCTGTTTGTTTGTATCTAATCGAGTGGGAATATGGCTCATTCCGGCTGCAGCTTAAAATGCTGTGTCTTTTTATCTAATGAACCCGCATCTATCTCTGAGGGGATTGTAAATTGCAGCAGGCAAGGAGATAAGTGTAAGTAAAACACTTTGAACATGTGGGTATTTCTTTCTGTAAAATGAGAAAAGGAAAAGTTCTTCATAACACTAAAAGATCATCTTATCTGAATCTGTGAGTATAAAAGAAAACAGGTTGAAAATTTTGAAGCACAATTTATTTGTAATTAATAGCCTTACAGTAACCTTACACACACACAGCATCTTACACAACATACTCTTATGCTCAAGGCAACATTTATCTGATCAAAATACAATATAGTAAAAACAGTAATATTGTGAAATATTATTAAAATAGCTGTTTTTACTCGTCCATTTTAATATTTTTTAAATGTAATTTTGGCAAAAAATTATGGCAAAGCTGAATTTCAGCAGCCATTACTCCAGTCTTGAGCCATATCCTTCAAAATCAAATCATTCGAATATGGTGATTTGGTGCTCAAGAAACATGTATTATTATTATTGTCAGTTAAAAAAGGGTAACACTTTATTTTGATGGTCCCTTATTATACTATAACTTTGCAACTACATTTCAATAACTTGAGAAGACTGTCTTGATATCTGATAACTCTCTAATGAGAGTTAGTAGACATGTAGGTGCAATGTTACTTATAGTCAACAGAATGTGTTAAAGGTACCATGAAAATAAACAGAAACCAAAAAATAGTTGTGCTACTTAATATTTTTGTGGAATAAAGTGAGAATAAAGTGCTCCAGAGCAAAAAAAACAAGGTGAAAAGAGGGTAATCTTGTGTGTATGTGAAGTTTTAGCTCAAAATACTTCACAGATAATTTTTTATAGTATGTTAAAAAATGTTTTAACATGTTTTAAAATTTAAAGTGTGTCCCTTTAAATGCAAACGAGTTGCTGCTCCCTAGAAATTCTCTGCATGAACTTAAATGTCAGAAACTGTCTTTCCTTTAATGTTCAAAAAAATATAAATGTCGGTTTCGGACAATGATGGAGAGACTCAAGAAGAAGAGACAACATGTAGAATGCAACAGGACGTTTCTGAATGGTTAGTTGATGAATGTATGTAGCTGAATTGAAGTTAAAGGTGCTGTAGGACATCGGGAAAATGCTAACTTTAGCCTGACAGCAGTAAAAGCATACTATATGGCAAGCCGTTTTAACATTTAATCCTTAAAACCTACTAGTATCTATTTTCATGCTACTAGTATTTCTTTTTTAGATACTAGTATCTATTCCATTAAGTAGTAGTGCTTATTATTTAGGTACTAGTGCCAATTCCTTAGATACTTGTACGGTACCTTTTTAAAAGATAATAGTAGTTATTCATTAGATACTAGTTCAAATTGTTCTAGAATTTCTAGTATTTCTAGAAATAGTTCAAATCAATAGAGACTAGTAAAATACGAAATGTTACTAGTGACAATTAAAATAGATACTAGTGTCTAATAAATAAGTACTAGGCCTAGTACCTAATGAATAATTACTAGTATGGCGCTTTTCCACTGCATGTTACGGCACGGTTCGGTTCGGTACGGCACGCTTTGGCGCTTTTCCACTGCATGGTACGGTACGGCTCGGCTCACTTTAAATGGTACCACCTCTGTTGGGGTTCCAAGCGTACCGTACCGGTACTAAAATGTGACGTGAAACACTGCAGATCACTGATTGGTCAGACAGAATCGTCACTACCAGCGTCATGTATTTTGCGTGCGAGACATTAAACCCGCTGAATTTAAGGGGTACCTATTATGGATTTTTGAAAATTGCCCTTCATGTAGTGTGTAACATAGATCTAAGTGAACGAAAACATCCTGCAAAGTTTTAAACATGAAAGTTCACCGTATACAAAGTTATTGTCTCTCAAAAGTAAGAGTCGACTCTGAGTCGTTGATATGAATCGTTCGACGAACGATGCTTTTCCTTTGTCTAGATGACGTCAACTTGACAAGTTATTTGAATAAGTACGCCCACTTATTGCGTTCGGAGACGCCAGGGAAAACCAACTAACATCATGTCAACGAGACGCTGTGTTTCATGCGACGCAAAAGCAAACTTTTTTCATCTGCCCAGTGAGGAGCATTTGAAGACTAAGTTGCTACAGTTCATACAACTATACCACAGAAGTATAGCCCGAACCTTGTTCTGTGTTCGTGTCATTTTGAAGATGATTGCTTCACAAACCTAAATGCTATAAAGTATGGATTTGCGAGCCGGCTGAAACTGAAGGAAAGTTCAGTACTGAGTTTATTTGGATCAGCTTCCTTCTCCGAATAACAACCTGTAAGTATTATTAATATTAATTGTTGCTTTTATGTTTTATGTATCATGCTCAATAATTATTTTGTGTGTTGTGTACGCACAGCGCAGCTTCTAGGTCTTCAAAGTCAATTGTATTGAAATATGTGAAGTCAGCAGGGCTCTCAATCGTAACGCATTGAGCTTGACAGTCACTCATTTCGGTCTTTTGTCACGCTCTCCCGCCACACATTGTATTTCTCACGCTGCAAAACTATTTGTAATATATTTAATATGCCGCAGCGCCCAAAACTCTGGCCGCGCCGGTCTCACTGTGGAACCGGCAGGAATCAAGCGCGTCTCCTCTGGTGTTGTTCGTCTGGTGTTGTTAGCCAATCAGAAAATAGCACTATTGTATCTGGGTAGGATTTCACGCAACAACCAATGACACCCGTCGGCTCGGTGTCACTCCTTTTGGCTATGGTATGATATCACCGCAGATTAGCGTCACGCAAAGGCGGGGTTTGGAAAAATGACTCGCTAAACGATTCATATGGGAGTCGGTGAGCAAATCAGGTAAAAAAAAATGCATATTATAAGACAACAAAAGTGTTTTTTGTCATTTCATGCTTGTAAAACTGTTGTTGGGGACTCCCAGAACAATATTAGGAACATTTTAAATGCCATAATAGGTACCCTTTAAATAGCCAGTAACAGCCACCGCTGTAGCACATGTTTTAAAACTACTTGCTTGAAGAGAAAATAAAGAAAAAAAACGTCCAAAAAAGAAATGGCTGAATCGTGGTTAGTGGACGAAGTGCAGACGTTCATCTCGTTGGTTGCCGAGGAGCGGATAAACTGTAACGATCAGACTATAATCCCACCCACTTTGAAGCGGTACTAACTGCAGTGGAAAAGCAAAACGAGCTAAAGCGAGCCGAGCCGTGCCGAGCCGAGTCGTACCACGCAGTGGAAAAGCAAACGAGCCGAATCGTGCCGCGCCGAACCGTACTGAGCCGTACCGAGCCGTACCATGCAGTGGAAAAGCGCCAGTAGGCTATCTATTAAATAGGTACTAGTATAGAATGAAAAGTAATTGTATACAATAAATAAGTACTAGCATCTAATGAATACTTATTAGTAGTGTTGCCTTGGTACCAAAATTTGCGACAAATTTGGGGGGGAACTGGGCCCTCATTAAATTATGGAATAATTGTTAAAAATTAAATAAAATAGGCATATTTGTGGAAAAAATATCTAATATTTGAGTTACATAAAAGCTTTTTATTTGTTTTCTTCCTAATTGTCCTTGAAATAGTGGTCAAGAACCCGGTTTTCTCAAACCCGGTACTTGATGCGCGTGCATGCCCAAAGCGCGTACAGTTGTGTCCTCTTCATAAAAGCGCTGAGACATGGTAACCGGCGGTGCTGCTGATGTGGTGGCTGTAAATCCACTTGTTGATAAGAAAGGAGGAAAGAGCCACATATGGAAATATTTTGGATATTAGCTCATAATAGCGACACAACGCGCTCGTTTTTACAGGCGTGCCTAAGTTCATTGTTGCATAGCAACGACAGACGCCAGGGGAGGAGGGGAGAGGAAGAGCAGAGGAGGGGAACAAGAGAGGAAGAGGAGAGATCTGGGCGTGGGGGGGCCCATCTAAGATTATCTTGTCCCCGGGCCCAGGCTAGACTGTCAGCTGGCCTGCTAGTACCTAAAGAATAACCACTAGTATCTAACAAATAGGCACTAGAACCTAAAAAATAAGCACTAGCTAATGAATAAGTACTAGTATTTTTTGGAATTGAAACTAGTGTCTCATTCCTGCGTAATAATCAAGAAACTTTACTGCCGTACCAGCAGCACAATAATATGACACAGCGCCTGAAAATAGTTCCGTTATGTTGACGGAAGGTAGCCTATTTTCAGGCGCTGCGTCATATCATTACGCCTGCTGCACTCATGGTACGGCAGTAAAGTTTCTTGATTATTACGCAGGAATGAGAGTATAGTTCCTAGCCACATCAGCCTAGAAAATCGCAACTTTACATTTTCCGTCGGTCTTAGTGCACAATGTAACTACAGAAGAGTCCAGTTTTAAATAGGAAAAATATCGAAACACTTTGGTCATTTTTTTTTGAGAAATGCTAATGGTCTTGTCCACTTCAATGATGTATGCTAAGCTATGCTAGGAGTGGTACCGCCAGAACCGGAGATCGGCTGAATGGATTCAAAAAACGGTAAAACTCAACAGTTTAACTCTGGGGGAGTTGTAAAATGAGCCTATTTCCAAAAAAGTGGAGTATCCCTTTAAGGATTAAATGTTAAAACGGCTTGCCATATACATCCTATCCTCCCTGCAAATCGCCGTCCAAAGCAAGCCTCCTGAAAGCATGAACATGCTCAGCCAAGAAGACTGCACATTGAGAATGTACTGTATGAGAAATTTGAAAAAACAGATGGGACAGCTTGAGCAGACTCCCAAATTTCCCTATTAGTTGTTTGTTGTAGTCCTTAAAGGTGCAGTGTGTGAACATTTTGAGTATCTATTAACAGAAATGCAATATGACATCCATAACTATGTGTTCAGTGGTGTATAAAGAACTTACTTAATAAACCGTAATGTTTTTATTACCCTAGAATGAGACATTTATATCTACATAGGCGCGGGAATCCCCTTCTATGAAGGTCGCCATATTGTGACGTCATGTTTCTACCGTAGCCGACAGCGAACAAACAGCGTTACAGAGCGCGTTTCGTCACTACCTTGAAAGAGAAGCCGCAGAAAGCTAGAAGAAGCTAGTCATAAACACCGTGAGTAGTGACTTTTCCCTTGTCAGTGGTGTAAATATGTAGCTGGATTGTTTCATATAACTTAATTCTTCTCCCTCGCTGTGTTATGGCTTTGCTATGTGGGGATAAATGTGCTGGTTAAGTTCGTGAGACAGCTGATTAGTAGGCTACTCTTGTCATTGACCGGAAAACAGTTACAGGAATCACCAACCCGTCGATCTTGGAAGCATTTTAAGTCGATCGAGTTTCCAAAATCAGAGAAAAAAAGCCTATTGTGTGTAGTTAGTGGTGTCTAGGGGATGCGGAGGCGGTGCGCGCGCTGTTACAATCACGTCATTTTTGCAGCACGCACCTTTGGGCTCATGCGGACGCGTCGAGTATAAACAAGGCTTTAACCCGCTCAGCCACAGTAACAGCTCATATTAGCCAGCTAAACTTTTACTACCCTGTTAGAAAAAATGCATAGTTGCATAGTTTCATGTGGTTCTTCTCCCTCGCTGTATTATGGGTTTGCTATGTGGGGAGAATGTGCTGGTTACGTTCGTGAGACAATCAGCTGATTACTATTATTATATTATGTATTAAGACCCTTGATCCTCACCTGACTATGGCTTTGTAAACTTTATCCATGATGTGGTTTACAATGGACTGTGGTACAGAAACTTGGTTTAGTCTGGCTATTCTCCGCTGTCTCAGACGACGATGTTTGTCCCGTTTTAGCCACCGTAGCTTCTTCGAAAGGGAGGTGTGAGCAGTGGGCTGAGCTCTTAGTGCAAACTCGCAACCGAACCGCTAGATGTTGCCAAAAGTTACACACTGCACCTTTAACAAGTGATTTCTGTAAAAGAAAATATCTCCCTCTGCCTTGAACTTTGAGCGTTGTAACTTTGCAAACTTTGAGCGTTGTAACTTTGCAGATGTCGTCTATGCTCAAACAGCATTACACAATAACTAAAGTTAGAAAAGTGAAATCGTAATCAACCATCAATTTTAAAGGGGTGATGAACTGGGAAATCAAATTTTCCTTGAGCTTTTGACATCTGAGAGGTCATCATATTATAAGAATATCCTGTAAGTTTCAGAACTGAAAACATCCTTGTTGGTCCAATAAATGCTTTTATTGACACCAGCCTCAGCAAACGCCTCGTTTTTCAAAGTGGGGAAATATGACTTCAAAGAGGATAAAACACCACCCACGCAGAAGAAGGCCTGCTTCGGCTTCAACACGACCGGTTTAGCCCCGCCCACCGATTCGCGCATTTTACACGCATACATAGCTAAATAACATAGGCCGCCTACCTCGTGATGACAAACCGGATCGAGCTTCCAATAGGAGTGCATGGATAAACTTTATTTTTAATGACGTTCCACTCCAGCTGATGAGGTAAAACATTGTCGTCTGTTCGCTTCATTTCACTGAGGATTGTTTTGTAAGCAAGACTGGATTTGCAGACCGATTAAGAGTAAAGAACGGTGCTGTGCCGTCTATATTGGATCTGACAGGAATTGCAACACCTGGACTCTGCGTCGAACATGTATGGGCGAATCATTCCGGTTGCCATTTTACAACATTGGACGTTTTCAAAACAATTTCCCCCAAGTGCATCGACGGGTGAGTTGAAACTCATTATAATATGCAAAACGGTTATCCATTCACAGCAGTGGGCGTTTACTTCCAAGTCTTCAGTGCGAGACGCCCATAAAAACCGAGCAGCCTATTCGCCTTATTCACCTACATCACCAGCTTAAACCAAAACGAGGCTGTGGGGTACGGAAGTAACGGTGGCCCTCTGTAGGCTACAGTCATAACGTTATCTTAACGCCTGTAACAGGCCTCTATGGAACAACGTCACACTAACCCATCATTTTACCAACAAGCGGAAGTTTTATCAGAAAACTAATCAAAAAGAAATCACTGGAAACGACTGAAAAGCGACCGTTTGCTGGCATTTTGTTGTTTACTTGAATATCACACACACACTCACTCACTCACACGCCCACGCATCGATGTTTTACTACAGCCAGGTTTACAATAAAAAGTGACATTGATCATGAATTAATGTATGTCAAAATTAGTCACAGAAATAAGTTACCGTTACCCAGATAGCACAAGTCTCTTTGATGTTATATTTACATCTGGAAGACGTATTTTAAAGAGTGTTTGCTCATCTGCAATACGTCTATAGGACGTTTCTGTCAGATGTCAAATAGATGTTTAGAAGATGTCTTTAAGATGTAATGATTTAGAATGCACGTTAAACTGACATCTTATAAACGTCTATTTGACATCTGACAGAAACGTCCTATAGACGTATTGCAGATGAGCAAACGCTCTTTAAAATACGTCTTCCAGATGTAAATATGACATCAAAGAAACTTGTGCTATCTGGGTAGGTTTCACAAAAGAAAGAGGACACACTTCTTCAGTCGCGTCTGTTACTGTTTATTTGGTAGTTAACGTTACAAGACATGCATCACATTTAGAAAGAATGATAATTTCTACAAATATACCAAAAATAAAACCTGATGAGCTTTAGCACTCTCTCGACTCCCAGTAACTTAGGCTAACGTTAGATATATTTTCAGTCAGAGAAACAGGAAGCTCCCGAGTCCCGAAAAAAAAGTTGCTTTATTTTATGATGATACTCCGCTATAAAGAGACAAGACGTAGGCTACTGACAGATAAAATAAAAACATGATTGTGATAGCCTTTATTATTGGTCTGATTTCTTCAATCGTTCACCATGTTTTTTTACTATGCGTAATCTTCAAGCGTTTACTATGTTTACTATGGTAATGGTTAGCGTGCATAGTCTTTTGCATCGCGTATAGCTGCTATATAACGTTATAAATATTTCTAACGTTACCTTATACGGTGATCAGAATCCACATCGGATCACAAACGGCATTCAAACATGAAAGTGAGTTAATCATTTCGCCTGTTCGTAACCCTCTAGCACGAGCTTGCTTGGTAACGTTAAAGGTGCCATCTGTCAAAAAATCAATTCAAACTCTACATATTCCATACCAGATGGGGGCAGTATAGACCCCTTATCAGCCGACGTCACAGTTACGTCACGGCGCTAGCTGGAGGCAAAACAAACGGAAAACGAATCGGTTACCTAACGTAACCTCGGTTCTCTCTAGATGAGGGAACGAGTATTGCGTAAGCTAGCTTACGCTACGGGAAAGATTCCATCTTTCTGAGAAATTGAAGCCAAAAATTATCCTATAATTTTGTATCCATTGTCAACGCAGTTCAGCTGCAGCAGACCATGAGAAGGCTAGCTAGCCGCTCATTGGTTCGCTCACGGAGAACTGCTTAAGCCTATGAGGGAGCGCGGATGAACCCGCGACCAATGAGAGTCTGACTCGCTCTCCCTACGTCACCGCCCCCGAAGCGGGCGTGGACGAGGCTATAAATACCCCGAATAGGCTGAATAAATCTGGTTTTTTCAATTCTGAAGCGAACATCGCCAGTAGCACAAGCACGGCCAGGAACGCAATACTCGTTCCCTCATCTAGAGAGAACCGAGGTTACGTTAGGTAACCGATTCGTTCTCTTACGAGAGGTTCTCTCGTATTGCGTAAGCTAGCTTACGCTACGGGAACCCATTGTCAACGCCGTGCGTGCTAAGCATCCACTATTAGTCCCGCGGGGCATCCCGGGGAACACCGAAAGTGGGAACGAATATATGTATCAGTGACAAACGGCCAGCGGAGCGGGCCGGTGATTGTGTAGTACATAAGCACATAAAAGAGAGGGACAGAACGAACTCGGTCTGTGTGAATTAACCCCCTATAGTGCAGCTCAACCAGAAGAGCTGAAACATACTAGACTGCTAGTAGTTTAGCCTGCAAAGCGGGTACTTCCAGATTGTAAAATCTGACAAAGGTGGAGGGGGAAGCCCATCCCGCTGCCACGCAAATGTCGTGAATGGAAATCCCACTGGACCATGCCCACGATGAGGCCATGCCTCTAGTGGAATGAGCCCTGATGCCCAAAGGGCATGGCAGGTCCTTCGATGCGTATGCTGCTGCAATGGCATCAACAATCCATCTGGATAGGGACTGTTTCGAGGCGGCCAAACCTCTGGTGCGCCCGCCGAACGAAACAAAAAGCTGCTCGGATCGTCTGACCGGAGCTGTGCGAGTGACATATAATCTCAGAGCCCTGACCGGGCATAGGAGATTAGAATCCGATTCGCTATCGGAAGCAGGCAGCGCCGATAGGGATATAACTTGTGCCCTGAACGGGGTGCCAATCGCCTTGGGAACATAGCCATGCCTAGGTTTAAGAACGACTAATGAGTCATTAGGTCCAAACTCAAGACAGGACGCGCTGGTGGACAGCGCGTGTAGGTCTCCCACCCGTTTTACTGACGCGAGCGCGAGTAGAAAAACGGTCTTTAGCGACAGGTACTTTAGGTCCACGGTGTTTAACGGTTCGAATGGGGGAGCTTTCATAGCATCAAGAACTATGGAAAGGTCCCAGATCGGCACCGAAGGGGGGCGCGGGGGATTCATCCTTCTAGCTCCCCTGAGGAAGCGGACTACCAGCCCGTCTTTGCCCAGTGACTGGCCGCGTCGGGGTTCAGCAAACGCCGCGACGGCTGCCACATATACCTTGAGAGTGGACGGGGATCTGCCCTTGTCCAGCATCTCTTGGAGAAAATTTAGTAAGGAGGGAACCTCGCATAACCGCGGTTCCAGACCCCTATCTGTGCACCACTTCGAGAACACAGGCCATTTTGACGCATAGAGCCTTCTGGTAGAAGCCGCTCTAGCCTGTATGATCGTGTTAATCACTCCCTCTGGCAAAGCAACGGGTAGTCGTTGATCACCCACGCGTGAAGCGCCCAGCGCTCTGGGTGGGGATGCCAGATCGAGCCGCGAGCTTGAGAGAGGAGATCTGCTCTGACTGGAATGGGCCACGGCGCTGTCTGAGACAGCTGCGTGAGCTCCGGAAACCAAGTCTGACCCTCCCAGTGCGGGGCTATGAGGAGCACCGAGTGCTGCGCTTCTCTGATTCTCTGAAGCACCTGTGGTAACAGAGAGACCGGAGGGAAGGCATAAAGCGGGCGGCTGGGCCAGGTTTGGGCTAGCGCGTCCTCGCTCCTTGAGAAAAATATTGGGCAGTGGGTGTTCTCCGCCGAGGCAAAGAGGTCCACCTCTGCTCTGCCGAATAGACGCCACAGTTTCTGGACTGTAAGAGGGTGCAGGGACCATTCCCCGGGGGGAATGGGGTTCCTGGACAGGCTGTCTGGACCGTCGTTCAGCTGTCCCGGCACGTGCGACGCCCCCATGGAGACGCCGCGCTGAAACCATTCTGCCACTAACCATGGCTGCAGAGCTGTAATACAGGTCTGCGTTACCCTTATCAGCTGGTGGCCCGAGGTCCACGCTCGGTGAGACACACGGCTCTTCAACCAGAGCTGAAGCGGGCGCATGCGCAGTAACCCAGCTGGAGCACCGCAGAGGCTGAGGCCATACAACCCAACGCTCTCTGAAAAGTTTTCAAAGGCGTGAGTCTGTTCATCTGAAAAGATGCGGCGAGGCGCTGCACACGGTGCGCGCGCTGCGTCGATAGACGCGCCGTCATCGTGACCGAGTCCAGCTCTATACCCAAGAAGGAGATAGTCTGACTGGGTTGTAGTACGCTCTTTGTCCAGTTGACAGAGAGGCCCAAAGCTTTCAGATGGTCGAGGAGAACTGTACGATGAGACAGTAACTCCTCCTGAGACTGTGCCAGAATCAGCCAATCGTCCAAGTAGTTCAGAATTCGCAGCCCCTGACTCCGCAGGGGGGCGAGCGCCGTATCCATGCACTTCGTGAACGTACGGGGTGCCAAGGATAGGCCGAACGGGAGGACGGTGTATTGATAAACCTGGCCTTCGAAGGCGAAACGTAGAATGGCCTGTGAAGGGGATTTATCTGGATCTGGAAGTATGCATCCTTCAGATCTAGTGATATGAGCCAGTCCCCCTGGCGCACATGCGCGAGGAGTTTTCTGATAGTGAGCATTTTGAACGGTCTTTTTATGAGAGCTTTGTTCAAAAATCTGAGGTCTAATATTGGTCTGAGACCGCCGTCTTTCTTGGGAACAAGAAAATAACGGCCGTAGAACCCCGACTCGCTCATAGCCAGAGGCACCCTCTCTATAGCCTTCTTGCACAACAGACTTGCTATCTCTGAACGGAGCAGTGACACTGCTTCTGGGTTCACCGTAGTTTCTAGCCGCGCTCGGAAGCGAGGGGGGCGGGCGACGAAACTGTAAGCGATAGCCTAGCTTTATTGTGTTTAACACCCACTGGGAGATTCCCGGAATAGCTTTCCACGCCTTGAAGCGTGACGCTAGGGGGTGAATGGCTACATGGTCCCCATTGTCGCACTTCGCGGGCTACGTGAGCGCGCTGATAGTGCTTATAACAGCGGGACTTACACTTGGAGAGGAGCTTAAGGGCCCTGTAACAGAGTGAGCAGAGGTGGGACGCGCACACGGGCTCGTGGGCGCGCTTATGTACTCTGGGACTCGAACGGGCTTGGCCCGTTTTATGAGAGTGGACTCTGTGTGAGACAGGGGAACTGGAGTGCTTTTGTGTATGAGTGAACACAGTGTTGCGGGCACATTTCGTACACAAGAGGCTTTTATGCTCTTTTTGAGATTTCTCTGGGTCGCCGTGAAAACGGCGTTTGTGCTCATGCAAGCGGGAAGGGAGACCGGCTTGGTTATGGCAGAAAACACTGCTGTAGTAACCG
The DNA here is from genome assembly GCA_036326025.1 of Chrosomus eos. Taxonomy (NCBI): domain Eukaryota; kingdom Metazoa; phylum Chordata; class Actinopteri; order Cypriniformes; family Leuciscidae; genus Chrosomus; species Chrosomus eos. The sequence goes on along the minus strand of CM070820.1, from coordinate 37,120,831 downwards.
CCTGGGCGGGGACTAACAGAGGGCAGAGCTTTGACGGCGGTCCGGCCGCAGCGGGAGAGCGCCGTCTTTTTCTTCTCAGCTGTGCTAGGCAGACTTTGGTTGCTCAGGATTCAGCGTGATTCTAGGCCGAGGCCCCGAGGAGGCGGCGGCCTGTGGCGGCTGTCGGAGCGGGAACGCGGGCGGCCGCCCTGGCGTCGTTGAGCAGTCTGGTTGTGCTGAGCTGTGCGCTGGGGTGGGGCTCGTGCAGGAGGCCGATCACGTGGGCGGCCTGCAGAGGAGCTAGCGCGACGAGGCAGGAAGAGGTCCATGGCCTGCGAGGCTTTCTGTACTTCGGAGAAGCGGTCGACGATACCCGTGACAGCGGATCCGAAGAGGCCGGCTGGAGAGAGCGGGGCGTTGAGAAAGGCGGCGCGCTCGGAATCTCCCATGTCGGCGAGAGTGAGCCATAGGTGTCTCTCAGACACGCAGATGGCGGCCATGCATTTCCCCAAGGCTAGAGCAGCAGACTTTGTAGCGCGAAGGGCAAGGTCCGTGGCGCTTCTCAAATCCGCGACTGACGGGGGGTTCTTACCGCCCTCATCCCACTCACGCAGCAAATCGCCCTGCAGGATTTGCTGCACAGACATCGAGTGAAGCGCAGACGCTGCCTGGCCGGCGGCTGAGTATGCGCGGCCGTGAAAACTTGAAGTCGCTCTGCAGGCTTTCGAGGGAAGCACAGGTGATGAGCGCCATCTAGCAGAGGGCGGGCATAAGTGTGCGGCGACCAAGTGTTCAACCGGCGGGATGGTGAGGTAGCCCTTCTCTGCGGCTCCGTCCACAACGCGGAGCGGGGTGGAAGAATCAGAGCTAGACCTGGCAGAGAGCGGGGCATTCCAAGACTTTGAGAGCTCAGCGTGCAGCTCGGGCAGGAAGGGCGCAGCCCGTTTGGCAGCGGGAATCGAGCGCTGGCGGAAATAGCTGCCGTCCATGCGGTTGATGGTCTGCTCGGGGGGAGGGGACCACTCGAGACCGAGGCGCTCGACGGCCTGCGTGAGGAGGCGCATTAGTTCCTCTTCAATGCCCGCGCGAGTCCTGGAGGATTCGCGGTTCGACGAGACCTGAGAACCGGACCAATCCTCACTGTCGGAAGCGAGAAGCGAACATGAGTCCTTGATGTCCGCGGCGTCATCGGAGGCAACAGAGCGGCCACTCGGCGGCAACTGTTCGTCCGGAAGCGGCGGAGAAGGAGAGCGGGAGGCTACAGGCTCCGGCGGGATGAACGCTTCTTGCTGGGGCTCCGGCGGCCTCTGGGCGCGGCGTTTCTTCTTCCGCGGCGCAGACAGAGGTGGCTTGGGAGCGCTTTTAGCAGCCAACAGTCGAGCCCGCAGGGTCAACATAGGCATAGAATCACAGAAGTCGCAGCCGCCGTCGGCGAGGGCGACTTCAGCGTGCTCCGGTCCGAGGCAAACGGCGCAGATGACATGGCGGTCTCCAGCCTCGAGAGGAGCGCGGCAGGAGCCGCAGGAATTTCGTGACATCTTTAAAAAGACGCTTGCTCTTTTAGATACAATAGGATTTTTTTATAAAAGCTCTGAGTAAAAGGATACGCTCCGTCGGATGGCGCTAGCTCACAGGACGGCTGAAGGTGGCGAAGACGGCCGGCTTCCTCAGTCTCCCAAACGCTCGCTAGAAGGTGCCTTTTCAAACGACGGCGGCTTCTCTCTCAGGATCAGCAGATGCAGGTGCGTCGCTGAAGGATGAAAAAATCAGATTTATTCAGCCTATTCGGGGTATTTATAGCCTCGTCCACGCCCGCTTCGGGGGCGGTGACGTAGGGAGAGCGAGTCAGACTCTCATTGGTCGCGGGTTCATCCGCGCTCCCTCATAGGCTTAAGCAGTTCTCCGTGAGCGAACCAATGAGCGGCTAGCTAGCCTTCTCATGGTCTGCTGCAGCTGAACTGCGTTGACAATGGATACAAAATTATAGGATAATTTTTGGCTTCAATTTCTCAGAAAGATGGAATCTTTCCCGTAGCGTAAGCTAGCTTACGCAATACGAGAGAACCTCTCGTAAGAGAACTGCAGACATCTAATACAAACCAGCACAGATTCGGCTACATAATAAGGAGCTTAAATTATTATTATTATTGTTAAATGTCATCTTGATGTGTTGTTGGGTGCAAGAATCAATGAAAAATGAGTATGCTGTATCTGGAATTTTTATTTCTCGAAAATATTCACATCATTAACATTGCACGTACTGTCACTGTTTACATTGTCGTCTTCTCGGCGCTGGCTCGGCAGAACTGCGGATCGTACACACAAGTCTTGTACATGACCATTCAGCACATAGTTATAGGCATCTAAAGATTTATATGCCCTCAGTTTCTCTTTACGCTCGGTTTCTCTATCAGGTAGGTGTAGAAGTCAGGCCACTCAACCGGAGGTAGCGTTAATCCTGTCAGATCGTCCATTGAGTGAGCGTGTACACGGGTCAGCCGTAAAACGTTTTTTACGTCTGGTTCCGTCCGTTAAAATTAACTTTTGCAAATAAAAATCGCGGTCCTGGACACTGAGTGACCTTGCACATTAAGATAAAACCGGATTTTCTCCAGTCATTGTTAAAAAACAAGCTAACAAAACTTGCAAAATAACGTTAGGGAAGCGGCCAGAGGGATCGTTCTGCAGCCACCTAAGCTCCGCCCACAGAAAAACGTCACCATGTTTACCAACTGATAAGGGGTCTATACCTCCAGAAAGTTGGCCTACTCTAGTCTGTTTTTTAGTTTCAGGTTGTTAATCTTCTAAAACCGTCAAATAGTCCGCTTTGTCCCGCCAAAGCCTATTTTGATCGGTGAGGGATGTAGAATAGAATGACTGCTGCCGCTGCGCTTGACAGGGCGCGTTACGAGCAGAGAGAGAGAGAGAGAGAGAGAGAGAGAGAGAGAGAGAGAGAGAGAGAGCGCACTCTCACGTCTTCAAACAACACGAGCGCGGTCCTGCTCTCTCTCTCCCTCGCGCATATTAATCAAATCAATGGGCTCTATGCACGGCGGTATTTCCGGTGAAGGGTTAAGGATGCTCGATAACTTCCGCCGATCGTAGAGTCCAGTGCAATGCCAAGAATTTATATTGAATTTTATACTCCATGGTTATACTAAAGAAACGTTAGTCACAAAAACAGACAAAACAGACACCCCTCCTTGTGTTTATGCTTCTTTTTAAAATTATATTAAATAAACATAACTATATATAAAATTACATCTAAACATATGAAAGTTTCGTTTCAAAGACGGGAGGACAGTACATTTTGAAGACTCTGCCATAATCCCGTTTTCCTCGGTTTTCCTCCGCTTTAATCTCCCCAACCGGAAACGGAAGAGCATCCTTGCGTCAAATGCGGAACTTATGCGTGCATATAGCCTATTGACACGATAGTAAGACCGCAGTTTCACGTGGAGCATTTGGAGATTTTTAGAGATTAAAGAGAGACAAGCAGTGCGAGTTATTTGTGTGTTGCAGTTTGGCTGGTGGTTATGTATGTTGCCCGCATACTGCCTCCCATGGCCGAAACTGGTATTACAACACCTGTCGGGCCGGGGCTAGTAATGCTAATGCTAATTTAGGTTGCTATCTCTGCAACACTATAACTTTTCATTTTTTTAATTACATCATCGCCCTTATTTCTTCTCGTTCTTTTGATGCGTGGAGCTCATTTTTTGGATATTTTTACCTCAATTATTACACATTGCCCTTTAAGCAAGTTGTAGCTCTTTAGACTAGCCTGATCAGCTAATGGCCTGCCGTGACTAGCCGTGTCTTTTCAGCAAAACAGCCCGGGGAATCTCGCAGTCGTTATTTGCCCATTTTTCAACATACTCCACTGTTATTTCCGGAAGAGATGAGAGGTTTGTTGTCCACACAGGTACACAGATATCTGACACAGACGCCCGCCGCCGCGCTCTGTCACTGAACTTCCGGTAGAGTGTACCCCCAGCCTCGTTTTGGTTTTCAAGATGGAGGTGCGGTGAAATAAGGGGAATTAGGCTACTTATTAATTTTGATGTTTTTGAATGCAAAAACCAAGTGAACGTCATAAGTTTACCTCAGACAACAATATAATAAGATTTAAAAAGCCAGTTCATGACCCCTTTAAATGAACCTAATAAAATAATGAGGGTACAATCTGAACTGTAAATGACAGAAAATGGTGCTGATTTTCTTGCACCTGTGCCCTCCAATTCTCAGTAGACTAGCCGATTTTCTTCCCTTCTCAACTTTGCATCACATGTGTAACTGCAAGGTTTTATAGACAACCTGCATCTTTAAGGTCAAACTATTTGAATCAATCGATACAGATTTTATCCTAAATTAGTGCAAAAGTGCAAGATGAAAAGTTACATTTTTTTGCATTTCATATTTAGGTTTGCTGGCATTGGTTCTTCTGAGGTTTACTAGAAGTGTAATAGCTATTCACTGTGCATGCCTTACCATGGTCCCTAAGGTAATATCCCTCTCATCAGCTCCTGACAAAAAACCCATATGGTGTTATCATAGAACGAATCAGACTGGGACTGCCGTGCTCCGGACGGCAGAATGAATCCAATCTCGGCAATGAATATATCATTGAGTGTCCCTGATTACTCACAAAAATGCAATGTAAGATTCTTTCATGAGGTTTCAGTATGCCACACAAAGAAAATAACTTTTCATATTCATTAACAATCCATTTCTGCTGGAAATATTCTGTTTGAACAGTTGATTGAGAGCTGTCCATTGAATGATGAGTGAGTTTCTGCTGGCAGTAATGGAATGTATCCCTGATGGACTGTCAATAAGGACCTCGTGTGGATGATGAAAGAAAGAGTGACAGTGTCATGACTGACGTTTAATTTACAGTGGCCTCCAAAATTATTTGTATTATAGGCTATAATCTACATTTAAAAACTTATGATATTTTTGTATTATATTTATGCAATGTCTAACACACTTTTGACTATCAGCGATATCAAGAGTGCTGTTGTACAAAACATTAATTGCTTTTACACTACGGGGCTGTTGAATGCTTAAATCTGATTGGTTGATGAACATTCTAAGGTGTGCAATTATTTTCAGGGAAACTATATTCATGATTTTCTCCACTCTCTCTCCCACTCAAACGCACACAGAGTATGGACACACACTTGCACAGAAACTTGTTGTCAGTGCTGTTCAGATTTTAATTGTTTAGCAACTTAAAAGCTACATGATATTTCACATTAGCAAGGTAACAGCGCTGTTCTTGAAGTAGATACACTTAGAGTTTCACACTCAGCATGTGTGGTTGTAGTTGAGAACTTGGTTGGACACTACCTGGAGGAGGTGGTCTGAGTTCGTCTGCACTCGAACTGTGGCGCGATTCATGTGAATGCGAAAGCAACACGGATTCAGGTAAGCACTTTTTAGCGGATGACGATGTATTTAGTTCAATAAAATGGATGATAGTGTTGATGACTTACCTTGGATACCTTGTGAATGTTAGCTCTGGTCCATTAAATAATATACAGATACAACTTTTGATTTCAATAATGTTTTACTGTAGTAAACATTGCATTAACTGGGATTAATAAATGCTTTTAGAACCGTGGTGCACAATCCTGTTCCTGGAGATCTAACTTCATGCTTAGCTCCAACTCTGATCAAACAAAACTGAAGCAGATAAATTAGATCTTCAGGAGTGCTTGATATTTACAGGCAGTTGTGTTGGATGAGGGTTGGATCTGAACCCTGCAGATAGGCAGATCTCCAGGAACAGGATAGAGCACCCCTGCTTTAGAAGTATTTTTCAGTGAGAGTGTTAATTAATGTTAACAAATGGAATCTTATTGTAAAGTGTTATCAATCATTCTACTAAATAGATTTATGGGTTACAAATTATGCTTGATTTAATGTGTCAAAGGTTCCAAATAGCTTTTTTACAGCCCAAAGACTGTGAAATGACTGGAAAAGGTCTCCAAGACTTTATTACCAGGATCAGTCCAGGTCAACAGGAACCGCAAAGGATGAGGTCATCAACCAACAAGCTGCTGGACACAGGTTATCTTGAGTCTATTTGTTGTTGTTGTTGTTGTTGTTGTTGTTGTTGTGTGTGTGTCTGTGTGTCTGTCTGTCTGTCTGTCTGTCTGTCTGTCTGTCTGTCTGTCTGTGCGTGTGCGTGCTTTGATGGTCACAGAGCGTTGAGTTTGTGCACTCAGTTCAGCATCTGCTATGAATTGGATTTTTCTGAGTAGTCAATAAATGTCAAAGCACATATCCTGACATTATCCTGTCATTTGTGTTAGTAAAAAAAAAAAGCCTGAGGCCACAAAATCGAGTATACCAGCTGTAGGACAGAAGTCACAGAGAGGAAAAAAAAACATTTTGGTAAGTATTGCTAGTTCTGAGATATTGCTGGCCAACGTCATTTGACTAAGAATGTGATGCTAAATATATTCTTAAAATATCCATGTGTTTATTGTTTCCTCAAAATAAATAGTGGGTTATGGACTGGTTAATGGTAAATGGACTGCATTTATATAGCGCTTTCACAGACCCAATGGCCACCAAAGCGCTTTACATATCTGCCTCTAATTCATACACTCATTCACACAACGACGGTGGTGTCAGCCATACAAGGCGACATCCAGCTCGCCGGAAGCAGCTGAGGTTAGGTGTCTTGCTCATGGACACCTGCTCATGGACACCTCGACACTTGGTCAGGTGGAACCGGGGATTGAACCACCCGGTTATATATTAAAGCATATAACATGTCATGAAAGTCATTGTAAGACTTGTATTTCTTCAGAATTGCGACCAGTTTGAAATATTTTGGACAGGATTTGGTGAAGGGACCCTCCCTTACAGAGTAAATAGTCTCAGTAAATGAACAGATGTGAACATGAGAGTGCAGAGTGAGTCAGTAATGTCCCTTAACACAGCTCTTAATGGTCCATTTGCCTGAGTCCCAGTTATCTACTTTTCGACCTTGTCACCAGTCCATACCATTGACTCATACTTTGTGGATGTGTTAGCATGAGTGGGTGTTTCTCGAGTGGGTGTGTCTCTGTGTGTATGTGAGGAGTGATTAGGCTTGCAGATTAGTTCTGTAACATGTTCAGTTTTTGTCCCGTGTCCCATAGAGCTGTGGTCCTCATTGATTTCCTGTATTGATTAGTCCTTTTGATTCGCTTTTTACCTCTCCATCTGTCCACTGCTACTGAGCTCAGGTAAGAATTGAATTATAAAAACAAAAATTAATACCTCATTAAAAGTTACTACATGTAGCTGTATCTGAAGGAAATTTGGGTAATCCATTGAGCAGTATGAAATATTGTGTAGGGTTCTGTGCCATAGCTACATATGCTTTTATTTGCGTTTTGGTTGTTTGGGTGTGGAATGTGTTTGTGAGGTAAGACGCGGTGTGGCAGAAATAAGGAACTACATTGCCAAAATGCAATGTGGTTATTAGGAGAGGTTCGGTGAGATGGAAGGACGTAGTGGGATTATTTAAGCAACAGGTGTGCGGGGTAAAAGGTGGGGAAGTTTGAAAGACACAAAGAGTAACTGTGAACTGGACAAGTTCGAGCTGCTAGAGTTTTAAACAAGCCTGAGATATCTGGTGTTTCTAAGCATTTCGCTGGCTACACTGCGGAAAAGTGTTGGGATTATCGATGTCTCGATTCCTGAAGGACACTCGTTCATCGGCTGTGTTTGGGCTGTGCATGAGCTGAATAGTAGACATTTTTTTGAATTTCTATTACAACGCCGTCAAAAACGACGAACTCGATTCAAGATTGTTGTGTTTCTAAGTATTTTGCTGGCTGTACTGTGAAAGAGTGTCTGGATTATCGTTGTTACTATTCCTGAAAGACACTCGTTATCAGAGATGCCTGAGCGAGAGCTGAACGTTGCAGCGCTGTGAGTGAGTTACCTCTTTTCATTGTGGACTGTGAGACACAAAGCAAAGATACTTTTGTCTGACTCCAGGTAGGACTGGAACAGGACACTCTTCCTCTTAACAAACTATTCACTCGCCCTCAACCTACAAGAAAGACGCTACAAACTGAGTCACCTACACACACACACACACACACACACACACACACACACACACACACACACACACACACACACACACACACACACACACACACACACACACACACACACACACACACACACACACACACTTACCCCTCAACTAACAAATGGTAAAATTTCCAAGGTGAAGGTTATTCATGAACTAGTAGAAGAGGTTAGCGCATTAAGTTATTGCTTTTATGTTCTGTGAGTTGAACCAATCACTTTATTATTATTATTTGTGGACTTTACATGAAGTGTTTGAAAACTGATGCATATTTTCTTATCATAGTGGTTAATGAGATGCTTCATGCACCCGTTTCTTTGTTGGTTGATCAAGATGGTTATATTTATTATATTTATTTGTGAATACCATGCTTTAATTTTTTTAAATTGAATAATTTCTGTTTCGACTGAAGTACACTGAAAAAAACCTAAAGAGATATACAATAAGACTTAAATAAATCATTTTATTTTGGTATTAAAATGGTGTGGTAAATGTGTGCAGTTCTGTAACGGGTGATAGATCCATTTCATGATTCCCACCGTCACAGAAAATGGCGCCCGAACAGGGACTTGCATTTAATTGTGTAATTTAATTGTGTACTGACCCTCAGATTGCTTATTTTTGTGTTATTTAATGTATCTATTTTTGTGCTTTAAAACATGAAAACTATACTTGAACTGAAGTGGCAGACAGAGTAAAAATAATTAAATGTGGGGTATGAAAGTGATTATTTTGACTGATGTAAACCACTTCATAAAATGAGTGCGTTAACCAGATTATGTAAAATTAAAGTAACTGACTCTTGTCTTTTGAACTTTGATGTGTTGAGGTTGTAATCAGTGTGGGGTGATTGAGTTTTTAACAATTTCAGTTATCTATTGCCACAAGTATTTATGAGAGAGAGGTAATATTAAAAATTCTGGAGTGAGTAATTGTTTTTGCTACTATATGGTTTTTGGCCTTTTTTTTTCTTCCCACACTACTGACAATATACAAACACATCATATGTTTTTACAGATTCCTTACACCCATCAACCTTTGTTGAATATGAGGTTCCAGATGTTGCAACACCAGACTGGACACCTGCCCCTTAACCTCTGTTGTCTAATTATCCCTCTTCCCTTTATGTTCCACCTAGCCCTTTACAATCAAGAACTCATGTGCAGTTTGCTTAATCTGATGTAGCCCGTAGCTTGCCTGTGCACAGCTTTGTATGGTGAGAGGACCAGATGCATTTATGCACTCAATCTCCAGCAGAGGCAGCAACTAATGTTTCACCAATATTTTCAAGTGTCCAATTTGAATTTGCCTGGTACAATTCCAACACCTGCAAGGTAAATTGGACACCTTACTGCTCAAGTCCAAGGAAACTGGGACAAATTGTATGATGTCAGGGGAAAACAACAGACAGCTGTAAATGCACTTACCAGTGAATTGAAACTTACTTCTTCCTAACATGAAAGCCAATTGAAAAGTCTTGCTGAGAAAGTGGACAATCACACCCAGCAAATTTCAACGATTTCAGTAACTACCAAACAAAAAGCTGAAACAGACTGATCAAATGGTTAAGACAATGAAGTTGCTTATGTTGGATGAATTCCAAAAAAATGAAAAGTCTTTAGCCTCAAATGTTTGTTCCATGGTGGACAAAACTTTCAAAAAAGCCATGATGAGTTAACCCAGGATTTCACTCAGTTGACCGCCCAGGTTGACCACCTAAGACCTAAGTGATAAAATAACTGAACTGCAAGAGAGTACAGAATACAAAACAGAGGACCACCTGAAGGAACCTGAATCATCAAATGATTCCATGAATGTGTCACCCCTGTTAATGCGGGTGCTGTCAAGAGCGACCATCTCAAATGAACCTTTCCTACTTTCGGGAGACCATGCGATGTTTCCGATCCCTTGTTGTATTTAGCTAAATGTCAGGATTTTCTTGCATTACATCTTTTAACTGATTCTGAAATCCTAGCTACTTTCCGAACAGTCTTGCATGGTACAGCACGTGATTGGTGGGAAGAAGCTAGAACTACAGTAACTGCCTGGCATGAGTTTGAGTCTTCATTTCTTACTGCCTTTCTCTCTGAAGATTATGAGGATGAATCAGAACTCAAGGAGAGGGGGAGTCCATAAGAGACTTTGCCTTTACGTATAGAGCACTTTGCAAAAGGTGGAAGCCTACCATAACTAAGTCTGAACTGGTTAAAATGATTTAAAAAAACATAAAGCCTTACTTAGCTAGCCAGCTACATGGTCGTGTAACAACTGTAGAGGAGTTAAAATCATTTACAGCAGTTACAGTATAACTACCATTTGAGCTCAAAACAAGGTCAGCCGTCTTGCAGATAAGCCACAGGTACAGTGTTGAAGGTGTAAAGGGCAACATGCTCCTAGTAGTTGCCCACATTTTTCTTTGCCTTCTCAGTATGTACCACCACTAGAGCAACCTTCTGCTAACTTACAACGATTCTATCCTCCTAGAGCCAGAGGTAAACCCACCAACAACTCAATGACAGCTGCAAATGCTTTACAAGAGAAAGTGACAACACATTCACAGAAAGCTGTTGTTGTACCACAACAGTTAATTGTACCAATTGGTATTGGTAATTGGGTAGGCAAAGCCATTGTGTACACTGGGGCTAGCTTTACCCTAATTCATGAGCACTTGTGGAAAGACCTCAACCCCACAGAACACAGCCCTTAGCCCTTGGTCTCTTGGACCTTTATATTTGGCAAACGGAATGGCAGAAGTACCTTTGAGATGGTTAAATGTTTCGCTTAAACTGCATGACCGTGTTTGCACCCTTCCTGTTGCTGTGTTAACCTCCAAAGCCCTTGCTTATTCTATTGTCTTGGGACTAGACTTCATTTTCTTTAGTGGGATGAAAATAACGGTGTCTGATGGGCAGTATTCCTTTACTTCTGTTTCCGATGTGGATTACCTCTTCCAACCTGGTCATGCAAGTGTGCCAACACAGATGGGGTACCGGCATCTGCAAAAGGAAAATCAAGCTCACAACTCCACACCAATTATTTTTCTGTTAAGTTCTATTCCAGCCTTAATGCCGCCCATTCCCTTAAAAGTTGAAGGTGAGGAAAATACAACATTCATTAATCAAGCAGTGGATGCGGTTCACTTACCACCTGGTCAAAAGCTTCAATTAAGTCACCTCCTAAAGCCTGGTTCACACGGCAGGATAATTAGGCCGATTTTAGCCCCGATGTACCCCTTCCGACAATCTTAAGGATGCTCCGATTATCATAAAATAATCTGATCAGATATTCCTGCTGTGTGTGGTGTGTTAAGACTGCTCCATCTGCTCGGAAGGACGTCGGGGCCGCTCTGATCTCAAATCGGGGATATCCAACATTTTGGATTTTTTTGGCCCAATTTCTCCTCGTGTGTGGTGTCCCCCGGGGACAAACGAGCACGCAGCCTGTGTACTGTGGCGTGTAGCCAATCAGAAAGTGAAGTGACGAGGTGCAGAGGAAGCACCGGGAAACAAAATCAAAACAGCCGGTGGCATGGCGCACCAGAAAGTCCGGTGGACGTCGGAGATGGAGGACCAACTCGTCGAACTGTGGCAATTAACGCCATGATTGTTTACTCTGAAGTCACGTTTGATTTCGAGGGATTTCGCGAGATTTTCCGTCTGACCTGGGAATGCTCGGGAATCAAATCGGTTTGTGTGTGATGTGTTGATTTTGCCGCGTGGCTGCGCACCACACACTGTATGACAAAAAACTGTTAGACCCGTGATTTTTTTTATCGCCGTGTGTGGGGTCTCTCAGGTTTGGAAAATCGTCCTACAATTTCCTGTGTGAACCAGGCTTAAGAACAAATCCAAAGAAGGATGGACGTCTTCGATTTTATGTAGACTATCGCAAATTGAATGCCATAACAGAAAGTGACGCCTATCCTCTGCCAAATCTTACTGAAATCCTAGAATCCCTTTCAGGGTCAGCATTTTTTTCCCACTCTGTTCCTTAACAGTGGATATTGGCAAGTGACTATGGATGCTTCCAGTAAAGCCAAGACTCCCTATATTACATTTCATCCGATGAACAAGCTTCTAAAAGGTAAAGGTCATGATCTCTCACCAGATGCACCCAACTATAAAGTAGTGTATCGCTTGAGTCAACTGCAAGCAAAGGCAATAGAGAACTGTAAGAAAGCACACCTGAGACAACTTAGAAACTACAATAAGAATCAATGGGACGTCTAATTCAAAGGAAAAGACAAGAGTGTGGATCCGACAGTTCCCACAATCCAGTGCAAAGAAAAACTTAACTGCTAAACTTGCACCAAAATGGAAGGGACCCTACCGGCTGTGCTCGAGCTCTATCGATCTATCTATCGATCTATCGATCGATATTCACAATGTTACAAAATGTACTTTTAAATATTCTATTTATCAAAGAATCTTGAAAAAAAATCAGATTTTGCAAAAAAATTACAGTTTTTCTTAATCGCTTTAGCACATTTTTCAAAACGGTCTTAAAATTATCTAAACTGTAAGTTCAAGTTACAACTGTTTGCTGTAACATTAGAAATCTATTTGGCATGTCTGCAAAATGTAGTAACTCACCCAAAACATTTCATTCATTCTTCAAAACCTAGTTATTGTGTCAGTAAATTGGCCAATGCCACCAAAATAAAAAGTGTTTTTGTCATTGTTTGAGCCATACCTGTCAAAATGTTTTTTCACCATGGAAATATGTTTTATATGCAAATTTTATGTTATTTCTACTTTTTTTGTTGTCAATTTTGTTAATAACTATACAAGAATGTCAGTCTAACGGAATGCTCTGGTGAATCACACTGAGGTTGTTTAGATACAGATTTCAACAGTAGGTAAACATTTACTTGGAAAAGTCAATTCTGTAGTACACAAAAAGAATATTAACATTTGTATTTATACAGTAAATTTTTATATGTAAACTGAAAATTCACAGTTGCTTGTACCAGCATTTTTACACACTCTATTATGTCTTCCCCTAAAATCATTTCAGTTTATGTGTAACGCATTTCTACAAAAAATAAATGTACTGTATGAATACAAATGTATTTATACAGTACTTAGCTGCTGTTGTTTAGTGTTGTGACATTCCAAATTGTATTGCTTGATTAGTGAGATTGTGATTATTATTTCAATACACTGTCAGGCTATTTGCCAACAGACATTACACACATTCCATGTCAGATATTTATGTTATATACATGCATGTCTAGAAGTTTTTGATAGCTTAATGCATCATTTTGAACGTGATGGCTCACACAATGAAAGAATGTTTAGAAGTTGTGAAGAGTTGGACAATTTCATGTGCCAAAACACATGCAATTTTCTTAAATCAATAAGAAATTCAAATCTGATGTGAAATCTGATCTGATTAGTTAACAGTTGTTTTCAATTGTAGTAATACAATTTCATAATGTATAGACTTTTTACTGTATTTTTGATCAATTCAATTCAGCCTTAGTGAGCAAAAGAGACTCTTTAAAAAAAATAAAAAAAAATCTTACTGACTCCAAGTTCAAAAGTGCTAGTTCAAAAGTAATTAAAAAGCTCATGCTGTGATGAACAATGACATTTTTCTTGATTCATTTAATGCATGAGATATTCTGCAAAATTGATAGATAAATCACTTATTATTACTGAATCAGATTTGATTTAACTTGATGAATATTTTCATGTTTCTTGTCAATGGCTGTCACTGTACATCCCATTTAAGGGGCCCTGTGAACAAGACCTATTTCATGCATTTTAATCTCTGATTGGCACTGCAAGATTCAGTTAAGTGTAATAGCTTCATCTCAGGCTGGCAATGAAAATGAAAATGTTTATGGTGAATTAACGCTGTCAATATTAAAAATTCTGAGTGTTGCTCATAAACTAATGAGCAAGTGAAACAGTGTGAAGGGAAATTACCAATTCATTTGTGAATGTTGTTCTGTATAGACTGAGTGAAAGTGCCCGAAGTGAAAGAGAATAGGGAGGTTAGCAAAAAGAAATTAGAGCAACACATGCAGGAAAACAGAGAGGATACTGGGCCAGTGCTTTAAGTGGGTTGAGTACAAATGGGGACCAATTGATTGAGCCTGTGAGAGAGGATGGCCGACAGCATTTCTCTTTCTCTCCCGTTCACCATTGTTCTCTTTCTTGCTCTGCTGGCCATTGGGTGTGAAGGACACCAATGTGACAACTAATTATCCAGTTTGGAACCCAACACAGCTAATCAAATGCAACACCATGCTTCCTTATTATGATCTACAAGTTTATGATTTCTCTCCTGAGCAAGCTCATGCTTATCTGAGCAAGAATTATAGTGCAGTCCTATGAATACGTGTTGGAGAACTATGAACATTTGGGAAAAATAGATCATTATGGTGCATAATATATTGGCTGTTCATTACTTTGGAGGCCCTCAGTCAATATCCTGCTTTAATGATCAAAACAAATGAGCATGTTGTTTACATACATTTTATTGATTTAAGCATACGCTACTGTGCAAAATGTTTGGGGTAGTATGATTTCTAAATATGTGTGGAAAAAAAGGATCTTATTTTCAACAAGGCTTTGATCAAAAATGCAGTAATGCTGTAAAATATTTTTAATTTTAGTCTTCTATTGAATGTGTTTTAACTATATAACTTATTAAAGTGATGGCAAAGCTACATTTTCAGCAGCTACTGTATTATAGCCTTCAGTGTCACATGATCCTTTATTATTATCATTATTTATTATTATCAATGTTAAAAAAAGTTGTGATGCTTACTATTTTTGTGGAAACCGTGAAGAAAAAAAATCAAGATTTTTTGATGAATAAAAAGTTCAAAAGAATGGAACGTATTTGATATATAAATCGTTTGTAACTGTCTTTACTGTCACTTTTGATCAACTTAATGCATCCTTGCTGACAAAAAGGATTCATTTATTTCAAAAACTTCTAAACGGTAGTGTATTTTCATTTCAAATTGCACAAGAGCTAGATTGATTAGAAGCATAAACAATTTACACAATGTGTATAGTGTTCACAAAAAGCCCATTGCACATTTATTGGATTGTATCCAGAATAGGCTAACTTTAAAAGCCAGCAGGCAGTAGTAATTCAGTTTCACAGTTGTAATTAAAGCACAGTAATTCAGCTCCTAAAATGTAGAAGTTTAATTTGTGCTCATTATTGTAAGTGTATATCAAAATGTTAACCATGAGAACATTCTTTTGGCTTTATAGTGAATGGAAGAGACTGGCCTTTAGCTAGACATGAGTTTTCCTCTGGTCGTGTAATTATGTATCTTTCCATCGGTCATTTGTTCTGTTAATTATTTCACTATTGATCTGTGATTGGCAGAGATTCAGCAGGAAGCTCTATATGCCCAGTGTGTGCCACTGCCCCAAGTCATGCCCCTGACCTGTTGTGCATGATCAAAACGATCATAACGAAAATCATAACGAGAGAGCGTGATGATTTGAAAGATTTTCTGGATGTTACACAGAAATAAACATTTGCTTTGCAACTTATCACAACATATTGCAACATATCACAGACTCAAAACAGCAAACACCTTTTTGCATTCTGTCTTTGCCATATTTATCAATATTAAATCTCCATTCTCTCAGGATGGACCATGATAGAGGCATGGGAAACAGCCGTTACCGCTATGATGAGGAGGAGGAGGGTGAGTAGCCTTAGGCATGAAATCAGACACACACACACACACACACACACACACACACACACACACACACACACACACACACACACACACACACACACACACACACACACACACACACACACACACACACACACACACACACACACACACACACAGCATGACATCAGCATGACAGTAGTTACATATTGTGTAGTGAGGTTAGTTTGGGACATTTTATCTTAACTCACTGTTTGGTTGAAGTGGTGCTTGTTACCCTCTTGTTTCATGTAGTTACTGGGTAAGTGTGACATTACGGGCCGTAAATTAAAGTTTCTTATACCCTCTTGTTCCATGTAGTTACAGGGTAAGTACAATAAAAATACATACACAATCTAATATCACTGACTCGGAAATCTTTATTTGAAAAACAAATTATTACAGTTGGTCTGAAGCGATAGTCTACAAAATATTGTAATTTTCTAACAAACACCTATCGGTTCACTTCATAAGACTGGATTACTACAGTTACTGCAGTGTGTGCTGTTTGATGCTCCAACTTTTAGGAACACATGAGCTTGCATTATATGTATTCCCAGATATGTATTTTTTTTTTTCTCAAAACCTTCATTTGTGTTAATCTGAAGAAGGAAAGTCGATTACATCTTGGATGGCATAAAAGATGAGTAAATGGTGAGGACGTATTTCTGGGTGTACTGCATTTTCTTTTAATACACATTATACGGAATAGCAAGAGACAGGATTTCTTCTTCAGATTCATCAGTGGAAAGAAAGAAAAAGAAGAGGAACAAGAGAAAAGCCAAGCAAGAGTTTGAATTAAGTTGTTTTTCAAATAAAGGTTTCCGAGTCAGTGATATTAGACTGTGTATGTATTTGTATTGTACTACAGGCCCGGCTGCAGGATGAAATGACTGAGGGGGCATGTGAAATTTTTAAGGGGGCTTAATTTTATACCATCAATGAACAATACATACTGAGAACTCGCTTTGGAACGACATATTTTTAAATGCAGCGCTCGAACACTCCATATCCAACTGCACAGGTAACCGCGTAATATAAAGATAAGCCGTAGGGCCCGGGGTCTGCGATATGGCAAAAATACCATATCACAATTTTATTCAGGAAAATCATGATTTTATCACGATTTTCTTTCATGTTGGTTTTACTATTTTGCAACTGACTGAGCACAGCCAAACTAATTCCCCTGTTTAAAACAAAGCCTTTCAAGGTAACAAAATATGAAATAAAAACACTACATAGAGACCCCACTGAACTATACATCGATTCTTATTAAAGCTACTTTTAAAGTTCTCAGTCAAGTTCTCAGTTCTCAGTCTTGTTGTTGTATTAACATTAAAGGATTAATTCCCCCCAAAATGAAAATTGTCATTATTTATTCTCCTAAATTGTTTAAACCTGAATAAGTTTCTTTCTTCTGTTGAAAATAAAGTTATTTTGAAAAATGTGGGTAACCAAACAGTTGCTGGTCCCTAGTGACTTCTATAGTATATTTTTTCCAATGGAAGTCAATTGGACCAGCAACCGTTTGGATAGCCCCATTTTTCAAAATATACTTTTTTTTTCTTCTTTTTTTTTTTTTCAGCACAAAAAATAAATGAATACAGGATTGCAACAACATTAGAGTGAATAATGACAGACATTTATTGTTGGGTGAACTATCCCTTTAAGGGGCTACTGTCACTCTAGGACCTGCACGCATCCAGAGCCACGCATCTAATGGACACGCATATGTCACGCACTCTATTTTCTCTCAAATGTGTGATTTCACTTTAGACATAAGTGTTTATGTAAACCTTGTGTGTATTTGACAGTATATTAGCGCAATAAGACTTGAAAGATAACTTAGTCCAGTAATCAGGCGCTGTTTGACGGTTTAGTGTGTGTGCTTCGGGTACGCGCTCAGCAAAGCGCATGTTAGTTAGATCCGCGCAACAGCACGCGGAAATGTTTAACCGGCAAAGATTTAATGCACAGGCAGATAATGAACTTTTATGAACTGCAGTGTCCCGTGAGTGTTACACTTCGTTAACGTGTGATGTGAATATACGTCATGTCTCTGGCTCAGCGCCTGCTCGCGAACGCACGTTTGAATCTGGCAGTGATGTCACGTTAAACATTTCGTTTGAAACCATGAATACAAAAATGAAACTGAGGGGGCACAAATCAGATCTGAGGGGGCAATGCCCCCTTTTGCCCCTCGTGGCGCCGGGCCTACATGGAACAAGAGGGTAACAAGCACCACTACATAAAACAAGAGTATCTTTTCCCAATATTTAAGCAAAAGTGGCTTAATAATATAGTTTAGTTTTCAGTGCACATAATAATATAGTTTTCAGTGCACTTTTGTTAAAAAGAATACTGTATACATGCATAGATATGTACCCTGTAATTTTTAAAAAGCTTATACAGTTTGTATTGTACACTATTATTACAAAAAGGTATGCAGTATATATGTTGTTGCTAAATTGCTCCCAAATGTTAGATTTTTGTATCATAATAGTAGAATAAGTACCACTTAGTTCTATAATACTTGCAGTATAAATACATTTTTTTTATTCTCCTGGTTGTTCCCCCTTTATTCCCCACACTTTACATATTGTTCCCTTATACTTACATGTAGGCCTAAGTACTTTAGGTACACTGTAAAATCTCTTTAATTACGCAGTACTTTCCTGGCTGTAATCTAAAGCGTTATCGAACATTATGTGGAATGGAAAGATTCCATGGATGTTAATGGTTCTTCATGGAATCCTCAATGCTAATATTTTTATTTTATTTTAATTTAAGAGTGCAGTTATAATTGTAAGATATCTTCTAATGCATACATGCTTACTAATACTTTTGCCAACTTTGATAAACAAAATGGGCTTATTAAACAGAATTTTATAGCTTAGTTTATATAAGATTGTAGAATGTGTGCTTCAACAAGGTTACACTTAAACATACATGTGCTCCTATAAATTACCGAGCACCTCCTAAATATGGCTACAACAAAAACTGGGCCAGAAACAGGCTCATTTTAACCCACTGTCTTCCCATTATCTTTTTTAAGATTTGACAGACCCACTCAAGAAAATAAAGTGTCACAAATATCCTGGCATTTTGCCATCTCAAATAGATAGAAAATTAAACATTGTACAAAGCACATTATGTTCAAATTAGTTGAGTTATTATTACTGTGCCAACAGCTAAAAATGTTTTTCATATATCCGCTCGCTTTCACAATTAACCATTTTTTTTCTTCCTCCACTTCATACGCCATAAAACATATGTTAAGAAGATGAGAGAAAATTGACATAAAATTACAAAAGCAACAGTGTTCCCTGAGGGCGAAAATAATATATGGAATGACAGTGACAGTGAATCTTGTGGGGCCTTCTCCATCTTACATACACTAACATTTAAAAGTTTGGGGATGGTACATTTTTATAAAAACTTTTTTTTTTTTTAAGAAATCTCTTTTTACTCACCAAGGCTCCCAATTTGACCCCCCCCCCCCCTTATAATAATTGTATAATTTTCATTATAATAATAATAATAATAAAAACATTTGTTCATATTTTGCTGGATTAATGGATCTTTCCAACAATTGCTTTGCTCTAATAATTTGATGAATGACAGGATGAGAATGAATTTAAACAGTATGTTTTTCTTATGTCTAGCCATTCTCGTGTTGTAAGTGTCTATCCTTTTGACAAAACTGGAAACATGAAGAACTTTTTAAAATAAATAAGCTATTTATTGATCCTACAATGTCAGTATTGAGGGCTACTCCATTAATAGTTGCACCAGATCATGCCACTTTTGGTCTTGAACATGTTGGCTTGAATGAGCAGAACATATTCTATGGAGCATGAAATTACTTTCCAAAATCAATGACATCCAAGACATCAAACAATATGTTGTTAAGCTTCTTCTCATAGTGTGATCTGCCTCTCTCAGACCATCAATCCATCTACATTGGCGTTCCGGTCCCCCGCGGTTACCGTCGCAAACGCAGGCGGAGACGGTCGTCCATGTCGAGTCATGATGCAGATGTAGAACGAAGACTTCGGCACGACCATCACAGAGAAGAACACTATGATTGTGATGACCGAGACCGATACGATCTAGAGGCGGCAAGTCTGAATCACCCAGAACACAGCCTGCCACCAGACATCAACAGAACCAGTGAGTGAAACAGAGCTTGAAGTCCTTCACATTAGTGATTTGTAAAGTGTGTCCTATATATTACATTATATGATGATACTTGTGTCCTGTGACTGAACAGGATAAAAAAAGGAAACATTTCAGACCTTTCTACTTTTTAATTGCCAATATGATGACCCAAAAGACTGGTGACCCCACAAAAACAGGCAGTAGAATGTAGAATCAAAATGAATTTTATATCCGACAAGTGCAAAAGATGGGAAACGGTTAAAATTCAAATGCCCTGTGAGGTAGTAGACTCAAGGAAATCCTAAAGAGAGAAAGCAAATTCAAGAGGAGGTGTGTGTGTGTGTGTGTGTGTGTGTGTGTGTGTGTGTGTGTGTGTGTGTGTGTGTGTGTGTGTGTGTGTGTGTGTGTGTGTGTGTGTGTGTGTGTGTGTGTGTGTGTGTGTGTGCTTGTTTTTGTGATATATGAGGACACAAATGTGTATAATGACATGCATACACTGGTATTACAACTTACACGTGATATATGAGGACATTGCATGCATCCTCATATTTCAAATAGCTTAAAAAACATAAAAAACGATGTTTTTTTAAAAATGTAAAAATGCAGCATGTCTCCTGTGATGGGTAGGTTTAGGGACAGGGGCAGTGTAAGGGGACAGAATATATAGTTTGTACAGTATAAAAAACCATTACGCCTATGGAATGTCCTCATAAATCACAAAAACAAACGTGTGTGTGTGTGTGTGTGTGTGTGTGTGTGTGTGTGTGTGTGTGTGTGTGTGTGTGTGTGTGTGTGTGTGTGTGTGTGTGTGTGTGTGTGTGTGTGTGTGTGTGTGTGTGTGTGTGTGATAGAGTTGTACCTGGTTTATCGGATATACCCCACACCCTCACTCTCAATATTATGCTGTGCCGAGAGCAGGATAGAGTCGTCACTGCAAAATAGAAGACCATGAAAAACAATTATGGTGATGCATCTCTAAACACACAAAGTTTGCAGAACAATGAAATACTGTAACCAAACGTTCAGAGGAAGCGCAATGCTCTTTCATTTCGTACTTTTATGCTAAATTAGCACACTAAAAATATACTTATGTACAAAATGAGTATATTTGAATTCAAAATAACATCACAGGTACTTTTAAATGTATTTCTATTTAGCTTTAATTTATTTGTATTCAGTTCAAGTTTTAGTAATTTTAGCACTTCAGCTTATTTTATTTCAGTTAGTTGCCATGGCAACATTTCTTTTGATAGTTTTAGTTAACAATAACAACACTGATGCAAAAAAAAAAAGGACTACAACTATCACAAGGATAGAACGCTATTTGTTAGCAACTTATGTTGTAAAATAAATCACTTTCGATAAATTAAGATAATTTATTACATGGGACAAAACATGAATGTTGAAACCATTTCAAATTAGCCGTCCTGGGGTGCGTTTCCCAAAAGCATCGTTAGCCAACTATGTTCGCAAGTTCCGTCTTTATCAGCATAGTTCAATGAGTCGTGATTCCCGAAACCATCGTTCCAACGAACATTCGCAAACGGCATCGCAAACTTGTGTGGTTTGAACGACAGCACTTGACCTGTAGTTGGAAGCATAGTTTCTTGTTTGGATGACATGTGGACTTAATAAATCATTGTCTTAAGCAAACTGACATTCAGTACAACCTGTGTCTTTTATTTACATACAAATGTCATTGACGTCTTTTAGTTTGTCAAGAGATTTAAAGTGTCGTTTTTAGAGACTGTGCATGTGCGAACGTGCTCTACTACGTAAGATCGAGCGTATAAGATCGCACCCTTTACTCCACTATTAATTCATTAATTGCGGGAATTCATTCGTCATTACCCCTACAGTGCATTATGGGTATTCTCTAGCCATAAAGTGCATAGATATATACAGTTGAGTGTACATTTTGGGATTGAATGAGTGCACTCGATAACGTCCACAATGGTTTCGGACACCACTACAAATGGCGGTCCCATCAAATAGCACTGGGTATATGTTATTGATCTTTCCTTGCCTCACTTACAGCTGTGAGTAATTACACATTTTGCATTAAACTTCAATTCAATCAACAGCTTCTTAGTAATCACTTGTTCATGTATCATATTGCTGAATTATGATAATTGAAGTGTCTATGACAGCAGAACCATTTGCATTCTTACCTCTTGCCTTTTTAATAAAACTCCTGTTTCTCTGTCAGCTGTGTTCTCTGTGTTTAGTCTAACAATCTTCACATATAATCATAGACAGTATAAGAAGTGGACAGAGCCATCTCATTGGAACTCAGTTGAGACAGTTGAAGCCCATTTTTAGCGATTTTTGAGCACTTCCGTTCCTGACGCACAGACTCAAACCGACTCAAACTAAGCTTGATGACGTGAGCAACCCGTCTGCCAGACGTAAATCTTCTAGTAGCTGTGCGTGAAAATTGCCAACGTTAATCTTGCAGAGACGGGGAACTTGAGCAAAGAGTTCTTTGGCGTGAGTGAGCAGGAGTATTTTGTCCCGTTGCTTTTATGGACTCATTATCTATGGGCTTCTCCCTTGACGGGACGTCCCCCCGATTGCCTGCGAGCTTCTCCTCCTGTCTGTACGGTCATTTCTGTACAGCGCGACAGTGGTTATGACGCAGTCGTTAGCCTATTTTTACAAAAACTGTTTCTACGGGGCCATAATGTAACATAGAAGGTAATGGAGCCCTTTATACATTGTCGTGTTTCTTTAGAAATAAATGATGGACAAATGGAGTCTTTAAACGCCTCAGATGTAAAGTTATTCGCCGTCAAAGTGACGCCAAAATGAATGGGAGTCAATGGAAATGCTAACGCAAGTGAAGTTCTGCTTCAAGATGGCGGCACCCGGCCGACTTCATCTTCCGTTCGATGGATTACCCCCTAATAGACTGGAAGTTGATAGTTTTAAATACACTTATGCTCTCATAAAAGTTTGACTTTCAAGCATGCACACTGGCATTAAAAGAGACTCTTACTCGGCTCTGTTATGCCGCCACCTCTATCACATCTTGACATCTATGGGCTTCTGTTCTCCACGTGTCTCTTTTTTAATCATATCTTTAGTCCTCAGGAAGCCTCTGTCTGGATGAAATGGGCAGAAATGATAGAACCATAGTAAGAAATAAAGATGTACCTAACAGGTGTTGAGCTGAGAAATGATGAGCAAAGAAATGAAAACACAAAAAAAGACCAGAAAGGCCTTGACTTTGCAACATGCTCCCTGGCATCACCTCAAACAAGCCCAGAAAAACAAGCACAGTGTGGATTCTCAGCTTCAATCACAGCTACCCAGATTTAGTGCTCACCAAGAAAATTAATGAACAATGGCTTACACTGTGGTATTCCTCCAGGCACAGGCAATCATCACAGCAATGTATCAAACATACACAGTGGGGATCCTTGTTTCTTCTTAACTTTTGAGCAAAATACTTTCACTGTGTGTGCTGCTGCATTCCACTGCATTTTTGATTTTTTGAAGGCTATCTCATTCTGATCTCTGACTGAGCGAGATCCAAGCAATAAAGTTTTCAAACACTTCTTTTCCTATTCATTTCACAGTGTCCCCTGCAGCAGAAAGACTGCGCTACATTTTAGGGGATGAGGACGAGGCCATGCCCACACCCACTCTCTTCACTGAGATGGACACGCTGCAACACGAGGGAGACGAGCTGGAGTGGAAAGAATCAGCAAGGTATAAAAACATACTCACAAAGGCATCACAAATGCCATCAGTCTTGCACCAATTGGAAATTCTGTGGCTCAGTGGTTTCAAAACAGTTATGTATCCATAAAGACACCATGCACGGTAATTATCATTTGATCATTATCATAAAAGTAAAACAATTACAAATATTCACTTTAATTGAGATAAAGCTGAAATAAAATATAATGTCTAAATAAAAAATGTCTAAATGTAAGTAAAAACTAAAGCTAAAACGGCAATATAAGTATAAAAAAATTGACAAAATGCAAAAGCAAAAAAATGACAAAGCAAAATTTTTTAATGAAATTAAAACAAAATATGAAAAAGCTAATTTTAAAATTCTAAAATAACTACTGATGTGATTAATTACTTCTAGTGAATATACTGAGCTGTAAATGAATTATATCTATTTAATTTGCCATAATGCACAGATATTTGCTATTTGTAACCATTATAAATGGTGCTTTTAGATTTGTAAAACTAAACATTTTATTGTAATATGGTTGGATATAATGCAACATTTATTTTTGGCCTATGGTCAATCAAGTTTGATTTTTTTGGCCCAGTGTACTAAAAGGTTTGTTCCCCTCTGCTCTAGTGAGACAGAAATTACACATTTCACCTTAAAATAAACAGCATCCTCATCGGAACGACATCAGAAACTTACATTTCCCTTTTTCTCTGCTTGACTTCAACTTTGTGTGTGACTGTGCATATCTGCAGGTGGGTGAAGTTTGAGGAAAAGGTCGAGGAGGGTGGGGAGAGATGGAGCAAACCCCACGTTTCCACGCTCTCCCTGCACAGCCTGTTTGAACTGCGGACATGCCTACAGACAGGCACCGTGCTGCTGGACCTGGAGGGATATTCACTCCCACAGATAGTTGGTGAGCAATGACACTCTTTATTCTGGGTGCTTTTCATCTGATGGGAGGCTACTGATGTACTCTGAACAATCTAATCCTTTGTACAACAGATATCGTCTTGCATACTGAAGTGAAAAAAAAAAAATATTTTTATTTTGATGCATCACAATGTTTTTGTACAGTTTTTATGCATTTTCTTTTGCTACCAATGTACTTTTAAAGCAAACCACTTTAACTTTTGTCTCATGCAGATGACATCATCGAACGTCAGATAGAAGAAGGGTTGATCACTCCTGACCTGAGAGATAAAATCAGCTTTGTTTTGTTGAGAAAGCACAGACACCAGACAAAAAAGCCAATCCATCGCTCCCTTGCGGATCTGGGCAAGTCTGGCTCTGGAGGCCCCAGTGAGTCTTCAATCTTTAAATGTTTTTATGTTGTTGTTGGTTTGCATCTTAATGTAGAATGCAGCCTAATGAACCACTTGCACTAAGCTTCATGACGCACATCCGTTTGGAAATAGTACGACTCACTTATTTCCGGTTATGTTTACTTTCAATGTACTGTGGTCAATGAGTTGAACAAACGCCTCCAACAATGAGTGTCTGCAATAAGTTTTTATTGATAGGAGAAGGTATATTCTGATGTTTACAGTGTTCAGAATTTTCCAAATTTATCGGAACATGAAGTTTTCAAAATCCAAACCAAGCCGATCTGAGAAAGCAGCGGGTGTTAAAAATACGCAATTATTTCACCACATGGGTGTCAGTGTTTGTCTAAACTAGTGACTGTGACAGTGAAGTGTATGAGAACAGATGAATAACATATACGAACGACGGACATTTATTTATTAGGATATTTTAATCATTCTGTATCATTTTTCAATGTCAATCTTTTCACTATTTACATGTTTATGCCCAACATGCTATAATATTCAAAGTAGTTGACTGTCATTCTCCTCTACGCTGTGTACGTTATTGATTAAATAGCCTAGCTTATTTAACATCGTTACAGGCACCTCGCGAGCACTCATTTATTCATTCAACTATTTTAAAAGACTGGAATAAACACCAGCTCACACAGGCAATCCTTTTAATAGTCAATTTCGTTTAAAAATGTGTTGAAAAACAGGTATGAAATGTCAGAAAGAGAAAAAAAACTGTCAATGAGAAGACGGGCATAGGACTGCTGCAGCTTAGTGGATACATATTTAGCCTATTCATTATTCAGAATGCACAGTTGGAAAAAAAAAAATATAGGAACATTTCAGCAGGCTAAAGATAATTAATACAGAGATCATTATTCATTGTTTTAATCAATTGGAAGCCATAAAACATAGTGATAATCTGCATTCTCATGTATGTAGGTGCGCTGAACGCTCTAACTGGAAACTCCCGACATGTACTAACTAGAACTGTACTTGCAAAGATGGAATTGCCCCACTTTTTAGAATAAAATCACAGAGCTGGCCTTGTACTCTCCCAGGTTCTGGAAACAGTCCTCCGAAATATGCGCAACACACAGTCTAATATTTTGGTTGTATTGTTCTTGAACAGTGTTTTAAATAAAGTCCTCTTGTGTCCTCTTGTAAGGCCAAACAAAGTAGTTTGGCTTTTGCAACGAAAAACCCAGCATCTCCATGACATGGCGTCAACGGCGTCATCTTTTCGTGTACTTTTGGGCGGTGTTATGAAACTCTGCCCCCACAGGAAAACAAGAAATCGCATCATGGTCTTAAAACAGTTAATCCAAAAATGATCATTATATACTAACACTTATATTGTGTAAACTCTTGCAAAAAACAACAGAAGTTTATCAGCAGAGCATTCAGGCCACTATCTTCCATATGAGAGCAAAGCGGATGTAAAGCTCTGTAAAGGACAAAAATAAAGGAGCACAAAAACACAAAACTTCATATTACTTTTACGTTTCGTTTTGTTCCTTTTTGGAACTTTACAGCCACTTTCGTTGTTTAGACTGACAAGCCCATAAATAAGATCACATGGGCTTCAAGTGACATGAGGGTGAGTAGGTCATGACAGACTTTTTGGTGAACAATCCCAATCCCATTTTAATTCTTTCAGTGGGTTCTTTCATTGCTTTACACAGTTCATTGACATCAGCTTATTAGAAAAACATTTCCTGCTTAAAAGGTAATTAAAAAAAAAAAGTTGTAATGTTGTTTGTCTCTCATAGCTCGGAGCCCAGCCCGAACACCTGCCACTGGAGCAAATTTTAATCGTTCTACAGAAGATCTGCGTAGCAAGCAAGCAAACTATGGCCGACTACGTGAGTCTTTGAGCCTCTTTTAATCCTTTTTTATTATTATTGCATTTTCTGGTAATGTCACAGGTGGTTGAAGTGCTGGGAAGAAAGTAAAGCTAGTTCAGCAGTCCTTTATTTACAATTTACTTAACACAGCACTGAGGATTGCATGGATGGAACAACCAAATTTACACTACCAAACTACAGTACAAAGACTGACAGAAAGCAAGCTCATTTTATATGTATAGAATCTTATTGTAAAGTGTTACCCATATTCTATTAATCTAGAAAGTGTCCGTGATCTTTGGGTTTGTTAAAAGTAATTAAAGAGTTAATTCTGCTTATGATAATGTGGTTGATCAACATTTTTGTGTTTTTAATTAGCATTTTTATTGAAAGGTGTTTCATTAGAGCTGTCCAGAAAGAGTCGATTTTTAATTAGATTGTGAGTGATGCTAGCCTGACTTCGTCATACTCATATTCTAGTCAGAATGTGAGTCTGATTGATACTGCTCCATAGGGCTTTGATTATGAGGCGTGTCTTAACCGAGCCAGGAAAAAAAAAAAAACTCTGCACTCAATTGGAAAGATCTACAACCAATCAGAACAACGCAGTTAGCTTGTTTTTAACAATGTCTGCACTCTTAAAAGAAATGGTTCTATTTAGAACCAGAAATGGTTCTATCACCCGCTTCATATATGGAACTCCAAAATGGTTCTATATAGAACCATTTTAATGGGTTCCATAAATAGAACCCCAAATGGTTCTTTGAATCCAAGTTAGATGGTTCTTTATAGAACCATTTAAGGGTTCTATATTATTAAACCATGATATGATATTTAATAAAATTATTATTAAATTATTATTATGAATACAAAAATATAACCAATCCAGAAAATTCCAAAAGTTTAAATTTATTCAATTGATTATACAAAAATATTAGTGTCACATTTAAAATTGCACATCTGTATACTCTGTATTATACAGCAAAACATTTTTTACATTTAAGATGTTAAATTACATTCAACCATTTAGTTTGAATAATTTAATTTAAGCAATTTTCACTTTGCAATAAACAAACATAAGCTTGTTTATGTACTGTATGTACATGTACAGTACTTAACTTTTACATGCATCTCTGAAATGAGGAAAAACAAATCTTTGATTTCATATTTTTGATATTCGACAATGCAGATAAAAAACAATACATGAACAATTAAAACATCTAAATAAACAGCACTACAACTTACACAAGTTGACAGTACATTTTTTAGTACAGGTATTGGTGTTCTTGTGTCATGCTGTTGTTTAAGTTTATGCATATATTTTTTAATAAAAGTCATTGTGTGACTGCAAACAGGCATTCCACAGCCTTTGTCATGTCAATGTCTGCCTCCATGATAATGCTGACACTTTCAGTCTTGAGGGGATCAGGACAGCCGTTAAACACCATGGTTGATGTAGGACCTTTGGGTTCCTGTAAAACAAACATTTCACCTTTTGAGTGCCTTTCACCAATTAACAGAAGTCATCAAATAGACCTAAAATTAATGTTGGTAACCGAACAATGCTGCTACCCATTCACTTAAATTATATGGACACAAAACCAATGCAGCAAGTCAATGGGCACCGCCATTGTTCGGTTACCATCCTTCTTAAAAATATCTTTTGTGTTCTGAAGAAGAAAGTCAAAGATTTGAAATGACAAGAGGTGAATAAATTATGACAATTTTCATTTTTGGATAAACTATTCCTTTAATACTTTCATTATTGTAATACATGTTTTCACTCATACAATTTATAGAAGCTACAACCTTTACATTGACAATGCAACTTTACACTGGGCATGGAACAGATAGGTTGGATGGGGAAAAATATATGGTGTTACCTTCTGTGGTTTCCTCTTCCTTCCTTTTTTTTGCACTCCCTATGATGTTTTGGGCCATTTCATTAGATGTTTCCATGTTCTTCACCAAGTCTGTTCGAAACCTCATCGTCATTTCATGCAGCATCTTTAAAAAATACAAAACATTTGTTTACTTCAGGTGCTTATATCCAAATTACACACTTTCAGCCAAACAAGTTCCTTAAAGTTAACATGAACTGGAGGTTGCAATTGACTACCATATAGTGATGTATTTCGAGAATGTTCAATAAGAAAAATACTGGGCGTGGTAAAGTAATCAAAATTATTACATGCGTTGAGTCTCACTGCTGGCCAAGGTTTGGCAACAAATGAGCCCTCATTCTCACAGGGTTCTTGTCTGTTAACATGAATACAATGATGAAGTCTTTTTATACAGGATTTTCATTTTACTTGCCACAATATACAGTCTGTTTAAACATCAAAACAATGATACATACCGAGTACAAGATATTTGAGGCACTTCAGTTTCCAGCCTGTTTGAAGAAAAAGAAAAATATAAATTAAGATAAGGATTTTAAGCTTGCTTTAAGTTTGTTTATTTAGCATCAAGTCCGTTTAAACATCAAAACAATGATACATACCGAGTACAAGATATTTGAGGCACTTCAGTTTCCAGGCTGTTTGAAGAAAAAGAAAAATATAAATTAAGATAAGGATTTTAAGCTTGCTTTAAGTCCGTTTAAACGTCAAAACAATGATACATACCGAGTACAAGATATTTGAGGCACTTCAGTTTCCAGGCTGTTTGAAGAAAAAGAAAAATATAAATTAAGATAAGGATTTTAAGCTTGCTTTAAGTCCGTTTAAACGTCAAAACAATGATACATACCGAGTACAAGATATTTGAGGCACTTCAGTTTCCAGGCTGTTTGAAGAAAAAGAAAAATAAATTAAGATAAGGATTTTAAGCTTGCTTTAAGTTTGTTTATTTAGCAACAATGTTTAATATTTAACAACACACTTACTTTTTTAACTTATTAAGCTCTTTTTGTCAACCGTCGTTACCTGGGGTAAAATAAAACAGAGCATAAATAACACTTCACAAACCAACTATGCAATGCATTAAACACACCTACACATTTAGCCATGTGCTATCATCACTTTAATCCAGCGCATGCATCAGTAAACCGCAGTAAACGATGTTACGAACGCTGCACTGACTGCAACCGTGCAGTTTTAATGGAGACCGGCCGGAAGTTCTCAACTGTAGCGGTGTCCACCTGCTGAGTTTAGCTCCCACCCTGATAAAACACACATGAACAAGCTAACGTTAATCAAGATTTTCGGGATTACTGAAAAGTAACAGTCTGATCTGGGTTGGAGCTAAAAACTGCCCGAAAGTGGACCTCGCGGGCCAAAGTTAACAGTTAAGAACTTCTACACCTGTTAATATAGGCCTGGGGAAAATACTCAACGCAAACTGAGTTAACGTTATGTGTATGAAACTGCGACAAACATTCACATATCATACACCGCTCCGTCTTCCACCCGGTTCGCTTTTATTTCAATCGGCGCCTATCATTAACTTAACGTTAAATTACCATTAAAGAAAAACGAGCGTGCGCTTCATTGAGATTAAAATTCACGCTTCTGTCTCGAAGCTCGTCTCCTTATAACACAGCTGTCTTATTGTTATTGACCATTTCATTAACTATAACAAGGAAATAATGGGAGATTGTAACTTTATTACTTTAAAAACCGGAGCAAATTCAATTTAACAGGGCTTTCTGAACCTACGGCTGACGAAGCCCATCGGTGTTAAGTTACACAGCAGTGTTTTTAACTGAGGTGAAAATATTCCATTTTGCTTCTAGTACCAGTATTTAAGACAAGGACTATATACTCTAACCAATAGAAATATTAACTGCAATACTAAATATTTCAGTAAAATGATTTCAAAAATGTAAAAACTTAACTTACCTGAGGGTATGAACGGGCAGAAATGGCGGACTCCTCAGTTTGAAAAATTAACTGTCACTTGTAGGTTCATCTTCTTCGCCAATCCACCAATAGGAATTCAAGGATGATGCAACGCATATACGCCACCAGAGGGCATTTTTACGATTATCATTTTTAATGTTCCAGTTAACCATCACTATATGGTACACACAAAATAAAGAAAACACTTTGGTTGTTTATTATTAGGCCTATACTGTTTTATTACAAAATGATTGGTAAAAAAGGTAAACTTATAATGTATTAGGAAATATAAGTTGCATGCTACAAACGTGCATAAAGAAATCTCAAATCATACATTGACTAGATATGAAAATTTTGTTAACTCTGGTTTTTGACTACACCAGTCATTCTCATGGGTCTTGACTCAAACAGCTTTGTGAATGTGTTGTGTATAATTATTGTGTAACATGAATCTTTAGTTTACACTTCAGTCATAAAACATGAATTATAGAACCATTTTAATAAAAAAGGTTCTTTGCTCTCCAATGGTTCTACATAGAACCATTTTGTCGTTAAAGGGTTCTATTTGCCAAGTACGGAACCCCAGGGTTCTATATAGAACCTCGAGGAACCCTTTTTTTTAAGAGTGTGGAGAAAATCCGATTTTATCTTAATGTGCAAGGTCACTCACTGTCCAGGGCCGCGATTGTTATTTGCAAAAGTTAATTTTAATGGACGGAACCAGATTGGCTGACCCGTAGCCGTTACAGGCTCACTCAATGGACGATCTGACAGGATTAATGTTACCTCGGTTGAGTGGCCTGGCTTCTACACCTACCTTATAGAGAAACCAGTGTAAAGAGAAACTGAGGGCATATACATCTTTAGATGACTATAACTATGTGCTGAATGGTCACGTACAAGACTAGTGTGGTACGATCCGCAGTTCTGCCTAGCCAGCGCCAAGATTACGACAATGTAAAGAGTGACATTACGGTGCAATTTTAATGATGTGAATATTTTATAGAAATAAAAATTCCAGATACAGCATATTCATTTTTCATTGATTCTTGCACCCAACAACACAACAAGATGACATTTAATAATAATAATAACAATTTAAGCTCCTTATTATGTAGCCGAATCTGTGCTGGTTTGCATTGGCCGCCTGCAGTTTTCCCTTCGTTTTGCCTCCAGCTAGCGCCCTGACGTAACTGTGACATCGGCTCGAAATTGGTCAACAGAACTCAACTGCACGCACTCTGGAAAAAGTATTAAAAAAATAATGAGTGTTAACGATCTTTGCCGTTGTTGCAAAAATAATTTAAGTATTCGCGGAGTACTGGCAAACACGAAAAGCATTTTTGAAAGAAATAGAAAAGGTGAATGTAGTCTATATACGAGTTCTCTGTTTAGGATAAACATTAGATCTCGACAATAAAGCCAACAAATCTGCTCACATTTGTCAGCCCTGTCTCAACTTTATAACACGGATGGAGTGCGACTTGACTGATTTTAACAAATGGAGAGACGACGAAAGAGACCAGGCTGAAGAAGCGCGTTCATCTGAGTCTTCAGAGAAAAGAGATCGGGACTTCGGGAGCCTACCCCTTCCAAGACACCCAGGGCTGTGAAGCGTCTACTCTGTGCATCATCGTATAAAGCCCGCCCTGGCAATTTGATTGGCCCGACGATTTCTGAACCGACCATAATTACTCCTCAATGGATCGAGTCCAGACCGAACTTCCCGTCCAAAAAATGTTGTGGGCGGGGTTCGGGCTGGCATCCAGGCTAGAGTGATGCTAGATTAGTTGTTAAATAGTTAGTCATCTTTATATCATGTTGGAGTAAGACTTATCATTTTGATGAAATAATGTATATTTGTATAATTGATTAAATAAATATTTCTGTTCCTGTATCCGCAGGCCACGCTCAAAGCAGGAGCATGAATGACATTGCAGACTCACCAAGCTCAGACCAGGTGAGTCACATGTTATCACAATGTGTCTTTATCTGTAATAGAAAACCACAATTTGACAATTTATTATTTACTTTTATAAATTTTTTAGCTGCCGTGTCCAGTTTTCCACACTGACTTGACTGACAAATTCAGACATATTCTAGAAATCAATGCCTCTTCTGCCTTCTTTATCATCAACATATTGGAAATTGGTGAATCATTTAAATCAATACAATTTCTATATATTTCTTAATATAAAAAGGTATATTCTTAGAGTTGGCCATGTTTTGAGGTCACAGAAAGAAAGTTCTGTAGTCCTTCAGATTCATCACCAAAAAGAGAAATTCCTGCCATTATAAACTTTCCATATTTAGATGGAGACATTTTAACAATTGTGTCATTAATAAAATTGTATTGATGTATTTGATAAAGGTTATTTTGTTGAAACTGTGTGTGTGTGTGTGCTTGTTTTTGTGATATATGAGGACACAAATGTGTATAATGACATGGGTATTACACTGGTATTACAACTTACACGTGAAATATGAGGACATTGCATGCATCCTCATATTTCAAACAGCTTAAAAAACATAAAAAACAATGTTTTTTTTTAAAAATGTTAAAATCCAGCATGTCTCCTGTAAGGGGTAGGTTTAGGGACAGGGGCAGTGTAGGGGGATAGAATATATAGTTTGTCCAGTATAAAAACCATTACGCCTATGGAATGTCCTCATAAGTCACAAAAACAAACATGTGTGTGTGTGTGTGTGTGTGTGTGTGTGTGTGTGTGTGTGTGTGTGTGTGTGTGTGTGTGTGTGTGTGTGTGTGTGTGGTTCTGCCTGATCATGAGATGTGCATTGCCGTGGCCTGATGTCTAGGTCAGTATTGATCTGCCATTGG
This sequence comes from Chrosomus eos, assembly GCA_036326025.1. NCBI lineage: Eukaryota > Metazoa > Chordata > Actinopteri > Cypriniformes > Leuciscidae > Chrosomus > Chrosomus eos. The sequence continues at coordinate 37,087,347 of CM070820.1, read as the reverse complement.
TAAAACGTGCCATCTGACCGTGTGGTCCTCGTGCTAAGCTCTCACATGCAGAGAGATACCCGGGAGCTGTGGTCTGTTCCCTTTGGAAAAATAGTGTCACTGTTTCCATATTTTTTCCATGTGGACACAATGTACAAGGCTATAGCCACCAATTTAAACACTCATTTATTACTGTCCTGCTTTGTTTATGAAGATATATTGTAAAAGGAAAGTGTTAATTATTTTTGTCTTTTAATTGTAACTCATATATTTGCTGTTTAGACTTGTCTGTTCAAAAAGCTCCCATTAGCTGGACTAAAAGAATAATAACAACATGATTTTGACCCTAAGACTATATACAGTTTGAAATTATTCAACCCCCACTGCAAATCAGGTTTATTGGCAAAATGTACAGACTTTCAGCTGTTTGCAATAAACGAATCAAACAAAAGTAATTGAAATAGCTGGTTTCCCCAAATTCAACTGAAAATACAACTTTTAATGACTCAAAATTATTCAACCTCTTCATGGCAAGTATGTTTAGTAGAACTTAGTAGAACACCCTTTTGCTGTTATGACCTGCTGAAAACGAGATGTATAACCAGACACCAGCTTCTGGCAGTGTTTCTGAGGAATCTTAGCCCATTCCTCATGAGCCTCCTGTTTAGTATTATTCTTGGATTTGCGTGCTGCAACCGCCTTCTTCATATCCTACCAGAGATTTCCTATGGGGTTCAAGTCAGGTGACTGTGATGGCCACTAGAGTGTCCAACGCTATCTCACGACCAATTCGTACGAATTTGTACGAATGATTAAAAGGTGGCTAATTCGTACGAATTCATACGACCTCACTCGTACGGTTTCTTACGATTTGTCTAAACCCACGTGATGGGTAAGTTTAGGGGCGGGGTCAGGGGTAGGTCATTCGTATGAATTCATACGAATTTGGAATTCGTAAAATATCTACGATTTAGCAAAAATCCTACAAATTCGTACATATTCGTACGAGTCAGGTCGTATGAATTGTTATGAATTAGCCACTCGTACAAATTCGTACGAATTGGTCGTGAGATCGGGTTGGAATGTCCCAGAAATTCTTCTTGCACCCAAGCCTTGGTGGAATTTGAGGAATGCTTGGGATCATTGTCCTGTTGGAAGGTCCAATGACATCCAAGCTTCAGCTTCCTCACTGACGGCATGATGTTTCTCCTAGGATTTCCTGATACTTCAATGAATCCATCTTGCCTTCCACTCTGCAGGTTTCCAGTGCCAGAGAATGCAAAGCAGCCCCAGAGCATCACTGAGCACCACCATGCTTAACTGTAGACTAAGTGTTTTTTTCAGCATATGCTTCATTCTTCTTCAGACATACTGCTGATCCATAGGGCTGAAAATTTCAAGTTTTGTTTCATCGCTGTGGCTTATTTACATGATTTTTGGGCAAATTGGAGCCAATTTTCTTATGCTTTTGAGTCAGAGGTGGTGTACGTTTTGGAGTTCTGGCATGCATTTAGTACGCGCCTTACTGTGCAAGCTAAAACCTCAGTGCATGTTGCCACCAAGTCTTGCTGCAGGTATTTTGCAGTCACTCCAGGGTTTTTCTTAACCTGCCTTCTCAGAAATCTGGTTGCAGCCGTTTATAGCTTCCTTTTTCTGCCCCGTCCAGGTAGTGTAACCCCTGATCTTTTAGTTTTGAACTTGTGAACTATGCTTCCAACTGTATTTCTAGGAACATGTAGTGCCTTCACTATCTTTTTGTTTTTTTTCCTTGTTTGTGATGGAAGATGATGTTTTTTTTTCTTTTTTTATCCTTCAAGGCTTGCACCTTGGTTGGAACCTATTTTTTTTGCGTTCTCGACTCAAGTCACCAGGCACTGTTGTTGTGCGAATGAGCGGGAACGAAACTCGTCAAGGGTTTTCTGTGAGAATCGCGTCGTGTAAGCGGGCCCTAATTTAATAACTAATGATCTTTGCAATGGAAGTAAACCGATCAAAACTAACTTTAGCTGGACAATAATTTTATTCTAGAGCTGCTGTAAAGCCAAAACAATCTATGTTACTTTAATTTCCTATTATCAATGTAAAGCTGCTTTGAAACAGTCCATACTGTTAAAAGCGCTAGACCTATATAGGTTAAGGTGATTTGACTTGACTTTGGAAGAACTCTGCTGTTAGATATTTTGGTTTTTGGAATATAGGCCTCAACACCTTGAGCTTCGTCTGCCAGATAACCCCAATAGCCTTTCAATAGAATAGAATAACTATTCATATGCATCCCGCATGCACAATGTGCAGTTGAGATATAATCCTTCCACGTGAATGGCGTAACACCGGGACGGATGCTTGGTTTACGATTTGTTCAAAGGAAGACAGGAGAAAGCAGAAAGGCTAATCTAAATCCAGACTGCACTTTACTCAAGGGCTTCAGACGAAATTGTGCTGTCTTTGAAGTGATAAAGCCTGAAGACTTTTTTTTGTTTTCAGGGAGTTTAGAATAGTAGAAGTGAGTGAACAGCTGTAAATCAACTGTGTTAATGTGCAGTTCCAGATTTTCCGCACAAAGAATTTCAGATAAAAGAGCAGTAATGTAATATACCAAATATATAACAATAAATTATATATCCTCACAAGTCAGGTTTTTTTACATTCTTTTTTAAAAAAAAAGAATAAAAATGTAAAGTCATGTTCCAGTTACACTTAATTACACTTACACTTAAAATTGTTGTCACATTTTCCTGGTTAAATAAACATTACATAAAAAAAAGAGAAACAAATACAATTCTATTTTGTGTTCATTAGGCCTAACTATACTATTTAATTAATGTTCTTTTTATGAAAACCAATTACAAATCTCATCAAGTAAGTGTTTAAGAATTTTTATATTTATTCCAAAATAATAACTAAAGGCAGTAACCATTTAAACAATATATTTTTATTTGTAAACTGGTGTTCTGCTGTTCTTTTTGATAGTCAACATATTTTCATCAGTCATCAAGTTCGGTGAACACTTGTCACAAGACACGAAGATTAAGCTGATTGCTCACAATAATACAACAACCCAGTCATCGTTTCCAGGCCATTTTTAAGTTTGACATGAAGCAGTGATATCTAAGACTAAGTGGCTGAGTTGTTTACTTACTTTTTAATTAGTCTTCCTATCAACTCCATCATTTGGTTCATTCAGACCGGTCCCGCAACACACACTAAAACAAGTGGCAGGATTTAGGCCTATCGCAGGATGTCAGGAACCAATCATATGCAATCTTAACCAATCATAATTAATCTTATTACTTAAATGTAGCTAATTTCCAGACCAATCATTTGTGGTTAAGACAAATAAAGATTAGTGTTTAGCCATTTTGGGCATGGCCAATTTTTTTGCCCAGATAAAAACATATGTTTTATGAGAGGAAAAATGACTATCTAAGGGTATGTAAATGTGATAGAACTTAAGGGTTAAATGATAACTTGATGGTCCTATTGAATAGAAGAGTTAAATGACAACATAAGGGTTATATGATATAACAAAAGAGTTAAATAGCAAAATAAATGTTCTGTGATGGAAAATAAGGGTTCAATGATATCATATGGGTCATGTGATGAAATAGAATAGTTAAATGACAACATAAGGGTTCTGTGATGGAATAGAAGGGTTAGTGACAACATAAGGGTCTTGTTATGGAATAGAATAGTTAAATGACAACATGATGGTCCTGTGATGGAACAGAAGAGTTAAATCAGGGGTTCTTAACTCTGACCCTTGAAGTCCACTTTCCTGCAGAGTTTAGCTCCAACCTTGATCAAACTCACCTGCCTGTAACTTTCTAGTAGTCCAGAGAACCTTGATTGGCTTGTTCAGGTGTTTGATTAGGGTTGGAGCAAAACTTTGCAGGAAAGTGGACCTCGTGGGCCAGAGATGAGAGTCCCTGAGTTAAATAACAACAAGGGTCCTGTGATGGAACAGAAGAGTTAAAGGACAGCACATGGGTCCTTTTGTACTTACAAAATCCTTTTATGTTATTTTTTCTTTACTCATTTTGATTTCAGCTGAAGAACAAGTTCATGAAAAAAATCCCCAGAGATGCAGAGGCATCCAATGTTTTGGTGGGAGAAGTGGACTTCTTAGATAAACCCTTTGTTGCCTTCGTTCGGCTGTCTCAGGCCACTACTCTTGGGGGTCTGACGGAAGTCCCAGTGCCCACCAGGTAACAGTTTTGCAAATTAAAAACTCTTATTATGTCTGTAAAAAGATCATGGAAAATGTTTTATTAACTAAAGCTTTGAACATATGTCTCTTAATGGACAGATTCTTGTTTGTGCTTCTTGGGCCTCCTGGTAAAGCCAAATCTTACAATGAGATTGGAAGGGCCATTGCCACTCTCATGGTGGATGATGTAAGTTTGATTGATTTGTTATGCAGTTAATATTTTTTTATATACAGTAGGTTCTCATCTTTAATGTTCAATTCTTCCAGATCAACTTGGATAAAAAGATAAACTCATACATTGATCCCTTTAAAGTGATCCAATTATTTATTTCCTCTGTTTTATCCACAGCTCTTCAGTGATGTAGCATATAAAGCCAGGGACCGGGAGGATCTGATTGCTGGAATTGATGAGTTCCTGGACGAAGTGATTGTACTTCCACCTGGAGAATGGGACCCCAAAATCCGCATAGAACCCCCCAAAAAAATTCCCACAGCAGACAAAAGGTAAAGCTCATTCTTCTTCTGTGTCTTCGTTCGGCCCATATGCTTCACATCTTTATATTCCTTTTTTGTTTCTCTGAAAAGGAAATCTGTGTTTTCCCTCAATGAGCTGGGTCAGATGAACGGGACAGCGGGTGGCGGAGGGCCTTCTGGCGAGGATGAGGAAATGCCTGTTCCACATGAACTTGGCGAAGAATTGGCATTTACGGGGAGGTGGGTGGTTGAATACACTGACTGACATAATTAGGCACCATCCATCCATCCATCCGTTTTTATTCTTTCTGCCTTATATTTGCCAACTTAATTCAAATTCAGGTTAAATTCAGCAATTTAATTGAAATTTAAATGACAACCTCAATTTAGTTCTGAATTGTGCACAGCCCTGCCAACTTAGTGTACGGCACATTTAAATTTGCCTGTTGATTTTAAAGACCCAAAGTTCTTGTAGTTCGACCTTGCAGAGTCTCTAAAACACTTCGGCTGAAAGACTTTTGGGTATAGCTTGAGTTTCAAAGTGTTCTTGTTTTATCTGTCTCTACAAATAATTGAAAGATACTTCAGAGCTCCAAGGTTTAAGAGAGTTTGTATCTTGATCAAAATGTCAAAAAAGGAAAATGTTATGTGCTTTTTGGCACTTAGGCTAAAGGGTATGTGAGTACTTAAAGATAGAAAATTGGTGCCAGTGCTCCATGCTAATATTCAATAGGTTTTGCCTCTGTCTGTCTAATACAAGCTAAAGAGGACAAGTCACAGATGAATAATGGATTACACATCTCTGTTTACGGGGCAGGTTCTGCGGTGGCCTTTTCCTTGACATCAAGAGGAAGATGCCCTGGTACCCGAGCGACTTTTATGAAGGCATCCACATTCAGTCCATCTCTGCGGTTCTCTTCATCTACCTGGGCTGCATAACCAATGCAATCACCTTTGGGGGGCTTCTAGGGGATGCCACAGACAATTACCAGGTACACTTCGCAGTTTTCGACACTGAACATGACAGTTTGCTTAAAGTTGCATGTCATCATCTTTTATGGAGCATTTAACAAGCATGCATGTGACCTAGCTTCATCTATAGCCCTTTTCTTTTTTGTCCCTCTCTTTCTCACCTTGTTTCCTTGTCTCTCTCTCCCTGTTTAACTGTCTGTCAGGGTGTGATGGAGAGTTTTTTGGGCACCGCTCTAGCTGGAACGGTATTCTGCTTGTTTAGCGGTCAACCTCTCATTATTCTCAGCTCAACAGGCCCCATCCTCATCTTTGAGAAACTGCTTTATGAATTCAGCAAGTGAGAGAGCCAGTCACACCAATCCATCATAATTTCACAGTCTATTATTGAGGACAAAAAAAGTACAGCCTTGATTGCTCACTTTCATCAAGTGAAAGACCCTCATAAATCTTCTCTCTTAGTCTTCACTGATGCAAATAACCTCTTGCTCTCTTGTGTTCACTGCTCTAGTATTTACCTCTCTTTGTTTTTTCTTTAAACTTTCTTTTCCTCAGGAATAATGGCATTGATTACATGGAGCTTAGGCTGTGGATCGGAATGCACTCCTGCGTGCAGTGTTTGCTCCTGGTCGTCACAGATGCCAGTTACATCATAAAGTACATGACTCGCTTCACGGAGGAAGGCTTCTCTAGCCTCATCTCCTTCATCTTCATCTCTGATGCCATCAAGAAGATGGTGGGATCCTTTAAATACTATCCCATCAACACTGACTTCAAACCGGACTACGTTACGGCCTACAAGTGCGAGTGTGTGGCGCCAGATCCGAGTAAGTCCATTCTTGGCAGTTCTGAAATGGAGAACTAATTGTGGAATAAATTGGATGTAGAGCAAATTTACCTTAATTTAGTGTGTTTAGATTTACACATGAAAAACAAATGGCAACAATTTACAATAAGGTGCAATTAGTTAACATTAAGGCATTAGGAATCATGAACAAAGCTGATAAAGTTGATGTGCTAACTGGTATCATTTAAGAATGCTTAAAGGGATAGTTCACCCAAAAATGAAAATTCTGTCAGTAATTACTCACCCTCATGTTGTTCCAACCCTGTAAGACTTTCGTTCATCTTCGGAACACAAATTAAGATATTCTTTATTAAATCTGAGAGCTGGATCACTCCTCCATAGGCTTCTAAGGGATTGAAACTTGCCGGTCCAGAAAAGCTATTGAAGACATCGTTAAAATACTCCAAAGGACTGCAGTGGCTAAATATTAAGTTTTTCAAGCGACGAGAATATTTTTGTGCACGTCACACATAGGCTCACAATTGGCCGACGGTGGTCATGTGTGTGATGCATGTGATGTAGAACACAGAAGCGCTGCGCTGTTACACTGCGTGAACTCACTCGAGGCCCACAGAGAAGGAAATTAATAGTTGAATAAAGTCGTTATTTTGGGGGTTTTTTGGGCACAAAAAGTATTCTCGTCGCTTAAGTTTTAGCCACTGTAGTCACTTGGACTATTTTAACGATGTTTCAATACCATAAAACCACATGGAGGAGTAATCCAGCTCTCAGATTTAATAAAAAATATCTTAATTTGTGTTCCGAAGATGAACGAAAGTCTACGGGGTTGGAACAACATGAGGGTGAGTAATTACTGACAGAATTTTCATTTTTTGCGTGAACTATCTCTTTAACTGTGTTTAAAATAACATAAAATTAAAATCTATTTTTGAAATCCATGTTATTGATCATATTGCAAATGTTTCATCCATGGGTTTAATTTAAACAAAAAAATGTTTTGATTGTCCTCGTAATTTTTTTTTAATCAAAATATAGGCCTAACTCAGTCTGAAAATTCAGCTTTGCCATCACATGAATAACAAGAAATATATATAAAAAAAAAAAACATTATTTAGAATTGTTTAAAATTTCACAATATTACTGTTTTGATCAAGATCAAATAATGATTGGTGAGCAATGAGTATAAAGAGACCTCTTTCAAAAACATTTAAACCCCAAACTTTTGAACGGTATAGTGTATGTACTTTGAACATTATTAAAATGCTGTAGGGGTATGATTCAATGTTATTTCATTATACTTTAAACATTAGCTTATGGTAACGAATCAAACCTTATTGTAAAGTGTTACTGAATACATTTCACTTTGGAGTCACTGGACTGTCAATATGCATACATTCATGTCAAATATTAATTTCTTGATTTAACAAAGTTCCACTGGCTGAGTGCATGTGATTATTGTAACTTATTTGTATTATGTTTGTTTTTGCTGCAAACCCCAAACGTGACCGTTGATTGATGTGAGTACTTTTCAATATGCATGAGTTTCACCTGAACAGTTTGTACTTAGTCTAATGGCCTGCAGTAACTAGCAGTGAGGTCTTTTGAAAGTAGTTCAAGCGTGCTGAATTGTTTCAAAAGCCAATTGAACATTTTAGTGGGGCTACACCTGCAGTCATTTACATTTGCCAAAGCTGGCTTTGATCCTGGATAAATCCTAACAAAGTGTTTTTCAGATTTCCATTCGTTCTGCTCATTTTCCTCTCTGATTCTCCCTTTCTCTGTTTGTTCAGTGGCACCAATGATCTTCGATGTTGTAGTCCCAGTGCCAGATAATTCCTCTGCTCTCTTTGGTGTAAGTGCCTATTGTCTTCACCTCACTCACATCTGTGTTAACATTTGTGTTAGCATGACCTCAGATTAGAATATAGCCTTTGAATCCACTGTATTTGCACTAACTATCACTGATTTTATAGCCCACGAAGATATTTTGTGTTTTTGTATTATATCATGATGAGTGAATCCAATTAGTTTAATTAATATGCATCTTTTGTTACTGATCTTGCCTGCTGTATTACTCTGTGTTTTTGGTCCTGTCCTGTTTTATTCTCTCTCTTTGTTTGCCATTTATCCACCACACAACCCTTCCATCCTTTGCTTTGTCTAAATTCCTCCCTCCTATCCCTGATTTGTACCTTTTTTTTCTCTGTGTTTCTCCCATGTTCTCAGTTAAACGTAACAGCTCTGGACTGGACTCAGTTGAGTAAGAAGGAATGTGTGAAATATGGGGGCTCACTGGTGGGAAAAACCTGCAAGTATGTTCCAGATCTTGCTCTCATGTCCTTCATTTTGTTCTTCGGGACCTACACTATGACTGTCACTCTGAAGAAGTTCAAATTCAGTCGCTACTTTCCCACAAAGGTAATTCCAGTGAAGATTTTGCTCCCTTTTTCTTACCAAACTCTTGCGAAAACAGATTTTTACACTTGCACTCTTCCATCTTTTACTTTGTCCTTAGTAGCTATCTTAGACATTTCATTTCCTCTTTTATGTCAAATCCTTGAGTCTATCTTGTTTAAGAAAAGTTGTCTGTCTATAACTTTGGATTTTTCTAATTACTGACGGGATTTAGTAAGACCAGTAGGATCTTTCATAGTGTTAGATCAATCAAAAGAGCTTTATACCTGCAAAATCATGAAAGGTGAACAATGTGATGTGGGTGTAATCATGCATGTCACACAAAACTTAGTCACTTAAAAAAAAAAAAACTTTTTTTTAAAATAGTGTAACAGAGAATTATTCCATATATTATTAGTATTGTTGTTTATTATTATTTACACCTTTAGTACAGTACAAGAGTCATGTGACTACAACATCCTTTATGCGTTCTGTTACAGGGCGCTTGACTGATTTGGTTGGATCTCTTAAATATACAAAAGAAAAGTTAGGAAAACTAATAAGTTTGCAGTAATTATTACAGTAAAAACATAATCAGTGTATTATATTTACACTTCCAGATATATCTGAATTATGAAACAAAGCTTGATCACACGGTATAAATGACTGTTGCAGTCCTTAATACATTCTTTATTGCATGTATGGTGTCTTATATACAGTATAGTGACATTCATTTATTTTATCGCTATGTCTGAAATTGCATACCGTCTGAGTATATGTGATACATTTGAATTTGAACTTCGTGACAGTTCAAAAAGCATGTTTTATAGAGTATGAATGACCTACCAGCCTCAGTTGCGTCACTTTACTGCCATTCATAAATCCTCTCCTGTGGCCTTATGGGATAGTAATGTCATTGTATTTCCTTTTGTATTTCTATTATTTACCCTTTAAAATACGCTAAGATGCTACTTTAAAGGCGCTATAGAAGTTATGAGGATTATTTTTATAGTAAAGTGTCCATCAAATGCGTACTTCAGATTCAGAATCTCAGCAAAGTAGTAGGTAGTCTGGGGACTTTTCACTTACCATTTTTTTTTAAATACTATGTATACGGACATACTCCACTTTTGGCATAGTTTTTTGCATACTATATATAGTAGTGAAGTATTTGATTTTGGATGCAGTGTATGTGTTTAGAATGGAAGCATGCATCAGTCTCTGAGTGCAAGCATTAAATAAATAAATAAATAACTCTTCCGTGATCTTATATGTTGACATTCATTTCTGAATTCAAAACTGTAATTCATAGAAAGATGGCAGGCTTGCAGACCAGTATGTTATACGTATCTCTTCAACAGCATTGTGCTATATTTCTGCAGCTATGTGTTTTATTCATTCTTTTAATATGTTTTGTTTCTATCCAGCTGAGGAAGTTAATTAGTGACTTCTCCATCTTCATGTCCATCATGACATTTGTGGGGCTGGACATGCTTATAGGTTTGAAAACACCCAAACTCATTGTTCCCACAGAGTTCAAGGTGAGAGTAAATGAAGTTCAACTCGCATGTTCCGAAGAAAAAAACTGATCTTGATTTTTTTGTGACTATAAAGCTTCCTCTTTAGTTTTTCTCAATGGTGCATTGGTTATTTTGTTTTCAAATCATGTAGCCCACACGCCCAGACCGGGGTTGGTTTGTGATGCCATTTGGAAAGAATCCGTGGTGGGTTTACCTGGCAAGCTCCGTCCCTGCTCTCCTCGTAACTATCCTCATCTTCATGGATCAGCAGATCAGTGCTGTCATTGTAAACCGCAAGGAAAATAAGTTAAAGGTATCCATGCAGTGAGAAGGTCCCTAATCACTCGTTATTTTAATTTCCATTGACTTCCTTACATTTCCTATCTCTTTGTTACAGAAAGGTTGTGGGTATCACCTGGATCTACTGTGGGTGGGCATTCTGATGGCAGCCTGCTCTTTTATGGGCCTGCCGTGGTATGTGGCAGCCACTGTCATTTCCATCGCTCACATTGACTCGCTGAAGATGGAGAGCGAGTCGAGTGCTCCAGGGGAACAGCCACAGTTCCTGGGTGTGAGGTGAGACAGACATGGAAACCATAGCAGGTCTCAACACTTATAGTTTCTGATCTAGTTTCTATACAAAAAAACAAAAGTGATTTTTAGCGACATTAAGCATTTCCTTTAATAAAGGCCATAAATTATAAAATGGTTATTGAGAGTGGGCTATCAAAACTTGCTTGTCATAAAATCTAATTTACATAAACAGATGGACCACATTTGTGACCCTCGATCACAAAACCAGTCACAGGATCCAGGGTCACATTTATATCCAAATAGTAATTAATGTACATGGAACAGAAGCCAAACCTCAAAATGTAGATGGTCGGGAACACTGAAATACTTTTATTTACTGTTTACGAGTCTGGTGTAAATCGACAATTGTTATGTTTAAGAATTTACAATAAGTATAAAATGCCTACTAAACGTGTTTCCTTAAAGGGATAGTTCACCCAAAAATGAAAATTCTATCATCGTTTACTTCCCCTCAGTATGTATGTATTTTTTCCTACTATGGAAGTCAATGGGGATTGAGATCTGTTTTCTTCCAAATATCTTCCTTTGTGTTCAGCAGAACAAATAAACACATAGAGGTTTGGAACAAATTGAGGGTGAGTAAATGATGAAAGAATAAAAGAAGAAAGAATATGGGTGAACTATCCCTTTAAGTGGCTACCGAAGTAACATAAATAGCTACTTTGTTATTGTGCACGGTATAGTTACAGCACAAATGACACAAATACATAGAAAAATTGTGGCTGTTCAGTAGGCTACATATATCACAGTTCTCCACTCTCTTTTATTTTTGTTCTGCTTCTCTTCCAATTACAGAGAACAAAGACTGACAGGAATCCTGGTGTTTGTGATGACAGGGGTGTCTATCTTCTTAGCGCCCATCCTGCAAGTGAGCTTGTTGAAATAACAGAGATAATTAATACTGACTTGACCTATCATTTAGGGTAGATTAGCGATTATTATCATAAAAAATGTTCAATGAAGATGTCTGTATGATCTACTCTGCTTTAATTCTAAAACAGTTAAAGTGAACATAGAATATCGTCCTGAAAGTCATCTTCAATTGGTCGGATGAAATTACACTTATGGCCATGGCATTCAAAATGTTCTTTTATTGTTATTATTCATGTGACTTTAAATGCAGTTGAAATGTTTTTAAAGGTCAAGCATTCTTAGAAAAATATTAAAAAAGGTAAGGAAGCAATTGCCTTTTTTTAAAAAGCAAATGCCCCTGCAGGAAGTGAGTTATTTTGTTAGAGCAAAAGCAAGCTACATCTGTTTCTCTGAAATTCATTTTACTTCCATAATCTGGTGAATCTGAATAAAGGGTAGGTCTTATCCATCAATAAATTGACTGGATTGTGTAAAGTGGCATTTACATACTATACCAGAATGGAGCCAGACTGAGAATGTGAGCTCTCTAAAGCAATGATTAATAGCTATTTGGCTACTGTTTAAAATAACCCAATAGCCCGCATCACCAGACAAGTGACATCAACAGAAAGGAAATCCGTTTCAGTGGAAGAACAAGTTTTGGCATTTTGTTTAAAGATACATTTTTTGGTAACACTTTACACTAAAGTTTCATTAGTTACCTACTTTAGTAAACATGAATTAAGAATGAACAATACTTCTACAGCATTTATTAATCTAAGTTAATGTTAATTTTAACATCTACTAATACATTATTAAAATCAAAAGTTGTATTTGTTAACATTAGTTAATAAACTAACATGTACAATGAACTATTTTTATTAACTAACATTAACAAAGATTAATAAATACTGTTACGAATGATTTGCTCATTGTTAGTTCCTGGTAGTTAATACATTAACAAATGAGACCTTAATTAAAAAGCAATGAGTATATTATAACTGTTATATGATTAAATAGGGTCAGTTTTGTCTTCATGTTGACTTTAAGTGTAACTGCTGTTGCTTTGGCAGCTGAAGTGTACTTTTTTTCTGTTTATAGTTCATTCCTATGCCAGTCTTGTATGGGGTGTTCCTCTACATGGGTGTTGCTTCTCTCAGTGGCATCCAAGTAAGTGCCTTTAGGGATATAACCTTTTTCAACCCCCCTCTCCTCCCCTGTTTGGAACAGCTCTAATAGCCAATGCACTTTTACGGTTTTTGACATTGCAAAGTTTTAATATCATAGCGAACTTTACAAGGAAAACATCACAACCTGTACTTTGAGTGTGAGTGTAACACTCATTTGTATGCACTCTACAACTGTGTTTAGTGATTAGAAATGAGTGATTTCTCCACACTGTGACAGTGCAGGGTAAGAAGAGTGTGGTGTTGTGGGAATGGATATTTGCATGCTGGCTGGGTTTACCGAGGCAATTTTGAGCTGCATTTTGATGAGGCTGTCAGACTGCAGTGAGAATCCACCCTCTTGTGTAGCTTGGCAGTGGCCAGGTGCTTCTTTGCTGTTTTCTAGTTGTCTAGTTTAATGTCAGCTAGAGAACAAGAGGAGGTAAAACGGCAAAATGATGGTGTGAGGCTAAAGGCTGATGTTGTCTTTAAACATTAAAGTGTTATTTTTTATGTGACGAGCTTTGGCATGCAAATTACTAATTGTCTTATATAAGTGAGGTAAAAAAGAACTAAATCAGTACGTTTATTTACTCATCATGTCGTTTCAAACCCGAATTACTTTGTTTTCAAGTTACAAAAAGGACAAACACATCATAAAAAGTCATCCATATGGTTTTGTGTGAGGAAAAGATCAAAGTGTAAGTTGTTATTCACTAATAATCTTCCCCTCAAATGAACTGCAACCAGATCATTGAGTCATTTGAGAACCAGATCCATCCAATTTGTGAATAAATCATTCAGATCGAATCATTTTGTAAAGGGAATCAGATTGGTTGACTTGTCCTTTTGGAACTGAACAAGCCTGGTCCTTATTCATTACATTAGATTGAAAAGAGTCATTTGGGTTGGGAATGACATGAGGCTGAGTAAATAATGAGATTTTCCCTTTTTGTCCACTGCATATCTAATCAAACATGTGGTCTTTTATAGTTCTGGGATAGGATCAAGCTGATCATGATGCCAGCAAAACACCAGCCAGACTTTTCATACCTGCGTCATGTACCGCTGAGGAGAGTCCATCTGTTCACACTGGTGCAGATTGTGTGCTTAGCTGTTCTCTGGGTCCTCAAATCCACATTCCTCGCTATCATCTTCCCGGTCATGGTATGGTAACATATTATATTGCCACACATAATCCCGTAAGCACTCACGTATTTCATGACTCATAAAACAATATTAGTTTCTATAAAGCTTTCTGGATGTAATCTACTTAGTAAAGGATCCATTGTACTTTGTAGTTCAATCACACTGTGAACAGGCCGCTCTGTTTATCAACTGAAATTCTGTAATTAAGCATGTAATTCACCTCGAGGTTTTTAAGGACTGAGAACATTAAAGTTACAGTTTCTGTCTCTCGATCCCTCAGATTCTTGGTCTCATGGTGGTACGAAAGATGTTGGACATGGTCTTTTCTCAACACGATCTGGCATGGGTGGACGATATCCTGCCTGGTAAGGAAAAGAAGAAAAAGGATGAGGACAAAAAGAACACCAAGAAGGACAAAAAGAAAGGCAAAGCAGGGGATGTCGGTGAAGAAGAAGTAAGTGTTTTAGTAGCCTGAAAACTCAAAGACAGACACCCAAGCTGAGAGTGCAGACTGGACTATAGTCATCTTTGGTCTTCACCCAAAAACGGTCTATATTTCAGTGCTTGTTGAGATCCACTATTGCATTGTGTTTCACTGGTGCCACCTTCTGGTGGAGAAAAGCCTTTGTACTGTTCAAAGTTGACACATTCTGCACATGCATATACTTATCTTTCTCCGTTCTTTGGCCCACAGGACAAGTACCAACCTTATACAAACTGCTCCCCCAGTGATTCAGACTTGGATCGCAGGTACTGTGTGCTCAAACTACACGTTCCCTACCGTGACCTCCTACAGGCGCCAGACTCGAACTCAGAGTGGGCGGCACGATGCCAACCAGGCAGTTACTACCATTGATACTTTATTCGATTTTTAAAATAAACATTTCCTCTTACATACACTTCCACTCACTACCTCTCTACATTTAATAATACTAAATATTGCATTAATATTTACATAAAAATAGATTATAGTTGAGAGGCAGCTCAGAATATTAAATGTATAACTGCTAAGACCAATAAAATGTCATGCAAGCTCCTGTATACAGTATTTTGCCATAAATTATATGAGTATTTACCTATAGATTTTTGCCTTGCCATGCGCTTTGAAGCAATGCAGATAGGATTGTTTTCATGCATCCACCAGTATTTTACTTTGCATGCCGTTATAAAATTGTTATTTATTGTTATTCATATGTTTTTACTTTGCTTACATTTTCACACCCAAAGAAACGGCACACATAAATAATAATTATTGAACTTGCATAATTAGATGCGAGTGCAGCTTCAGCTTATTTACCTGAAATATTGGGAAAGATGCCAGTGCGAAGTTATTTGAATATATTAATGTACTTCGTTGACTTTTTTTGCTAAAATTTTACATTTTTAGTAGATATAAAGTGATTAATGTAACAATGTATTTTACTTCATTCAAGGAATTTTGGTTGTTTCTTTCTCCTGTGTGATTGTGGTCCCAATAAGAGTGCTTATACAGAATAACTCAGTGCCTGTACCAGTTTTTTGTTTTGTTTTATGAAGGTTTCCCAGCCCGATTTCTCTTATACTATATGCAAAACCCATTTACTTATCCAAACGCATTCCTCTGTATCACTCTGATGTAGAAATGTAAAATCTGCTGGGTTTCATGTCTGCATTGCTGTTCAGGGGGCATGGTTTGGATGAAGTCTTCACTTTAACAAAGGTTGAATTTACATTTACATTCAATCATTTAGCAGACGCTTTTATCCAAAGCAAATGAGGAGAACAATAGAAGCTATCATGTTATCAATTGGGCAACAATATGCAAGTGCTGTGACTAGTCCTAGTTAGTCTAGCACAGTACACATAGAAAGGGTTTCTAAAATGGATATATAGAATAGTAAGTGTTAGTATTAATGGTAATTTGTTAACTTTAGTTATTGGATTAGATATTTATTTTAATCTAGGATAATATTACTTTATAAATAACACATTTAGTATTTTCTATATGCGATAGCTTTGTACTACTGTTCAAATGTTTGAGGTCAGTACGTTTTTTTATTTAATATGAACACTATAGGACATCATTCTAAGCCTTCTTTCTGATTTGGGTGTGCCCTGATCCCAAATCTTTCCCCTGGAACATTTGTGCAGTCACACTGTCTCTGTCACCTGTATCTATAATCTTAATACAGACTCCCTGCTCCCCATCCTGATACTCAGCTGTACCTCCTCCCTGCCATAACCCTCTCCTCCTCCTCCTCACTCTTGTAACTGGAAGTTGCCATTCCACAGCATCACTCTGCACCTGAAGATCTCCTGTCCATCGTCCCCAGCGATGCCTTTGGCCAGAGGGATGTCTTGCCCCGTGCCCCAGGTGAAGATTGAGATGGAGTCCGACTATGAAGATGCAGATATTAACCCTAGAGGCAGACACAGGGATCACAGGGACATGAGCAGCGAAACAACACTATAATGTCGAATCTCCAGTTATGTAACTGTGAACAGTGTGGAACATTGGACGCTCCATCTCCTGTGTTGCTAATACATGTTCATGTTTAACTTAAGATACAGAGTGGATAAGACAGCACTTTATAGCACAACTGTGACATGGCATAGGAAGTCAGTGGTTGAATTATTTTAAAGGGTAAACATTGAGCCAGAGTGTATAATTTATGCTAAGTATGCATCAAATATGGATTTTTGTTTCTTATTTTAAAAGCCAAAGGTATTAAAACTTGCTGCAAATTCATTAAATTGAACTAATTGGAATCAATATAACACCATAGATAATGTGAAAACAAGATCAGCTTTATTTTCAAGATTCCAGTCTCTTTGATATGATGATTACAGAGATTTACAATTATGATTTTGTTTTCCCTGGTAACTGCTTCTACCTCTGGTTCTAGTAGTGTTGACTTTCTCAGAAGTCATGATTTTCCTTGCTTTCCCTTTATTTTCCTGCTTATAACACTCAAAAATCAAAGTTGGGGAAAGAAACAACCAAAAAAAATTAAATAATTTTGGCCTTTCATTTTATTTGCTTAAACGTTTCAGAGTGCTTGTGTGAGCAGTGTTAGGTGTAAGCGGGATGTTTTGTCAGTATTTTTATATTCTGTGCATGACTTTGTGAAACTGGGCAGGTTGCAAATGATGGATGATGTTGCTGATGCTGATGAGATTTAACCTCTGGAGGGGAAAAAATAACTGTTTTAAGATGCAACAATTCTGTCTCCTGACAACTTGAATTCTGGTTAAGGTTTAAAAATGAAAACTGAATATTTACTGAAATAAATGTTTTTGTACATATGAGCCATATACATTAGAATGTGTTTTTTTTTGTTTATCATATTTATTTGTACATCTCAAATCCCTTGTATATATTAATAATTCATCCTAAGATAAGACACTGACTAAAATACAGTAGCAAGCTTAAAACCACTACATTTACAATCAACTGAATATTTAAGCAGGTCATTTGCAGTCAAAATGACCCAAGATCATAAAACAACATTTACAACTTTGGTACTGATTTTGAAAAAGGCACATTGGATGAAAAGCATATTTTATCCTGATTGCCAAACTACTAAGCAAAGGATCGTAAATTAGACAAAAACAGCACTGAACAACATCATGTTAAAGAACATGACACATTTCTACTAGTGTCAGGGTCCATGGTGAAGCCATCGCTGAATCCGTTACTCTCCACTAGTGTGGGTCTCTTACCACACATTGGGCAGAGTTTGTTCCTCTCACGTGAAGCTCGCATCCATATGATCAGGTTCCAGCGTGTGCCTGAAGAGATAGGCAGAGCGCCGTGCATGTGCTGGCCCCTGTGAAGCAGACCCTCAGTCACATGATGCTCCACTTCCACACACTCCGTCTCACTCAGAGGCACCTAAGACAAACGCACACAGTCACTGTAAATACATCTTTATCGTGCATTACTAAGCCGTATGCTTGTGCTGCCCACTGTTTCATCCTAAACTGTCAGTGTTTTTGTAAAGTGAACTAATGTGATCTAAAATCATGAAATAAAATCTCTTCTTGAATAAATTGTTTGCTTGCTCTTTTAGGGTAGTTGAATGAGGGGAATGTTATAATACTATTTAATTCCAACCGATTGTATGCATTAAACACAAGACTACACTAAACTTTTTGATGCAAAGGACTCCCTAGTTTGAGGGAACCCTTTCCTAAAATAATTTAAATATATATATATATATATATATATATATATATATATATATATATATATATATATATATATATATATATACACACACTGATTTATACTAATTTGGGTGTGAAAAAATATTAGGGATGATATTAGGAAGACAATGTGGTAAATAATTGGCATTTATAGTCACTGCACTTAAGCCATACCAAATCATTCAAATGCCTATTATAAAATGTATATTTGAATGTATTATGAAAAAAAAAATTGAAGCTAGAAAAAATTCAGAAAGTAAATATTTAGTTTGTATTAAGTTGACAGCATATTTTTATACCCATAATTAGAGTATAGTTTAGAGTATTGACATATTAGGAAAATCTAAAATTACTATTTAATTATAATAAATAATTATAATTATAAAATTATATATTTTATAATTATATTTTATATTATAAACAGATGTTCAATTTCAAAGAACCCTGTCAGGGAATTCTCAAAAAGTTGTCTTATAAGCACCTGTCTCATGCCTCCAAAGAACAGGTTCCCCTCTGTGAAGTCTTTCCCCAGTGATACGTTTAGAGTGACTTCAGCGTTGTCATAATGATAGCAGAGTTCCAAATCTTCCCGCATAGCATACTTGACCACGAAAGCCTTGTGACTGTCCAGACTGCTTCCTCCACAGTCGCTGTAGAGCAGAGCCGTGAGTGGACGCAGATAGACCTCCCTCAGTGGGGCGATGAAGCTCTCATCAAAGCCCAGTTCATTCAGAAGAATCTGAATTTGTTTAGAGATGTTAAATAATTGTTATTATTATTATGACTGGCATAAAACAAAAAAACAATAGTAGTCTGCATTTTGATGGCAATCTCAATCACATGAGAACTGGTTAAGTGTATATCGATAAAAACTTGTTGTAACTTGTACCCCATAATTGTTCATGGTGTTCGGCCTGCCCTTTGGGGCATCAGACTGTTCAAAATGCTCCAGCTCTTCTATAAGGTCATTGCAGAATTCCTTCCTGAACACTGGGAATCTGAAGACTCTTGGTGCTGCAAAATATAAAGTAAAATGTGATTTATTTCCCATGATTTGATGGTCAAAAGATTTAAATTGGAGCATGAGTAAAGAAGAAGCTCACCTGCTTCTGTCTGGATGAGTTTCAATAGTCCTTCCACGGTTGCATCACTTGAAGCACAGTATTTGACCATCTGTAAAAGCTCTGGGGCCAGGAATGATTCCTTGCAGGGGATAAATGACATTACATTATATCAAAGAAAGATTTTTAATCATAGACTACCCGTACTGCTGATTCTATGTAACTTACCTGTAGATGATAAACATGTTGATGTAGAGGTGTATAAATCTCCTTGATGGTAGCTGCTCTCTCTGCTGATTTCAATATATGATTCTGGCGTCTCTCAATTTCGGCATGAATCTATAAATACACGATGGAGTAAATAAGCACACTCTGACAGCCTTGATCTCCATCGGTACCGCAAGAGTGATTTCTGCACTCGAGAGCTCACTCACCTTTCCAATCACGTCTCTGAACTGAGACTCAGACACGCAGCCCAGGGATCTGAGGATCTTAAGCAAATGTCAATGGTGTTCAGAGAGAAATGGCAAAGTATTTCACATTAAGGCATTAGCCAGTGTTTCACTTACATTTTGATAATCATTACTGAACTGGCTTTCTGAGACGAAGCGAACATGAAGTTTGTATTCCTCAAGAAAAATATTATCTCTGAAAAAGCAACTGCATGTGTAAAATCTCTCCATGGTGTATTGAGATTTGACTACTCCGAGTCTAACTACATACTGTTATATATGTATACATAAGTAATATTTACGACTTTTGAAACATTTTAAGCGAACGAGAACAATTTCGACCAGAGTAACCAGACCCTCTTTGACCAGTTTGACGTTGAACTGTCAATCTGTTCAGAGCTCCGCCTACTCAATGACAATGATTGTTTTGGAACAACCACAAATACGTCCGTAAAGAAACAAACAGTTTCGCAAAACATCTGATAACACTACAATTTGTTTTTCAAGTATATAAGTATAAACATTCTAGGCAAATTTTGTATGAGTTCGTATCTGAAAACAGCGATAAATACCAAGAGTGATAAAAGATATGTTAAGTTTACTTCCTGGTACGTCACTCAATTCCTTCCGTCTGAGTATTGTTGTGTATGTGTGTGCACGCGCAAGTACAAGGCAAATCGTTTCTGTTGTGTTTAATTTAAAATTGGACGATAATTTAGCCGTATCATCTGTTATGTATTTGAAGCCTGGGACCGTGTATTCGCAGCAGAATGTTGAGTGTGGACTCGTTGCCAGTTGCCGAAGAGGAGGTGGTGGAGTCCAGCTCAAACAGATTGGGGGACATTTACACTTTTGTTGCCGAGGGCTGTTATCCTCAAACCATGAACCCTATTCGCAAGAAAAATCTCAAAAGATATGCTCAGAAATTTATGATTGATGGTGAGAGCAAAGCTTGCAAATGTTACATTCGGAATATCAGTAATCTGTTGTTAGTCTTTTAGTGTTTTACAGTATTTCCTGGAAACAATGTTGTAAAGTTTAATTTTGACAGACCTGTATGTATGTATTCATTTTTTTAATGGCTCTTGGTTTGAATATAAGCTACTAATGGGGGTTATTGAAACTATTTACTACTACATAACCATCATATTGAATATTTGTTGAATACAAATCTCCTCCTGATGTTTGAGCTGATCATTTTATCCAGTCCAGTCTATTCCATTTTTAAAATAGTCTTTAAAAGCAACATAAGCAACGTTCCACACTTTTAATTGTTTATCTGGTCTTACTGAGTGATTTATTTAGCTTATTACCTCTCTAACCTTTCTCTATCATAAATTCTTTAGATGGCCGGTTATATTATGTGGGACCGAAGAAAGAAGAAAAGCGAGAAGTAGTGATTGAGGCAGAGCGAAAGAGACAGATATTCCTGGAGTGTCACTTCAATGACATTGGGCATCACCTGGGACAGAAGAAGACTGTTCACAGGATTCAGAGTAAATACTACTGGCTTGGCATTGTCAAGGATGTTGTGGATTGGGTATGATGTGGATGTCACAATGCTGACACTTTTATGAATGGATGTGTTTGTCACCGTCATATTATTTATCTACGTGCGTTTGCATTTATCTACATGTCACTGAATCATCTGTTTCAGATTAAAGTATGTGAAACTTGTCAACACACAGAGCGGAGTAAAAACCTAGCCAGAACGGTACGACCCATCAAGGTGGATGGTCCTTGGGACATTTTGGCCATTGAAATAATCGGTAAAAGTTTGTAAGAGACTTTTAACATGTCTAATTTGTTACATATTTCTAGAGCGTAACCAAATGTCTTCACTTGCTATTTTTGAAAACAGGTCCATTCCCAGGAACTGTACATGGAGGGAATACACACATTGTTATTATTACAGATTACTACAGTAAATGGGTAGAGGCCTATCCTGTACAAAAGAAAGATGCTCTCTGTATTGCACGATGCGTTTCATCATCTATTTGCAGGTGAGGTTACATTTCACCATTAATAACGAATAAATTTGCTGATATACTAAAATGTTTTTTTTTTCCTCCAGATTTGGCCTTGCAAAGACAATATTTTGCTCTCAAAGTGCTGACTTATGTGAGGAGGTAAAAACTTTTGTTGAAATAACATTTATGCAAAACAGTGGATTAACTCTATTTTCACAGCAATTTTATTTATTATTTTAGGTTACAAAGCACCTGTGTGACCGGTGGAACATAGCATTACGAGTGGTGCCAGTAGACCAGCCGCAGAGGAACGCACTGTATGATCGCAGCAGCAATCTGCTGAGAGATGCCATAAAACAGATGGTGGTGGAGAAACAGGTAGAATGGGATGATTTTCTTGATCCAGTTTTGGCCATCTTCAGGACATCAGTCAACCCTACGACAAAATTTACACCACACTTTTTAATGTTCAACAGAAAAGCCAGCATACCTAGTGAGGTAAGAGAATTAACTTTTAAGATATGGTAATACACTGACATGGATTAATGTTTTAATACGGTAAGCAAGTTACACTGACTGAATTTCTATTTCTGTTCATTTTTTTTAAAGACAGGGTTTGATGCTCTTAGTTGCTATCAGGACCGGGATGAGGATACCCTTAATGAAGAGGACACACACTCTTTTCTTTCCTCCATGCAGGAGCAACAGAATAATATCAAACAGCTGGTAAAGTCTGAGCATTTGTTTGTGTAGCTAAAATCTTCTTCAGTCACATTACTAATAGATCAGTTAGACATGTGTCCCAATCTCCATAGTGCATGTGTAACTACTAGCGTTTATTCAAAAAGGATGTCTAAAAACACTGATTTTAGTGCAGACAAGCTTTGAAATTAGTTTCCTGATAATGTTATTTTTGTCTATACAGGTAGTTACAAATATGAATGTCGCCTACAGACAAGAAAAGAAAAATGCAAAACGCAAGGCTAGAAACATGCCCTCCATAACTCTGACCGTGACCAACCCATTGTTCAGCGCAGAGGAATCGCCCTCAGCAAAAAAGCTTAAGGAAAGCCTCTACTTGTCTTTTCCTGTGGAGACTGTCCTAACCACAATACAGAATGTATCTGAAGCCAAGAATATCCTCTAACAGACACTGATGAGCACTGAAAATCTTTTTTGATGGGACTGATCACTATCTGCAAAGACTACAGCTCAAAGACCATTAAGGTGGTCCACACAGAGCATGTTGAGTAGATAAACTAATTATTGCTTTGTTTCAGCACATAATGTGTGCTTTGTACAATGTAACAAGATTCAAATATTGTGTTTCAGCTCAAGGCGTTAATTGACACTGATGATGGTCTTATTATTTTACAGAATAGTATTTTTTCAAAGTGAGGTCATTATGGTAGTCTTTTACTGAACTACACACAGATGTTTGTTTTGCTTATGTGACTCATGTACCGGAAGACACTTTTATTCTGTATTTCTTTTGGATGAGTCATCTGAAGTACAGAGATTTCAGTATTATCTGTAAGAATGTTGTTTAAACATTAACTATGAAGGTTATAATATTCAGTTCTCATTACCACAGAAAATAGTTGTTGTTTTGCCTAACTTTTTTTCTCAAATGGTGGGTCTGAATTTGCAAATAAATTTATTTACATGTGCTTCATCATTTTAAATTGTTATCCAACCAATGACTGTTTTCATTTGTAATAAATGGATTTGTTAATCAGTTATTCAATCAGCTCTGCGGCCAATGTGATCCATCTCGTGCAACATTCTGTTTGCCTTTGAAATAACAGTTGAAACAAAGGTGCAAGAATGCAGCCACGGATTGCAGCTGATTTCATAATAAGGCTGACCTCAGCTTGTTACTTGTGTCATCATTGGGACAGCCTGCAAAATGGCGACATGTCTTTAAAGGGAAGCCGTTTAATGTTGTAACGCTCTGTTCTCGTTTAAAATTGTGTATTCACACATCCATTGTAAAACATTTTTGTTACATTTATGCTGAGAACTGACAGCTGTGGTTGTTAGAACTTTCAAAAAAATGCACTGACAATATTATACTGAATTATGGGAGAAGTTTGGGTGATATTTTAGTTCTTAACTGTAAATATTAAATTATATTATGTTAAAACACCAACATATTTGAGCCAATAAGATCTGTTTTTACTGTACTGATGACAACAGTGGTGATTAACAGAAATCCATGAGGTGACGAAAGTGCAGTGTTACTTTTTTAAATACTTTTTAAAATCATTTTGGGAATGCACCTTTCCCCATAAAATAAAAGGTTATTCATACTTTTTATTTGGAAAAATACAATTAAAAAATCCTCATAAAATAACCTTTGTGAAAAAGTACACTTTAGTATACTTGGAAAAAAGAGTGTTACGAAAAAATACATTTTGAAAGATAGTTAAATGCAAACTAAATGTAATGATTTTGGACACTTAAATGTTAATAACAATTAAATGAAAATACATTATAGTTTAAAGTTATATTAAATGCAATTAGTTGAACTCAATCGTGTTTATAAAGTAGGACTTAAGTTCTTCATAATTTCATAATTACTTATTGGCTGAAATAATATAGTTGTGAAAGTGTACTGCCAAATACTATACTAACTATGCTATACTAAAATAAAAATTATGTAATTTATTTTGAAACTTGTATTCTAGTTGTAATTATACATTTATAACTAAAATTAGTACAAACACTTTAGTATATGTTATATTAACACATCAACATAAGAGTACTTCGTTCCTCATATAAACAATTATTTAAAATGTACTTAAAGTAAAACTTTTATTATGAATTTGTTACAAAGTGAACTTTTTAAAATGGGTAATAACGTGTTTTAAAGAACAGTCATAATAGTGTAATCTCTTTAAGCCCTTTATTTGATATCTGAGAGTATTTTTTTTTTTAATATTTGACGTATGATGACCCCCCCCCCCCCCCCCCCCCCCCCCCAGGGTATTTATTGTATTTTATATTATATAGTATATATTGTAATTTAGAGTTTGTGGTTAGTAGTAGTTTTTCAATGTAGCACTTTATTACTTTACTTTACTATTCATTTCCTTTTAAAATGTATACTGTGAATTAGTGAAATGCTCCGTTTATGCTCGACTTTTGGAGATACAATACATATTGGATGCACAATAAACAATACAATTCGGATATAATGATATCCATTTTAAAATTTGCCCTCACGCGCTTTCCATCAAAATATCTAAATACCTGTGTATTTTATCCAATGTTACCAGAGCACTCTCTGATTGGTCATTTGTCACGGAGGCGGGGCTTCTGTACAGTATTCTTTATCCCCCTTCCTGTCTTTGAACTGCACTGGTAAGAGACGATGGATGTGAACTGGATATTGTGTGACTAATATGAGTTTTATTATCGTACCGGGAAGGATGGATTTACAAAGGAGACAATGAGCTGCTTTTTAGACGGAAAACCTTAGAATTTACATATAGATATTCTATACTGCCCTAATGAATGAGTCTGTGCTAGTGCCGAGTGTCAAGCTGCGCAGGCCAGCGAATCAACGTTACAGGCGCAGTACATTGACATAGAGTTTGTTTCACGCGCGCTCCTTTTATCAAACCAGACCTGTCAAACTGGTTCCACGCTGTGTCATTTACCTACTCTATGGAAATCACTTCCATATAGAATTTTGCTGCTCACGTTTACCTAGGAGAGCTAGTCTGTGTGGTGCAGTAGTATCATTCTCTTCAACAGGTGTAGGAAAATGAGGGTTGCTGTGATTCTCAGTGGCAGCCGGGTGTTTCACTCTAGTGGATATTATGGTCACTACAATATTGTATGTTCATGGATCAAGTCTTGATATATTTTCAGATGAATTAGAAGACTTTGACATACACCGCTCAACACTGGACTTGTGGGGAACCGTTCTCATACGGGTCAGTCTTCTCTTCGGGGGCTCTATCGGGGTGTTCTTCAACAGGAACGATGGTCCACGAAGGGTGTCAAACCTGGGGACGCTGGTTGCCCTCATTTGTCTTACCAATATGACTTATGCTCTGGCCAAGTTGTTGATGTTTTCTGAAGAGGGAGCTCTGATGTATGACCCTTGGTTCCTCAGTCTGTTCTCCTGGACTTGTGCATCAGCAATAGGCATCATGATCTCATGGAATCTGCTGTCACAGACTCCCAATGCTGTGTCTGACCGAGAGGACAGCGAGGAGACGGAGGGGTTGGTGGATGGCATTGAAACAGAAGATGAGTCCAGTGAGAAGAGCAGTAAATCAAGGAAAGAGTCTCCTCATTCAGGGGCCACAATCGGCCGTCTGTTGTCATACTGTAAGAAGGACTCGGGTTTGCTGACCATTGCTTTCTTCTTTCTTCTCCTATCTGCTGTGTGTAAGTTCTCTCAACAGTTTCTCACAGCTATATTCTAAGAAATGTGATAAATTAAGTAAACATGTCATAATTCCATGATGGATATTTCATGAGTCAGACTTGTGTTAACAGTAGGTCTTGCTATAATTGGCCCAGCAGTCATTCTCTATAAACAATTTAATGAAATGTACAGTAACTGTACAATTAGGTTGTATACATTAGCATTAGTTAACACAATATTTAATATGAACTTGAACTAACAATGAACAATGATTTTAATGGACTAAAAGCGAACACTTGTATATTTAAAAAGGAACACTAACTTTAAGTAACATTAACAAATGCTGTAAAATACTTCAAAATATACTTTTTTGAAGCATGTTTTGAAAAGAGTCTCATGCTCGTCAAGACTGCATTTATTTGATTAAAAATACAGTAAAATTATAAAATTGTGAAATATTACAAATTAAAATAAATATTTTTTCATTTTAATTTTCAGCAAACATTACTTCAGTCTTCAGTGTAAAATAATCTTTCAGAAATCATTCTAATATGCTGATTTGGTGCTCAAGAATAGTTTATTATTATCAATGTCAAAAACAGTTTTGCGGAAACCATGAGATATTTTTCAGGTTTCTTTGATGAATAGAAAGTTCATAAGAACATTATTTATTTAAAATGCTTTCAAAATGATCAATTTAGAGCATCCTTGATCAATGAAAAATCTTACTGGCCCCAAACTTTTGAACGGTTGTGTGTATAACAGTTTTTATGTACCTTTTTCACTTGTACAGACATTTTCATCATATTCACCCCAGCAGTTGTGGATTTCTAAATTTAACGGTCCGAGTACTGTTAGATTTCACATCATTGCAGTGTAATGTTATGATTGCTGTAATACTCTAGTCATTACATGCTTGTGAATGCCTTGATTTGTCACAATTTGATGGTTGCACATATAGCACTTTATATTGTTTAACATATTGTTCTCATTTCTAGTACTTTTCATCGCACAGTTAATGTTTTATTTTCCTCTCCATAGGTGAAGCTTTTATACCTTATTACACGGGGCAAGCAATAGATGGCATAGTTATCCAGAAAAGCATGGATCATTTTGCCAAACCAATGATTACTCTCAGTGTGTTGGCTTTGGTCAGGTGAGCAATTCTGGATTTGACTTTTCCCTCAATTACTCATTTTTATAGACAGCACTATAGAGATTTCATGAAACACATCAAGTTTTTTTCTTTTCCTTTTTTGACATCTTACTCCATTTGTCCTTTGAAAATGTATCACGTTTTTGTTTTTATAGCTCCATAGCCATTGGGTTTCGTGGAGGAGTCTTTTCTGTTACGTTTGCCAGGTTGAACATTCGACTTCGGAACCTTCTCTTCAGATCACTAATGCATCAAGATATTGGGTTCTTTGATGCCAACCATACAGGTAATGTTACAGCTCCAATCATATCTTTCATCAAACATATTTCTACTAAAACATGTAGACCTATAATTTTGCATGCTAAATTTCAGAATTTAAATTTTTCTTACATTTGCATACTCATATGTGATTGGCCTTGTCTTCTTTCCTTATAACTGTGTTGATTCTTGTGTGCAGCCAACAGAAAACATGTGATGCTGCATTTTATTTACAAAGAAACCAAAGCCTAAAACATAAGCTTACCTATAACATTAATACTATTATTTTGCTGCCTTAAAGAAATGAAAATTCAGTGTTGTTTTTAACGTTTAATGTTATAAAAAGACCATTGGACCAGTGAAAAACATTCAGTACAGAACACATAAATGATTCAGCACTCAATGGTTTGCCTTACAGGTGACATTACCTCTAGACTTACCTCAGACACTACTCAAGTGAGCGACCTCATCTCACAAAATGTGAACTTGTTCCTGCGTAGCTTTGTGAAATCTGTGGGCATCTTCATCTTCATGTTTGGAATGTCCTGGAAGCTGTCTGTAGTCACCATCATGGGTTTCCCATATATAGCTGTGGTCTCCAAACTGTATGGAGAGTATTACAAGGCAAGTTATGCATATGCAAATACTTTACTTGATAGAAATAATAGAAAGTGGTGCATTATAGTATATAGTAGCTTATGCTGTTTCATTATTCACAAATGCACATTATACTATATATAATAGAATTTCATGCACTGATACAAAAGATGTACTCATTCTAAACAATTAACACTACACATTTGTAATGTTCAACAGAAATTAACCAAAGAAGTTCAGACAGCACTGGCTCAGGCCAATAAAGTGGCAGAGGAAACAATATCAGCCATGAGAACAGTGCGAAGTTTTGCTAATGAGGACCAGGAGGGAGATTCATACTACAGCAGACTGCAGGAGATGTTCATTCTTAATAAGAAGCAAGCGGTTGCCTACGCCTGCTTCATGTGGTCAAGCTATGTAGGTATCTTGAAGGTTTAACAAAGCCTTCAGTCTTTGTCCTCACAGAATTCTTAGTTATACATTATAATGCTGCCTACACATGCTATCAGAATTATCGTAAATATGAGTTTCCTAGTTTTGGAATCTGTAACCCTGCCACTGGGAAGTTTGAGGATAATTCCAGGCGTGCCATAATCTTTAAACATTGCTGCTGTGATGGGTAATCTTTATTAGCCTTATCTTCCCGTCAATGTAGTGCATATTTACAAATATGAATTATCATTTGAAGCATGTTTTATACACAAAATAGCCTGTATTTGACCGAAATTCCAGAATTGTCAGCAAACTAGTAGTGAATATTTATATCATCAATGAATGGGACGCTAAATATCATTTTGGCTTTAATAAGATTTCCCAATAAAGAATAAACCTGTGGCCGATTGCAGAAACTTATAATACTAGTCTTACAAGTTAGTCATCTATTTATATTCTTCAAGACTGGTTGTAACTTTTTTAAGTCAGTTACATAAAAAGATAGACTGGACTAATTTGAATCCGAAAAGTAAGGATGATTATCTCTTAATAATTGCTAGTTGGTCAGACTAGTTCTTAAGACAAAGTCTTAGCTCGGTGGCTTGTGTACAGTAACTGGGGTCCTTCATGATTCCTGTTCTTTCCGACAACAAATCACTTGAATGCGACGAGATCGTAATCACAACTTTAGAAGTGGGAAGTAGGAAATTTCAGATAGCACGTGAAGGCAGCATGATTTATTTCCCTTTGCTTCACAGTTTGTCTACATTTTTGCCACATGTACACCCGGTTTCACAGACAAGACGTAAAGGGATACTCCACTTTTTTTGGAAATAGGCTCATTTTACAACTCCCCCAGAGTTAAACAGTTGGGTTTTACCGTTTTCGAATCCATTCAGCCGATTTTCTGATATTTAGAAGAATATCAGTAACCAGACAGTTTCTGGTCTCATTGACTTCCATAGTAGGAAAAAAAATATATACTATGGAAGTCAATGAGACCAGAAACTGTCTGGTTACTGATATTCTTCTAAATATCAGAAAATCGGCTGAATGGATTCGAAAACGGTAAAACTCAACTGTTTAACTCTGGGGGAGTTGTAAAATGAGCCTATTTCCAAAAAAAGTGGAGTATCCCTTTAAGCCTAGTCCCAGACTAAAATACATGTTTGAGATGTTTTTACAGAAAGCAGCTTGCACTAACATATCTTAAAGTATGTCAGTGCCTTTGTTTTGTCTCAAGATTCACACCAGTAATGTTTTTTTTTCTAGGGCACGTTTATAAAAGCTACTTAAATGCCCTAATTGAACTAAGGCCTAATCCTGGCTTAGTCTAAGCCCTGTCTGTGAAACCAGGCCTTAAAGTATTTTAGAAGTTCAAGTCCATATTTACACTAGTTTTCAATCTTTCTTCATTTCTCTCTTTTTTTTTTAGATCTCTGAGCTGGCCTTACAAGTTGCAGTCCTGTTTTATGGAGGCCATCTAGTGGTGACAAATCAGATGAGCGGAGGGACCCTTATTTCCTTTGTCATCTATGAGCTAGAGCTAGGAGAGGCCCTGGAGGTACTTTGATTTTACTTTTAAAATGTACAGGTGTGAATGAAACTCAAATGATGAATCTGAAACACTGGTCTTTTTACAGAGTATATCATCGGTGTACACAGGTCTAATGCAAGGCGTTGGCGCTGCAGAGAAAGTGTTTGAATATATTGACAGGAAACCTATAGATGGCCTTGATGGTCAAGAAGCTCCAGAGACACTTGAAGGCCGGGTGGAATTCAAAAATGTGACATTTGCATATCCAACACGACCAGAGATGGAAATATTGAAGGTATTCTTTGTTGAATGTAGACTTTAAGTGCAAAGTATATATTTTATTTGGAGATATCTTGCCATTTAATCTACTAACAAGAAAATATAACCATGTTTTAACATGGCATTATGTGGTAACGCTAAAATTCTAAAATTATTTTTTATGTAAATCCAAATTTTTGTTGTTTTCTGGCCAAATATGTTCTGATTCATTTGCCATGTTGAGCCACATTGTCACATTCAGTGTAAATGAATACATAGCTTTTTGCTCTAATCCTATTGCATTGCATCTATTTATGACACTGTGTAAGGGGTAAGGGCTGATAAATGTTATTGATTTGGGCTAAAAACACAAAGGCTAAATATCAGAATTATGTCAAGTAAAAAAAAACCTTTGAACTGCAGAATTATTGAGATATATTTTATCACCATTGTACCCCTGAGCATAACGCTTAAACTCAGGTTGCTACGGATGACTTAAGTTGCAAGCAGTAAAGACTGTCCTTGCAAATAGTCTATTGCAAGTAACTTTAAATGCTTCTTTTATTTGTGTTACTTTTAAACTGATATGCTAGTGAATCAGGAACAGAATTCCTAGACATGCATGTAAGAAGGAAACTGAACCCACATTTTCTTCTCAGAATGTATCCTTCAGTCTTCGCCCAGGGCAAGTAACTGCACTAGTAGGGCCCTCTGGTGGTGGAAAAAGCTCATGTGTGTGTTTGCTGGAGAACTTTTATGCCCCTCAGCAAGGCCAAGTGCTAGTGGACGGACGACCTGTGAACACCTACCAGCACAAATATTATCACTCTAAGGTGGGATATATTCTGAGGTTGATCTGTCATACTACATTTTGAATGGATACGTTATTTTGTAAATACAATTTTAGAAATGTATATATATTTTTTATTATCTGTAATAGTATTGTTTTCAATGCAGCTTGTAGGACATTCTATGACCATAAGAGGGCAGCAGTTGCCAATAATGCAAATGTTGGTGAAGTGGCCCAACCAAAAGCAAATTAGAGATGTTAGTGCTTTGTTTTTTTATAGGTGGCACTGGTGGGTCAGGAGCCTGTTCTGTTTGCTCGTACTGTTCAGATGAATATCTCCTATGGTATACCTGAAGCTCCTATGGAGGCGGTCATCAGAGCTGCCATTAATGCCAATGCACATGACTTCATAACTGGCCTCTCCAGAGGCTATGCCACTGGTTAGTTATGTATTATATTATATTATTCAAGATTATTCAAGATAATTCATTTGTCCCTAGGGAAATTTGTCTTTGACATACAGGCTGCCACATAAACATACATACAGTTATAGTGCATTAACAAACACAGAACAAGTACAGACATAAGTGCATTCAGCACCTACAACACAACCCCTCATTTCACACCCACCTTATATCCTGAGTTTAGAAGATTCAGTGATAATATATTATAACGTGTGCAGTGCATACATATTATTATATTTTAATATATAGATGTATATGAGTGTTTACACACACCCATTTATGTATATATATTACATACATATAGTATATGTATGTATAAATACACACAGACACACACCCATTATATTATATTACCGTATAATATTTAATTTAAACATTTCTAGTCTCTTCTGCTTACCGAGGCTGCATTTCTTTGATTAAAAAAACATTAATATTGTTAAATATTATGACGATTTAAGATTACTGTTTTCTATATTAATATATTTTAAAATGAAATTTATTTCTGTGATCAAAGCTGAATTTTCAGCATCATTACTCCAGTCTTCACCGTCACGTTCAGAACCTTTTGTATCATTTTTAATGTCTTTACTATAACTTTTGATCAATCCTTGATGCATAAAAGTATTGATTTATTTTCCCCAAAAATATCAAATAAAAATTATTGACCCCAAACTTTTGAACGGTAGTGTTTAATGTTACAAAAGCTTTCTATTTCAGATAAATGCTGTTCTTTTGAACTTTCTATTCATCAAAGAAAGTAAATTCATAAAAATGTAAATAACTGTTTTCAACATTGATAATAATGAGAAATATTTCTTGAGGATCAAATCATCATGTGACACTGAAGACAGGAGTAATGATGCTGAAAAATGCTGAAACCAGCTTTGATCACAGGAATACACTTTTTACTATATATTCACAATGAAAACAGTCATTTTAAATTGGAATAATATTTCACAATATTACTGTTTTTTTTTTTAAATCAAATAAATGCAGCCTTGGTGAGCAGAAGAGACTTTTTTTAAAAACATTAAAACTTTTGACTGGTAGTGTATGTCTTAAAACATATTCAGATGTAACACAACATCTTCCATATCTGACTTGAATGCCTTATGCAGTGCTATAACGAATGACTATAATAGATATTCAAACACTTCATTTTGATTGGATGTTTTTGACTTATTTGACACGTTTTGTATCAGAGTTTGGCTCATATTTCATCACGCTGCTCTGTCCTCTGTTATAGGGGTCGGAGAGAAGGGCACTCAGCTCTCTGGCGGGCAAAAACAGAGAGTTGCAATTGCTCGGGCTCTCATCAGAAACCCTCGCATTCTCATTTTGGATGAAGCCACAAGTGCACTGGATTCAGAAAGCGAATACATAGTAAGAGCTGTTGATCTAGAGAGGCTGTTATATTGAAAGGACGTGGCTCAAGTGAACATACGTATTTTTAGTCTTGCATTAGACTTCATTCATTTTACTACTTTGTTTTAGGTTCAGCAGGCTCTGAACAACTTGATGCGAGCGCACACGGTTTTGGTGATTGCCCACAGACTGAGCACCGTGGAGAGAGCAGATAACATTCTGGTGATCGACAAAGGCTCTGTGGTGGAGCAGGGCCCTCATGCTGAACTCATGGCCAGGGGAGGCCTCTACTGTAAGCTGGTGCAGAGGCAGATCCTGGGGAGTGAAATAGATGCAGATGGTCACAAAATATCACCAGCCCCACCTCGAGTGCTGAAGGAAGGAGATAAGGAGAGCGAAGAGGACTGTAGTGACATAGATTATGAAGCAAGCTACTAAGAGAAAGTTGACGTGCTTCACCTGATTGTTGGTATGAAGGCCTTAATCCTAGAATGATATTATTATATGTAATCGTATCTTGGGATTTATCACATATTTTGCATGTCAAAGAGTGTGTTTACTAGACTGGGGTACTGCCTTGAATAAAGCTTTAAGCAATACATACTTGATATGGCTACTTGATGTACTGTACATTTGTTTCAAATGTTAATATATGAGATAATTTAATTATGTTATTAAATGTAATTATGGAAATAAAATGAATTGATGAACAGATCATTGTTGTTGTTTTTTAAAATAAATGTCCCACATTCTAACACAGTCAAAAGGGCATAGTAGCGTTTTTTTTTTAAATATATTTTCAGCTTTCATTTTAATTTTACTTTAAGTTTTAGTAATGTTATTATGTTCTTTTGTCATTATAAGAAACAGTTATTCCCTTTTTGGACAGATGTAAAGACATATCAGAAACGTTATAATTTTCAAAAGTTTCTGCGCATCAAATTCTCGAGACCTTGCAGTGATGTGCCGGTTGACGTCACGCATCTCCTCCTGTCGTCTTCCGGCTGAAAAACAGCTTTGCCCAGTCCCACCGCAGGAGACAGAGAGTTCGAAGTCTGAAAGACACCGCTGTGCCAGACATGGCTGGCTTTGAAAACAAGTTGAGTTCTTACACTTTAACTCAGTTAAACGAACTGCTCGAAGATGACGAGAAGCTCAACACATTTATCGACGATTCGGAAGAGGTAAGTTTATTTTTCTCGTGAAGACCGTCGCGAAGTTACCGCGGCCAGTTGATTTGTAATCTGGAACAGCACCATTTTATACAGAGGTTCTGCATCGTAGGCCGTGTTTATTTATATACTTTTTAATACTTTGTTTTAGAATTACGACGTCTTTACACTAGGAACTATTTAAATTTGAACGTTTCTGCGCGTGATTTCAATTTGGTTTGTTTTTGACGTCGCGGACTATGACAAAGTGTTATGATGTCATCCGCCAAACAATACATTTTCAATAAGAAAAGTGACCTTGTCACAGAAGCAGAAACGGTTCAACCTACCGTTTATAATAATGCCCTTGAGTTAGGAACATGCATTTCCTCTATCGAGTCTCTGCTTTGTTTTTTTTATATCCCATCAGTGATGAAAGTCATTTTCTCGTGATCCTCTTTTGCAATTTATTACTGGCATTGGCCTTGTATACCGGTATTTCTCTTTTTTTCTGTAGTAGCATTTCATTTAGTTTTTTGTTTTTAATAAAACGTCATCGCCTTCCTGTCATGGAAGAAAAACCCTGTCATTAACTGATCATAGCATGTGTTTGTACTTACCAGTTTTTATAATGCAAATACCTGGTTTGCCATAATATTTACTGAAATGAATAATATGAACATTAGTATTTTGGTGTCATAAACTTCTATTTTTCCTATTTTTAAATAAAAATACCATTTAGTACAGTACAGTTCTGTAGTGCATGTTTTTTTTGGAAAAGAACATGCCGCAGGAAAAGTCTGCGGCAATGTAGCATGTACATGTTACACTGTGTCTTAACCATTTCCCATAATCATTGGATTTTTAATCAGAGTTTCATGTCAATTATAATTGATGCATAACCATAAATGTATTTACACATCATACTAAGCACTGCCAATGCACACAGTATCAGTACCAGGTCTCTGACTCTGACTTGACTGTGCAAGTTCAAAGTTTGCTCACTTGTGTTTGCATATTCTCAATTAGATAGTATTGTGGGCTTGTTCACAGCTTTGAGTTGATTTGACCTTCCAATTCATGGAAAGATGTCAACCTTGACGTATGTGACGTATGTGTCACATGAGGATGTTTGATCTGGCAACACTGTAACCTGGTGCTATAAAAGGTTATTTTTTATTTACCTGGCCAAAGAAGTCATTTATAAAGTACTCTCAATCATTTATCTATTGCTTTTAAATAAATATCTTTCTTAGAACTAGCCTAAGCAGTCTTTAAAAAAAGAATATTGGCTTTCACTTAACTGAGACAAATGGGTTAGTACTAGAATGGTGCTCCAGAAGCCAAATATAGTAACAATTCATATTATGTAGATCGTTATTATCTGACACATGAATACAATGGCTGCAGATTCATATATGGGTTTACATGTCTTTTAGAAGGCTGTGTTAGTTTAATGTGATGAATACCTCCCCTTAGTCAGATTTGGAAAGGACTAGCATTATGTAATCAGTGAAGAGCAATAATTTGCATTTCACAAGCTAGGATTGGTGTATTAACCAGAGAATTGGTTTCAGTATTATCTGTCACCATCTACTTAATGTTAACAGAATATTTCTGCTTTCTTTGATGTATAAAGAACAGTTTCTCTAACGGTATGTTTTGAGTGCTTGTTTGGGTATTTTATTTTTATCATGTAATTAATATGTAGGACATCCTGGCAAAGGCTGTGTAAAATCACAGAAGAACAAATGCTTTCTAACCTGCCAGCTGACATAGGCAGGTGTTTGAGACTTTTTGTCACTTCTTCCTGTTATGCGCTCTGACACATGATACCTAAACTGAAACTGCAGAAGTTGTTCAACGCACCTGTTGAAAAGGGAGGAGTCATGACAGTTAAACACTGTTAAATGTTCCAAATGGCAGTCATAGTTTCTTGAGTCACCAGAGGTGGCATGTTGCAATAATTGTATTGTTTTTTGTGAGTTTCTTGGAAATGGGATGTCTTCTCTGTGAAGTTGTTTTGTATTGTGTGATTCTATGATGTGTACAGCTACCCTTTGCCACTGACCCTTCTTTTTATTCATGCTTTTGGGCCATAACGTTCTGTTGCAGTAGTAAGGACGTTGTGAACATCCGGTATACAAGAAGAGGCTTAAGGCGGAGTGACCTAAATATCAAAGGCCTGCTGATTCTAATCAATTTCTGCATAAATAATTTTAAGCCTCTTAACTGATTCTCAGTGGTGAATCTCTTTTATATTCATGCATACTAATTTAAATGAGGGAGGCACCGTTTACACCTGTTTTATTAAATCCCATCTCGTGTAATTTTCAACCGTTCCTCTCCTGATTTCTTTGAGGGCTGGGACTTTTTACTCTAGTCTTCAGTCAGTCACATGATCCTTCAGAAATTATTGTGATATGCTGATTTGGTGCTCAAGAAACATTACTTCTTATTATCAATTTTGAAAACAGTTGTGCTGCTTAATGCTTTTGTATTAAAATAACATTTTCAGGATTCTCTGATTAATAGCATCAATAGCATTTATTTGACTTTTTGTGTAACTATGTAAAAGTCTTTACTGTCACTTTTGATCAATGTAATGCGTCTGTGCTGAATACAATTATTACATAATTTTTTTTTTTTTTTAGTAAACCCAAACTTTTGAATAGTTGAGTATTAAATGTATATGTACGTGCCTTTTATTAAAGTAATTTGTTCCTTTTGTGTTCTCAGATTAAAGGAATACAACAGAATAAGGAGATGACCCTGGCTAGTAACCGTCTTCTGGCTGAGCAGAACCTTACACTCCAACCCATGCTTGACCATCAAAAGAACGAGCTTACCAGACGTTATCGGAGCCTACAGGAGCTGTTTGAGGCCTATCAGCTGCGTAACTCCACTCTAGGTAAAATACTGCGATTAAAACATAACTTCCTCTTCCATGTCTTTCTGTGTATGTCCCTCACAATTACGCAGCTCGACTTTTACTTGCTCTCCGTCTTGGTTTTTCATTTTATATTATATTGTGGTTAAAATGTCCTTTATGTGCTTGGGACTATTTTTACCATATGTAAATTTGAAAAGCCTCTATGTAAATGTTGGAAGTAGGGATGTAAACGGATAATTGATTATCGATTAATTGTCGACAAGAAATTACTTAATTAAATTAATTGTCGGCTAATTGAACATTGCAAGCGTGACACGAGATCACGTGACACAAACTTGAGGCAGCAAAAAAGAAACCAAACATGAGGTGGTCAAAACAGAGTGGAGTGCATCGATATTTACTACCAGTTATTAGGGCTGGGCGATAAATCAATTTTATCGATTAACTCGAATGTGTAGTTTACAACGATTTTTTTGAATGAAAATCGTTTTTCTCTTTAACAACCGCCGACGCGCCCATCTGGGCTCCCGTAGTTCCGAACGGGCTCAGCGCTTGCCATGATAGAGATACACCAACAACATGGTAAATGAACAAGACCGCGGCAGCAGAAGCACACCCGCCGAAAACAATTACAAACTGAATCTGCAGGGCTGCCAACTCTCACGACTTCACTGTGAGACTCACGCAATTATCACTTTTTACACGCTCTCAGACACACATCCATTTTCTCACACAGAGAAACAACGCGAAGCAAAGAGGACACTGACACCGACAGACTAGACGGAGCAGGTTACTATTGATATGAAACAGATTCTCAGCTCTCAGATTCTGTAAATTTTATTACGAAATTCAAACAATAAATACCGTTTTGGCGCTTGTAAATGTGACGTGAAAGATTGCTGACAGATCTTAGTTCAAGCGGCACGTGAACCGATCATCTGTTACTCTTCACTACTAACTTACCGAAATGTAGCTAATAAAATCAATCGATCAGTGCTTTTCAACCGCGGATAGAGGTCCATAAAACAGCTGGAGAACAACATATGTCACGTAACGTTACATTTACCTCAGGATGCCTTTTAATGACCCATAGCACGCATGTTAGTCGGACTTAAAATAATTGCTATAGAGAGAAGTATTTTGCTAAATATAATAACTATTACACATTTATTATTAGTGTTGTCAAAAATATCGATATTTCGATAAATATTGATACTAAAATATCTGATCGGTACCAATACTAATTTCCCGAAGTATCGATACTAGCCGAGCTGTCACTTTCACTTATCTCCAAATGCGCGGTGACAAACACCACACACACGCGCACTTGCACTCGTCTCATTCGCTCTGGTTAAATAGCAAAAGTGAAGTGAATGGAAAGATGACGAGTGCATGCGGCGCTCCCGCGGCCAGTTTTGATTGATAAAGAACACAGCAGGAGTGCTATCTGGAAATATTTTTGATATGAAGCCAGACATCCCAAGTCTCCCGCATATTGATAGTGACTCCCTGGTGCCCGCAAATTAGTTAAAATCTCCCGGAATCTATAGCGCACATGCGAGACAGAACATACTGTGCGCATAACATACATAGCGCGCGCACAACATGCATGTACGCGCATGGCAGAGAGGGAGAGAGCGAGAGACCTTATGAAAGCTAGTCAACCCCACCCCTCCCCTGTTTGACGTTTCAAGTATCTTTTGTTGACATTGAGATTGGATTTGATTTTTCTTGGAAATACAAAAGATTGCACTTTTTATTTACTTGCACTTTATTGGTTTTTGAATGTATGGCAATCTGAGAGGCTTTTGAACAAGTGCACTACCTCAGGACTTTTTGTTCATGTAAAATATACCTCATTGTCATATTCTAGACTTGTTATATTTAGCTTTAAATAAAAAAAATACCCCCTTAATATTGTGGCAGTTTTTTTCTCTGTGGTATCGAAAATAGTATCGAATATCGATATTTTTCAAGGTATCGTATCGAAGTTAGAAATTCTAGTATCGTGACAACACTATTTATTATATTTTTACCTATATCATTAAAATATTATAACGTTGTTTGTTATTATAAAAAACTCATATTTAATTTGAGTTAGTTTTAACCTCTAATAATACCAGCTGACAGGGCTCTCTGTATGTTTACAGCATTAGGTGATTTATTTTTGGAGAACAATTAACATAACACACATTAACGTTTTTACTGTACCTAATATTTATCCAAATATTGATATTGAATCAATATCGGAATCAAAGCACAAGAATTGAATTGAAATTTGTGTTAAGCAATAATAAAAACAGTAGCATACCAGTCTTTGTACCATGTAAACATTGTGTTTACATAGTTAATAAACTTGATAAAATTATGTTTAGTTACCAAATAATTTGACAATTACAATAAACTTATTGTGATGCAATTTTTTTTTTTTACACATCCCCCCCAATCCACCCATTTTATGTTATGTTACATTTACACTGTTTACAATTACAGGGCCTGCCCTCTTGTCTTTCTGGCTTGTTGTTTCTGATTGCACTTTAATCCAGATAATATCCCAGAAGGGAATATCAAAACAAAATAAAGTTAAAACTTGTTTTGAACAATTTCTTTGTCATCTGCAGATTGATTTTAAGTAGGGAGAGAAAAAAATCGATTGAAATCTTAAATCGGATTTTTTTGTGAAAAAATCGGGTTTTTATTTTTTAGGCCATATCGCCCAGCCCAGCCAGCTATATACAGCCAGCGTGCTAACCTCGAAAATCCAGCTGTATTCTAACAATAACTTAACTCTCCTTATTAGCTAGGCTCCTTGCATGCTGGATATAAATTTTTTAAAGCTGGGTCTCCAACATTGACAGCGCTGTGTTGGACAGATTTGTGTTCCATGAGGGAGAGAGAGCGTGAGAGAGAGAGAGAGGGACGAGCGAGAGGTAGTGCTGTGCGAATGTGCTACGGCGCTCTACAATCAAATACGATTTTAAATAGGCTTAGTTAAATATATATATATATATATATATATATATATATATATATAATAATAAAAAAAAATGAAAATCAATGTGTGGTGGTTTGCGTTGATATTGTGTACACACAAATAAATGAACTTATGGTAAACCCTGCCCTCTAATTTTACTGTCACCTTCCTCAGGGATGATTTAAGTTTTTCAGTTCTATATTTGAAGTTTCCAGGTCTAGTAATTTTACTGTTACCTTTTTCAGACCAAGGGGCTAATGTTTTAACAGGGGCTAAACATTAACTGCTAATGTTTCAAGTTTTTCATACAAGTAGTTTACCAGATAGATTATTGTATGTAGGCTTAATATAGTGTAGGCTATATAGATTTTTATTAAAAATTTATTTTATGTTGCTTAATGTTTCACATGCAACAGGTGATCCAGTGCACATTTATTTTTTATGTATTTTAATTTTCTGTGCGTAATTTATTTTGTTAAACTACATAAATCCCACTATCTGTACTGTATCCCAACTGTTACAATAAACATAACATGCATTTTTATTCAGTATATAAGCAATTTTATGTTAAAGACACTATTGATACTGTGAGAAATTTACATTCTCAGGAAAATAGCCGCTTATCAGTTAATCGTTAATCGATCGATAAGGTCGATCAACTAATGATTAATGAATTAATCGATAATTTGCATCCCTAGTTGGAAACGTCTCTCTGGGCTTTAACTCATATTGTTGTGGCATGTGAACTTAGTCATCTTTTCCAGCTACAAGATACTCTTTGAAGGGCCTGTTTTTCAGGTTTTACATATAATTTTCAAACTCTTAGTCTCTGTCACTTCCCCCTATATTTCTCTTCCTCATGGAAAAGGAAGGCAGAACTAAACGGTAGCAGATGACTGTCATAGCTGAGAAGGATCTGTGACTTTAAAGAGAACAGGGACTGGTTTTCAGCGTCCTTCCACAACCCTCTGCATGGCGTGTGCTGGTATCATGAATAAAACGCTGTCACTGATTACCCTTTTAGTCCAGTCATTTTATGAAAAAAGGTTGAACAAATTACAACAGAAGCAAACTCATCTGATTTTGTATCCTCAATATGTCCTGAGTAAGGAAAAAAAAGCCCCGAATAATCCCAATAGGGGAAAGTTTCGAAAAAGACCCAAATATAGCCTATTCATTCGTCTATTCATTATTTTTCTCACGTTAAAAGGGTAGAAATTTTAACCTTTTAGATATCACCATGAAAATTACTGAGTTGATTACTTGCATCAAGACAAACAAAAAATGTATTACAAGTTTTTTGCAATTGTTTGTTAACATGGACAAATGGTGCATAATCTAATTACATATGTGCTAATTTGCATAAATACCCAAACAGATCTAAACATTGGGTATAGCAGGTGAAAATGTCTCATTGAACCTTGTTGACATATAACAGTAAAATACTTAATGTTAAGGTCTGAATGGAACCCATTTAGGCTACCCATGAACATTAATACATAGCGACAGGAAGAAGTACTTTAGAAAGCAGTCTTTATTAATTATTATAGCAGAGATGGGGTTTGGGGCTGGGTCAGTGGGAGTGTTTCTGGGGGATGAGTGTGAGGGGAAAAACAGGAGACAAGGAGAATGCAGAAGACAAAAGGTAGGTCAAATAAAAAGTGTCTGGATCAAAAGTGTCCCCATCTCTGCAATAATAATTAATAAAGACTGCTTTCTAAAGTACTTCTTCCTGCCTCTATGTATTAATGTTCACGGGTAATGGGTTCCATTCAGACCTTAACATTAAGTCTTTTACTGTTATATGTCAACAAGATTCAACAAGACATTTTCACCTGCTATACCCAATGTTTAGATCTGTTAGGGTATTTATGCAAAATAGCACATATATAATTAGATTATGTACCATTTGTCCATGTTAACAAACAATTTCAAAAAACGTGTAATACATTTTTTGTTTGTCTTGATGTAAGTAATCAACTCAATCATTTTCATGGTGATATCTAAAGGTTAAAATTTTTACCCTTTTCACGTGAGAAATAATGAATAGGCGGATTTTTTTTCCCTTACTCAGGACATATTGAGGATACAAAATCAGTTGAGTTTGCTTCTGTTGCAATTTGTTCAAGGTTGACCCCCATTTTGGCTTAAAATGACTGGACTATTTGTGATGCAGCAGTTGCCTGGAAGCTGATTCCAAACAGCATACTAACACTCATTTCATTT
This sequence comes from Chrosomus eos, assembly GCA_036326025.1. Lineage (NCBI taxonomy): Eukaryota > Metazoa > Chordata > Actinopteri > Cypriniformes > Leuciscidae > Chrosomus > Chrosomus eos. The sequence continues at coordinate 37,045,079 of CM070820.1, read as the reverse complement.
TAACATCTGTACACTCAATGTCAGCTGGCTTGGGTTTTGATATATATTGTATACTGGAACAGAAGTATTGAAATATGTTGGAACTTGCCTTGCTGCCTCCCACTCCCTTTAAGCTAAATACTGGCAGCTGTGGTTGCCAGAAATTTACCGTAAAAATACGGTAGCAACATTTTAGGTTTTACAGATTTAACTTAAATTTATAGTAAATTACCATTTCATTAACTGATAAAATGTTAATATACCAACCATTATTTTGTACCTTTGTAATATTCTGACAACCACCAAAAAAGGTAGTTATGAGAGTTACATGATGGATCACAGCTCACACAAGCTGCTTTTTCTCAAGCTGAGAAGATAAATACTAATATGGTGCACAGTGTCATTCACACAAACACACAAAACACCATCATAGTAACACACTTGACACTAAAGTAATGCAATAAACATTCATATAAGAACATTAGAACTAGGAAGAGAACCTTAATCTCAAAATTATTCAACCTCTTCATGGCAAGCATCTTTAGTACTTAGTAGAACACCCTTTTGCTGTTATGACCTGCTGCAAACGAGATGTATAACCAGACACCAGCTTCTGGCAGTGTTTCTGAGGAATATTAGCCCATTCCTCATGAGCCTCCTGTTTAGTAATATTCTTGGATTTGCGTGCTGCAACCACCTTCAAATCCTACCAGAGATTTCCTATGGGGTTCAGGTCAGGTGACTGTGATGGCCACTGTAGAATGTCCCAGGACTTTTTCTGCACCCAAGCCTTGGTGGGATTTGATTTTTGGGATCATTGTCCTGTTGGAAGCTTAAACTTCCTCACTGATGGGACGACGTTTCCTGATACTTCAGTGAATCCATCTTGCCTTCCATTCTGCAGGTTTCCAGTGCCAGTGAATGCAAAGCCCCAGAGCATCACTGAGCACCACCATGCTTAAAGGGTACCTATTATGGCATTTAAAATGTTCCTAATATTGTTCTGGGAGTCCCCAACAACAGTTTTACATGCATGCAATGACAAAAAACAATTTTGTTGTCTTATAATATGCATTTATTTTTACCCGATTTGCTCAGCGATTCCCAAATGATTCGTTTGACGACTCATTTTTCAAATCCCTCCTTTGCGTGACGCTAATCTGCCGTGATTGGTCAGACGACCCAGTCAGTTATTTTTCGCCTTAACCCAAAGCTTAAACATATTGATAAAGCACTGCAGTACTACAATACGCTCTATTCTTTATGACAACTCCAATAACAACGACAAACATTTTACATATTTCAAAACACACACACACACACACAGTTTGGAGACCTAAGCTGAGAGCGTAACTGACACACACACACACACACACAGCTTGGAGACCTAAGCTGCGAAAGCGTAACTGACACACACACACACACACACACACACACACACACACACACACACACACACACACATTGTCATTGAGCATGCTAAAATACCCATTAAAAGCAACAATTATTAACGGTACTTACAGGTTGTGATTCGGAGGATGAAGCCGATCCAAATAAACTTGGTACTAAACGTTCCTTCAGTATCAACCGACTCGCGAATCCACACTTGAAAGCATTTATGTTTGTAACTTTCCTTCGGTATCAACCGACTTGCGAATCCACACTTGAAAGCATTTATGTTTGTAAAGGAATTCTCATTAAAATAACGCGAACACAGCTCAAGGTGGCTATACCTGTGTGGTATAGTTGTAAATATAAAATCTAGCCACTGATTCTTCACATGCTCGTCCCTGGGCAGTGAAAAAAAAGTTCGCTTTTGATTCGCACTTCAGAACAGCTCGTCGACATGTTGTTTTCACTGTTTTCTGGCGCGCGCAATGAGTGGGCGTGTCTTATTCAAATAATTTGTACAAGTGACGTACGAAAGTTAGAGAAAATGCATCGTTCGTCTATCGATTCATATCAGCGACTCAGTCGACTCTTACTTTTGAGAGACAATAACTTTGTATACGGTGAACTTTCATATTTAAAACTTTGCATCCTGTTTTCGTTCACTTAGATCTATGTTACACACTACATGAAAGGTAATTTTCAAAATTCCATGATAGGTACCCTTTAACTGTAGACTGAGTGTTCTTTTCAGCATATACTTCATTCTTCTTCAGACATACCGCTGATCCACAGGGCCGAAAAGCTCCAGTTTTGTTTCATCGCTCCACACCACAGAACAGAATCCCAAAACTTCTATAGCTTATTTATATGATTTTGAGCAAGTTGGAGCTGACTTTTTGTTGTGCTTTTGGATCAGTAGTGATGTACGTTTTGGAGTTCAAGTATGCATTTAGTAACTTTAACTCTTAACTTTTTGGACCATTCTTTTGACTTGTCATATTTCTAACATGCAGTGAAACTGGACACTCAACAAAACTAGCCAGTTCAGGTTATATATCTTTACCTTAAAATAACATTACTCCTACAGTGAAATAAGATTTTGATCAAATTGCCCACCCTAAATAACGCATTAACAGTTAAAAAATAGCTAAGTTAAAACATGCTCTACTATCACCCGTAGTTCAAGCCAGGGTTGCCTAGTCCACAGTTTTCCCTACACCAGACATTATTTGTAGCACACCAGCCATCCAATAATCTCTTTGCTTTTTGTCTTTTCTTCCATTTTAATACAAGTTATAGCATGAAAAAACATACAAGAACATCAAAAGGTATGCTGAAAGATACAGTTCAACTTACTGAAATGTATCATAATTGTTCAATCGGTGCAGTAGAATATAATACTTTGGGATCTGTTGTTAATTTTAGCCTTTAATATTATATCAATGTACAAAATTAGAGGGTTCCCTGCAACATTAGTTGGGTGGGTTTTTTTTGCTTAAGAAAATCGAACGATGGTTATCTGCAGATATCATTCTGAATAATGGGCTATCGGTATCGGCGGAAACTTCTTAAAAAAAAAAATCTTAGCAACAACAAACTTTTAAAAAGCAGAGTATACATATATATCATGTTAAGACATTTTAGTAAAATATTGCTAATAAAGTAAATATTGCTGTTTACTAATATATGTTATAGTGAAACAATTTGTAATAAATAAGCAACATTCTTGTTTAAATTATCATTCATGTATTAAGTAAAAAATTATATATAATTTAATTATATTCAAATAAAAACTTAATATTTTACCTACATTTTTCTTCAAGTCATTTTTCATTTTTTTCAAGTCTATTTGGCAACAGTGGCTGTTTAATTTAAATCCCCCCCCCCTCCCCCCAAAAAAATATTTAAATTGAAATGGTTCACTCACCCGAATTCAGTGTAAATACATAGGTTACACTTTAGGTACGTACCTTGGTTTTGAAGCACACTTCGCTACGTTATCGGTACAGCAAGGGGGAAAAACAAACCACTATTTTTAATTTTACTTAAACAGTGGTATACTGAGAGAAAAACAATGTCTTTAAATAAAAAAGTCTGTCAATATTGTTGCAGCCGGAAGCAACATACATTATTGCAGTTTATAGTGCTGTTGTAATTGGGGGAAAATATTTGAAGTGCTTACACTTTTGGATGCAAAATATGTTATCAAAATATTTTAAAATAAGGTTAGATTTATTGTGCTCCCATTCTAATCCGCTCCATATTTGACACGTATGTGCGCGCTGGGACTCATTGAAGTTTGCGATGTTAAATGTAGTAGATTAGCTTGCCGTCAGGATAATCTTCAATGCGAAATGCAATACTATGTGAATTTGTAACATTTACATGCAAGCGTAAAATTTAAGTTGTGCTCTGAGGAAATCTCACCTCAAATGCGTTGAACGACACACACATCTGACAGTAGGGCTAGCCATGTAGTTTTATGATTTAGTTTGAAGCACTTAATATGAAGCACAACATCAAAGTATATCTATATAATTTGTCCCATTCTAGGAGGGAAACTCGTAGAAGTTCAGCACGTGCCGTGTTAAAACAACTCTGGATTAATTCAGTACACATACGTACTGAAGTGAAAGATATTAAATGTAATCAAAAGGCTCATTTTTTTTTATTTAAATAAAAAATGTGTATTTGTTTGTTTGTAATTTTTATATATATTAGGGGTGGGACGGTACATGTATTCGTATTGAACCGAAATGGTACGGGTGTCACGGATCGGTGCATGAATTTACACTGAGAATACACGGTATAAAAATAAATAAAACTCGCGTGCAAATTAATTAACCAACCAATGGGCAGAAGTTGACCCCCTAAGACAGCCCCTCCTCATTTGCATAATGAGGCAGAAATGCATACAGAAATGTAAAAACGACAGGCAGAAATAAATAGCAATTAAGAAATAAATAGGGTAAAACAGACAAAAATATTATAACAAGCACATAAATAAATAAGGTAATTATTACAAAGGTGAATCAATAAAGAAGCGAATTAAGAGATATATACATTTATGTCTCACTGTATAATTTAATTTCTACCTACATTTATTTGTTTATTGTATTTTTTGGGGCAATTAATTGTATGCTTATTTATTTATTGAGCATTTATTTATTTCTGTATTTATTTTTAAATATGGTAGAGCTGGTCCTCCATACACACCCAGAGAGAGACATGAATTACTCAAATTTAGTAATACACTAGGTGGTACAGCCTGAGACATGCACAATAAAAACAATTTGCCTTCTGCATTTTTGTTTTGCTTTTCCCTCCATTTTACCGAACTGGTACCGAACCGTGATGTCTGAACCGAGGTATGAACCAAAGCGTGACTTGTGTACCGTGCCACCCAATATATATTTATTTTTATTTTTTTTTAAAGATGTGGCTGAGCCTTATGGTGTAGCAGGATTGAATTTCAGATTGAGAGGAGTTTTCCTTTGTGAAACCACTCACTTTTTACTTCCAGCCCCTCACATTAGATGTTTGCCCCCTTTGAGGTCCTGTTCTTTTTTGTTATTTTGGCATAGAGGAAATAAACATGGTGTACTGTTATCTGTATACAGATGACGAGAAGGATAGTGGCTTTGGTGAAATGTAGGTTACACACTTAGGCTGGGGCGGTTGGTTATGCCCCAGATAAGGATTTACTGGCTCAGCAGCAGCAGCAGTGCCAGTGCATCTGGAGGACAGGGTTGCCGGCAGGCTGGCCAGTCAGCCGTTCCCTTGACCCAGATGAACAAAAGCCCTAGTTATTCGGCTAAATTGTGTGGTGAGGTTCCTGTGTGTACATTAACTCGCTGCCACCACCATTCCAAAAGCCACACCATGACAACAGAGCAGCTATGTGGGTGTTTCAGCGTGACGGCCCATTCTGATGCTGCGGTGGTCTGGAGTAACAGTGTGGCTTTGTGCCCTGAGAAACGGGTTGGAGAGGGGAAGTTGAATACACACACACACACACACACACACACACACACACACACACACACACACACACACACACACACACACACACACACACACACACACACACACACACACACACAGAGTATTTTCTGTCTTTCTTTGTTCTCTCACACACTTGCACAAAGTAAGTTGAATGGGCTAGCTGTAGACTAATAGCAGTCTCATGATCTGCAGGATGTTTGGAATGAAATAAAACATTGCATTGTGGGATACAGTATTTCTCACAGTATGCTTTGTTGTATAATGTTTATTTAGGCAAATTCAATATGACATTTAGTTATTTTAAGCATACCAAACTATTTGCATATTGTGCCCATGCTATGTCTATTGTAAAATGGTAGTATGCTAGTCATAGCCAGATGCACTTCTAGCATGTGCATGTCACCAAAGTCTGACTGAGAGGTTAAAGAGAACAGCTAAACTGATTAGAACATCCTTTCTAAACATCCTACTTAAGAACGGTTTTCTTCTGGGCATAGGGTTTATTTGCTCTACAATTTATGTTTAAAATAAGTAAAGCAAAAGTAATAAATTTGGTCTTTGTTACCTTCATGTCTCTAAATGATCCAGAACATCAGGGTCTGTTTCAATATCCCACATTAATAGAACATTAGTGTCTGTCTGTGTTTGTGTATTAAACACAAGCCTCTATTTAAAAGGCTCTACCTCCCTTGCTTTCCTGCTCCATTTTCATCTGGCTCATACAAGGTCGGAACAGTTTTAAGTTGTTTACTGTCGGTTTCTGTTTGTTGAAGCATGTACACTGAATCATACGGCTGATAAGTCTGTGCCAGCTTGAGTCTGTTATATATAGCAGAAGATGTTTTTGAGCTGATCTGAGGTCAGTTTTGATTAACAGTGTATAGGTCAATCATCAGTATCAGCTGATCGTCTAAGAACAAGCAGTGAGTTAATTAGATTGTCATCAAAAGAGGGCAGAAAACGGCCTTTGCCTTATTGATTATAATGGGAGAATTCTTTTTTTTTACATCACTCAATGAAATAATCAGTGTTTAGTGGCAGGAAAACAAAAAGCACCAATATTTCGGTGTCTGCAATTGTGAGCTTTATTGGTAAACGACAGCCTACAGTGTTTCACTTTTTTAAAGAAACCGCATTACTGGACAGGGTCCAGTTGGTAGTTCGGTTGTAATGTGGTGATCATGGCAAAAACAGCCTGTTGGAAAACATGTAAAATTATGGATGGTATTTTCATTGAAGCATGAACTACAACACACAATGACACTTTTGTAAGATGCACCTGCCAGGAAAATAAATGTAAATAGATGTAAATCAGTGAAGGGAGCTGGCCATAGGTAATAAATCACACAAGCTATCAAAGTATTGCTGGTGATGTCTGTCAGCTTTGATTTATGATCGAATATTGATGTATTTGTTCTGCAAATTTATTTAATTCGTATTATTATAAGTTTTGTGATTTTAAATGGTGTAAAATTTATTTTCCTCTTTGTTTTGCGTGTCTAACTGTTAAGTACGTTACACATGTCTCTCTTTATAATGATTAATGAATGCCTGTTATGTAAAAAGTTATGTAATTTAATCAAATAATACTTTAAATTAGTTTCTGACGCAAGCGTCTGTTGACCTCTGAGAATTTCTGATAGACTCATCGAGTTGTACAGTGAAACCTGAAGCTCCGGCTCCTGAGCTAAAAGGTGAAACACACCCTGTTGATGTCTTGGCTAATTTACTTAAGGCACGCACGCAAAGTCTTCAGATTTATCTTGCAGCCTTTGCTGTTACACAACGACTAAAGCCAAAAGGTGCCGCTTTCCCTCAAAACAGATCTTACATGTGTAATACCTTTTCAGATTAAAACAATTTTCCTAAATTCCCTTGCATTACCACTTTAATATCATATAATAGCATTTGGCAGACGCTTTTATCCAAAGTGATTTACATTGTATTTTTGGGGTTTTGGGTAATTGAACCCATGTCATTGCCAGCACACTGCTCTACTGTTCTACAGGAAGGCAGTTTTTAATTGTAATAATTTTTCAGGCTTCTTGATGACACATTTTTCTTTTCTGTCCCCTCACAGACCACATATCTGGAAACATGCCTTTGGACACATTGCTTGCACTCCTACAAGCAGAAGGGGCCAAAATCGAGGAAGAAACTGAGGTACCTCACTCACCTTATCTTACTCATTAAACTTACCCTTTAAAGTTGCACTATGTCTGCTAGGGATTGTTCGACATCTGATGGACTCATTAGATGATGATCATTGCTATTTTCTCTCCCCCCCTTTCAAATCAGAACATGGCCGATTCGTTCCTCGATGGTGCAGCCCCCCTGGACACGTTCATTGATGAGTATCAGAGTAAGAGGAAGCTGGCACACCTGCGGAGAGTCAAGATAGAGAAGCTCCAAGAAATGGTGCTGAAAGGACACCACATGGCTCCAGCTACACCTCAGCCCTCTCGCTCTCAGGACCTTCCCTCCTGGCCAGCAGTTCTCCATAGAGAGGTCAATGGTTCCCCTATGCAGTTGCCCCGCCGGGCTCCTCCTCTTCCCCCTGTTAAAGTCACTCAAACTCCTGCTGTCCAGCCCGCCACAGCCGCCTCCTACTCTCCTACCTCTCCGTTCTCGCCCACTACTCCATACCCCCCTATTCCCCCCAGAGTTGGAAACACACCACTCATTCTTAACCAGGGATACCCCAGCATGTATATGCAGCAATACCCCCCACCCGTGCCCCAGAGACCCCCTCCACGCATGGCTCCTCAGCCAGGCTTCATCATGCAGTGAGCGTGGGACATTACAGTCTGTGGATGAGAAACAAAGTGCACACTGGACATTCATTCAAGCCGTTTGTTGGTCCTTCAAGCTGCATGTTATAAAATATTGTGCGCCAAGATGGGAGTCTTGTCATGTGTAAAATGAACAAGACTTTTCTGCAATCAATGGGGCATTTACAACAGGATCTTCGATTTGCACTTTAGACTACTTTGTATTTGATTAGTCATGGCTGGTTATGGAGTCGTACTGTTCCCGTTCCGTCCTCTTCAGTAGCGTTAGATCAAGTAAAGATATTTTACGTGAGCCTCAGGTTGCTCCCATACATGATAAAGACATCAAAGTTCAAGAACAGGGCTTCAGTTAGGCCATGTGGTTTGATGTGTTAGATTCTGTTTGCGTTGTCAAGATCATGCTAATATGTCAGTTCAACCACTCTTTAGACCTTTCATACCTGAAAAAGCTGCTTTAACAAAAAGGTAATGCCTATGCAAACAGACTATGACCAGACTGTGCTGATTTTATTAGGTGAAAGAATCAAAAAAATGTTTTTGCTCTGACCTGCAGCCAAAGATGTTATTTGTTTTTCAGTGGATCTAGTTTTGGGCTGGTAGCAGTAAAACAGTGTGATTCAATAGAGGTTTTGGCTTAAATGTGGGTGAAAATTTGGTACTAATGTTTTGGATAAGATTGGGTGATCAGAGCTACTGCTACAACGGAGAGAGGACCAAAATGCCTTATGTGTCTCTGATACGAGCAAATTTGTGCTGATGTAGGGAGCTTGTTGGCTAGAATTTGGAAAAAGTGAGAGTGAACGGTAGTGTCATGGGAAAAAAAAATGCTCAAATGAGTTATTTATGTAAGTGTGAACATTTCTGAAGCATATTTGCTTGTACTGCCGTTACCGTGCATACTTAAACTGATGCTCTATGCATAATTTACCATTTTAATGTTTATATCGGACACAATAATCCTTCTTGTTTATTTTTGTCATCTGGTGTAAAGATGTTAATTGGAGATGTGCTTCCTTTTCCATAACCCCCTCATATTACGTTATATTTAATGTTTAACTATTATAGCTACATTTATTTAAAAAAAAAATTGTTTTATGCATCCCCCCCCCCCCCACCCCTCGTAACTTTACTGGTAAAATTGGACTTATTTATGTCATCAGGTCTGTTACATATATATTTTCTGTCCAAAATATGTAGTATTACCATAGCTTTTGTTTTCACCCTGGATCTGTTTTCAGTAGTATGTTGTGGTTTTTCCAGTATGTTAATATGTCTCAAATAGTCACTTTGTGCCTATGATGGGTATGAGGACTTGTTCACTGTGGTGAGGAGTGTTTTGTGCTACATCTTCCTCTTTGCCTTTCCCATTCTATAGCAAATTACTTCATGCCCAGAATACACCTTTTTATACCTATTAAATACACCTATTTAATATATAGGCCTATATATATACATATATGCTGTTTACACAGGTACATCCTTACAAGTGTCCTTTACCTAAATATTTAATTGATATGTTTTACGTATAGAGCCATAATTACGTTGCCACAAATTCAGGAAGTTGACGTGATCGAAACAGGAAGAGGAAAACATTTTTGTGTGAAGTCCTCTTTAATCACCGGTGCTGCTACATTAATTTAATGAGCTGAACCCAGATGATGTTAGTATGCAGGCTCTGTTTGAATTAAATCACTCCGTGTTTGTCAGACTCGGGTTGGGTATCTGCTTTATTATCTTGATGCTGATGAGCACCAGATCGAGAGGTGGAATTAATTGGGTTCCTCGTGAATCAAGCTGTGTTATGTCTAGACATTGACTAAATATCTGTGAAAACCATTATGTAAAATGACAGGCTTGCTAGGCATCTGGAAAAACCAGTTTCCACCCTTGAAATTGTTTGTTTGTTTGTTTGTACAGACAAGGTCTTGCATTTAATAATAATGATTGCTTGGTTTGCAAAAGGTAACTTGGCTGTATGCTTTTGCTGGCAATATAAAATAGTGTTTTTTTACTTTCCTAATGTAAAATTCGCAGAGTGTTGTCTATTGAAAGAGGTAGACATTGGAAATGGAACTGACATCTCTATTTGAAAGATAATAAATGATATCACATCATTTTTCTGTGAGTTTAACCTTTTCATGCATTTTATTCA